>CM035839.1:176367194-177567194 GCA_020510985.1 Pholidichthys leucotaenia | reverse complement strand
AGCCGCTAATGTACACTATGGCCAAGGTTTCAGAACCATGGTCGGCCCGGCAGAACAGACAGCTGGCCGCGATCTCAGAGTTTACGACCGACATTCAGCATGTGGCCGGTTAACTCAACGTGGTGGCAGACTGCCTCTCACATGCATTAGTTGCCCCAGTCTATGTAGGGCTAGATTACACGGCCATGGCCGCCCCCCGTTACAGCTGCTACAGATGGCGGCTGAAGCCCACAGGACATGAGGTTTAAGGCCCAGTCTGAGTTTTTTTTTGGGGGGGGGCAGTCAGTACGTTCTCTACTCAGACTGAATGGCACGGCAGGAGGAGATGC
This sequence comes from Pholidichthys leucotaenia, assembly GCA_020510985.1. Taxonomy (NCBI): domain Eukaryota; kingdom Metazoa; phylum Chordata; class Actinopteri; order Cichliformes; family Pholidichthyidae; genus Pholidichthys; species Pholidichthys leucotaenia. Next base: position 177,566,865 of record CM035839.1, on the reverse strand, counting down.
GTAAAAGCTGAGAAACAGATATGCAGGGTAGTCTGTGGTTTTCTCGTTAAGACCGCATGTTAATATGCATTCTCCTCCAGTCAGCATAATAATGCGCCGACAGGCTGGGTGACAAAGGGAATTGTCATTGTAAATGTATGTATGTTAATACAAACACCCCAGGTTGCGTGGCAAGTTGTATGGTATAAAAAGAGAGATGCCCGCGACCTGGTTCATGCTTCTTCTTCTTGTTGACTGATGATAGAGAGAGATTAATAAAATCTGCTCTTCTCCAGCTACCGCCTCGCCTGCTCACTCCTCTCTTTACAATACTAACATTATTGTGATTATTTTATATTTCACTTTCATTTGATGTTTTAAATAAATGAGGTTGGACAGAATACCCAATTGCATATGATAAAATTCTTAAAAAGACCAACAGACTCTCATGATGAATGTTAGAACAAGGATTCAGTGTACCCCACCCAGTATGGGGTTACTGGGGCCCCACCCTGGAGCCAGGCCTGGGGGAGGGGCTCAATGGGTAGCGCCTGGTGGCCGGGTTTCTGTCCATGGGACCCGGCCGGGCTCAGCCCAAAGGAGTTACATGGGTGTGCCCTCCAGTGGGCTCACCACCTGCAGGAGGGACCATGGGGATCCAGTGCTATGTGGATCAGGTGGGGGTCAAAGGCAGAGAACTTGGCGGTCTGATCCCAGGCTTCCTAAACTGGCTTTTGGGATGTGGAATGTCACCTCTCTGTCATTCTGAATATTAATGCATCTTGGTAAATTAGAATACCATGATTTGTAATTTAATTAAAAAAAAGATAACCACAATCATCCCAAATAAATTAAAACAGCTTAAATATTTCACTGTATGTGTAGTGAAGACTCATGAAAGGGTTATGAAAAGTTAGAGTGCCAAAATAATAATTCTGTAGGTAATCTCCCATTATGCTCTACACATATTCTATACATATTCTGTTTGTGTTCTTATGAACAAATACGATAAGAGTCTTTGTTTGCATTCTTCTGAACAAATATGTTAAAAATGTTAAACTACAGTCTGAAGTGTTAAGCAACCACAATCTGATAAACAGGAATCAGGCAGAGCTATAGAGCCCTGTTTGTCTCTCTCTCTCTATCCTATTAAGTGAGGTCTGTTACAGTAGTTACACACCCAAATCAACACTCACACACACACCTCATAATACATCTTAGGGGATAACTAACGTGAATAGCGGATGGCATGTTCACGTCAGAGTTAAACTGGCCAATCAGAGGGTTGCGTACAAGTCCATCCTATTGTACGGGGCTGGCCAACCCGAGAAGTTAAATGTAAGTTGCACCCAGAAGTCAGAGCTCAGTCTGACGACATTCCCGAGGGAGCTGCGTCCCACTGAACCCAGCGCTGCTTGCTTTATATGTGACCTCTGAATAAATGTTGCATCTTTGAACTGAAGAATTCTCTGGCTTATTCTTGGATCTTTCAGTGAAAGAACTGGGGGTTTTAACACTCACATTCCTCTACTGTAACTTAAAGCATTTGTAAACTGTTATTTTGGACTGGAAAAAGTTCTTTTAATTTTCATTCTGAAGCCTATTTATTAAACTTTCAAACTTCTAGACTGAGCAAGGTTTCAAACAGGATGGACTAGTTTGTTATTTTCTTTTTGACTTTAAATGGTGATGAATATTATTACTCCAGTTTGTTTTGAACAGTCAAGTTACAACAGCCCTGTATGGTGCAGTAGAAGCTGATATTTGAGTTTTATTTCTTTAGTTTTTGTATTAAAGGACTGAACTTTAATGTCTGTTATTTAATTGTGCTGCTTCAAATTCTTTTGATTAAGCTGTTAAGTTCAACTCCTGTTTCATGGGTCATTTTTTTATTTAGCTATAGGAACTTTTTATAATAGGTTGTTCAAACTTTATTGCTGCACTTGTCTGCGTCGTTCATTTCCTAAAAAGAGAATGTATTTATTGTATACATTTTAATTTTGTTTATTTGAGAATATTTTTTTATTGGAGAATTTACTGCTGGCAGTTTACAGTTTAGTTTTGTTTTTTTGTTTTGTTTTGTTTGTCAGTAAAGCTGTTCCCGCTTATACAAAAGATAAGCAGTTTTATGTTTTGCATTTTATTTCCTTACTGTACCGATAATTAATCAAACCATGACCTTAAAACCAAGGTACGCACCGAACCATGATTTTAGGCATACCGTTTCACCACTATTTTATAGGGATTATTTCAAGCTTTAAAAATCAGTGTTTTTAACAGGCTACGATCTATGGTTAATATCCACCCATTCACTGTATGGAACACATGTGTCTTACTTAATAATGTTAGCCTCCGAAAGTATAATGTTACAATATTATCACACAAAGGGATAATCTATTAAACATTACAGTTAAGCTGTATGTTAGCTATATTTAGGCATTATTACTTACACATTAACCTGGAATAATAGACAGGCCTCTCATTCAAGCCAACCTCTGCCTTTTTATCATAGCCAGGATGTTACCAAAAACATCGTTGTGAAGAAAATGATTCTAAAAACGCATCTGAGTGATAATAAATGTCATGAGCCGAGCTGGTGGTTCCCAAGCTCAGGCTTCATGACGGTTTCCTGTTCTATATTATCTGTATTTTATGCTACCTTTGGCCTTACATATATTTTTCTGTGCCTTTTGCCTCTGGTAGCCACTCCCCCCTCCCTGTCAGTTTCTGACAGGTGACTCCAATCTGTCATCGTCTGTTCCTCTCCCTGCTCAGGTTCACACACACAGTCTCACCCATACACACATTATCATTCACACCTGCTCTCCATCAACTCTTTAATCAATGATTTGCACCATTCTCCGCACCCTGTATCCCCTGTCAGTGGCACCGGCTGAAGAAGCCCCGACGCCAGAGCCGTCCTCCACGAGAAAGAAGCGTGCCCGTCGCAAGAAGCCTCCAGCCTCCCTCGCGACAGCCCCGCCTACTCCTCCCGAACTCTGGCCTGCTCCATCCACGGAGGAGATGGAGGAACACAGACTGGTGTTGCTGGCAGAGGCAGATCTCCTCCTGGAGGTGAAACCGTTGCTTCTCCCGGAATTAGCCTTGGAGTTTGAGGAGCTTTCTCCTAGAGTACCAGAGCCTCAGCCTGGAATGGAGCACACACTGACCCTGGAGCCTCCTCCACCCCGTGAGGAGTCCACGCCTCTTTCTTCTCATTGCCACTGCTCCCGGAGGTTTCGCAGGAGGAATGGTACCATCACTCAGCCAGCAACTCTTCTTTCACCAGAGGAGGGAAATACTGCAGCAGGGCCGCCATTTCCTGCTGCTGCCTTGCCTGTAGCCACCCCCTCCACAACTTTTACCTCCGCCAATGTGGGGGCTGCAGTTTTTTCCCCCAATTCTTCTCCTTCTGTGCCTGTTTTGGAGGTTTCTCCTCTGCATATAGAGGAGCCCAGGGCCGCCATGGACACGGAGGGAGATAAAAGAGCTTCTGACGCCACTGGAGACATCGAACACCAGGAGAACAGACAAGTTCCTTCTCATTTTTCTTCTATTAATGAACAATTTTACCTGTTCCCTGGCCAAGAGACTCAGGTTCTGCAGTCCCCTGAGCTCTCTGCACCAGCGGCATTTTATAAGGCCTCACCAATCCTCTTCGTGTCCCCTCTGTGTGCTCCTGTATGCTCACCAGTTCCCAAGCCAAGTCGTCAGACTTAGGAGAGGTCTGAAGCCCTAGAGAATCCAGTGCCAGGGTTGGCGGTGGGGCAGCCCTCAGCTGCCACGTTGGATGAGTCATCAATGTGGGGGAGATCGCCTGGGGGCCCCAAGACTGCAGTCACCATCCTGCCTGCTGCGCGAGCCATTGCAGCAGAGCCACCCACTGAGCTGGGCCTTCTGGGGGCTGGACCTAGGACATTAGCGATGGATTCCTGGACGGCGGTGGGCCCGAGTACAGGCAAGTGATCTCGTTTGTTTCTCTTTCTCCTAAATTAGAGCAAACTTGTCTGGCTCTTGGGGAGGAGAGTCGGGGGCAGCCCTCAGCTGCACCTGAACCCTCCTCGCTGGGCTCCGCTGCTGCCGGCGACCCTAACCCCTTTCCATCTGTTGCCATTCCTGAGTATCCTCTTAAGGTCGCTGGGGGAGACCCACCTCCACCAGGGGTCTCCATTGATCCGGTTCAACCTGCCAGAGTCAACAAAGGTCCAGTTTCCTCAGTGGAGGTCGACGCAGGGGTTCTATCCCAATTGGGGACCTCCGAGGGTGCAGCAGAGCCTCAGCCGGAGGTCACCTCGGGTGCAGCTATGGCCCAGGCCAGGTCCACCATGGGTGCAGCTATGGCCCAGGCCTGGTCCACTGAGGGTGCAGCTTTGGCCCAGGCCGGGTCCACTGAGGGTGCTGTCTGCCAGGTCCAGGAAGCCAGGGCCTTCACTTCTCTTCCAGACACTGTTGTGGTCTTCCATCCTCCACCACCAGTCACCATGGGGGTTCCCCTCCTTTGGTCCTGCCACGGACCTTTAAGCCTTCTGGTGTGTAAGCCACCTCTTCGCTCTCCCCTCCGGGCCTGGTGGCTTAGCAACGCTGGCTGGCCACCCGAAGGACTAAGTCTACAGGTCTGGTGGCCCGTTTGCTCCGGCAGGCCGCCTGACGTTGTTCAGCAGTCTGCATGCGGGGCTTGGGGCTCAGGCAGGCCACCCGATCGGTCCCAGCTTGCCACCCACTGGACCTGGGATTTTGGTCGGCCCCCTGAACTATGGGACTCTTTGGCCTGGGAGGCGTAGTCTTTTGTCCCTGGGTTTTGGGACGGTGTATGTTAGTGTGTTTCTGTTGCAGTCTTGTGCAGGGTTGTTTTTTGTTATTCCCTCCTAGCCTGTTTCCCCCACCACCACCCACCCTGGGTAGTTTGTTCCAGTTCTGGTTGGGGGGGGGGGTGGCAGGTTGTCTCTGGTTTTGATGGTACTTTGGGTGTCTGGAATCCACCCCTTGAAAGGGGGGCTCTGTCATGACCCGAGCTGGTGGTTCCCAAGCTCAGGCTTTATGACGGTTTCCTGTTCTATACTATCTGTGTTTTATGCTACCTTTGGCCTTCCATATATTTTTCTGTGCCTTTTGCCTCTGATGGCCACTCCCCCCTCTCCTGTCAGTTTCTGACAGGTGATTCCAATCTGTCCTCGTCTGCTCCTCTCCCTGCTCAGATTCACACACACACTCTCACCCGTACAGACATTATCATTCATATCTGCTCTCCATCAACTCTTTAATCAATGATTTGCACCGGCAATCACGGTAATCATCAGGGCTGGTGTTACTTAAGCCCTGTCCACCCTGCTGTGCATTGTCATTGCATTGTATTGTCATCTGCCTGCACGTAGTAAGTCGTTCTGTTCAGCCTACTCCTTGTTTTTGGACTTTTCCTCTGGACCGTGTTTGCTGTTGTTTCCTCAGAACCTCGCTCCGACGCATCCATGTAAGTCCTCCTCCCTGGTTTACATTTCTTGTTTTTCCCCAGCAGCCAGTGTTGCCCTGGGGCTGATGTGAACTGTTATTCTCGAGTCCAAAACTTGACTTTACTGAACTGTATTCGCCTGCTGTGCAGCCTACCTCTAGGAATCTTATGTTGGAATTTTTGCCTGTTGATTCATTGTAATAAAACTCACTCTTCATTCGCAAGTGGGCTGATTTCTCCTCATTTGTGCATGCGTAAACGCACACTCATGACAATCAATGTTTATTAGCATTAACTAAAGGCTAGCTTCACCACTCACCTGTCCAGGTGTTTCCTGAAGTTAGATGCAGTCCTCTAATGTCTTTAATTGTTTTCCTTATAGTTAACAATAAACAGTTGATTTGTAGGGGGGGAGGCACTTGGGCCACCCCTGTCCTTGCCACTGGACAGTCTAACATAATTTTTTAACTTGTTTTTCTATGTATGATAGAAGCAAGTTTGATATAACTTGTTTTTCTATGTCATATTTTACATATAGTAGATGTTAATTAAGAATAATTGATGTGTACTGTATATTATTAACAAATATTAACAAAATACAGCAAAGTAGGACAGATTACACTGTCAAGGTGCGTTCAGACCAAACGCGAACGGGCGCACAGCGTGATTGCATTTTAAATTGATTTTGATGTGTCACCCCAAGATTTTCAGTGGCCCCCATGTGGATCCCCTATGAAAAATTTCTGGAGGCGCCCCTGGCCAGAGACTAATTAGCTGGTGGTCACTTGGTCCCCACATAGAACTGCTCCGGTCTGATATGATATCCTGTTTGCCCTGCTGATGTTCCAGACAGCAGTCAGCAACAAAACAGTGATAGACAAGGGCTAAAGACAGCGATTTTGTGATTTTGATCTTCATAGTATCCTGTGGCTTGAAGGTGTTAACACTTAAAAAGTAGGAAAGACCACGAAAAAAAGAAAAAAAAAGAACTCAGCCTTATAGAGACAACTGCTGCAATCAACTGCTGCTCACTGGCATTATTATTACAGTAGCTATGTTCCTATATAAATAATATATAACTGGGAAAGAGTTTGCAATAAAAGAACAGTGAGTTTATCATTGATAAAGTTTAGCCCAGCCGATGAGAGGCATCTGGATGCGGCCCCACAGGTACTCTTGGCCCCGATGCGCAATGTTGTGTGTGTTTGTGTACCCGGATATGCAGCAGCCTGCAGCATCAGAGCGGAGAGACCCAGTGAAGCTGTCTATGGACCATTAAAGACTCTTAATGTTGATGAGTCACATCAAAAGAGTCCTTGTCAAGTCAGAATCAAAAATGTTGAAGTCCAAAGTCAAGTCTGAAGTCAGGGTTTTAGTGACTCGAGTCCGACTCGAGTCAGTCTCTCACTGGAGTCACCATCTATGCATTGTACCAATAATGACCAAAAGATATGATATTAGTCAAATATCTGAGGTAATTAATTGCTCCAAATAAACCAACCTTACAAACATGAGTGTCCTTTCATTGACTTCAGTTAGCTGCTGTGACATCCAGCTGTTGTAGGAACTTCTGTCATAAATGGCCCCTCAGGGCAGGATGGAGACCCAAACGCTGGGCTATGAGTTGCAGACGTTTAATAACAAAAAACACAAAAATACAGCAAGACAAAAACTTACACACGACATAGGCAGGAGTAGATGCGGGTAAGGCGTACGAGAATGCCAGGAGACCCAGAGAGAACAGTGTAACCCAACTGAGAAAATGACCCTTTTTCTCAGATTTCATTTGTATTAATGAAAGTGTGTGATTTTATTTTGAAAACTGACTATCTTTGGAAAGAGGAAGTGCGATCCTTGTCATCCAACTTTTGAATTTCCGGTTCATGGTCACGTTGGGTGATCTGGGTCTTTCCATTCGTTAAGAGCGATATTAGCCCCGCCTTCCTAGTAGAGGCAGCCAGCGTGAACTCGGAATCCAGTCTTTAATGATACGAGTGCGGACGAGGGAGGTTGTGAAGCGATTCACACAGATACCTCTTCTTGGTGAGTTTCATTCAGAAAGATGCTATAAATGGATCTAAACACTCTCCAAACGCTAATCTGCAACCTTTATTATCCTAAGTTGACGGGAGCACAAGCGTGAGGGGCATTGTGGCTGTGTCCTTTGCTGTATTCACACTGAAACCTCATCTTGGTGAGTCAGACACATGCTAATGTTATGCTAATGTTAGCGCTATGCTAATGCTAGTCGTGAGTGGATTGTTTCCTGTTTAAAAGCAATGGAAAAGGCTGTCTTTGTGTCTGTATGGTTTTCCTAAATGTGATTTCAGTTCCCAACAGTATACTGAAGTACTTTTAGCTCTTATGCACTATTTCTGTCGAATGCAATGTGTAGTTTGATGCTAAAAGCACATGGTGTTGGTCTACTATGTAAATCCATAGGTTATGCTAAACCCAGTAGCTCAGACAGGGTTTACTGATTTAAAAGGGAATATTGGAAGTGATGGGACAGTATATTCCCTGGTTATGTGATAAATTAATTGTATTTCATTTCATGATTTACAGAGACAAGGTTAGAGAGGATTAATCATAATTTCATGGTTAAACGATATAGAGATGAACAGAGGAATTCATTTAATTGGTTACATGAAAAAAAGGGTATTTCATGTGCTACCAGAGAGACTGCATGGAAAAAATAAGCTTGCTGATAAATGGGAGGCCGATATTCATGTGGTAGTCAAACGTGCAGGTAATTTACCCGTTTACACGGTTAAGCCCGAGTCAAAGCAAGGTTCCTCAAGAACTTTACACAGAGACCTTTTGCTTCCCTGCAGTTTCCTCCCTGTTGCCACAGCAGAAACACCTGAACCATAGCCTATTCAATGCCCTAAGACACGCCAAACAACTGTTGCAGAGAACAATGATCACGAAGAGTTAACCGGAATTGAAAATGAATTTTTGATTCCGTGGGTTGAGGATTCCCCATGTGGAGAGATAACCAGATTTACTACTGTACATGATTATCCAAAACCTTTGCAAACACCGGAAATGACAAACCCACCTGGTTTTGATTTACCTGAGACCACTGCCAATGCAGAACCGGATAGGGAGCATAATGCAATTGAGACTGAACCTTCCTATAATTCGCCTGTGGAAAATGGAACAGCAACAATACTAGAGGAACCTTCTGACAATTCAGTCGAGGGGCAAGAACACCAATCAAATGATTTGCCTGATGAAATGGACAAAAATAATCACATTGCAATTCAACCAATACGACGATCTGAAAGAATCAGACAACTCCCAAAAAGACTAGAGTATCCTGAATTAGGAAATCCTCTAGTGACTGTTGTTAAGTCCCTTTTCCAAGGTTTGAATACAGCTTTCTCAGAGTTTCTAAATACTGATGATGGACAGTCTTGGTTACACATGCAACGGGACGTGCATGATATTAAGGCGGGGATTGTGTAACCCAGCTAAGAAAATGACCCTTTTTCTCAGATTTCATTTGTATTAATGAAAATGTGTGATTTTATTTTGAAAACCGACTATCTTGGGGAAGAGGAAGTGCGATCCTCGTCATCCAACTTTTGAATTTCCGGTTCATGGTCACGTTGGGTGATCTGGGTCTTTCCATTCGTTAAGAGCGATATTAGCCCCGCCTTCCGAGTAGAGGCAGCAAGTGCGAACTCGGAATCCAGTCTTTAATGATACGAGCGCGGATGAAGGAGGTTGTGAAGCGATTCACACAGATGCCTCTTCTTGGTGAGTTTCATTCAGAAAGATGCTATAAGTGGATCTAAACACTCTCCAGACGTTAATCTGCAACCTTTATTATCCTAAGTTGACGGGAGCACGAACATGAGGGGCATTGTGGCTGTGTCCTTTGCTGTATTCACACTGAAACTTCATCTTGGTGAGTCAGATACATGCTAATGTTTTGCTAATGTTAGCACTATGCTAATGCTAGTCGCGAGTGGATTGTTTCCTGTTTAAAAGCAATGGAAAAGGCTGTCTTTGTGTCTGTATGGTTTTCCTAAATGTGATTTCAGTTCCCAACAGTATACTGAAGTACTTTTAGCTCTTATGCACTATTTCTGTCGAATGCAATGTGTAGTTTGATGCTAAAAGCACATGGTGTTGGTCTACTATGTAAATCCATAGGTTATGCTAAACCCAGTAGCTCAGACAGGGTTTACTGATTTATAAGGGAATATTGGAAGTGATGGGACAGTATATTCCCTGGTTATGTGATAAATTAATTGTATTTCATTTCATGATTTACAGAGACAAGGTTAGAGAGGATTAATCATAATTTCATGGTTAAATGATATAGAGATGAACAGAGGAATTCATTTAATTGGTTACATGAAAAAAAGGGTATTTCATGTGCTACCAGAGAGATTGTGAGAAAAAAAGAACACATGCATGTAAGATGTAAGATGTGAAATGTAAGATATTACTATATTGCTGGATTGTGATAATAGTAATATGAGGGAACAATTTAAACACAAAGCTATGGTGTTATATAAGAAGGGATTGGAAGACGAATTACTCTAGCTGTAAACAATAATACCATTATTGTCGTGCAGGCTAGGTTTTTTTGGTTGCCGACCAAAAACCTTCTGGATCCTGGATTCTCTCCGAATGGAGATGGCGAGCCTGACCCGAGACTGAACCGAGATTGATCTGAGATCTAACCAAGATCTTGATTGAAGAGCATCCTTCCTCTCTCCAGTGCCCAACGTTGAAGTGGTAACAACCCAAGGAGCTGCTTTAAAAGAGGAAAGGAAACCTGAGTCTGTAGATACAAGATATCTTGACTGGTCAAACGACTAACCTGAAAGGACAAACAAACACTGAGCTTAGTAGGACACTTTTGGGGTTTTATTTCATGCCGGCCGTTGTTATATTTGTATATTTGTACATTGTTTGTATATTTTGCTCCTTCTATATTTATTAATACAGACATGAATTGCTCATTTCTTGCCTCCAGCTATTTCATTCCACACTCACTCTAATTCCCTATTGTAACCCTTACGAACCTAGCAACTGGTCTACACTTAATTATTTCCCTTACCTAATTAACATAAGGCAAGGGTTACAACAGCTTGGACAGAACCAGGCTGAGGCGTACAGGAATGCCGAGATTACAAGGAATAAAAGGTTAAAGCTAAGATGGGGAACTCCCGTCTACACATTGACAAGGACGTTGCACTGAGCACACTGCACAGCGGTCCTTAAATAGGACAAAAGGAAATGAAAACAATGCTGAACAGGTGTGGGTAACATGAGCGAGGAGTAATTAATCCAAAATACAACCAGCTGTGCAAAACCGCAAACTGAGCTAAAGGAGGAAGTAAATAAGGCACACTTTTAAAATAAGAGCACAGACTGGAAGGGAAATAAATCATGAAAAATATATTAAAACAAAGAGAAACCTAAGGTGAGGATAAGATAAAAATAGATGGCAATATCATCATCATCATCATCATAGCAGTCTGTTGGGAGCGACAATGACTGTTTCATTTAGGTCTGATCAGATTCCTCTATGCAGCTCTGTCCTTCCCCTTCTGCTGCCAGGAATTCCTGACCTTGTTAACCCGGGTGATGTCTGAGCCAGTATGAGTTGCTTTCTGACTGACCATTTCATGAAACTGCTTGCAAAGTATTTGAGTACCGCTAGCTTTTACCGGACTAGCGGCACATTCTTGGCAGATAGAGGTATTATCAGTGGCAAGGACAGGCCAAGACAAACTGACTCCGGTATCTGTTGCAGTGACTGACCAGATGATAGGTTTGTTTATCTCTGCTCTTTGTGTAGCGCATGTCACGATGCACCAACTGGCAAAAGTCCACCACAGACCTTGCGACAGGTGTGCTTATCTGTCAGGATGTCCAGTCTCACCCCGTGTCACTGGGAGTGGTCCACCACATACCTGTGACAGATATTGTTTTTAGTTCTGCCAGGATGCCCAGTTTCACCCTCCACGCCCTCGGAAGGGTGGGGTTGCTGGTTGAGTCGCCGACGGCCAAACCCATGAGACAGGTAGTACTGGTTTTCATGGTTATCCGGTAGCAAGCAAACCAATGCCTGACCTGACATTAATTGCGATACAATACTACTAAATACCACTGTAGCCGCAGGAAGGCAAACGGCAGAGGTGAGGGTAGGCTCAAGTCAAAATATAGATAAATCTATTACAATACATAATGGGATGGCTCAGACCCAAAAAATAAATAAACAATACTATAATAAAACTCAGAAACAAGCTCTCATAACCGGCAAAAGCAAATGACAAACTCAAACAACACAATACAGCCAAACCCAAAATAGATACAATACTTAACCTGAAGTGGGGAAATACAGAAAATAATCAAACACTAACTGAGAGCATGAGCACGGTGCTCCCCCCCGTGCTCAGCAGCATAAGATAAGATAAGATAAGATAAGATAAGCCTTTATTAGTCCCACAACGGGGAAATTCCAGGATTGCAACAGCACAGGGATAGCAACACTCAGAGCAACAATCAGAAGGCAAGAAAAAAAAAAAAAAAAAAAAAAAAAAAAAAAAAAAGCAAGAGCAGCTAATATACATATGTACGTATTACTATAAAATATATATATATATACACACACACACAGACACACAGTGCAGAGCATTGTAGCTGGATGGAATAAATATATGAATATATGAACACACAGTGCAGAGCATTGTAGCTAGATGGAATAAATATGTAAATATATAAACACCCACAGTACGGAGCAATGTAGCTAGATGGAATAATATGTAGATATATAAATATATAAACACACCCAGTGCTGAGCATTGTAGCTAGATGGAATAAATATGTAAATATATAAACACACACAGTGCAGAGCATTGTTGCTAGATGGAATGAAACAGCATAACCGTCTACTTAGTTATCCTACATGGTATGATTATGTGCCCATACATATTCTCACCCTCCATAGCGACCGGTAAGTTCCTAGTTGTATGCCGGAGGGGACCATTGTGTAAGTCTATTGCATCTTTTGCATTCAAAAAACTATTAGTTTGTTACGTCTTTTTGCTATCTCTGCGAGCAGCCCTGCTTAGGTTGTACAGTCTGACAGCCGTTGGTAGGAAGGACCTACGAAACCTCTCGGTTGTGCACCTGGGATGATGTAGTCTGCTGCTAAATGAGCTCCTCAGTGCATTCAGTATGTCCTGCATAGGGTGGAACTCGGACTCCAGCAGAGATGACAGTTTAGCCACCGTCCTTCTCTCTCCTATCTCCTCCATCGGATCAAGGCGCTGCCCCAGGACAGAGCTAGCTTTCTTAATCAGTTTGTTCAGTCTCTTCCTATCGGCTGCAGTAATGCCACTGCCCCAGCAGACCACTCCAAAAGTGATGGCTGATGCCACCACCGTGTCATAGAATGACTTCAGCAGCGCCCCTTGTACACCAAAAGACCTGAGTCTCCTCAGCAGGAACAGCCTGCGCTGTCCCTTCTTGTAGAGTGCATCAGTATTGTGTGACCAGTCTAGTTTATTGTTCAGATGAATACCCAGGTACTTATAGGATGTCACCATCTCGATGTCTGTTCCCTGTATATTTACTGGTACTGTGAGGGGCTGCCCATGCCTGCGGCAGTCCACCACCAGCTCCTTAGTTTTCCTCGCGTTGATCTGGAGGCAGTTCCGATGGCACCAGTCCACGAAGTCCTGGATAAGCCCTCTGTACTCAGCTTCATCTCCATTGGAGATGAGGCCAACGATCGCAGAGTCATCAGAGAACTTCTGTAGATGGCAGTGTGTTGTGTTGTGTGAGAAGTCCGCAGTATAAAGAGTGAACAGGAAGGGAGCCAGCACCGTTCCCTGGGGGGCCCCCGTGCTACTGATGATCGTGTCGGACACACAGTCCCGGGTTCTCACAAACTGAGGCCGGTTCGTGAGGTAGTCCAGGATCCATGATGACAGGTGCTGGTCCACCCCTGCGCGCAGCAGCTTGTCCTTCAGGATCATCGGTTGGATGGTGTTGAAAGCACTGGAGAAGTCAAAGAACATGATCCTCACCATATTCCCGGGCTTCTCCAGGTGGGACAGAGAACGGTGAAGGAGGAAGATCACCGCATCCTCCACCCCAATGCCATGCTGGTAGGCGAACTGGAGTGGATCCATCGCTGGTTCCACCAGGGGGCGGAGGTGAGCAAGGAGCAGTCTCTCCAGGGTCTTCATCAAGTGGGACGTCAAGGCCACCGGTCTGTAGCTGTTCAGGTCTTTGGGGTGGGAAGTTTTTGGTACAGGTACCACACAAGATGTTTTCCACAGCTGTGGTACCCTCCCCAGTTTCAGGCTCATGTTGAAACATGAGCCTGAACATGAAAATAACAGCTTCAGTCAACCATGATGGCTTCCATGTCACCTCAGCCTAAATCCGAAAAGTGTGTTCAGACCAAATGTGAAGCGAATTTTTCGCACGGCATGAATACATGTAAAGTTAATGTAAACATGCGGAAGACACGGAAAAACATGTGTTCGTGTCTGAGGGATAGCGCTAGCTAGTAATGGCCTTGAGATTCTGCCATCACTGGAGCAAAAGTATCAACAATGGAGAGTAAACTAGTTTGATAATGAGACTGCCACTCACCTACAGGCAGATGGGCTAGGAGCACTGCACCTGAATCAGAATGTCAGAGTTTTTTACACACGGACTTCTGCCATGGACGTGCAAACAAGGCTACCAGGCTAGCAGTGTAAACAACATTCAGGTGAAATTTTGGAGGCGGGACAATTTTTTCAGGTGAGACCCCCATCAGATAACGTAAACCTAAACATGACGGTGTTTGGGGATTTCCACAGCAGTTGAACACAGCTGCAGAGGCAACTCCGTCCGTCTACAACTCATTCAGACAGTGAATTCACGTCTATTCGCCTATTGAGTTAAAATATAATCGTGCCGTGCAAAAAATTCGCCCGTCTGGTCTGAATGCACCTTAATAATTCTCAACTTTCAACCTTAATACTAATTGGCCATTAAAGATAAATGAATTTTTTAGACTTAGATTATAATGTGTGGGCCGTGGGCTTGCTTATAACCCATGCAAATTTGGACATAAGAATTGACTCATTTTCATTTTGTTAAATTTAGCCTCTAGTGGCTATTGGAGGAACTTAGTAAATATTGTTTTAAAATGTCAAGAACACAACGCCCAAACACATAATACATTTACAATACAATTATGAAAGCACTGTATTTTATTGATCGTGTTTTTTATTTAATCATTTTTTATTATCTAAAAATAAGTATGTCATTTTTAAAGCTACAAGAGTCCTAACAGGATCATAGCAAAATATCCTAAAATTGTATTCACAGTAGTGTGAAAAGAAAATATTTGTAATTTGTCCTTCTGCAAGCCAACATTGAAATGCTTTCTTCTGGTGAATAATTGATCTTATATTTACTGTGTTGCCAGCATGCTAGTCTGCCCATTATCCACTTCACTGCACTTTGATGCTAACTGGTATGGGCAGCTGAAACATTCATGTCATCTTTGACCGTCTGTTCCTTTTCTTCGGAGAAAAATGTGGTCCTCTCCTCAGCATTCCTCAGACATTGTAACAGGGGTCGCAGTGACATTGTCACACCGACCCCTGACCTCCTCCGGTCACCAAACGCATTTCCTATTCTTTAAGCAGCAGGTCTGCCTTCTAGCTTATCTTTGTCTGACCCCATCCCCCACTTGGCTTCCCTTCGACCTTCCAGTTACCACCTCAGGAGGACCATGTTCTCCTGGTCCAATTAAACCTTTCTTTCATTGAAAGATATTTCCCTTTAAGTCTATCTTTTTACACAGTATAATTTATCTTAAAAATAAAAAAGGGGAAAAAGAAAATGAATCATTAGAAATAGATGTGCAAAGTGACAGTAAATGAACCAAGGAGTCAACATGGGCATTGATGCAGAGTTATTAAAACTGAATTTCCAGCAAATCATTGCTCCTAATCGTCTTTTTCATTGTGAGTCTGGAGAAAGACTCTCACTCTTTTATATAGATTTTTTTTTTTCTGTTTGGCTTTATGCTGCTAAACTAAATTGTAGCTTTTCATAACCAATTTTGAATTTATAAAGATATAAAGACATTTTTCCCTTTCTTTCAGCTCTCTGTTCCATATTTTCTGGTTTTGAAGACATGTATTTTCAGGTATTTTGCAGCAATATAGTATTTGTGAGACAGATAATGACTGTTGACAGCTGTACCTCAGAAGGAAAACTACAACTACAGTTTATTTGGACACTGATACAAGTTTTGTTATCTTAGCTGTTTGCCAAAACATATTCAAGATACAGTTATATAATCAAGATGGGCTTAAAGTGCAGACTATCAGCTTTAATTTGATGGTATTCTCATCTAAATTGGAGTTACGGTTCAGGAATTGAAACCACTTTTTTTTTTTTTTTTTTTTTTTTTTTTTTTTTACAAAATCTCCTCATTTCAGGGGCTCAAAGGCAATTGGATAAATTAACCAATAAGAACCCATAAGAACTCCCCCCCCCACCCCCATGGACTGCCACCCAGTGAACCCAGAAGCTATGTTGTCCGGGACAATTTGCCTCTGGTACGGTCTCTCAAAACAAACTAGTCCTGAGTGAAGGGCCAGACTAAGAGTGATCCAACAGATTCCCATGATAAATAAAAAATCAAGGATTTAGTTTACCCCACCCAGTATGGGGTTGCCGGGGCCCCACCCTGGAGCCAGGCCTGGGGGAGGGGCTCGATGGCTAGCGTCTGGTGGCCGGGTTTCTGCCCATTGGACCCGGCCCGAAGGAGTTACATGGGTCCGCCCTCCAGTGGGCTCACCACCTGCAGGAGGGACCATGGGGGTCCAGTGCAATGTGGATCAGGTGACGGTCGAAGGAAAAGACCTTGGCAGTCTGAGCCCCGGCTTTCATAACTGGCTTTTGGAACGTGGAATATCACCTTTCTGGTGGGGAAGGAGCCTGAGCTGGTGTACGAGGTTGAGAGATACCAGCTAGATATAGTTGGGCTCACCTCAATGCACAGCTTTGGTTCCGAAACCAGTCTTCAGGAGAGGGGCTGGAGCTTGGCCAACTCTGGAGTTGCCCTGGGTGAGAGGCGACGAGCAGGGGTGGGTATTCTTGTATCCCCCCACCATGCTGCCTCGACATTGGTGTTCTCCCCAGTGGACGAAAGGGTTGTTTCCCTGCACCTTCGGGTTGGGAAATGGGTCCTGACCATCATTTGCACCTATGCACCAAATGATGGTTCAGAGTACCCACACTTTTTAGAGTCTCTGACTGGGGTGCTGGAGAGTGCTTCTCTTGGAGACTCCATTGTCCTACTGGGGGACTTCAATGCACATGTGAGCAACGAGAGAGAAACCTGGAGGGGTGTGATTTGGAGGATGATCTGAACCCGAGTGGTGTTCAGTTATTGGACTTCTGTGCCAACCACAGTTTGCCCATAATGATATACATATCTCTCAAACCATTTGTCAGACAGACCTCAGACTTTATAAGTACTTTGCTGAGGTTATGAGCGTGTGCATCCCATAGTATGGAGTTGCTCAGTCAATATATGCAATTTTTATCAATATAAGTTTTGGCACCGCAATGTTTCCTCATGCTCTGGCTTCTGGAAATGTGGGTGGGGGTTTGGATTGACTCCGTATTGATTGGATAATACGCACATCATGACCAGTCACACAGCACAGTGCACCGCAAACAAAAAAAGGAAGTGAAAAGTGATAAATTTGATCCGAAAAAGAGAATACTGAAGATGTAATGCTTAAAAAATTATATTATAATGTTGCTGTGATTGCATAGGTCTAAAGGATAATTTGGGGAACGCCAGCAAAGAACACCGGTGTTGGAGAAGCAGCAGGAAAAATGTGGTCCTTCACAGTAGACAGTGGGCTGAGTGGCTCTATCTGCTTTAGTTTTTGAGTTGTTCGATCCCCATCCATAAAGTAGCTGATTTTCACAGATATGCTAACGCATATTTGCATGAATCTGTTTGTCCCTGATGGCGCTTCTCTCAGTGTGCTTGCATGGCTATCTAAAAATTAAAAATTAATAATAATACCACCATGACTGTGGAGCAGAATGGCCAGATCGATTGCATATCATATGCAGCCACATATGCACTGTCCGACTAAATGACAGCCATCACTAAACTGAACACAAAAATGCCCAAATAATGAAATAAATCATTTTTATTTAATTATTTACTGACAAATGAGCAACACCAGCTCAGGCTCCTTCCCCACCAGAGAGGTGACATTCCACGTACCAAAAGCCAGTTTAGAAAGCTTGGGATCAGTCCGCCAAGGTCTCCGCCTTTGACCGCCACCTAATCCACATAGCACCGGACCCCCATGATCCCTCCTGCAGGTGGTGAACCCACTGGAGGGCGGACCCATGTAACTCCTTCGGGCTGAGCCCGGCCGGGTCCCATGGGTGGAAACCCGGCCACCAGACGCTAGCCTTCGAGCCCCTCCCCCAGGCCTGGCTCCAGGATGGGGCCCCGGTAACCCCATACCGGGCGGGGTACACTGAATCCTTGATATACAATTTATCATGAGAGTCTGTTGGATCGTTCTTAGTCTGGCCCTTCACCCAGGACCAGTTTGTCTTGGGAGACCCTATCAGAGGCAAATTGCCCCGGACAACATAGCTCCTGGGATTACTGGGGCACAGCTCCGGTTCCGGAACCAGTCTCCTGGAGAGGGGCTGGAGCTTGGCCTTTTCTGGAGTTACCCCGGGCGAGAGGCGATGAGCAGGGGTGGGTATTATTGTATCGCCGCACCTTGCTGCCTCTATATTGGAGTTTTCCCTGGTGGACGAAAGGGTTGCTTCCCTGCGCCTTCGGGTTGGGAAACGGGTCCTGACCATCATTTGTGCCTATGCACCAAATGATGTTTCAGAGTACCCACCCTTTTTGGAGTCTGTGACTGGGGTGCTGGAGGGTGCTCCTCCTGGAGACTCCATTGTCCTACTGGGGGACTTCAATGCGCACGTGGGCAATGACAGTGAAACCTGGAGGGGGGTGATTGGGAGGAACGGCCTGTCCGATCTGAACCCGAGTGGTGTTCAGTTATTGGACTTCTGTGCTAACCACAGTCTATCCATAACGAACACCATGTTCAAGCATAAGGGTGTCCATATGTGCACCTGGCACCAGGACACCCTAGGTCGCAGGTCGATGATCGATTTTGTTATCGTATCATCAGACCTGCGACCGTATGTCTTGGACACCCGAGTAAAGAGAGGTGCAGAGCTGTCAACTGATCACCACCTGGTGGTGAGTTGGATCCGATGGCAGGGGAGGGAGCCATTCAGACCTGGTAGACCCAAACGTATAGTGAGGGTGTGCTGGGAGCGTCTGGCTGAGGCCCCTGTCTGGGAGGTCTTCAACTCCCACCTCCGGAAGAACTTCAACCACATTCCGAGGGAGTCTGGAGACATGGAGTCTGAATGGGCCATGTTCTCCACCTCTGTTCTTGAAGCGGCGGCCCAGAGCTGCGGCCGCAAGGTGGTCGGTGCATCTCGTGGTGGCAACCCCCGAACCAAGTGGTGGACACCAGTGGTGAGGGGGGCCATTAAGCTGAAGAAGGAGTCCTATCAAGCTTGGTTGGCTTGTGGGACTCCCGAAGCAGCTGAGGTGTACCGGCAGGCCAAGCGGAGTGCAGCTCGGGTGGTTGCTGAAGCAAAAACCCGGGTATGGGAGGAGTTCGGTGAGGCCATGGAACAAGACTTTCGGTCGGCTTCAAAGAGATTCTGGTAAATTGTTCGGCGGCTCAGGAGGGGAAAGCAGCTCCCCGTCCACACTGTGTATGGTGCAGATGGGACACTGTTGACTTCAACTGGGGATATCGTTGGGCGGTGGAAGGAATACTTCGAGGATCTCCTCAATCCCACTGATACGCCTTCCACAGAGGAAGCAGGGTTTGGGGACGAGGGGAATGACTCGCCTATCACACGGGCTGAGGTCGCTAAGGTGGTTAAAAATCTCCTTGGTGGCCGGGCCCCGGGGGTGGACGAGATTCGCCCCGAGTACCTCAAGGCCCTGGATGTTGTTGGGTTGTCATGGTTGACACGCCCCTGCAACATTGCGTGGAGGTCGGGGGAGGTGCCTTTAGCATGGCAAACCGGGGTGGTGGTTCCTCTCTTCAAAAAAGGGGACCGGAGGGTGTGCTCCAACTTTAGAGGGATCACACTCCTCAGCCTCCCTGGGAAGGTCTATGCCAAGGTACTGGAGAGGAGAGTCCGGCCGTTGGTCGAACCTCGGATTCAGGAGGAGCAATGTGGTTTTCGTCCTGGCCGTGGCACATCGGACCAGCTCTTTACCCTCTCGAGAATTCTTGAGGGTTCGTGGGAGTTTGCCCAACCAGTTTACATGTGTTTTGTGGACTTGGAGAAGGCATTTGACCGCGTCCCTCGTGGATTTTTGTGGGGGTGCTTCGGGAGTATGGGGTATCGGGCTTGTTGTTACGAGCTATTCGGTCTCTGTACGACCGTTGTGAGAGTTTAGTTCGTATTGCCAACACTCGGTCGGAGTCATTCCCAGTGAGAGTTGGACTCCGCCAGGGCTGCCCTTTGTCACCGATCCTGTTCATGATTTTTATGGACAGGATTTCTAGGCGCAGCCAGGGAATGGAGGGTGTCATGCTTGGTGACCACAGGATCTCATCTCTGTTGTTTGCAGATGATGTTGTCCTGTTGGCTTCATCCAGCAATGACCTACAGCTCTTGCTGGGATGGTTTGCCACTGAGTGTGAAGCGGCTGGGATGAGAATCAGCACCTCCAAGTCCGAGTCCATGGTCCTCAGCCGGAAAAAGGTGGATTGTCCTCTCCAGGTTGGGGACAGGCTCCTGCCCCAAGTGAAGGAGTTTAAGTATCTTGGGGTCTTGTTCACGAGTGAGGGGAAAATGGAGCGAGAGATCGACAGACGGATTGGAGCAGCATCTGCAGTGATGCGGACGTTGTACCGGTCTGTTGTGGTGAAGAGGGAGCTGAGTTCTAAGGCAAAGCTGTCGATTTACCAGTCAATCTACGTTCCTACTCTCACCTATGGTCACGAGCTTTGGGTAATGACCGAAAGAACGAGATTGCGGATACAAGCGGCTGAAATGAGCTTTCTCCGTAGGATTGCTGGACTCACCCTCAGAGATAGGGTGAGGAACTCAGTCATCCGGGAGAGGCTCAGAGTAGAACCGCTGCTCCTCCACATTGAAAGGAGTCAGTTGAGGTGGTATGGGCATCTGATTAGGATGCCTCCTGGACGCCTCCCACTTGAGGTGTTTCAGGCACGTCCCACTGGGAGGAGACCCCCGAGCAGACCCAGGACTCGGTGGAGAGACTATGTCTCGCAGCTGGTCTGGGAACGCCTTGGTATCCCCTCTGAAGAGCTGGAGCAGGTGGCTGGGGAGAGGGAAGTCTGGGCTTCTCTGCTTGAACTGCTGCCTCCGCGACCCGGACCTCCGGAAAAGCGGTAGAAGATGGAGGGATGGATGGATGGATGAGCAACACTGATGCAACAGTTGCAGCCAAATTGGTCATTCTGCTACGCATAATAATGTTGGGCGTTTTCTACTTATAATATTGCTAAAATATAAAAGGTTGCACTACAATGGGTCTTGAATATTTGTAAATGTGTCCTGTTATAGCACTGCATGAGTTTATCGACAATACACTATAAACTACATATATAAACTAAAACAATGAAAGCACCAAGGTGCTGATGCCTCCATGCCTGTGTCATGGGTGGGGGGTGGGTGTATAAAAAGGCGCACTGCTACCTCTACTGGCCTGGCATAGTTATTACAATACCTTTTTCCCAGTTGCAGTGACAGTAAAGGTGTGTTAAATTAGTGTATTTTGATAACAAAGCCATATGTGAAAATTTTGCCAGATTGAGACACAAACTGAAAGGGTTTTTAAACTGTTTACTCATGATTTGAACCTCTTATTTACAAGCAGGCTGAGGATGAGTGTTGTGCTAGAAATAATTAATTAAACCTTACAGGAAGTCCTTTTTCCCAAATCTATTGCAGTCTGTTGTCTTAGAATTGTTAACTGTGGTCATTCAAATAATAATGGACATATTTTTTTTTTCTCCTGTAAGACAAATACAATGGGTTTTTGTATTTTTCTCTCACTCTCTTCTTCAATTTTTTAAAAATTTGTTGTGTATTTTACACAGATTTTCACCTTGAAATATTTTAAACTTTCATTATCATATTCAGTCCTGTAATTTTTATGTGCTAGTCTTTGAATTGTAGACATCAATAAAATAACTGGATAAACTGGATTTAGTTGAAGTATTTTTTAATTCATTCATTTATCCGGATGGAAGTAAAATCCAGGTTCCTGGTAAAATGATCATTTTTTTTTTTTTTTTTTTCCAGAGGGAGAAGAAGCTTTTTTTTTTTTTTTATCCTAAAGACTGCAGTGATGTTAAGGGTCCTCATCAAAGGTAAAAAAAAAAAAAAAAAAACTTCATTAACTGATGAGCTGTTGCACATACATGAGCTAATTATTACATTTAAAAAGAATAGAAAATAGTGGTGATCTATTTTGCATAAATTGCCACTGAGAATGTACTTTCTACTCAGTCTGAAAAGAGATGAACTGACGTTAGCACTCATTACCTCTATGCTAACAGTCTGTGTAGTGACCTGTGGACACCAGACTTTATCAGAGAAAAAAATGAATCAGAGAACAGTAGGATCACACTTGAGACTTTTTTATCTGATAAACCATCAGTCCCTCTGACTCACCCCCCCACCCCCCATTTCCCCCCGTTAATATAAAAGATGACTGCACACATTAGCATCGCGGCTAACGGCAGCGCCGTCATTTCAGTGCAGACATCAACCAGCTGCTGAAGATGTCATAAATTAAAGCAGGCAATCTCTCCTCGTTTTGACCACATAAAATATACCACTACAGTCGGGGTAATATAATAATGACCACCTTTACATCTGTTTTAGTTTTGTTCTAATAATCATCCATTAACCTGGTGTTTTTAAAAACTCTCTACAGTAGCTAATGCAGACCTCTGTGCACTAAGCTTACTAACCAACCTAGTGATGTCACAGGAGTGATCCATCATGAGCTGTGAAAAAAGTCACACTGCAGTCTCTAGTGGCCTGGCATAGTCATTACAATACCTTTTTTCGCGGCTGCATTGACAGAAAAGATCAGTTAAATTTGTGTTTATTTTGACAACAAAGCCTTATTTCACAATTCTGGCAAATTAAAAGTCGAGGAAATATTGCGATACAATGATATAAGCCTTTAGTTTCACTTAATTTTGACCAGGCGAGCTGAAACAGAAAGGCGGACAGACAGACGGACAGATACACGCACACAGCCACAAACAGACTTACTAACTGATTACTGTATGCCTCTCAGTTTCACCGAGGCATAATTATAATGGTGACTGAACAACTCCCATTCCCCAAAGTACAAGATACCACCCTTATGAATATAAGTCATAAAAGATCACACAAATAAGTGATCTGACAAACAAATAAACAAGGGTTCTTAAACAGTCGCTAATATACTATGCTGCCATACTGCACCTTGCAGTCTAATTGGTACCTTATGTCATGGTCAGCGGGAGAGCGCCTCTCCCCTCCGGTCTCACCTTCATCAACTCATCACTGCACTTGAAGCAGAAGACACACCTGTGCCCGCTCATCAGCCAGCGTACTTAAGGAGGTTCCCTCCATGCAGTCTATGCTGGCTCGTCTGGGTATACTGCCCGTGTTTGGACTTGCTTTATATAATTGTGATCATTAACACGTCATTAACCATCTCTCTTCTCTTTCTTCCCAGGTTGCTGCCATCGTGTAGGTGTGTCGCCGGGACTGCACGCGCTCTCCTGCTCCACCTCACTGCCCTTCAGCACCTTCATCTCCCCAGTCAGGCACCATCAGCTCCATTCCTTCTCCTACCCTACTGGTTTGTCTATTCCCCACTGGGTCCTGCCGGTCATCCCTGGATTTCCCGAGTAAGTGGCAATTTGGATCGCCCATTTTCTCTTACTCTACTCCTCAGCTCATGGCTCTCGTCTTCTCTCCACAGGTCCATTTCCTCTGGCGAATGATTGTTTCTGTAGCTGTGCGTTGCTGTTTTGCCATTAATAAAACTGTCAAACGTGCCCCTCAGTGTGGTTCCATCCTGTGTTTGGTATTGTGCGCGTGAGCTGTCAAGAATTTAACACGCCATGACACCTCACATTGCACCTTGTGCCTAATAGTCCTGCATTGTACAGCGAGTACGATTCATATATATTCTATATATTCCATTCTATATGGATTATCATCTATTCATCTGCGATATATATAAGTTATTTAGGCAGTTTTGCTTCCCATGGGTAATCCCTTTGTCTGTTATGCTGTGTATGTTTCTGTCGTTTTGGTCATCTGTCATGCTGCTATTACACTGTAATTTCCCAGTTTGGGATCAGTTAAGTAATCTATCTATCTACTGGATGTCCCATTCATTTTCAATAATTAGGTATTCTATAATTAATATTCACACAATCAAATAAATGGTGTTCAGTCCCTTTTATATTTGTCAAAGTCTACATATGATTGCCTAGATATAGGCTACACTTCTGTGTCCATCCATCCATCCATCTTCTACCACTTTTCCGGAGGTCCGGGTCGCGGAGGCAGCAGTTCAAGCAGAGAAGCCCAGACTTCCCTCTCCCCCGCCACCTGCTCCAGCACTTCAGAGAGGATACCAAGGCATTCCCAGACCAGCTGGGAGACATAGTCTCTCCACCGAGTCCTGGGTCTGCCCCGGGGTCTCCTCCCAGTGGGACGTGCCTGAAACACCTCAAGTGGGAGGCGTCCAGGAGGCATCCTAATCAGATGCCCATACCACCTCAACTGACTCCTTTCAATGTAGAGGAGCAGCGGTTCTACTCTGAGCCTCTCCCGGATGACTGAGCTCCTCACCCTATCTCTGAGGGTGAGTCCAGCAATCCTACGGAGAAAGCTCATTTCAACCGCTTGTATCCGCGATCTCGTTCTTTTGGTTGTTACCCAAAGCTCGTGACCATAGGTGAGAGTAGGAACGTAGATTGACTGGTAAATCGACAGCTTTGCCTTGGAACTCAGCTCCCTCTTCACCACAACAGACTGATACAACGTCCGCATCACTGCAGATGCTGCTCCGATCCGTCTGTCGATCTCTTGCTCCATTTTCCCCTCACTCGTGAACAAGACCCCAAGATACTTAAACTCCTCCACTTGGGGCAGGAGCCTGTCCCCAACCCGGAGAGGACAATCCACCTTTTTCCGGCTGAGGACCATGGACTCGGACTTGGAGGTGCTGATTCTCATCCCAGCCGCTTCACACTCAGCGGAAAACCGTCCCAGCAAGAGCTGTAGGTCATTGCTGGATGAAGCCAACAGGACAACATCATCTGCAAACAGAGATAAGATCCTGTGGTCACCAAGCATGACACCCTCCATTCCCTGGCTGCGCCTAGAAATCCTGTCCATAAAAATTATGAACAGGATCGGTGACAGAGGGCAGCCCTGGTAGAGTCCAACTCTCAATGGGAATGACTCCGACTGAGTGTTGGCGATATGAACCAATCTCTCACAACGGTCGTACAGAGACCAAATAGCTCGTAACAACAAGCCCGATACCCCATACTCCCGAAGCACCCCCCACAAAAATCCACGAGGGACGCGGTCAAATGCCTTCTCCAAGTCTACAAAACACGTGTAAACTGGTTGGGTAAACTCCCACGAACCCTCAAGAATTCTCGAGAGGGTAAAGAGCTGGTCCGATGTGCCACGGCCAGGACAAAAACCACATTGCTCCTCCTGAATCCGAGGTTCGACCAACGGCCGGATTCTCCTCGCCAGTACCTTGGCATAGACCTTCCCAGGGAGGCTGAGGAGTGTGATCCCTCTAAAGTTGGAGCACACCCTCCGGTCCCCTTTTTTGAAGAGAGGAACCACCACCCCGGTTTGCCATGCCAAAGGCACCTCCCCCAACCTCCACGCAATGTTGCAGAGGCGTGTCAACCATGACAGCCCAACAACATCCAGGGCCTTGAGGTACTCAGGGCGAATCTCGTCCACCCCCGGGGCCCGGCCACCAAGGAGATTTTTTTTTTTTTGTAACTTTGATTTTTATTCATTTTTCATCATACTTATTACATTCAGACCACAGTCTATATTTAGAAAAAAGGAGCTAGAGAAAGAAAGAAAAAAAAAAAGAAAAAAAAGGGGGAAACAAATGTTGGAGCATCAAGTTTTAAGTTTCCATCTCTTAATTCTTCTGGTTTTTCCAGTGTCTTTGGTTATTCTTTCAATTTCTGTCTCGTTGTTGCACTTTGTAGTGTGTCCATTTCCGCCATTTTTTTTCATATAGTCCTCCTTGCATTCTTTGTCGATATGTTAGTTTTTCCATCAAACGTATATCCTCAACAATGTCAGTCCATTGTTCTTGGTCAGGAAGAACTTCTGATCGCCATTTTTTTGAGATTGTTTTTTTACATGCAGTCAACAAGATTTTAACTAGATATCTGTCCTCAGCCTGTATTACATTGTCTCTTTTAAGATCACATAAATACATCAAGTTACAGTTCATTGGTATATTATATCCTAATATCCTCTGTATTGTCACATGTATAGATTTCCAGAATGATGAGATTTTGCAGCATTTCCAAAACATATGTGAGTGGTCTGCATTTTGAGCCCCACAGCCCCTCCAGCATAAAGATTGGGTATTTGTATATTTTCTTTGAATCTGTGGTGTAATGAAATAACGAATCAGGTTTTTCCATCCAAATTCCCTCCATGTCCTTGAACTTGTTGATGTGTGTTGTGTTTTCTATATTTCCTGCCAGCTTTCTTCTGTTATGTTTAAATTTAGCTCTTTCTCCCATTTCTCCTTTATATAGTTACTTGAATGTTTGTTTGCCGTAAGTTTCTGATATAGCTTTGAAATAATTCTTATTTTATTTCCTGTATATGAGCTTAAAATGAGTTGTATAATCTCACTCACATCTGTGTGGAGGTTATGTCTAATCTCCCTCATATAATAATCTCTCATCTGCAAATATCTGAAGAATTCCGATTTTTCTAGTTTAAATTTTCTTCTGATGTTTACAAAACTCCCGAGATCTTTTTTTCCAATATACTGCCCCATGTTGTGATTCCCTTGTTCACCAGATTTTTGTATCCCCTATCTTGCTTTGCCAGTTCAAACTGACTGTCAAATGCTACCCATTTCAATAGTTTTATGTCCTCCTTTATGTTATACTTTTGTACTATTTTATACCACAGTTCCAAAGTAAATTTAGTGATTGGGTCTATTTGTTTGATTTGCTTATATGCATCCTTATCTCCTATTATGCTTTGTACTGGGAGTCCCTCAATTTCCTTTTCTATTTCTTTCCATTTTGCCTCATATCCTCCGTCGCACCAACATATGATATATCTTATTTGTGCTGAGTAGTAATATTCCTTTAGACACGGTAGGCCCATGCCTTCTTTCTCTTTTGGTAACTGGAGAGTTTTATATTTCACTCTCGGCTTTTTACCTCCCCAAACAAATCTCGATATCATCCTGTCCCACTTTGAGAACTGGGCATCAGGAATCTCTGTTGGTAGAGCCTGGAAGAGGTAAAGCAGTCTAGGTTGTATGCTGATTTTGACTGTCTTAATTTTTGAGTTCAGATCCATATTTAAGATTGACCATCTATCAATATCCTTTTTTATTTCTTGATCCAACCTATCATAGTTTGCTTTATAGATTTTGCTTAGATCTTTAGGTATGTTCACTCCAAGGTATTTTATTTCTTTTTGTTTCCAGTTTAGTTTGATCTTATCAGTTATCTGGTTTAAAGGGTTATAGTGGAATGCCAGTATTTGTGTTTTTGTTATGTTTATCTTGTATCCTGATAATTTTCCAAAATTTTCTATCAAGTTCATCATTTCCATTATTGATTCATCTGGTTGTTCAAAGTAAACTTTAATATTGTCTGCAAATAGCCCAATCTTGTGTTCCACTCCCTTTATTGTTGCACCTTTTAGTTTCTTATTTTGTCTCATCGCTTGAGCCAGTGGCTCTATGAACAGAGCAAACAAGGTGGGCGATAGGCAGCATCCCTGCCTAGTTGACCTTTGTATATTTACTTTGTCTGTTAAGCTACCGTTTATCTTGATTCTTGCCACAGGTTTTTGATACAGTGTCTTTATGCATTGTACTGATTTTTCGTTAAATCCAAAGCGTTCCAGCACATTATATAGGAACTTCCAGTTAACCCTGTCAAATGCTTTTTCTGCGTCTAAACTCATTATTACTGCGCTTTTCTTTTCTTTATGTATTTGATTAATTATGTGTACAGTTCTCCTGATATTGTCATGTGTTTGGCATCCCTCTGTGAAACCAGTTTGATCATCCTCTATCAATTCCGTCAAGAATGTCTTTATTCGTTTACATATAATTGTTGTATATATTTTATAATCCACATTTAGTAAAGAGATTGGCCTATAGTTTCCGCATTGTTCCCTATCTTTCCCTGGCTTTAAAATAACTGAAATAATGGCTTTGTTCCATCATGGAGGTATTTTGTTGTTGTTTAATGTCCAATTAAATGACTTTAGGAGCTGTGGGGTGAGTTCTTCTATAAACAGTTTATAAAACTCAGGCACGTATCCATCACTACCTGGTGATTTACCATTTTTAAGTGACTTAATCACATCTTTAATCTCTTGTGTTGTTATTTCTGCTGTTAACTTTTCATTTTGTTGGTTTCCTATTGATGGCAAGTCCAATGTGCCTAGAAATTTTTTAATATCCTTAACATTTGTCTCTTCAGGTTGCGAGTATAGTTCTTGATAGAAATTATGGATATTTCTTCGATGTTTTCTGGGTTAACTGTGGTTTTATTTGTGATGGGGTCCTTAATCTTATATATATTATTCACTGTTTGTTGTTTTCTTAGCCGTTTTGCCAGCAGTTTTGTGGCCTTTGGCCCCGTTTCATAATATTTTTGTTTTAAATATCTATTTTTCCTTTCAATTTCATCTATTTGTATTTCTTGTATCTTTATTTTTTCTTCCTTAATTTCTTGATATATTTTTGGGTCGTTTGTGCTTTGATGTTTGCGTTCTAGTTCCCTCAGTCTCTCACATCTTTGTTCATATGTTTCCAGTTTAGACTTATTTGCTTTTCCTGATTCAGCAATTAATTTACCTCTTAACATGGCTTTTAGTGCATCCCATAGTATTGTTGGGTCCACCTCTTCATTGTCATTCTCTTCGATATACTCGTTTATGTTTACTTTTATTCTTTCTTTCATTTTCTCATCATTTAACAGTCCTACATTAAGTTTTCATGTTGTTTGCAGTTTTCTATTGTTTAAATATATTTCCATGTGTATAGGATTATGATCTGATATTTCTGCCCCTCCAATCCGACAATTTCTCACCCTGTGTCTGTCACCTTCATTCATAAGTAAGTAATCTATTCTAGAGTGTACTTTATGGACTGCTGAATAATGTGTATAGTCTTTTTCGAGTGGGTGCAGGTCCCTCCATATGTCTACCATACCCATTTCTGCCAGTGAGGTTCTTATGAACTTTGTTACATGTTTTTTTTGTCTTCTTATCACTTGTTGTGTCAACCTCATGATCCATGACAGCATTTAAGTCTCCTCCACAAATCAGGACTCCTTCACTGTGTGTTGCTATGAGATCAAACAGTTGTTGAAAAAAACCCTTGTCTCTTTCTGGTGGGGCATAGATGTTCACTAATGTGATCTGCATACCATCTATTCTTCCCTTTATTATTACATATCTGCCTTCTTTATCCTGGATTTCTTGTTCACATTCAAATTGTATTTTATTTGAAATTAGTATCATAACCCCCCTTTTAGTTCCTCCCTTAAATGAACTGTAGTAGGAGTTCTTATAGCCAAATCTCTTTAGTTTCTCATGTTGTGTCTTGCTCAAATGTGTGTCTTGCATAAATATAATTTCGGTTTTTTCCTTCTTGAATTTTCTTAATATTCTTTCCCTTTTAACAGGTGAGTTCAGACCATTCACGTTTAATGTCATTATCTTAAGATTTTTACCCATATTCATGTTTTTCCATTTTTTTTAACTTGTGCTCCTAACCCCTTTAACAACAAAACTAACACATATTTGTACAAAAACACATTTAACGAACTTCGACCTCTGTACTTTGGGCCGTTCTTCTGCCCACTGGTCCCTGTTGGTGGGTGGAGGGATTGTCCTCACCGAGTGAGGGGCCCTCCCTAGACCTATATTTACTATCCAAGTAATAGTCATTAGTCTAGAAATGTCCAACAAAAATCACTTAAACCTCTCCTAGCCGTTTGTTTCTCTTTTACCTTGTCTTCTTGGCCTTCATTTTTTCTGTGTCCTTCTTAATCTTTGTTATAATCTAGGTTTTCCATTGAAAGCCTTGCAGTTTTTCCTGGGCTCGGTGCGCCACGTCGGTCTCCCGCCTTCTGCCGCTCACTCGTCTCCACTCGGGCTGTCGTGATGCGTTCCGTGCCGCCGCTGCTCCAGTCGCTTCCTCCGGTACGCTCACCACAAAGCCTCGCTCCGTCATGTCTCGCGCTGCCTCTCTGGCCGTGCTGTACATTTTTACGCCGTCCTCCCAATGAATTCTCATCTTCGTTAGCGGCGTTTGGAATCTAATTTTTTTCTCTTTCAGTATTTTTTTAATGTTGGCATATTTCTTTCGCTGCTGCACAATTTCTGTCGGGTAGTCATGGTCAAAGAATTGTCATGTGGTGATCCTCGCGGATCACCAAGAGACGCCACAGAGTTCACCAGAGAGTTTGGCAAAGATGTTATTTATTTCCTGACGTGACAAAACACAACTATGAACCCCTTAGGGCTAAACACATACATGACGAGACTTGGGCTCATAGGGCTAACTCAGCCGCTATGAGCTAGCTGTGACAAAGCTATGATACATGACCTGACATGAAGGTCTGCGGCACTCACAGGAATGACGAAGCGCAGACCCAGGGCTTGGCAGGATGAAGCCACTCAGACGTAACGTAGACCAAAGTCGACTGATACTCCTGCGTCCTACCGTCGCCAGTGCCGGGCTTAAAAGCGCGAAGCACTAACGACGGTAATGACAGTCAGCTGACCGGCCATTGACAGGCGGAAGCCCCACCGAGCACTTTCACAATAAGAGCCCGGTGAGTCCAGAATACAGCCCGCAGCTGTCAAGGCCGGCAGCAAGACATAACTTTAGCCCGAGTGCGATCAGAACCGGCGCTCGGGTCATAACAAGAATATCTGTTTGTCGCCGATTCGTATCTTTTTTTCCACGCTTGTGTCAGGATTCTTTCCTTTACATCATATTTCAGAAAGTTTACCACAACTGACCTGGGTGTAGAGTTTGGATTCGGGTTCTGTGCCGAGGCTCTGTGCGCTCGCTGGATCTGCAAGTCTGCTTCATTGGGCAACTCAAGCTCTTTTTTTAAGAAATGATCCATGAATTTCGTCATCCAGTTGCCTTCAATGCCCTCCGGGATCCCGACGATGCGTATGTTGCTCCGCCTGGACCTGCTCTCCAGGTCGGTTATTTTTTCCTGCATCCTCTGCGTTTGCGCCGTCAGGGTCTGCAGCCGCTCGCTTGCCTCGGTCCTCCAGTCCTCCAACTCCGATATTCGGGCCTGTGCTTCTGTCATACACGCTCGTTGAGTGTGCAGCTCCTCCATGTTTTCTGCTAGTCTGCGCTCCATTTCTCTTCTGAGACCCATAATTTCCTCCTTCATCTCTTTTTTCAGTTCTTCCTTAAGAGACGTTAAATCTTGTCAGAGCTGTCGCTTAAAGTCTTCCAAGTCTTTTTTTTAATTCTTTACCTAAATTGGCGATGCCAGTGTTCATAGCCTCGAGTTTGGTGTCCTCCATTTTCTCTGCTGTAGTTGTCTCGTTTCCCTGGGCCTCGTGTACAGCGATTTCTCCTGCGTTGTTGAAGAGGGATTTCTCAGTTTTACCCTGCTTTTGTCCGTGTGCCTGGCTTCTTCGTGTTTTCATCCCTTGGTTTATTGGTTCATTTATGTCGAGTTGGCCATTTACCAATGATTTTTAATCCGACTAGGGAGAGCTTTCTGTTTAAGCGTTATGTCTCTCCGCCATCTTCCACCAAGGAGATTTTTAACCACCTTGGCGACCTCGGCCCCTGTGATAGGCGAGTCATCCCCCTCGTCCCCAAACCCTGCTTCCTCTGTGGAAGGCGTATCAGTGGGATTGAGGAGATCCTCGAAGTATTCCTTCCACCGCCCGATGATATCCTCAGTCGAAGTCAACAGTGTCCCATCCACACCATACACAGTGTGGACGGGGAGCTGCTTTCCCCTCCTGAGCCGCCGGACAGTTTGCCAAAATCTCTCTGAGGCCGACCGAAAGTCTTGTTCCATGGCCTCACCGAACTCCTCCCATACCCGGGTTTTTGCTTTGGCAACCACCTGAGCTGCACTCCGCTTGGCCTGCCGGTACACCTCAGCTGCTTCGGGAGTCCCACAAGCCAACCAAGCTTGATAGGACTCCTTCTTCAGCTTAATGGCCCCCCTCACCACTGGTGTCCACCACTTGGTTCGGGGGTTGCCACCACGAGATACACCAACCACCTTGCGGCCGCAGCTCTGGGCCGCCGCTTCAAGAACAGAGGTGGAGAACATGGCCCATTCAGACTCCATGTCTCCAGACTCCCTCGGAATGTGGCTGAAGTTCTTCCGGAGGTGGGAGTTGAAGACCTCCCGGACAGGGGCCTCAGCCAGACGCTCCCAGCACACCCTCACTATACGTTTGGGTCTACCAGGTCTGAGTGGCTTCCTCCCCTGCCATCGGATCCAACTAACCACCAGGTGGTGATCAGTTGACAGCTCTGCACCTCTCTTTACTCGGGTGTCCAAGACATACGGTCGCAAGTCTGATGATACGATAACAAAATCGATCATCGACCTGCGACCTAGGGTGTCCTGGTGCCAGGTGCACATATGGACACCCTTATGCTTGAACATGGTGTTCGTTATGGACAGGCTGTGGTTAGCACAGAAGTCCAATAACTGAACACCACTCGGGTTCAGATCGGGCAGGCCGTTCCTCCCAATCACCCCCCTCCAGGTTTCACTGTCGTTGCCCACGTGCGCATTGAAGTCCCCCAGTAGGACAATGGAGTCTCCAAGAGGAGCACCCTCCAGCACCCCAGTCACAGACTCCAAAAAGGGTGGGTACTCTGAAACATCATTTGGTGCATAGGCACAAATGATGGTCAGGACCTGTTTCCCAACCCGAAGGCGCAGGGAAGCAACCCTATCATCCACCGGGGAACACTCCAATATAGAGGCAGCAAGGTGGGGGGATACAAGAATACCCACCCCTGCTCGTCGTCTCTCGCCCGGGGCAACTCTAGAAAAGGCCAAGCTCCAGCCCCTCTCCAGGAGACTGGTTCCGGAACCGGAGCTGTGTGTTGAGGAGCGGCCGACTATATCTAGCCGGTATCTCTCAACCTCGTACACCAGCTCAGGCTCCTTCCCCACCAGAGAGGTGATATTCCACGTACCAGAAGCCAGTTTAGAAAGCTTGGGATCAGTCCACCAAGGTCTCCGCCTTTGACCGCCACCTAATTCACATAGCACCGGACCCCCATGATCCCTCCTGCAGGTGGTGAGCCCACTGGAGGGCGGACCCATGTAACTCCTTCGGGCTGAGCCCGGCCAGGTCCCACGGGTGGAAACCCGGCCACCAGACGCTAGCCTTCGAGCCCCTCCCCCAGGCCTGGCTTCAGGGTGGGGCCCCGGTAACCCCATACCGGGGGGGTACACTGAATCCTTGATATAGAATTTATCATGAGAGTCTGTTGGATCGTTCTTAGTCTGGCCCTTCACCCAGAACCAGTTTGTCTTGGGAGACCCTATCAAGAGGCAAATTGCCCCGGACAACATAGCTCCTGGGATCACTGGGGCACGCAAACCCCCCCACCACGATAAGGTGACGATCCATGAGGGGCATGGACATCCATGACATCTTTGAAAAAAATTACAAGCCAGAATTTGACAAGCTGAAAATCTGGTATGAGCACAGATTGCCTACATATAGGCTACACTTCTGTGTATTCCACTTTTAAACACACCCTACTTTTGGGCCTGTAAAGCCTAATTGGGCTATCTGTTTCAGACAAGAATACTTGCTTTCTACGGGCAATGCACTAGTTATGATAAATATGAAATGTTCATTTTTAATACTATGTTGAGAATCGTTTGCAGGCAATGACTGCCTGAAGTCTGGAACCTGTGGACATCACGAAATGCTGGGCTTCCTCCTTTGTGATGCTTTACAAGGCCTTTACTGCAGCTGTTCTCAGTTGTTGCTTGTTTGTGGGTCTTTCTGCCTTAAGTTTTTTCTTAAGCAAGTGAAATGCATGCTCAATTGGGTTAAGATCTGAGGCCTCATGTATAAAGGATTGTGTAGCTTTCACACTGACATACTGGCATACTCACAAAATCTGAAAAGTACATGCGCACAGAAATTTTCAGATGTATAAAACTGGTACGCCAGATTCTCTGCACCTTTATACATCCCACTTCACCGTGAAAACCAGCACACATGCATGAGCTCTTTACTCCGCCTTGGTTCATCCCACTAATGACTATGTAAAGGACTAAAAACTCCCCATCTGTCACTCTTCTGTCAAACAATGACTGTCAATCCTGTGGGAAAGTACAACATTAAAAAAATAATAACTTCACAGAGTGTGACACTGAGGTGTTGATAACGGAGACGGAGGTCGGAAAAAAATATTTTATTTTGTTCTGACCTCCAGAATCAACAATAAACATAAGTTTACAGAGTGGACCGTGTTACAATGGCATTTCACTGGAGTGGTGGCCTAGAAGTAGAGCATCTGCCCCACAACTGAGAGGTCGTGGGTTCAAGCACAGGACAGGTCATACCAAAGACCACATAAAAATGGTACTCCCTGCCTTCTAGCTTGGTGCTCAGCAAAAACAGAATGGAGCAAAGAATGTTGGTTACCCAGCCACAGGGCGTGCACAAGCCAGAGTACTCCCTGTGCTGGTCTCAAGCCTGGATAAATGGGCAGGGTTGTGTCAGGAAGGGCATCCAGCGTAAAAATTCTTGCCAAATCTACATGCGGATCATCATGATAGGGGGTGATGATACACTGTGGCGATCCCAAAAGAGAGCAGCCAAAAGACAACAAAAAAATTAAAACAAAAAGATTTGCAAACCAAATCTATCAGTGTCAGAATTCAAGTTATGTACAACAACCAGTCAGAACACACAGAGCTGTACAATATAAAAGCCTTTTATTTCCAGACTGTAATCTCCAAACAGAGATATTTTAGACCATGGAAACATCTCTTCATTCTGAGACAGCTGCGTGTATGCAAATATCTCTGCTGCAGCTATCAGGTTCACCTGCAGATATCCACTTGTCCTCTGCCTCACAGCACATACATTGTGCTGGAGTTGGAGATTGATTAATTCGAAAGTGCATTTTGCTGACCACAATTCCTCCCACAAGAAATGGATCTGTGCGTGTTGCCTTGTGAGTCAACTGTATAGTCTCTGGCAAATTTTATTATCTTAAATGTCACATTTACAGAAACAGGATCCAGTTTACAGTGGTGCTGACTTTGGTTCGTGAGTGAGGCAGGTAATCTGAGGGAAATTAGTTATTATTCATTGGGGTTTCATTGCGCTCAGTGGAGATAAATCACAATAATAATCATGTTTTTCAACAACTAATTAATAGACAAATCATTTTAACTGAAATAAAATTTTGTAAGTTTCAGCTGTTTTGTAGTTTAACAGACCCTCCTGATAGTCAAACAGAATTTTGCAGAGAGCCTGCAACTTTTCACGGCAGGTGAAAATTTTGTGACTTAGCCCACAGATTCTCACATCACGTTTGTTTTTATACATCTCACTGTGTGCATATAAACCATCATACGCCACATTTTTGTGCGTGCACACTATTTATTCATAAGGCCCCAGGTGACTGACTGAGCCATTGCAGAATATTCCACTTCTTTGCTTTAAAAAAACTCCTGGGTCGCTTTCGTAGTATGTTTTGGGTCAATGTCCATCTGTACTGTAAAGCGCCATCCAATCAACTTTGCTGCATTTGGCTGAATCTGAGCAGACAGTATATCCCTATACACTTCAGAATTCTGCTTCTGTCTACTGTCACATCATCAATAAACCCTTGTGACCCAGTCCCATTGGAAGATATGCATACCCATGCATCACACTGCCTCCACCATGTTTTACAGAATATGTGGTGGGCTTTGGATCATGAGCCATTTCAAGACTTCTCCATACTTTCTTCTTCCCATCATTGGGGTACAGGTTGATCTTGGTTTCGTCTGTTCAAAGATTATTTTTCCAGAACTTGACTAGCTCCTTTAGATGTTTTTTGGCAAAGCCTAAGCTGGACTTTCTATTTTTGAGGCTGATGATTGGTTTTCACCGAGTGATGAACCCTCTGTATTTGCTCTCATGAATTTTTGTCTTCATGGTAGACTTAGATACTGATGCACCTACCTCCTGGAGAGTGTTCTTCATTTGGTTGGGTAAAGAGTTTTTTCTTCACCATGGAAAGGATCCTGCGATCATCCATCACTGTTATCTTCCATGGGCGTCCAGGCCTTTTTGAGTTCCCGAGCTCACCAGTGCACTCTTTTTTTCTCAGAATGTACCAAGCTGTTTTTGGCCCCGTTCTGTTGTCTCTCTAATGGATTTCTTCTTTTTTCAGCCTAAGGATGGTCTGTTTCACTTCCATTGAGAGCTCCTTTTACCACTTGTTGTGGGTTCACAGCAATAGCTTCCTAATGCTACACCTGGAATCAACTCCAGACCTTTTACCTGCTGTACTGATGGTGGATTAATTTGGAAATAACCCATGCAGCCCATTAAATAGCTTTTAAGTCAATTGTTCAATTACTTTTGAGCCCCTGAAATTAGGAGATTTTGCATAAAAATGGTTGCAATTCCTTAAGTGACCCTCCAGTTTGAATGTGAATACCCTGAAATTAAAGCTGAGAGTCTGAACTTTAAGTTCATATTGATTACATAACTGTATCTTGAATTTCTTTTGGTAAACAGCTAAAATAACAAAACTTGTGTCCAAATGTATATGGACCTGTCTTTATATATTTATACATGACTATATTCATGCATAAAAGAAAGCTATAGTTAGCATGTCAGGATTAGTTTATGAAATTTTATTTTAAAGTTTTAGTATAGTATTTTGGTTAATGCTTTCTTGTTATTAGTTAAATAAATGCCAGTATATGCAGCCAAATCTAAAACAAATCTCTATTTCAATGTTCAATGTATCTGTTCCATTTAAAAAAAAAAAGTAGGACTATGATGGGTTACAGACCCCTGTTAGAGACACCCCATTGATTTCAGTTCACTTAATGGAATTAAAATTTGATTTGTCAGCATTGGTGCAATTTCTAAGCCACTGATTATTAACTGATTATCGCTCATTAGGTTAGCAAGTTGGTTGGATGCACCCTAATGTGTTTGAAATAATTACTTTTTCTGTGGGGGTTGCTACTTGGAATCAAATAATCTGTTACTTCTGGGTTTCATAATCAATTCTTGCTAGTCCATTACCACAGTAATCTGTTAGATGTAAGAGGCAGCAGGCGGCAGCTTGTGCCGGTTTAGGATGACTGAAAACATTACAGGGATTTCTAGGGAGGAATAGGAAAAGCTTCATCACTCCCTGATGTCATTTCGGCCAGGCTAAGCAGTGATGCTTGATGGGGACTAAGCTGTTAATTGAATTTAATGCCGCATCTGTTGTATTATGCAATGATGCGATGAGATAAGACACCACAGCCTTTTTCCTTATTCTCTTATAATCTTGCTGGCTATCGTCTCTGGGCTCTCTATGTACATACAGCATATATATAGTATATATTACCATTCAAAAGTTTGGGGTCACTTAGAAATTTCCTTATTTTTGAAAGAAAAGCACTGTTTTTTTTCAATGAAGATAACTTTAAACTAATCAGAAATACACTCTAATATCTAATATACATTGCTAATGTGGTAAATGACTATTCTAGCTGCAAATGTCTGGTTTTTGGTGCAATATCTACATAGGTGTATAGAGGCCCATTTCCAGCAACTATCACTCCAGTGTTCTAATGGTACAATGTGTTTGCTCATTGCGTCAGAAGGCTAATGGATGATTAGAAAACCCTTGTGCAATCATGTTAGCACAGCTGAAAACAGTTTAGCTGGTTAGAGAAGCTATAAAACTGACCTTCCTTTGAGCAGGTTGAGTATCTGGAAAAAAATATTATTTCAAATACAAATCATTATTTCTAACCTTGTCAATGTCTTGACTATATTTTCTATTCATTTTACAACTCATGGTGGTAAATAAGTGTGACTTTTCATGGAAAACACAAAATAATTGTCTGGGTGACCCCAAACTTTTGAACGGGAGTGTATATATATATACATATATTTATATATACAGTGGGGCAAAAAAGTATTTAGTCAGCCACCAATTGTGCAAGTTCTCCCACTTAAAAGATGAGAGAGGTCTCCAATTTTCATCATAGGTATACCTCAACTATGAGAGACAAAATGAGAAAAAAAAAAATCCAGAAAATCACATTGAAAGATTTTTAAAGAATTTATTTGCAAATTATGGTGGAAAATAAGTATTTGGTCACCTACAAACAAGAAAGATTTCTGGCTCTCACAGACCTGTAACTTCTTCTTTAAGAGGTTCCTTTGTCCTCCACTCGTTACCTGTATTAATGGCACCTGTTTGAACTCGTTATCAGTATAAAAGACACCTGTCCACAACCTCAAACAGTCAGACTCCAACCTCCACTATGGCCAAGACCAAAGAGCTGTCAAAGGACACCAGAAACAAAATTGTAGACCTGCACCAGCCTGGGAAGACTGAATCTGCAATAAGTAAGCAGCTTGGTGTGAAGAAATCAACTGTGGGAGCAATTATTAGAAAATGGAAGACATACAATACCACTGATAATCTCCCTCGATCTGGGGCTCCACGCAAGATCTCACCCCGTGGGGTCAAAATGATCATGAGAACGGTGAGCAAAAATCCCAGAACCACATGGGGGGACCTAGTGAATGACCTGCAGAGAGCTGGGACCAAAGTAATAAAGGCTACCATCAGTAACACACTACGCCGCCAGGGACTCAAATCCTGCAGTGCCAGACGTGTCCAGGCCCGTCTGAAGTTTGCTAGAGAGCATTTGGATGATCCAGAAGAAGATTGGGAGAATGCCATATGGTCAGATGAAACCAAAATAGAACTTTTGGTAAAAACTCAACTTGTCTTTGGAGGAGAAAAAACACCATACCTACTGTGAAGCATGGGGGTGGAAACATCATGCTTTGGGGCTGTTTTTCTGCAAAGGGACCAGGACGACTGATCCGTGTAAAGGAAAGAATGAATGGGGCCATGTATCGTGAGATTTTGAGTGAAAACCTCCTTCCACCAGCAAGGGCATTGAAGATGAAACGTGGCTGGGTCTTTCAGCATGACAATGATCCCAAACACACCGCCTGGGCAATGAAGGAGTGGCTTCGTAAGAAGCATTTCAAGGTCCTGGAGTGGCCTAGCCAGTCTCCAGATCTCAACCCCATAGAAAATCTTTGGAGGGAGTTGAAAGTCTGTGTTGCCCAGCGACAGTCCCAAAACATCACTGCTCTAGAGGAGATCTGCATGGAGAAATGGGCCAAAATACCAGCAACAGTGTGTGAAAACCTTGTGAAAACTTACAGAAAACGTTTGACCTCTGTCATTGCCAACAATGGGTATATAACAAAGTATTGAGATGAACTTTTGGGATTGTCCAAATTGTAGCCACACATGTGACCTACTTTATGACTTACATAATGCCTCACATCTTAGATAAGAACAAAGGCAGAGTTTCCTTGGAGATAACAGGAAGCTGTGAAAGTGTTAGCTTTGGTATGCAAGAGACGGCCTGGAGGATCCTTTGTGGGCCTAAGACTGTGGGGGTGATATTAAGGGATTAAAGAGGAGATGCATTGTTACTTTGATTTTGAATGCAATGTGACTTGTGAGCTGTGGGGAGACCTGGGTATATAAGGGACGAGTTGGTTCTGAGATGTTCTCTTTCTACTTTGCTCATGTTGGAGACGTGTAATAAACTGCATTGAGACAAAACCTGCCTCGTCAATTACACACTCCACAAAATACTTATTTTACCAAGGAATTTACCAATTAATTCATTAAAAATCCTTCAATGTGATTTTCTGGATTTTTTTTTCTTATTTTGTCTCCCATAGTTGAGGTATACCTATGATGAAAATTGGAGACCTCTCTCATCTTTTAAGTGGGAGAACTTGCACAATTGGTGGCTGACTAAATACTTTTTTACCCCACTGTACATATATATTGCTGAGTCTTTTAATTTAACTGCTTACTAGCACATGAAATACTGTTACTTATTTTCTAACTGTAAAAACAATTTTTTAACTTCTTGCACTGTGTACATACTGTTTATTGCTCCAAGTGCTACAATCACTTTGCTACTCCAATACTGTAAAATTTCCCGTTGTCTTTTCATAAATAAGAAAAGGTAAGATAAACTTAAGATACTAAAGAGACCACTGCAAAAATATCACTTTATCTGGTTTTACTATTTGTATGAATGTGTTACAGTAAAATGAACAATTTTGTTTTATTCTCTAACCCATTGAAAGCAGCTCACCCAAATTCCAAGTCAAAATATCTTCATTTAGAGCATCTATTTACAGAAAATGGCAACTAGCCAAAGCAACAAAATGATGTTGCATTTAGATGTGCTTTTGGATCAAATAATGCAAAGAAAACAAGTTCGTAATCATTCTTTAACACTACAATACTTAAGTTTTAACTTAGGGAGGACTCAGAAATCTGTTTTTGTATAACTCTGATTTTTATTCACAACGTTCATGCATCTTGCCATGCTGAGATGATCTCCAAATCAAAACCTCCTTAAGTAGATTGAGGTGTCCTTGTGTTGCAATTGAACAGATAGAATGGCTGTCATACATGTAGAGATGCTAATTTCAGAAAGATTTTGCAGGAGCCTAAGAACCAAGTGGTGGACGCCAGTGGTAAGGGGGGCAATCAAGCTGAAGAAGGAGTCCTATCGAGCTTGGCTGGCTTGTGGGACACCTGAGGCACCTGAAGTGCACCGGCAGGCCAAGCAGAGTGAAGCTCGGGTGGTTGCGGAAGCAAAAACTCGGGTGTGGGAGGAGTTTGGTGAGGCCATGGAACAAGGCCTCAAAATGATTCTGGCAAGCTGTCCTGCGACTCAGGAGAGGGAAGCAGCTCCCAAGCAGCTCCCTATCCACACTGTGTGTGGTGCAGATTGGGTCCTGCTGACTTCGACTGGGGATATCGTTGAGCGGTGGAAGGAATACTTCGAGGATCTCCTTGATCCCACTGACACACCCTCCATAGAGGAAGCAAGACTTGAGGACGAGAGGGATAACTCGCCCATCACAGGGATTGAGGTTGCCTAAGTGGTTAAAAAACTCTTTGGTGACCGGGCCTTGGGGGTGGACAAGGTTTGCCCTGAGTACCTCAAGGCCCTGGATGTTGTAGGGCTGTAATGGCTGATACGCCTCTGCAATGTTGCATGGAAGTCGGGGACAGTGCTTAGGCATGGCAAACTGGGGTGTTGGTTCCTCTCTTTAAAAAGGGGGACCAGAGGGTGTGTTCCAGTTTTAATGGGATTACACTTCTCATGCTCCCTGGGAAGGTCTATGCCAGGGTACTGGAGAGGAGAGTCTGACCGCTGATCAAACCTCGGATTCAGGAGGAGCAATGTGGTTTTCGACCTGGCTGTGGCACATCGGACCAGCTCTTTATCCTCTCGAGAATCCTCAAGAGTTCATGGGAGTTTGCCCAATCAGTCCACATGTGTTTTGTGAACTTGGAAAAAGCATTCAACCGCGTCCCT
Organism: Pholidichthys leucotaenia; assembly: GCA_020510985.1. NCBI lineage: Eukaryota > Metazoa > Chordata > Actinopteri > Cichliformes > Pholidichthyidae > Pholidichthys > Pholidichthys leucotaenia. Next base: position 177,525,393 of record CM035839.1, on the reverse strand, counting down.
CGTGGTCTCTTGTGGGGAGTGCTGTGGGAGTATGAGGTACTGAGCTTGTTGTTACGAGCTATCCAATCCCTATACTACCATTGCAAGAGTTTGGTTCATATTGCCAACACCCAGTCAAACACGCTTCCAGTGAGAGTTGGACTCCGCCAGGGCTGCCCTTTGTCACCGATCCTGTTTGTAATTTTTATGGACAGGATATCCAGGTACAGCTAAGGATTGGAGGGTGTCATGCTCGGTTACCACAGGATTTCATCGCTGCTATTTGTGGATGATGTTGTCCTGCTGGCTTAATTGGGCAATGACCTAAAGGTCTTACGGGGATGGTTTGGCTACTGAGTGTGAAGCGGCTGGGATGAAAATCAGCACCTCCAACTCCGAGTCCATGGTCCTCAGCTTGAAAAAGGTGTACTGTCCTCTTCACGTTGGGGACAAGCTCCTGCCCCAAGTGGAGGAGTTTTAAGTATCTCAGCGTCTCATTCATGAGTGAGGGGAGAATGGAGCACAAGATTGAAAGATTGATCGACGCAGCCTCTACAGTGATGCAGACATTGTAGCTGTCTGTTGTGGTGAAGAGGGAGCTGAACTGTAAAGCAAAGCTGCTAATTTACTGGTCAATCTACGTTCCATCCTTCACCTATGGTCATGAGCTTTGGGTAATGACCAAAAGAATGAGATTGTGGATACAAGAGGATGAAATGAGCTTTCCCCGTAGGATTGCTGGACTCACCCTCAGAGATTCCTGAGACCCAGATTCCTGGGTCTTGTGTCGCCGAAGTCCCAGCCCAGTCTCATCGTGTCTGTATCCCTCTCCTGATCCGGGGCCGAAGTCGGTGTCACCTTTCTGAGGCGACTGGTGTGCCACCATGACCCATCAGCGAGACAAAAGGTGGCTGGCCCCGACTGAGCTGTGATCTGAATCAGTGTTGTCCAAAACGACTGCAGCTTGTGAGTGTGGTTGGGGCACCGGATCCAGACCCAATACAGTACTGCAAGCCCGGGTTGCTTTGCCTGGCATTTCTTGTCAAACCTTTGCTTCATATTTTGCTGTTGTTTGAAAACCCTCCCCCTAGGTGAGGGCCTTTCTATCGTAGTAGTGTCCGATGGAGGGCGTAGTCTGTCCAGGGGGAGACACATCTCACGTCTTAGCATTAGTAGAGCCGGGGAGCTGCCCGTCGTGTCGTGAGGTGTCACTCTGTAATGTAGCAGGGTGCTCTGTAGTGCAGCTGAAAACAGGAGCCCATCCGTTAGGTGTGCCCTGAGACCGTTCTTGAGGGTCTGGTTGAACCTCTCCATCCCCCATTCTCCCGATGGTAGTAGAAGGCAGTCCTTATATGCTTAATGCGTCTTCCCCCCACAAAGGCCATGAAGTCCGCTGAGGTGAACTGCGGTCCGTTGACAGTTGTGACTGCATCTGGCACACCTCAGTGGGTGAAAAGGGAGGTGAGGTAATCGGTGACTACGTCGGTGGTGACGGAGCCAGTGAGTAACACGTCGGGTCATTTTGAGTGGAGATTGTAGACCACTAGTAGAAAGCGTTGGTGCAGGGGGCACTATGCGGTTTACCACATATGTCCAATTGGATGTGTTTCCATTGGGCCGATGGCCATAGCAGTGGCTGCAGGGGTGGGGGTGGTGGTACGCCAGTTTTTCTGCTGGCAAGGCAAGGCATACAGTCTTTCACCATGATCTTCACATCCTTGTCAATGCCTGGCCACCAGGCTGAACCCCTACAACACTGTATGAATCTGATGACGCCCAGGTGGCCCTCGTGTACCATGGTCAGGATGTGGCCGTTTAGCGCCTCTGGGATCACAGAGCAGCGCTCCAACCATCATTCCAACATGATAAATCACCTCTAACTCTGTAAAAGGGTGCTACTTCTTCCAGTACGTTGGATGGCCAGCCCTTGTGAATAAAGGTGCGGAGCTGGGTTAGTACTGGATCCTGCTCAAGCATGGCCTAGAGCTCTTGCAGGGAGACAGCGGTCTGAAGTGGGCCATACTGCATGTGGACCAGTTCAGGCTCTAAGGTGTCCTGGTCAACACTCATTATGGGATTAGGTGTGGCCTGGGACAATAGGTCTGCCACTACATTTTTTCTGCCTGGCGTGAACTGAGTGGTGAAGTTGCATGCTTGTAGCCTTTCTGTCCACCTGTAGATGTGCAGAGGTTTGTGCCACAACCCTTATGTTTCCAGCAGCACTTTGAGGGCCCTATGATCTGTCTGGACTGTGAAGCATCACCTATACAAGTACATTTTTTTTTTTTTTTTGTTACTTATTTGTACCCGTAGGTAGACTTGATTTGCAGTCTGGTGACAAGCCACCGGCTGCTGGTCGCTGCGTGCGCGAGCGCCCTAAACCTACATGTTTTTGGTGTGCGGGAGGAAACCGGAGAAATCCCGGAGTAAACCCGCGCAACACGGGGAGAACATGCAAACTCCACACAGCTCACTGTTGGTCGGGGGCTGGGATCGAACCCACGATCTCATGATCCCCGCGATCCCCCGGCCTAGGGTAAAACTGTGCTGTCACAGTGCTAAACCACTGCGCCACCGTGCAGCCAAATGTTCAGACATGTGCCAATGTTCAGACTCCCAGACACTTGCTAGTGCCTCCCTCTCTCCGACTGAGCACTTCTGCTCGGCTGAAGTAATTGCCCTTGAAGCAAACTCCACTGGGCACTCGGTCCCCCCTTGGAGCTGGAATAACATGGCTCCCACTGCCATGTTGGACGTGTCACAGGTCAAAAACGTGGGGCTCTGTGGGTCAAAAATTGGCAAGCATTGGTAGGGAAGTGAGCTGCGTTTTCAGTCGGGGGATGGCGGCAGAGTATGCCAGAGTCCACTCCCAGGGTGCATCCTGCTTCAGTAGGGTGTGTAGTGGATCACTTGTCTCTGAGTAGCAGGGGATGAAGCGCCTGTAGAAGTTCACCATGCCTAGAAACGATGATAGCTGTGCGGGGTACGATGGTTCGGGTAGGTGCAGTACAGCCTCGATATTTGAATGAAGGGGGCTCAGGCCCTCGGCAGACAGGTGGAACCCCAGGAACTGGATGGCCAATGCTTCAAAGATGCACTTTTCTCCATTGAGTGTGAAGCCATGTTTTGTCAGTACCTCCATTACCTTAATGAGGCAGGCATCGTGGGAAGCCGATGTCGTGCCCTGCACCACAATATCATCCAGGTACCACCACCCCTGGAAGACCGGCGAAAAGTGTAGTCATGATTTTCTGAAAACAGCTCAGACAGAACTGAGGCAGAAAGGCATGCGGGTGTACCTGAACACTCCTATGTGGGTGACGAAGGCCGTCAGGTTGCGGCTGTTTGGGCGAAGGGGAACCTGCAGGTAGCCTTGGCGGATGTCCAGTTTGGAAAAAAAAACTTTTGAGCCATGGAACACCACCATCACTTCCTCTGTCGTGGACAGGGGATATTTGTTGGGAATCACCACCTTGTTCACCATTCTGAGGTCAATGCATGGTCATAGGCTGCCCGATTTCTTTGCCACCACCAAGTTGGAGATCCAGGGAGATGCGTTGACCCACTCAATGATACTGCTGTCTAAAAGCTTCTGCAGTATCGCTTTGACATCATCCCACAGTGCAAGGGGTAGTTGGCGGAGAGGCTGAATTTTCGGGGACACCATCGGATCAATGAGCAGTGGGTGGTTGACAGAGGTGAAGCAGCCCAGTCCCGTGAAAAGCGCCGGCCAACGGTGCTGCCAGGATGAGGAGACTGTCAAAACGGTAGAGCCTATTGGGTCAGTGATGGAGAAACTCAGCTTGCTGATCAGATCGATACCCAGCAGGTGCCCCCCCCCCCCCCGACGTGACACTTGGAAGGTGAAAGACAGAAGGGTTTTAGAGCTGCAGTTTTGCAGAAAAGGCGACTGTCCCTACCATGCCGATCTTGACATGCCCGTAGTCAAATAAGTCCTCCACATTAGCTATAATGGTCTTCCAAGAGAACAGTTTCCTGACCATAGACTCGCTCAGAAGAGACCTCGAGGCCACCGTATCAAGCAGCAGCAGCAGCACACCAACACCATCCAGCTCCACTGTGCACCACATGAACAGCCGGCTTTTGATGCCAACTGAGTGAATGGCGGTTGTGCCTGGTGAGCGGGCCATTGAATTTGTGAAGGTTGAGCGGCAAACTCTAGCAAAGTGGTTGAGCTTCTTACAACGGTGGCATTTCTGCCTCCTGGATGGGCAGACAGGTACTTGAGTCTGGTGTTTAGATGAACCACAGTTACCGCAGGGCAAGCACTCACCCGTGTTGTCCTGTTTCTTACCCTTCTTCTTCTGATTGTAGCAGGGAGATGCAGGGTTGGAGCACTGAGTGATGGTCGTGATGGCCTGCGCTTGTGGGCCCTGACGAGGGGCTTGTCGGTTAAGAGGCGTTAGCTGCAATGATAGCTGGATAGCCATTTCCATTTGGGACGCCATCCTCACAGCCTTGTCTCATTTCAGGTTGTTCTTCACCAGCAGCAGCTGCTCCCGCAGCCACGGGTTCAGAGCGTGCTCCACTAGCTTGTCACGTACCCTCTCTTCCTCTCTGTCACCAAAGGCCCACATGCCAGCCAGGAAACAGAGCTCGGTGACATACTGGTGGACCATCTCGTCCTCACGTTGGCGGTGTCAGTTAACAGCAAAATGTCTGTCCATCACAGCAACACAGCCCTCATATGTGTCCGCAGGGCCGAGAGAACGGAACACATGCTGTCCCTTGCTACCAAGACTGTGGACTGGCAGATCTCTTAGCCTCTTCTCACTAGCATCGGTTAAGCCAACAGTGTCAATAAAAGTCTGAAATGACTCATGCCAGCAGGACCAGGGAATCGGTCGATCACCTGGTAGAGTGAGAAATGGTTCAAAAGGTTGCAAAAAGGTTTCTTTGACCCTTGTCACCATTGTTGTCTGTAATTGACATTGAGATGGTGACAAGTACCTGGGTGTTCACCTGAACAATAAACTAGACTGGTCACACAACACCGACGCATTCTACAAGAAGGGGCAACACAGGCTGTACCTCCTGAGGAGATTCAGGTCTTTTAGAGTGCAAGGGGCACTCCTGAAGACCTTCTACGATTCAGTGGTGGCATCAGCCATCACATTTGGAGGAGTGGTCTGCTTGGGCAGCGGCATCTCGGCAGCCGACAAGAAGAGACTGAACAGGCTGATCAAAAAAGCTTGCTCTGTTCTAGGGCGATGCCTCAACCCAGTGGAGAAGATAGGACAGAGGAGGATGGTGGCTAAGCTGTCATCTCTGCTGGACCCCGAGTCCTACTCCATGCGGGACATGCTGAGCGCACTGAGGAACTAATTTAGCTGTAGGCTGTGCCATCCTAGGTGCACGACAGAGAGGTTCCGCAGCTCCTTCCTACCTACGGCTGTCAGATTTTATAACCTAACTATGGCTGCCTGTAGAGGTCGTATTAAATGTACTAAATGTAATAGCTTTACACAGTAGAGATTGTCCCATCCGATACACAACTAAGACAATGACAATTACTATTGAGGGTGGCAACAACACTGTTGATTCGATGCAAAATATACTGTCTGGGTACATATTTATATTCTGCTGGGTAACTTAACAAACTGTAATGCTGTTAATACCATCTAGTTGCAATGCAATGCTCCTGCACTGTGTATATAACAGTCTACATATGTATATTTATTTACTGCTTTGGCTAGCCAGTTCTTATCTTATTTATTTATCTTTTGTTCTTAATAAAGACAAAAATAAAATAGAAAGGAGATGTCTTTACCTTCTTAACATGTTTCGACTGTACACTGCAGCCTTCGTCAGAAGGCTTCATCGTCTTTAATAAGAACAAAAGATAAATAATTAAAAGAAGACAAAATGAACCTATTTGACCAGTTCTTATCTTATTATATTATTTACTATTACTCTGAGTGCTGCTATCCCCTTGCTGCTGCAATCCTGGAATTTCCCCACTGTGGGACTAATCAGAATCAGAATCAGAATCAGAATCAGATTTATTGCCATTGTTCATGTAGTACACAAACTAGGAATTTGTCTCGGTGCAATGCTACAACATTAAAACATGATAAGATAAAGAGATAAACTAAAAAAAAATTAAAGACTAAAACCATGCAATAAGTGTAGAATGATAAATAATAATAATAATAATAATAATAATAATAATAATAATAATAATGAGTAATACTAGTCACAGCAGTTTTAAATAAATTAGCAAGTAGCAGATGATGTGCAGTCGATAATGCAACAGAAAAACAGTGATGAATGACATGAGTCTGGTTGAGCTGCTGTATATAGTGCACGAGAGTCAATAAGCCACTTAATGTTCAGCAGTCTGATGGCAGAGGGGAAAAAGCTGTTCATGTGCCGGGAGGTTTTAGTCTGAATGGACCGAAGTCTTCTACCTGAGGGGAGGGGGGCAAACAGTACGTGACCAGGGTGTGAAGGATCGGCCATGATCCGGCCTGCACGCCTCCGGGTCCTGGAGATGTACAGATCCTGGAGAGATGGGAGCTTGCAGCCGACCACCTTCTCAGCAGTGCGCATGACGCGCTGCAGCCTTAGTCTGTCCCTCGCAGTAGCTTCTGCGTACCACACGATTATGGAGGAGGTGAGGATGGACTCGATGATGGCCGTGTAGAACTGCACTAACATCTTGGTGGGTAGCTTGAGCTTCCTCAGCTGCCGCAGAAAGAACATCCTCTGCTGGGCCTTTTTGATGAGGGAGCTGATGGTTGGCTCCCACTTGAGGTCCCGGGTGATGGTGGTGCCCAAGAAGCGGAAGGAATCTGCAATGGTGATGGGAGAGCCTGTGATGGTGAGTGGGGGCAGGGGGGTTGTGACTTTCCTGAAGTCCACAATCATCTCCGCTGTCTTCAGAGCGTTCAGCTGCAGGTTGTTGTGGCTGCACCAGGACACCAGCTGGGCCACCTCTCTCCTGTAGACGGACTCATCGCCGTTGGAGATGAGCCCGATGAGGGTGGTGTCGTCCGCAAACTTGATCAGCTTAACAGACTGGTGGGTGGAGGTGCAGGAGTTGGTATAAAGGGAGAAGAGTAGGGGGGAAAGTACACAGCCCTGGGGTGATCCGATGCTGATGCTAACAGAGTCTGAGACAGACTTCCCCAGCCGCACATGCTGCCTCCGGTCCGTCAGGAAGTCGGTGATCCACCTGCAGAGGGAGTCAGGCACGCCGAGCAGGGACAGCTTGTCCTGGAGCAGAGCGGGGCGGATGGTGTTGAATGCAGAGCTGGAGTCCACAAACAGGATCCTGGCGTAGGTTCTCGGGGAGTCCAGGTGCTGCAGGATGGAGTGGAGGGCCAGGTTGACTGCGTCGTCCACAGACCTGTTGGCTCGGTAGGCAAACTGCAGCGGGTCCAGGAGGGGAGTGGTGATGGACTTGAGGTGGGACAGGACCAGGCGCTCAAAGGACTTCATGACTACAGAGGTGAGCGCTACAGGTCTGTAGTCATTAAGTCCAGTAATCCGTGGCTTCTTGGGGACAGGGATGATGGTGGAGGATTTGAGGCAGGTCGGCACGTGGCATTGCTTAAGGGAGGTGTTAAAAATGTCTGTGAAGACAGGAGCCAGCTCTTTCGCACAGTGTCTCAGGGTGGAGGGAGACACGCCGTCTGGACCGGGGGCCTTGCGTGGGTTCAGTCTGGAACCACGCAAGGCCGTGGGCTGCACGGTGGCGCAGTGGTTTAGCACTGTGGCAGCACAGTTTTACCCTCGGCCGGGGGATCGCGGGGATCATGAGATCGTGGGTTCGATCCCAGCCCCCGACCAACAGTGAGCTGTGTGGAGTTTGCATGTTCTCCCCGTGTTGCGTGGGTTTACTCCGGGATTTCTCCGGTTTCCTCCCGCATACCAAAAACATGTAGGTTTAGGGCGCTCGCGCACGCAGCGACCGGCAGCCGGTGGCTTGTCACCAGACTGCAAAACCAAAATCTACCTACGGGTACAAATAAGTAACAAAAAAAAAAAAAAATAAAGGCTGATCTTATCTTATCTTATCTTATCTTATTTTACTTTATGAGGAGCTGACAACAGACGTGAGCTGAACTTTGCTTTATTGAATACACCACTGAACTATATACAGAAGGGTGGCGCCGTATTCCCCCCAGGGAACGGTGCTGGCTCCCTTCCTGTTCACTCTTTATACTGCGGACTTCTCACACAACACAACACACTGCCATCTACAGAAGTTCTCTGATGACTCTGCGATCGTTGGCCTCATCTCCAATGGAGATGAAGCTGAGTACAGAGGGCTTATCCAGGACTTCGTGGACTGGTGCCATCGGAACTGCCTCCAGATCAACGCGAGGAAAACTAAGGAGCTGGTGGTGGACTGCCGCAGGCATGGGCAGCCCCTCACAGTACCAGTAAATATACAGGGAACAGACATCGAGATGGTGACATCCTATAAGTACCTGGGTATTCATCTGAACAATAAACTAGACTGGTCACACAATACTGATGCACTCTACAAGAAGGGACAGCGCAGGCTGTTCCTGCTGAGGAGACTCAGGTCTTTTGGTGTACAAGGGGCGCTGCTGAAGTCATTCTATGACACGGTGGTGGCATCAGCCATCACTTTTGGAGTGGTCTGCTGGGGCAGTGGCATTACTGCAGCCGATAGGAAGAGACTGAACAAACTGATTAAGAAAGCTAGCTCTGTCCTGGGGCAGCGCCTTGATCCGATGGAGGAGATAGGAGAGAGAAGGACGGTGGCTAAACTGTCATCTCTGCTGGAGTCTGAGTTCCACCCTATGCAGGACATACTGAATGCACTGAGGAGCTCATTTAGCAGCAGACTACATCATCCCAGGTGCACAACCGAGAGGTTTCGTAGGTCCTTCCTACCAACGGCTGTCAGACTGTACAACCTAAGCAGGGCTGCTCGCAGAGATAGCAAAAAGACGTAACAAACTAATAGTTTTTTGAATGCAAAAGATGCAATAGACTTACACAATGGTCCCCTCCGGCATACAACTAGGAACATACCGGTCGCTATGGAGGGTGAGAATATGTATGGGCACATAATCATACCATGTAGGATAACTAAGTAGACGGTTATGGTGTTTCATTCCATCTAGCAACAATGCTCTGCACTGTGTGTGTTTATATATTTGCATATTTATTCCATCTAGCTACAATGCTCAGCACTGGGTGTGTTTATATATTTATATATCTACATATTATTCCATCTAGCTACATTGCTCCGCACTGTGTGTGTTTATATACTTGCATATTTATTCCACCTAGCTGCAATGCTCCGTACTGTGGGTGTTTATATATTTACATATTTATTCCATCTAGCTACAATGCTCTGCACTGTGTGTTCATATATTCATATATTTATTCCATCCAGCTACAATGCTCTGCACTGTGTGTCTGTGTGTGTGTGTATATATATATATTTTATAGTAATACGTACATATGTTTATTAGCTGCTCTTGCTTGCTTGTTTTTTTTCTTGCCTTCTGATTGTTGCTCTGAGTGTTGCTATCCCTGTGCTGTTGCAATCCTGGAATTTCCCCGTTGTGGGACTAATAAAGGCTTATCTTATCTTATCTTATCTTATTGTGCCACAGCCAGTTTGCCACGTGATGAAGTCACTTGCATGCACATCACTACGTCCAAAGACCACACATCCTCCTCTCTCTCATTTTCTTTATTCCTCAGTTCTTTAAAGTACTCCTTCCACCTTCTCAACACACTCTTGCATTTGTTAGTACATTACCATTTCTGTCCTTAATCAGCCTAACCTGTTGCACATCTTTTCAAGCTTGATCTCTCTGTCTAGACAATGGATATGTCCTTTTCTCCTTCCTTAGTGTTTAGCCTCTCATACAACTCCCTATATGCCTTTTTCTTTGCCTTTGCCACCTCTCTCTTTGCTATGCGCCTAGACTCCAAATATTCCTGTCTACTTTCTTCATCTCCCTGACAATCCCACTTTTTCTTTGCTAACCTCTTCCTTTGAATACTTTCCTGTACCTCCTCATTCCACCACCAAGTCTCCTTGTTTTCCTTCCTCTGTCAACTGGCTACACCACATACGTTTCTACCCATTTCCCTCAACACTTTTGCTCTACTTTTCCAGTCATCTGGTAATTATTCCCTACCATCCAGAGCCTGTATCGAGTCCGAGATCGCTGAGTGACCTTCTTCCTTCTGTAACTTCCCCCACTTAATCTTTGGCTCTGCTTTCACTCTCTTCCTCTTCTTGCTTTCCAAAGTCATCCTAGAAACTACCATCCAATGCTGTAGCTACATTCTGACCTGCCACCACCTTGCAGTCTCCCATCTCTTTCAGATGTCTCCTTCTGTATAAGATGTAGTCTACCTGTGTGCACCTTCCTCCACTCTTGCATGTCACTCTATGTTCCTCTCTCTTCTTGAAGTATGTGTTCACTACAGCCATTTCCATCTTTTTAGCAAAATCCACAACCATCTGTCCTTCCACATTTCTTTTCTTAAGACCATACCTACCCAGAACCTCCTCATCACCTCTGTTCCCTTCACCTACGTGTCCATTAAAGTCTGCTCCAACCGGAACACTCTCTACCACTTCATCTAACTTACTCCAGAATTCCTCTTTCTCTTCTACCTGACATTCAACTTATGGGGCATACATACTGACACCATTCAACATCACACCTTTGACTTCTAGCTTCAAACTCATGATTCTGTCTGACTCCCTCTTTACCTCCTGAACGCTCTTCACATACTCTTCCTTCAAAATTACTCCTACTCCATTTCTCTTCCTATCTACACCATGGTAAAACAGTTTAAATCCACCTCCAGTGCTCCCAGCCTAGCTTCCCTTCCATCTGGTTTCTTGAACACACAGTGTATCTACCTTTCTTCTCTCCATCATATCAGCCAACTCTCTGCCTTTCCCAGTCATAGTCCCTACATTTAATGTCCCTACTCTCATTTCCACACTTCTACCTTTCTCTTTCTCTCCCTCCCTCCTAACATGCCTTCCCCCTCTCCTCTTCCTCGATCTTTGACCAACAGTAGCCCAATTTCCACCGGCACCCTGTCGGTTAACAGCACTGGTGGCAGTCGCTATTAACCTGTGCCTCAACCGATCCAGTATGAAAGTCTCATTCGTTATGATCCACATGTTTGATTTGGCGAAGGTCTTATGTTGGATCCTCATATACAGTGGGGCAAAAAAGTATTTAGTCAGCCACCAATTGTGCAAGTTCTCCCACTTAAAAGATGAGAGAAGTCTCCAATTTTCATCATAGGTATACCTCAACTATGAGAGACAAAATGAGAAAAAAAAATCCAGAAAATCACATTGAAGGATTTTTAATGAATTAATTGGTAAATTCCTCGGTAAAATAAATATTTGGTCACCTACAAACAAGCAAGATTTCTGGCTCTCACAGACCTGTAACTTCTTTAAGAGGCTCCTCTGTCCTCCACTCGTTACCTGTATTAATGGCACCTGTTTGAACTCGTTATCAGTATAAAAGACACCTGTCCACAACCTCAAACAGTCAGACTCCAACCTCCACTATGGCCAAGACCAAAGAGCTGTCAAAGGACACCAGAAACAAAATTGTAGACCTGCACCAGGCTGGGAAGACTGAATCTGCAATAGGTAAGCAGCTTGGTGTGAAGAAATCAACTGTGGGAGCAATTATTAGAAAATGGAAGACATACAATACCACTGATAATCTCCCTCGATCTGGGGCTCCACGCAAGATCTCACCCCGTGGGGTCAAAATGATCATGAGAACGGTGAGCAAAAATCCCAGAACCACACGGGGGGACCTAGTGAATGACCTGCAGAGAGCTGGGACCAAAGTAACAAAGGCTACATCAGTAACACACTATGCCTCCAGGGACTCAAATCCTGCAGTGCCAGACGTGTCCCCCTGCTTAAGCCAGTACATGTCCAGGCCCATCTGAAGTTTGCTAGAGAGCATTTGGGTGATACAGAAGAGGATTGGGAGAATGCCATATGGTCAGATGAAACCAAAATAGAACTTTTTGGTAAAAACTCAACTTGTCGTGTTTGGAGGAGAAAGAACACCATACCTACTGTGAAGCATGGGGGTGGAAACATTATGCTTTGGGGCTGTTTTTCTGCAAAGGGACCAGGACGACTGATCCGTGTAAAGGAAAGAATGAATGGGGCCATGTATCGTGAGATTTTGAGTGAAAACCTCCTTCCATCAGCAAGGGCATTGAAGATGAAATGTGGCTGGATCTTTCAGCATGACAATGATCCCAAACACACCACCCGGGCAATGAAGGATTGGCTTCGTAAGAAGCATTTCAAGGTCCTGGAGTGGCCTAGCCAGTCTCCAGTTCTCAACCCCATAGAAAATCTTTGGAGGGAGTTGAAAGTCCGTGTTGGCCAGCGACAGCGCCAAAACATCACTGCTCTAGAGGAGATCTGCATGGAGGAATGGGCCAAAATACCAGCAACAGTGTGTGAAAACCTTGTGAAGACTTACAGAAAACATTTGACCTCTGTCATTTGCTAGCAAAGGGTATATAACAAAGTACTGAGATAAACTTTTGTTGTTGACCAAATGCTTATTTTACCGAGGAATTTACCAATTAATTCATTAAAAATCCTTCAATGTGATTTTCTGGATTTTTTTTCTCATTTTGTCTCTCATAGTTGAGGTATACCTATGATGAAAATTGGAGACCTCTCTCATCTTTTAAGTGGGAGAACTTGCACAATTGGTGGCTGACTAAATACTTTTTTGCCCCACTGTACCTGGGCTTGGGACCGGCACTATGAGTACACTGGCTTGTGCACCCATTGTGACTGGGTTAGATATTGTTTCAATATCTAACAATATTGAAACAATGAAATGGCCAGCCCAGAGTCCAGCTCTAAACCTCATAGTGAATCTCTGGAAAATCCTTGGCGACAAAGTAATGGCTAAGAAACCCACTACAGTTACTGAACTGTGGAAGAGACTCCAAGAAGAATAGACTAAGATCAAACCAGAGCAGTGTGAGAAAGTAGTGATGTCCTGTGAGCGAAGATGTGCTGAAGTCATTCAAAGCAATGCTAGTACAAAAAGCATGCTAGTACAGCAGTGGTATAGCCACAACTGATATTCTGTCAAATTCTGGACAATGACGAATAACATATTTTAAAACAAATCAAGTATTAATACATTGTTTTCTAATTTTGATCTCCACTGTATGAGGGCTGTTCATTAAAGGTTTCTCCACACTCACTTCCCATGGTCTGAGAGGAACCCAGCTTGGCACAGTTATTAATCTTTCTCTAAATAGGTACCACTATGGGTCGCACATTTCTCACTTTATACAGCTGCGGAGACCTTGCCTGTAGAAGTCTGCAGGTTGTATCAGAAGCCACGACCTGACCTCGGAAATCAAGGATTCATCATCTTGAAACTGTTTGCCCTTCAAAAATGATTTCCAAAATATCAATGCAATCTATACAGTGGGGCAAAAAAGTATTTAGTCAGCCACCAATTGTGCAAGTTCTCCAACTTAAAAGATGAGAGAGGTCTCCAATTTTCATCATAGGTATACCTCAACTATGAGAGACAAAATGAGAAAAAAAAAATCCAGAAAATCACAATGAAGGATTTTTAATGAATTAATTGGTAAATTCCTTGGTAAAATAAGCATTTGGTCAATAACAAAAGTTCATCTCAATACTTTGTTATATACCCTTTGCTGGCAATGACAGAGGTCAAACATTTTCTGTAAGTCTTCACAAGGTTTTCACACACTGTTGCTTGTATTTTGGCCCATTCCTCCATGCAGATCTCCTCTAGAGCAGTGATGTTTTGGGGCTGTCGCTGGGCAAAACGGACTTTCAATTCCCTCCAAAGATTTTCTATGGGGTTGAGATCTGGAGACTGGCTAGGCCACTCCAGGACCTTGAAATGCTTCTTACGAAGCCACTCCTTCATTGCCCGGGTGGTGTGTTTGGGATCATTGTCATGCTGAAAGACCCAGCCACGTTTCATCTTCAATGCCCTTGCTGATGGAAGGAGGTTTTCACTCAAAATCTCACGATACATGGCCCCATTCATTCTTTCCTTTACACGGATCAGTCGTCCTGGTCCCTTTGCAGAAAAACAGCCCCAAAGCATGATGTTTCCACCCCCATCCTTTACAGTAGGTATGGTGTTCTTTCTCCTCCAAACACGATAAGTTGAGTTTTTACCAAAAAGTTCTATTTTGGTTTCATCTGACCATATGACATTCTCCCATTCCTCTTCTGGATCATCCAAATGCTCTCTAGCAAACTTCAGACGGGCCTGGACATGTACTGGCTTAAGCAGGGGGACACGTCTGGCACTGCAGGATTTGAGTCTCTGGCAGCGTAGTGTGTTACTGATGGTAGCCTTTGTTACTTTGGTCCCAGCCCTCTGCAGGTCATTCACTAGGTCCCCCCGTGTGGTTCTGGGATTTTTGCTCACCGTTCTCATGATCATTTTGACCCCACAGGGTGAGATCTTGCGTGGGGCCCCAGATCGAGGGAGATTGTCAGTGGTCTTGTATGTCTTCCATTTTCTAATAATTGCTCCCACAGTTGATCTCTTCACACCAAGCTGCTTACCTATTGCAGATTCTGACATAACGTTCGGCTCAGGAGACGCACACACACAGGCTCAGAGTAGTTCAAACTGTTTATTAACAACAGGGATGTTTGGGTGCGTGTCTGCGGAATGTTAATGTGTTGGTGGTGGCGTCTGCTTCGGACCCAGAGGCAGGAGACCGTTCAGCCGGCAACCCTATGGGAGAAATCAGACACAGGGTGATGAGCACACACCAACACAGGAGGAGAATAGGCGAGGGAGAGAAGCTTACTTGTTGGGACAGATGACTGGCGCTTCAAGGATGGAAGCCCGGGAGACAGCCACCTGCAGGGCTCGGTGCAGCAGCGAGGAGAGACGAGGGACGGGATTGTCCGCCGCCGAGGAATCCTCCTGTGCACAGGGGAGCAGACTGGAGAGATGAGGTAAGTGATTTTCTTACCAGTGACGAGGATGCTGAAGAGAATGTGGTAGAAGCCCATGGAAGGGAAATGAAGTCTACGGCTTCAGACCGAAGCTCAGGGCGAGGCGGCTTATATCCCTCGCCGCTGATGACTGACAGGTGTGTGAGCAGGTGGCGCCGTTGATGAGCGGCGCGGCGTGACAGTACTCCCCCCTCTAGCAGCGCCTCCTGGCGATGGCTTATCCGGGTGCGCTCGGTGGAAGTCAGCGATGAGCGATGGGTCCAACACAAACGACGGGGGCACCCACTGTCGATGCTCGGGCCCATAGCCCTCCCAGTCCACCAAGTATTGCAACCCACGACCCCGGCGCCGGGAGTCCAGGATGGAGGAGACGGACCAGGCCGGATGGCCACCAACCATCCGGGGTGCGGGTTGCGCTGCAGGAGGAGGGCAAAGGGGGTCGGTAACTGCCAGCTTCACCTTCGACACGTGGAAAGTGGGATGGATGCGGAGGGAGGGGGGAATAGCCACGTGCACAGCCACCGGGTTGATGATCCGGGTGATGGGAAAGGGACCCATGAAGCGCTGTGCCAGCTTTCTCCTCTCGCCTTTTAGGGTGACGTCCTGGGTGGAAACGTAGACAAGTTGCCCAACTCTGTACGCCGGGGCAGGTCTTCTGCGCCGGTCCGCCACGGTCCTGTTGCGCTCCGCTGTGCGTAAAAGCGCATGACGCGCGGCGGCCCAGGTGGAGCGGAACTGCCTCACGTGCGCCCTAACTGACGGGACAGTTACCTTGCTCTCCTGCGCTGGAAGCAGCGGGGGGTCGTAACCCAGGGACGCCTTGAAGGGGGACATCCCCGTTGCAGAAGAGCGGGCGGTGTTGTGGGCGTACTCCACCCAGGCGAGATGGTTGCTCCATGACGTCGGCTTGGATCTTGCAACACAGCGGAGCGCAGCCTCCAGCTCCTGATTGGTCCTCTCACACTGCCCGTTAGACTGGGGGTGATGGCCAGAGGAGAGGCTCACCTTGGCTCCGATGGCGTTGCAAAAGGACCTCCAAATCTCGGATGAAAATTGGGGACCCCGGTCCGAGACCACGTCCACCGGAATCCCGTGCAGCCTGACCACGTGTTGGATGAGGAGGCCCGCCGTCTCCAGGGCGGTAGGGAGACCTCGCAGGGGGACGAAGTGTGCCGCCTTGGAGAAACGGTCCCCGATGGTCAGGATGGTGTTAAAGGAGCTGGAAACGGGGAGTCCGGTGACGAAATCCAGTGCGATATGCGACCAGGGCCTGCCGGGGACGGGCAGAGGCTGGAGCAGACCCGCTGGAGGGGCATTTCCTGACTTGCTGGTGGCACAGACTGGGCAAGCCCGGGCGTAGCGGGCTGCATCCCTCCGCAGGCCTGGCCACCAAAAAGACCGTTGGAGGAGGCTGATCATCCGGGAGGTGCCGGGATGACAGGTGAGCCGGGAGGTGTGGAGCCAGTGGATGACCTCTCCTCGGACCGCAGATGGGACGAACAGTCTTCCCTCCGGTCCGCCGCCAGGATCAGGTTCCACCTCCTGTGCCTTCCGGATCTTTGCCTCGATATCCCACAAGATGGCTCCCACGACGCACGACCTGGGCAGGATGGAGTGGGGCGTCTCCTCCGATTCCACGGGAGTGAACTGCCTAGAGAGGGCGTCAGGCAGGCCGTTCTTAGAGCCAGGCCTGAAGGTGATAGAAAATTGGAACCTGGCGAAGAACAGAGACCAGCGCGCCTGGCGGGCGTTCAGGCGCTTGGCAGATCGTAAATACTCCAAGTTCTTGTGATCCGTAAGGACCACAGACGGCAGGTTCGCCCCCTCTAGCCAGTGGCGCCACTCCTGCAGGGCGAGCTTGATGGCCAGGAGCTCTCTGTCCCCCACATCGTAGTTCCTCTCCGCCGGGGACAAGCGCCGGGAGAAGAAGGCGCACGGTCGTTTGGCGCCATCGTCCGGTGACCGCTGGGACAGCACTGCTCCCACTCCCGTGTCCGAAGCGTCTACCTCAACGATGCACTGCAGCGCGGGGTCGACCTGGCGAAGGACCCGGGAGGAGGAGAATTCCGCCTTCAGCGCCTCAAAGGCGGCAGCGACCTCTTCGGTCCACCGGAACGGGACCTTCGGGGATGTGAGGCGGGCCAGTGGTCCAACGATGGTACTGAAGTTGGGGACAAAGCGGCGGTAGAAATTGGCGAAGCCAACAAATTGCTGCACCTGCTTCCGGGATGCAGGTGTAGGCCATTCCACCACCGCCTTTACCTTCTCTGGGTCAGGGAGCACCTTATCGTGGGCGATGATGAACCCCAGGAAGGAAGTACTCCTGGCGTAAAATTCACACTTTTCTGCCTTTACGTACAGACAATTCTCCAGCAGCCTTTGGAGGACCCGCCTCACGTGGACCTGGTGCTCATCCCTGGACTTGGAGAAGATGAGAATATCGTCCAGGTAGACGAACAGGAAAAGGCCAATGAAGTCCCGGAGGACGTCATTAATGAGGCGCTGGAAGACTGCAGGAGCGTTGGTCAACCCGAACGGCATCACCAGGTATTCAAAGTGGCCGTTCGGGGTACGGAAGGCCGTTTTCCACTCATCTCCCTCCCGGATCCGGACGAGGTGGTAAGCGCTGCGTAGATCCAGCTTGGTGAACCAGGTCGCCCCCTGGAGGGAGTGGAAAGCAGTGTCCATGAGAGGCAGGGTGTAACGGTCCTTCTCCGTGATATTATTGAGGGCCCGGTAGTCGATACAAGGGCGGAGGGACCCATCCTTTTTTCCCACGAAGAAGAACCCTGCCCCCACGGGTGACGATGATGGGCGGATTATCCCGGCGTTTAATGACTCCTTCAGATATGTGTTCATCGTCTCCTTCTCCGGCGCTGACAGGCTGTAGAGCCGACCAGAAGGTAACGGCGCCCCCTGGCGGAGGTTGATGGCACAGTCGTAGGGCCGATGAGGGGGAAGAGACATAGCTTTCGCTTTACTGAACACCATACCCAGGTCGTGAAACTCCGGAGGCACCAGGGACAGGTCCGGGGGTGCAGCGTCCGTCGCGGGGGGAGGAGCAGACGGCGAGCAGGCAGCGGACTGGAGGCAGGTGCCCAGGCAAAATGTACTCCATGCCGATACCCCAGCTGATCTCCAATCCAGGACCGGATTGTGAAGGCGGAGCCAGGGATACCCCAGGATGACGGGCGACACAGAGTTGGGAAGGACGTAAAAGGTCATCTCCTCCCGGTGGTTTCCCGAGATGATGACCGGTAGGGGGACAGTTTGATGTGTCACTCTCCCAAGGGTGGCACGGGAGAGGTGGACTAGGGAGATGGGAGTGTTGAGTGCCTGGCAGCGGATGCCCAATCGGGTTGCCAGGCTTTGTGAAATGAAGCTGCCTTCTGCGCCCGAATCCACCAGTGCGTGGGTGAGGTGCCCAGTGGGGTTATGGCAGAAACGGATGGGCAGCTTCAATTGGGTGAGTGATCCTAACCGATTGACGTCCGCGAGGCTTCCAACAGTGACTCGCGGACCCTACCGACTGGCTTTCCGTGGACAACGCTCCACGGTGTGTTGGTCGCCTCCGCAATACATGCAGAGGCCCAACTCACGGCGGCGTTGTTTCTCCACAGGGGAAAGTTTAGTCCAGCCCATCACCATCGGCTCCGACTCCTCGGGGCACGATGCTGGCGGCGCCGCCAGGGGGCGAGCTTGGAACAGGTGCGGCGAGGCTCCACGAGGGCGAGAAGAAGAAGACCTCCGCCCCGAGGAGCGCTCGCGCAGCCTGTTATCCAAACTTACCGCTAAGGACGTCAGCTCCGCTAGCGTCCCAGGGATATCCCGACCAGCCAGTTCATCCCTCAGATCACTATTGAGGCTGCGGAGGAACAGGCCACAGAGGGAGCATTCCTCCCAGCCCAATTCCTCCGCCGCTACCCGGAAGTCGACCGAGTGGTCCGCTGCCGACCGGCTTCCCTGCTGGAGAGCGAGAAGCCGATCGACCTGGACCGTTTCGGTTTGAGAATGGTCAAAGACCTCCAGAAAGCGCCTCACGAATTGATCATAGGTGAGGGTGGCATAACTGGGCCTCGCCATTACGGCGTAGGTCCAAGTTAACGCACGCCCCTCCAGAAGATTCCCTATGTAACCAATTCGGCTGTGATCCGAGGGAAAATCTCCGGGCACACGGTGGAACACGGACTCACACTGCATAATGAACCCCCGCGCTCCGCCGAGCTTACCGCTAAAGCGGGCGGGGGTCGGAATCGGTGTGAGCCGAACCGGTGCCACTGGAGCCGGCTGGACGGCCGCTGGAACAGCAGGAGCCGCGCCACCCTGGCGAGTCGGGAGGAACGGCTGTTGGGGGTCCAAGCGGTTCAATCGGTTAGTTAATTCTAATAATTGATTAAGAACCACCTGTTGCTGATAAACAATCTGATCCACCCGAGCCTCGAGGATGGTAAACCGGTGTGCGAGCCCGCCGTCTGCCGAGCCGCTCTGCTGAAGCCGTACTGACATAACGTTCGGCTCAGGAGACGCACACACACAGGCTCAGAGTAGTTCAAACTGTTTATTAACAACAGGGATGTTTGGGTGCGTGTCTGCGGAATGTTAATGTGTTGGTGGTGGCGTCTGCTTCGGACCCAGAGGCAGGAGACCATTCAGCCGGCAACCCTATGGGAGAAATCAGACACAGGGTGATGAGCACACACCAACACAGGAGGAGAATAGGCGAGGGAGAGAAGCTTACTTGTTGGGACAGATGACTGGCGCTTCAAGGATGGAAGCCCGGGAGACAGCCACCTGCAGGGCTCGGTGCAGCAGCGAGGAGAGACGAGGGACGGGATTGTCCGCCGCCGAGGAATCCTCCTGTGCACAGGGGAGCAGACTGGAGAGATGAGGTAAGTGATTTTCTTACCGGTGACGAGGATGCTGAAGAGAATGTGGTAGAAGCCCATGGAAGGGAAATGAAGTCTACGGCTTCAGACCGAAGCTCAGGGCGAGGCGGCTTATATCCCTCACCGCTGATGACTGACAGGTGTGTGAGCAGGTGGCGCCGTTGATGAGCGGCGCGGCGTGACAGATTCAGTCTTCCCAGCCTGGTGCAGGTCTACAGTTTTGTTTCTGGTGTCCTTTAACAGCTCTTTTTTCTTGGCCATAGTGGAGTTTGGAGTCTGACTGTTTGAGGTTGTGGACAGGTGTCTTTTATACTGATAATGAGTTCAAACAGGTGCCATTAATACAGGTAACAAGTGGAGGACAGAGGAGCCTCTTAAAGAAGAAGTTACTGGTCTGTGAGAGCCAGAAATCTTGCTTGTTTGTAGGCGACCAAATACTTATTTTGCCGACGAATTTACCAATTAATTCATTAAAAATCCTTCAATGTGATTTTCTGGATTTTTTTTTCTCATTTTGTCTCTCATAGTTGAGATATACCTATGATGAAAATTGGAGACCTCTCTCATCTTTTAAGTGGGAGAACTTGCACAATTGGTGGCTGACTAAATACTTTTTTGCCCCACTGTATAAGAGCCATAAAATGAATCCAAAAAGAGTTGCTGTTACAAAGGAGTCAGGACTATGAGTTAAATTGATAAAATTAACGGAATATAAAATACGGCAGCTATGTCTTTCATTAAAAAAAACAAATAAATGTAAACCTACCACAGTCAAGTGGTGCTGAATAAATGTCAAAAAACAACATGCCCAACTGAGAAATTGTTGAGCTTTTTAGGTTTTGGGCAGACTAAAAACAATTTCACTAACTATCTTATCATGCTACAGTAAATAGTGGGTTAGTGTATAGTTGGACATATTGCCCAAGTTAGGACTGGTTTAAATCATTAGACAAATAAGGTATGAGGATGCTGGTGAATGACAACTCAGGGACAGTGAGGTGATGCTACTGGAGAGGAACTGAGCAAATTGAAGAGGGGACAGAATATGCAGGAAGAGTGATATTATACGTCTGACTCAGATGAAAAGACCTTATGTCAGGCAGGATAAGCGGCTTGTATTATTAAATAGAAATTGTATAAAAATAAGATAAGATAAGATAAGATAAGATAAGCCTTTATTAGTCCCACAACGGGGAAATTCCAGGATTGCAACAGCACAGGGATAGCAACACTCAGAGCAACAATCAGAAGGCAAGAAAAAAAAAAACAAGCAAGCAAGAGCAGCTAATATACATATGTACATATTACTATAAAATATATATATACACACACACAGACACTCAGTGCAGAGCATTGTAGCTGGATGGAATAAATATATGAATATATAAATATATAAACACACAGTGCAGAGCATTGTAGCTAATAGAAAATAGAAAATAGAAAATAGTAGCTAAAATAGAATTCTTATTGCTCAATGATGTGATGTGTGGTTCATGTGCTGCTTATGAAGCTCTTTCAGACACTACATTTTGAAGATTTAAATTCTCAGATTTGATAAAAACAAAAAAGAACAGGCCTGCAGAAGCTTCAGTGCAAATACAAACATTCATATCAGCTTTTAAACACCTGCGTAAGATGAGGTGTATCAGCCTGTCTATCTGTTTGGACAAAAAGATGTAAGAGAGGTCATAGGCACAGACACCAGGGAAAAGACAGAGGGAGGAGAGGAATGAAGCTGAGAGAATAAGATATAGAGCAAGTAGGAAAACAAGGGAGAGAAAGATGCAGAGAGATGTGGGCACTTTGCCCTGGTTCAGTGAGTATTGATCTGGTGTCAGATCTCAGAAGATAGATCATGAACCCTCCTCCCTCTCTAGACCTCTAACGCCCCTCCACCCCCAACATGACATACTCCTGGCCCTCCTCCTTCCTTCCTACTTTATTCACCCATTTATTTCAGCCCACTCAATTGAGCAAGTGAAGTTAAAGATTTGCATTCTTAGATTTCTTTTGTCTTCTGTCTTTTTGTAAGTGCCCAAACACCTTTCCATTTCTGTTCATTTGGATCATACACATCTGTCCAACTCCCCTGAAATTATGACCTTTTTTGTGTCTTTTTTTCATCCTGCCTTCTATAAGAAATGCAAATCTGAAATGCACAAGAACAAGTTACTTATAACAAGTGTTGGGCAAGTTACTAAAAAATAGTAACTAATTACAGTTACTAGTTACTTCTTTTCAAAAGTAATTGAGTTTATTTACCAATTATTGCATGATTAAATTAACTAGTTACTTGGAAAAGTAACTTTCACGTTACTTTTAAATGCATAATTAAATCAACTTGCACACATAGCAAGATAATTTAATTAATGGATTACATTACAGGCTTATTAATGTCAGGCTGAAAACAGATCGTTTCAGACAGAACTTCACAGCTTTTTAATGCTGGCATTGTTGCACATGTATCAGTGTGGGACATGAAAGCTGTCGACGTTTATCTTGCCTTTGTCATGAGTCGCCCTTTTCAAGGGCTGCATAAGACACCAAACGCTCTCTGTGAGTCTGTAACATTTATTATCATACACACAAACAAACATACAACACTACACTGCATATAATGGGGATAATGAAGACACTGGAGGAGAACAGGGCTACACATCAACAGGTGAGCGCAATAACCTGGAGGAGACACACGTTAAAGTGTAAGCAAATGCTGGGGGGAAAAAGCGATTCAACCAGCCGGAGGCTCACCCGAAAGGAAACGGGGTTCATGGCTGGAAATGAGAAAAAGAGAAATATTACCTGCATGGAGCTCACCCGTTCACCTCCACGCAAAAATATTCTCACTCAGGGTAAAGGCAGAATCTTCTGAGGAGGCTAACAGTAGAACACAGCAATGGGGAAAATGTTGCCGTGCTCTTAAATAAGGAGACGGACAAATGATTAATGAATGACAGGTGTGGATACATGAGTAAGAACGTATCATAATCAGTGACAGCTGTGCAGCCCGCGAAACAGAGATTGACTGCCGGAAGCTGCATAGCGCTGTCAAAATAAAAGCACAGACTGGAAACTAAATAATAATATAAGAATAAGATGACACTGTGGTGACCCAGCACAATGCAGACTGATACTATTCATGCTCAGCAGGGATTGCATATGGGCAGAGAACCCCTGGGGGGACAACCAGAACAACAGACTATTGTTTATACATCCTGGATTAAGGAGAAGACGTCCGGGCACCAGGGTCAGGCTAATTATATGTATTGACTGATATGTATATCAATATGCTAATGTGCCATGCATTCTCTCTGTTTATATAACATATAAAACAGCACACACAGCACACACAGCACAGCGCAGCACACACAGCACAACACAGAGCACAGTGCTACAGTGTGTCTCATGATGCTGGAGGAAAATAAAACTCTGAAACCTTCCAGCTCGTTGCATCTCACCTGAACTTATTTGATCCTCCACACTGGTGACCCTTGACGAAGAATGGAACACAAGGCAAACACCCCGGAGATGACCGGGACGGGAAGCCTCAGCACGCGTCATGGTGCGCCCCTCGCCTGATCTTTTACCTCCACACTGGTGACCTGAGGAGGGAGAATGACCGTCTCCTCCCTCTCACCGCGCTGTGGACACAGAGGACCAGAGAACACCTGCAACCTCTTCATCCTCACCAGAGTGCGCGCTCCGGAGCGCAGCGCTGGGACCAAAACGCACCATGAATGACATGAGCGAACGAAGGAAGCAGCCTGAACAGGGAAATCATTGACACTGACTGCATTGATTTCCACCAAGCTCCCCGACCCTGACTCAGCTTGCGACAACTGAACCTCCCACACACAGAAGCCCCGCACGCACACTGCAGGATTACGAGGACAGTGCAACTGCCAGCTAAGCGGTCACTGTGCCACGCACAGGGTCAAGCCAGCTCCACAGACTGATACAGCATCCTGCGCCGCTGCACATGTCCGAGAAAAACGGCTGATCGTCACCCTCGGAACCTTCAGGGCTGCTCAAGCACCTGAAGCAGACATGCAGCCTGCACACAGGACTTTGTATGGGTTTCTCAGCCATGGCGCACAAGGGGAATTTAACCGATTGCTTTCCCCGATGACTTTAGGGCTGCTCCCGCACCTAAAGCCAAACCGCCTCACACCCTCACACAGCTGCAGTTGTTTCACAGCCGCTACGCATCCTCGGGGAATTTGGCAGCTCGCCTTCCCCACATCCTCGCTGGATCGAGCCGTGAGAGAAGTCAGAGACTTTTTTTTTTTTTTTTTCACAGCCGCTGTGGACCTCCGCCAGGTTTACCAGGGAAGTCCCTCACCATTGCGGATCCACACGTAATGTTTGCGCGGCCCAGACACCTTTGACGTCCCGGGCTAGCACTCACTTACTCCCACCTCCCTCCCCCTACTCCTCCACAGTGCTTTTCCCGCACCTCACTCCCTAAAGCCGGCCGATCGCCGTCTGGTTCCATTACGCATGACTGCACACCGGCCCGTGCACCCACGATCCATAGCCGTTCAACATGCTGGAACCCGGAACGGAGCACACTGTTTTTTTCCACCCCTCCCCCATCCCCTCACGGATTGACATGCCCTCCGACAGTTCTACCGGAGCTGGAGCGCAAACGACGGGGGGGGGGGGGGTCACAGCCCCTTTTGAATGTTCTGGGGGGAGCCGTGTGGTGACCCAGCACAATGCAAACTGATACTATTCACGCTCAGCAGGGATTGCATACAGACAGAGAACCCCTGGGGGGACAACCAGAACAATAGACTATTGTTTATACATCCCCGGATTAAGGAGAAGACATCCGGGTGCCAGGGTCAGGCTAATTATATGTATTGACTGATATGTACTGTATATCAATATGCTAATGTGCCATGCATTCTCTCTGTTTGTATAACATATAAAACAGCACACACAGCACAGTGCAGCACAGCGCAGCACACACAGCACAACACAGTGCACAGTGCTACAATGTGTCTCATGATGTTGGAGGAAAATAAAACTCTGAAGCCTTCCAGCTCGTTGCATCTTGCCTGAACTTATTTGTTCCTCCACAACGCAACCCCAAAAGATGCAATTACTGAAAAATGACACACAATAAATAGACAGGACTATAAGGACAAAGCCAAGAATACAAACAACTCATAAATAAACAGAGACCAAATACAGCAAATCATAATAAACAAAGAAGCAAATAAACAGAAAGGGCTAAACTCAAACTGGAGACTGAGCATGGCCCCCAGTTGTGCTCAGGATCATGACAGTGACCCTCCCCCTCAAGGGGTGGGACCCAGACACCCCAGGGCAACATCAAAAAGGAAAGAGGACCCACCCACAAAAGAGACCCCCCCAACAAGAAAAACAACCCACCCTGGGTGGGAGGAGGGGCAACCCAGGCCCCAGGGGCCGAACCAAACCAGAAAACAAAAGAAAAACTCATGACCCACAACACTGTACAACAGGTGGTAATAGAATCCCAAACAAAGAAACAAAAAAAAAATAAAGTTGAGACAGCTCAGGTGGTCTGTTAGAGTCCAAAGACCACCTGGTCACAAGTTGGAAGGTGTCGGGTAGCCTCCCAGACTCTTTAAGCCACCGAAACAAAGGTCATAACCTGTTGGGTGGCCTCCCAGCATCCCTGAACCAAGGGACCATAGAACACAACATGCCCCCTCTCTGAGGTGGCAGCTGGAACACTTGCTCCCTGCGCAGGCTACAGGGTCTGAGGCATGGGTCAAGTGGACTCATAGCAGAAGAGCGTTGACCTCTGAAGAGAACCGCTGGCCAGCCGCCACCTCAGACGGTGATACCAGTTGACTAGCAAGGGGGCCAGGTGAATGGACAACTTACCAAGGTGGCTGGCCAGCAAATGGACCGGATGAGGGGAAAGACTGCTCCACAGGGACCTTAGGTGAAGGCAGAGAACCCACAACAACCTCAGGCAACAACAGAGGACCCTCCACACCCTCGGGTGACAGCAAGGGACCCTCAACAACCTTGGACAGAGGCGGAGCACCCACGGCAGCCTTGGACGGAGAAGAAGCACCCACGGCGGCCTCAGACGGAGGCAAAGCACCCACAGCAGCCTCAGACGGAGGCGGAGGACCCACGGAGACCTCTGATGGAGAGGAAGGACCCACGGAGACCTCTGGCGGACAAGAAGGACCCACAGAGATCTCTAGAGGAGAGGAGGGACCTACGGAGACCTCTGGTGATCTGGGATCGTCACTTCCTTGTGGTAACGTATCGTCACTTCCTGTTTTGCTGTCTGCCTGTGTGGTTTGCTCTCCAGCTCTCTAGCCACTAGCTATGGCTACTACCTCTCTTTCCTCTCCTCTGGTGTGCTCTCTCTGTCAGATGTTTAGCTACACCTCTGCCTCTTTTAGTGATAACGGTAAATGTAATAAATGTTGTCTTTTTGAGGCGCTCGAGGCGAGGTTGTCTGATTTGGAATCCCGGCTCCGCTGCATTGAAACACCGTCTGCGCCAGTTAATCTCGACGGACGCCCCTTAGCTGCAGCGGAGCTAGCTAGCTTAGGCCCCCCTGTCAGTGGTTCCCCGGCTCTCCTCAGCAGCGAGGAGACTGGGTGGGTGATGGTGAGAAGGAAGCCTAGTCGCAAAGCCCCGGTACACCACCAACCTGTTCACGTTTCTAATCGTTTTTCCCCGCTCAGCGACACACCCGCTGAGGAAAAAACTCTTATCATTGGCGACTCTGTAGTCAGAAACGTGAACCTAGAGACTCCAGCGGTCATAGTCCAATGTATTCCTGGGGCCAGAGCAGGCGACATCGAGTCAAATTTGAAAATGCTGGCTAAAAGTAACTGTAAATATTCCACAATTGTTATTCACGCCGGCATTAATGACATCCGTCTCCGGCAGTCGGAAGTCACGAAACATAATATAGAATCGGTGTGTGACTTTGCAAAAACGATGTCTGCCACTGTAGTATTCTCTGGGCCCCTCCCCAATCTGACCAGTGATGACATGTTTAGTCGCTCGTCATCCTTGAACCGCTGGCTGTCTGTGTGGTGTCCTAAAAATGACGTGGGCTACATTGACAATTGGAGCTCTTTTTGGGGAAAACCTGGTCTTATGAGACGAGACAGCATTCATCCCACTTTGGATGGTGCTTCTCATTTATCTAACAATCTGGCATCTTTTTTATCCAAATTTCCAAAACCATGACTACTCAGAGTTGGGACCAGGAAGCAGAGTCTCAGTCTTACACGCCTCTCTGCAGCTCCTCTTCATCCGCCACCCCTCAGCTTAGCCCCTGTCTTCCCCATCAGAGAATCGTTGTCTGCTCCCTCCAAAGTGAATAAAAATATAATGTATATGCATCCCAAAGTGATAAAGCAAAATATTGGTAAAACTCAAATTAAACATAAAGCCTCTAAATTGAATGATTTGGCCTCTGTTCCTCCTCATAATTTAAAAATTAAATGTGGTTTGTTAAATATTAGGTCTCTAACTCCCAAG
Source organism: Pholidichthys leucotaenia (assembly GCA_020510985.1). Taxonomy (NCBI): domain Eukaryota; kingdom Metazoa; phylum Chordata; class Actinopteri; order Cichliformes; family Pholidichthyidae; genus Pholidichthys; species Pholidichthys leucotaenia. The sequence continues at coordinate 177,497,997 of CM035839.1, read as the reverse complement.
TCTCTGTTAGTCCATGATCTGTTAATTGATCATCAGATTGATTTAATTTCCCTTACAGAGACTTGGTTAGGACAAGAGGATTATGTTGGTTTAAATGAATCAACCCCCTCTGGTTATTTAAACTGTCAAAATCCCAGAAGTTCTGGTTGTGGAGGAGGAGTAGCAACAATTTACCATTCCAAATTACTAGTTAATGTAAAGCAAAAAACATGTTATAATTCCTTTGAGGGCCTGGTCCTCAGTATTGGGCACTTTAGCAATTTCAGGTTAAACCCAATTTTATTTGCCATTGTTTATCGTCCCCCATCAACCTATTCAGAATTTTTATCCGAATTTGCTGATTTCTTAGCTGATTTAGTGTTGAAATCTGATAGAATAATTATAGTAGGGGACTTTAATATACATGTGGATGTAGATAGTGACTGCCTTAATGTGGCTTTTAATTCAATATTAGACTCGATTGGGTTTTCTCAGAAAGTAGGAAATTCTACTCATTACCTCCACCATACATTGGACCTTGTTCTGATATATGGCATAGAAATAAAAAATCTTGTAGTGTCTCCTCATAACCCTGTACTGTCAGACCATTGTCTGTTAACCTTTGATTTTACTATTTCTGACTATTTGGCTCCTAAAGAAAAATATTATCACAGTAGATGCCTCTCAGATGATGCTGTTTCCAAATTTATGCAGATTGTTTCCTCTATGCCATGTGTCAACACAACGGAAATAAGCTATAGACAGCTTGCTCCTTCTGTAATTGATAACATGGTGGATAGTGTTTCAGCTTCTCTGCATCAGGCTCTAGACTTGGTGGCCCCCTTAAAAAAGAAAAAGTCTAATCAGAGATTTTTAACTCCTTGGTTCAACACAAAAACTCGTAGCTTAAAACAGAAGACTCGTCAATAAGAAAGAAAATGGCGCTCTACTAATTTAGATGAAATCTATTTAGCTTGGAGAAATCATCTTTTAATTTATAAAAAATCTCTTAGAAAAGCTAGAACGAGTTATTACTCTGCATTAATAGAAGAGAACAAGAATAATCCCAGGTTTCTTTTCAGTACTGTAGCCAGGTTGACAAAGAGTCAGGACTCTGTCAATCCTAGCATCCCCTTAGAGCTTACTAGTCAGGACTTTATGAACTTTTTCAATAATAAAATTTCATCCATCAGAGATAAAAATCAATCAGATTCTTCCCACAGTTAACTTAAATACTGTAACTACTACAACTCCTTCTATTGATGTCTGTCTTGATGAGTTTACTCCAATCGACCTTTGTGAGTTAGACAAAGTAGTTTCCTCATCCAAACCTTCAACTTGTCTTTTAGATCCTATTCCTACCAGGTTATTTAAAGAAGTCTTCCCACTTATTGGTAGCTTTATTCTTCATATAATCAATTCTTCATTAACTTTAGGCCATGTACCGCAGGCTTTTAAAACGGCTGTAATTAAACCCTTACTCAAAAAGCCAACGCTAGATCCAGGAGCTTTAGCTAACTATAGACCAATCTCTAATCTCCCTTTCATTTCAAAAATCTTAGAAAGAGTTGTTGCTACGCAATTATTTGACCACCTGCAGGGAAATGGTTTACTTGAAGAGTTTCAATCTGGGTTTAGAATCCATCATAGTACTGAAACAGCCTTAGCGAAGGTCACTAACGACCTCCTCATTGCATCTGATAATGGACTAGTTTCTGTACTTGTCCTTTTAGATCTTAGTGCAGCTTTTGATACTATTGATCATAATATTCTACTTGATAGATTAGAACACTATGTTGGACTTAATGGAACTTCGTTGCAGTGGTTTAGATCTTATTTATCTGATAGGTTCCAGTTTGTTCATGTAAATGATGAGTTTTCTTTCAGCTCAAAGCTTAGTCATGAAGTTCCACAGGGATCTGTGCTAGGCCCTACTCTTTTTAGTTTATATATGCTTCCATTAGGCAACATTATTAGAAAGCACTGTATACATTTTCATTGTTATGCAGATGACACACAATTATACCTGTCAATGAAGCCAGATGATACTAATCAATTAGCCAAGTTAGAAGCTTGTCTTAAGGAAATCAAAGCTTGGATGACTTGTAATTTCCTGCTATTAAATTCAGATAAGACTGAAGTCATTCTTGTTGGTCCAAAAAACCTTAGAAATTCCTTTCCAAATCAAACTTTCAGTTTGGACGCAGTTACTCTTTCTCTTAATAGCTCTGTGAGGAACCTTGGAGTTATTTTTGATCAGGATTTGTCCTTCAATTCATATATTAAATTTGTTTCTAAGACTGCCTTCTATCATTTGCGTAATATTGCCAAGATTAGGAGCATCTTGTCTCAGAGTGATGCTGAGAAGCTGATCCACGCTTTTGTTAGCTCGAGATTAGATTATTGTAATTCTTTATTATCAGGCTGTCCTAAAACATCTTTAAAAAGTCTTCAGCTGATCCAAAATGCTGCAGCAAGAGTTTTAACAGGTACTAGAAAGAGAGATCATATCTCTCCGGTTCTGGCCTCCCTTCATTGGCTTCCCATAGAGTTTAGAATTAAGTTTAAAATCCTTCTTCTCACTTACAAAGCTCTAAACAATCAGGCTCCTTTTTATTTAAAAGATCTGATACTACCGTATTATCCTAACAGAGCACTACGCTCTCAAAATGCAGGATTACTTGTAATACCTAGAATCTCCAAAAGTACAATGGGAGGCAGAGCCTTCAGTTATCAAGCTCCTCTCCTGTGGAATCAGCTGCCAATCTGGATTCGGGAGTCAGACTCGATCTCTGTTTTTAAGAATAGGGCTAAAACCTACCTTTTTGATCTAGCCTACAATTAGGGAGGGATCATGTGTTTCTGAACCCTCCCTTAGTTATGCTGCTAATAGGTTTAGTCAGCCGGGGGACCTCCAGTAATGCACTGGGCCTCACTCCTTTCCTCACTCTCTATGAAATATTTTTTTTTTGCTGGTCATTAACATTTGTTTGTTCTCTCCCATAGATTGGGTCCCCATCGTGCTGTTTGCTCTCTACATGTCTGTTCTTTTCTTCTTCTCTATCCCCTCACCCCCCAGCCAGTCACAGCAGATGACTGCCCCTCCCTGAGCCTGGTTCTGCTGGAGGTTTCTTCCTGTTAAAAGGGAGTTTTTCCTCTCCACCGTCGCCAAGTGCTTGCTCACAGGGGATCGCCTGATTGCTGGGGTCTTTCTGCAACTGTGGGGGTCCCCCCTACAGTTGATAGTGCTATGAGATGACTGTTGTTGTGAAATGGCGCTATATAAATAAAGTTGAATTGAATTGAATTGAACTGAATTGAATTGAATTGGTGGAGAGGAGGGACTCACGGAGACCTCTGGTGAAGAGGAAGGATCCACAGAGACCTCTGGTGAGGGTAGAAGATCCGTGATGACCTCAGGTGACAATGGAGGACCCGTGATGAACTCAGGTAGAGATGGAGGATGACCATCAGTGGACCCAGATGAGGACTCAAGCAGAGGAGAAGAAACATACACCACCGGCAGCAGTGGAGCCCGGTGAGGAGAATTCAGGAACAGCCAATGGCTGCCACTGGTTCTCCTACCAAGAGCTAAGCAAGATTTTTCTAATACTGATAATGTGAAGAAAAAGAAGAGAATTTGAATCATAGCTTGAGCTCCACCGCCATCCAGGACTCCGGCGACTCTAGCTGGGACGTCTCGACTCCATTCATCTGGCGGTTCCACCACGGCTCGGCCACCTCAGACGGATGAAGAAAAAAACACCGGAACTTAGTTACCGGCAGTGGTGGTGCTCGGTGAGGAGGATTCAGGAGCAGAGGACATCTGCAGCCGGTTTTCCTCACCATGAGCCAGACAAGATTTCTCTAAATTTGTAGGTGTTCGAACAGAACAGAGTACTGGCCTGGACTTGAGCTCCACCACTGCCCAGGACTCCAGCGACTCTACTGCGACGACCCCAGCAGCAGGCGTGATGGTGGATTCAGCTCAAGAACCTCCAGGCGTGGCGACCGATGCAGGTAGAGCTCCAGGCCTGGCAGCTAAAGCTGGAAGTTGCCTCATCAAAGATGCCGGCTCCCGTGCTGCTGAAACCAGGGGACACGCTCCTGTTGGCTCAAGTTTCAGGGTGCGGGTAGCATTCTCCCCCCATCCGGGGTGTGGCTGCAGGGCTGGAACAGGACTTTCCAGGGCCACAGGCTCCTCCGCCGTCAGGTGGCTCCATCCCAGGACTGGCAGACACTCAGGAGACACAGGAGGAGACATGGGAGAGGCAGGTGAGGAACCGGTGGCAGCAGCAGGCAGTGAGGACTCAGCTAGTGTGGGCTGCAAATGCTGAGCCTCGCCACCGGGAATAAAGCAAGGCATTTCATCTTCAAATATAATGGAATGAAAGGGTACTTGCCTTAATTCCCGTGGCGTGTTGGTATCTGCTGCTGAATGCCCTCTCCATGTAGTGGCTGACACTGGTGGACTTCCCGGCATGGCGGCTGGTGCTGGAGGCTGCCTCACTGCTGATGCAGAGACCTGTGCAGCTGAAGCCAGGGGACACTCTCTTGTCTGCTCAGTCTTCAGGGCACCAGGGGCACTCTTCTCCTGTCCAAGACATGGCTGCGGGCCTGGAGCAAAATCTTTCCGGGCCGCAGCCCCCCCCCCCCCCCCCCTTCATCCGGTGGCTCTCTCCCAGGACCGGCAGACACACTGGATACACAGAGGGGAACATAGAAGAAGCAGGTGAGGGAAATATGACAGCAGTAGACGGTGAGGACTCAGCTAAATTGAGCTGTTGTTGGTGAACCTCATCACAGGGAGAAAGACAAGGCATTTCAGCAAAAAAGTGTCTGAGAATGAAAATGCTCTTGCCTAATTTCCCGGGGTGTGATGGTAACTGCTGCTGAAGACCCAGCTGAATCCCTCCTTATGGCTGCAGCGGGTGTGGGCACCATTGTAGAAAATGGAGGAAACAGCCCTGCAGACCTGCTAACGGCCTGCCACTCAGCAGTAGGAGGTGACACCGTGAAGGAGAAGGGGACCACAGCGGTGGACGAAGAGGACGTGACTGACGGGACAGCTGAGGGGAAACGGTTCAGGAATGGTGAGGAGGCTGCTGCGATGGTTCTCCAGAGCGGTGAGGAGGAGACTGCTGGGAAGGTGGAGGCTGCGAAAGTCACTGGGCGAGGAGGAGGAGGCATCCGAAACGCTGGCATATGGGGCCGCTCATTCAACAACACAGACCTCGGAGCAGATGGATTGCGGGACCCCCTCCCGCAGAGTGGCTGAGAAGCTGACAGAACAGGAACTGGAGCTGGGGGCTGGTGAGGAGCCAATGGCGCTGAAGTCCGGAAATGCTCTCTTGTTGGGGCAGACCTCGACTCGCTGACAGGGCTTTTCCTGCGATACTCCCGCTGCAGATCCTCCATCAGGAAAATCCTCTCCCTTCCCTCGGCATGTAACACGAGCCGAGGATGGCGCTGCACAGCTGCCTCTGCAAAACCCAAACACCACAGAGCATCTTGAGGGGTGGAAGACTGGTGAGCATCAGCAATAAGTCTGTCCATCTCCCGGAGCACAGTGCAGAGCTTCCTCCCCGTGGATACTGTATCCGCCTGCTGACATTACAGCAGGCATGGGATGACAAAAAGAGGAGAAAAATAATTGCGGAAAAGAAAAAATGCAAACCCACAGAGACTGGTGTCACACACTAGCCGTGTTCTTCTGAATCGCCCTTTTCAATTGCTGCATAAGACACCAAACGCTCTCTGTGAGCCTGTAACATTTATTAACATAAACACCAACAAACATACAACACTACTCTACATATATTGGGGATAATGAAGGTGCTGGAAGAGAACGGGGCTACACATCAACAGGTGAGCACAATAACCTGGTGGAGACACAGGTTAAGGTGTGAGGAAACACCGGGGGGGGGGGGGGGGGGAGCGATTCAACCAGCCGAAGTCTCACCCAAAAGGAAATGGGGCTCACAGCTGGGAATGAGGAAAAGAGAAATATTACCTGGATGGAGCTCACCCGTTCACGGCCGCGCAAAAATGCTCTCACTCTCGTTAAAGGCAGAATCCTCTGAGGAGGCTAACAGTAGAACATGGCAACAGGGAAAACGTTGCCGTGCTCTTCAGTAGGGAGACGGACAAAGGATTGATGGATGACAGGTGTGGATGCATGAGTAAGAACGTAGCATAATCAGTGACAGCTGTGCAGCCCGCGAAACAGAGTTTGACAGCCAGAAGCTGCACAGCACTGTCAAAATAAAAGCACAGACCGGAAACTAAATAATAATACAAGAATAAGATAACACGGGCAGCGTAGTGGCGGAGTGGTTAGCACTGCAGCAGCAGAGAAACTCACCCTTGGCCAGGGGATCCTGGGTTCAATCCCAGCTCCCAACCAACAGTGATCTGTGTGGAGTTTGCATGTTCTCCCCGTGTCTGCGTGGGTTTACTCCAGGATTTCTCCGGTTTCCTCCCACATGCCAAAAACATGCAAGCTAGGTTAATTGGCATCAAACTGGGGATTCTAAATTGTCCTTAGGTATGAATGTATGAATCTGAGAGTGAATGGTTGTCTGTCTCTCTGTGTTGGCCCTGCGATGGACTGGCGATCTGTCCAGGGTGTACCCTGCTTCTCACCCAAAGATGCTGGGATAGGCTCGAGCCCCGCCCCCCAACCCCAAAAGGATTAAGCGGAAGAAGATGGATGGATGGAATAAGATAACACAACCCCAAAAAATGCAATTACTACAAAATGACACACAATAAATAGACAGACTATAAGGACAAAGCCAAGAATACAAACAACTCATAAATAAACAGAGACCAAATACAGCAAACCATAATAAAAAAAGAAGCAAACAAACAGAAAGGACTAAACTCAAACTGGAGACTGAGCATGGCCCCCACCGTGCTCAGGATCATGACAGCCTTTATGTTATGGATTCATCCGAGTGATTCAAAAGCAATGATCCAAAGAAAATGTTAATTCTTCACCGTCCAAACGTTTGCTGTGACAGATACCTGATCCAGTCTCTCAAATGACTTTTGGAGATCACAATCCATTTTTGAATAATCTTTATTCAAAAATGGATTACCTAGCAGGTAAATGTGTTTTAACATCAGTGGATCACAGTCCAGCTGTTTGATGGAAAGTGACTGTTATGTATTCAGTCTGTAACGATTAGTGTTGGGTTACTGTAATGCCGCTACTTTTGCAGTAACATGCTGTGTAACAAAATTACTGTTTAAAAATTCGGTAATGCGTTACAGTTACTGAAATTTGATCAGATGCATTACTTGTTACTTGTTTTATTAATATGGATAGATAGTTTTACCACAAATAAATACAAACTGATTCTACATAACTAACACAGCCATCAGTCAGCGTAACCTGCTGCAAAAAGCCTGTTCACTACTGAGCGGAGGAAAAGATGAAGCTACTTTGTTTTTTGTGGTAATAGATTATTTTTCCTTTGTTGCTGTTAAGGACAAAAGCATATTGGTGGATTGCAAGTTAAAGTACCGGGTGATACCAACTGCAGTCTTCAGAAGTGCCAGAAAACAGCAACAAACTCTGACAAAGCTAGTGCTATGCTATGCTAACAACACTGTGTTAGTAGATTTTCGCTATCTGAACACCTACAGCTGGATTTCAATCACAGGTATGCATCTGGACAGTTTGTGACCCAACAAGAATTATACCGAATGATTGCCAGATACATTGTTACAGACTGAAGATGTGATAACAGTCATTTTCTGTCTGACAGCTGACACTGTGATCCACTGAAGTTAAAACACATTTACTTGCTACCTGGATAAAAATTATTCAAAAATGGATTTGATCTTCAAAATGAATTCAAAGGACTGGATTCTCATTCTTTTTCCTTCTCTCTCACTCCACAAACCCTATTTCTCACTCCAAAATGAGGAAATTACTGGCAATATCATGTTGATTTTCTTCAGATTTTTCCCATATTAAGAGCTCTCAAGGCAGGATAAAGCAGACTGAACATGTTCTAAAAGCTCTGTCTGAAACAGTTTGTTTTCAGCCTGACATTAATAAGCCCATAATGTAATCTATTAATTAAATTATCTTGCTCTGTGTGCAAGGTGATTTAAGTATGCATTTAAAAGTAACATAGAAGTTACTTTTCCAAGTAACTAGTTACTTTAATCATGCAGTAACTGGTACAGTAACTGGACAGTACAGTAACTAGTAAACAGTAACTGGTAAAGAAACTCAGTTACTTTTGAAAAGAAGTAACTAGTAACTGTAATTAGTTACTATTTTTTAGTAACTTGCCCAACACTGGTAACGATGCATCTTGCAGTCACTCGGTTCTTGCTGGGTCACAAACTGTCCAGATGCATACCTGTGATTGAAATCCAACTGTGGGTATTCAGATAAGAGTATTTCCACTTTACATCCCGCTGTTTTCAGGGCATGGGCTGGGTCCCACACTCTCATCCTAATTTATAATTTGCTTTATCTTGTCTTCAGGGCAGGGGCCCCAGCCCACGTCATCGCTTAGAGTTCACCTTTATTATTATCATGATCCTGGGTTGCCGTTGTTATTATTCTGTCTTGTATATTTATTTCTTCTTGGATTGCCTTCTTAGTTTAAGTTATCAGTATTATTATTATTATCATCATCATTATAATCATTGTCATGGTCTTGTCTCTCCTGATCCTCTGTGTGTGATTATCTGTGCAGCCCCGCCCATCCTTTTTCTGTGTCTGATCATTCTCTGCTGTCTCTGTTTGCCCCTGATTGTGCCCACCTGTTCTGTATTGTGTTTGATTATTGCTGTGTCAATACAGTATATGTCAGCCCCAATCTGTGTCCTGTATGGGTGTTGTTGTCTGTGTCTGCATGAACATGCTCTTAGTTTTGTGCCTTGTATCCTGCCTGGTATTCTGCTTAGTTTGTGAGTTTTGCTATAGCTTCCGAGCTGTGTGTTATTTTTTTGTGTTTTCACCTTCGAGCTGCCCCCGTCTGGCCAGCTCTCAATAAATCACTGCCAATTTTAGTACAGCGTTTGGGTCCAGTTTCCACCAACCGTAACAGCTGTGAGATCCACTTCACGGTGTTAGTTGTTAGCATAGCTAGCAGTTACTTAGCACTAGCTTTGTCGGAGCTTGTTGCTGTTTTCAGGCGCTTCTGAAGAGGACTTCATCATCACTTAGTTTGCAACCCACCAGTCTCTTCCTCCACTCAGTAATGAAGACTCGGCACTTTGCACCAGGTCACGTCGACTGATGGCTTGTCTTGGTACAGTAAGGTCAGTTTGTATATTTATTTGTTAGCACTAAAAATATCTATCCATATTAATAAAATGAGTAACTGTAATGCATTACTGAATTTTTAAATAGTAATTTCATTAAACAAAATGTTACTGCAAAAGTAGTGGCGTTGCAGCAACACGTTTCTCCCAATACTGCTTGTAACGTGGAGCAAAACAACTCACAGTGGTTATAATGGGTGTTTCTTTACTCTTTCCTCTCAATCCTGCCTCATTGGGGATAATTACCCATCTACCAATGTCAACCCCCCCACACACACACCTGTCATCATTTAAAAGCAAAGGAGTAATAGGTTGATTATATCTGGTGGCCTTAGCCCCAGCTCAGCTCATTTTCACTGGACACTGATGCAGTAGAAGGCCATGGTCCTGCAGCTGGGTCTTGCCCCTGTTGTTGTGCAACTGTAAAGATGAGGCCTCTCCTCAGAGGACACCGATGGGCCACACTGCAGCAAATCCCTGTGCCTCAAATGTAGGACTCAAATTTAGAGAAATGACTGGTCTCTGAAAGAGACAGATAGATCCGCAGCTAAAAAAGGGTGAGCTATGAGCATCACCCACTGAGACAACAGGCTGTATTTAACCGTTTTCAAACAAGAATTGGCCACTTTAAATCACAACTTCATTAACATAAATTAATACCTAAACAACCCTCCTAACTCCTTCAAAAGCCCCTTTCAAACTGACCAAACAAACCAGAAAATCCTTCAAGAACACTCGGGAAAAGTTCCCTGATCACACTGACTTTACACGTGACATGGGTTGTTGACTGTCTCAACTCTGACTGGCATTAATTTGCAAAGGACACCCCAAATAAACATGCAGGAAAAGCAGGTGTGAGCTTCACTCCTTCACAGCGTAGCGACTAAAAGTGGAAATTAATTTGAAGGCTGTTTGTCATTATTCTGACAGATTATAATGTTTTGGCCGTTACAGCAGAGAGCTGTGTGCTACAGTTGGAAAAAAATCCCAGCAGCTCAGTGAGAACAGTTTCTTTTAAGAGCATCTTTACAATCAATCTGCTCTGGAGCCATCGTGGCTGAGACCATCGCCAGCCTGGTGTTGAGATGAGATCAGCCCGTCCTGGAATGGATACTGTGGGAGACATAAATTCAAATTCCCACAAGGAAAAAAAAATGGTTTTTTAACGGTTTGTATAAATTATTCATTATCATATAAAGCAGCTGCTGCTAAGGTTATCATTATTCTGATTATACAGTTATATTTGGAAAAGTTCTTGTGTGAAAATTAAAGGCATGCAGTATAGGAAATTGATGTTTGGGTTAAAATATGCACCTTTACAAAATAATTAATCCAAACTGGAAAATATGCTGGCAGAGAGCCACACACAAGCATCCAAATGATACAGTTTGGGAGTAAAATTCATCTTTGTTTCTTAGCCAGACAGATATTGACACCAGCCACTTTGAGGGGGTGAAAAGGCAGCATTTGAAAGCGTGGTAATGGGAACAGCCTGAACTCCCCTGTGCTTGATGGCTGACTATTAAGACTCAGAAAATAATAGACCTTACTTGCCTATTGCTGCTGCAAAGACTGTAATGATCAAAAAATATATGTATTAGGAAAGGAGTGTAGCAAGAAGGCATTCATTTGCATGACACACACACACACACACACACACACACACACACACACTCACAATCACAATATAACACATACAGTATAACACATATAACACATAATGCAGCTTTAGTGGGATATTTTTCATTTGCACACATCTGCATGAGTTCAGTGTGGTAAAATCCTGTGAGTGTGTTGATATGAAAAATGAGGTGTTCAGAGCGTACCTGTAACCTTCAAGACATCTGCAAAGTCAGAGAATGATTTTGGGGGGGGGGGGGGGTGAATTGTGGACAGGAGGCAAAGAGCAGAAATACACACTAACATACATATACAAACAGGTGATCAGTATAGCTAAAGCATGGAGCCCTGAGCAAATCTTACATCTTGCAGAGGCCCTGAGAGGACACATGACATGTAAAGATAAATAGACAGACCTAAAAACAGAAAGGGAAGATGCGGACCTCTGCAATCTTGCCTACACAACAGACAGGCCTGCATGACTGCATGTGTAGCGAGACAAACAGGTGGGGAGAGAGCAGAGGAGACAAAGGGTCGTCATGATTACTGCCACTGTGTCCTCTGGGTGTCAGGACAGGAGGTAGCATCTGTGTGTTTGTGTGTGTATTAGTGTCATTATCCATTACAGAATGTATTTGATTGAATTTGTGTCTGCTGTTTTGTGTTAAAATGAGTGTCTATCCTAATGAAATGTCTCAGAAACAAAATGCATCAAGGAGGGTCAGGGCCATTTGTCGCAGTAGTATTATCTGCACAATTTATTTAAATGAGTGTTTCAAATCAAGTGTGTGCCTAACTGCACTCAGTCATTACAATTAAGGTTGCATTCACACCAGGATAGTCTGGGGGTCTCGGTTCGATTGTGCAGGAAATGCCAAGAATTTTCACACCATTATTTGGTTTGGTTTGCATTCACACTGCAGCGGACCAAACTGCCTGGGCAACGCCACACAGTGTCATGGTCCTGGGCACAGACGGGGGCCATGCCCAGTCTCCAGTCTTTAGTTTAGTCCTTTTCTGTTCATTTGTTTCTTTATTATGATCTTTTGTATCTGGTTTCTGTGCATTGATGAGTTGTTGTGTTCTTAGTTGGGGGCGGCAGTGGCTCAGGAGGTAGAGCAGGTTGTCCAATAACCGCATGGTTGGCGGTTCAAATCCTACTTTCCCTGGATATCCTGCCATTGTGTCCCTGGGCAAGACACTTCACCCCCAATTGCTCCTGGTGGGTCTGGAAGCGCCATGTTAGGTAGCATGCCGCCATCAATGGGTGGATAGCAGGATCTGTAAAGCTCTTTGGTCATCAAGAGATGAGAATAAAAGCGCTATATAAGTGAATGCCACTTACCATTTTAGTTGTTTTGTCTAGTTATTGTGTGTCATTTTGCAGTGATGACATTGTTTATATCTTTTGGGGGATGTGTTATTTTATTCTGTAATATTTTGTTCTGGTTTGTACTTTTATTTTGACAGTGCTGTGCAGCTTCCGGCTGTCAAACTGTTTTGTGGGCTGCACAGCTGTCACTTGTTGTTTTGATTATGTTGTCACTCATGTACCCACACCTGATTATCATCTGATGCTGTGCTACTAAAAGTGCTGATGACACGTTCTTGACTTCCTCTAATTTTTCAACACATAATACAATATGACAAAATAGGTTGGTCTGTGCAGTTCTAAGTCAAACAGGCTTTTTTACACGTGAATATCCGACGTTTTCATGAGCGCCATGTCGCCAATTACGTAAGTGGCTGGAAAACCCCGCTGCCATGTTGTCACATCATCAGGAGAACACAGCGCTTGGCTGCTCATTGTACACACAGGATGGAAGCGGTTGAAAACATCGACGGTGGTTCCAGCACATGTAGTCTGGAATTGGTTTGTGTTGTCCAATCTTCAGACGATTATAGTTCCGAAGAATGGGATGATAATGAAGAATCTGGGGGCATCAGACTGTATAGGTTTGAGCCATGCCAAGCGGGCATCGTGTCAAGCCAGTCACACTCACAGAGTGACGGTGGAGAGGCACACATGCCCGCCGCAGCAGCAGCCAACAAACACACGGCAGGGGAACACCAGTGTTATTCTTTTGTTACAGATATTGCAACAGATTATTTGTTCATAAATATAATTTATTAAAAACCCGATTTTTCAATAAAATCATAGCAGTTTATTCTCTGTGGCTCAGGCATCGGGTTTATTATGGATTATAGCTTGAGTTCTTGTTGTTTTTGTTTTGTACATGTGTTTTATGTGCATTTTGAGCCACTTTCAGGTGGGCACTGTCCAAGATTCGCCAGTCCAAACACACGCGCCCTCTCTCTTTGACAGTCAGCTGTTCATGGTTTGTGTGCATCATCTGCCATGTTGTCAGCCAGCCAATGTTGCTAGCGCTATCACGGTGTGTTGGCCACGACACACAGCCATGGTTCTGTTGCGCCCCTTGAAGCGATGTCGGCCCTGGGGCACAACCGTGGTTAACATGTCTCCTCTCCATGTTCGCTGGGCGATGTCGGCCCCGAACGCCAACTGTGGATGTTTCTGTTTATTTTTGTGGGTCTTCACCTTTTTGGGAACTGTTGTCATCATTCTTATGTTCAATACATGTGCTGTGGTGAATTCTGCGTGTAAATCCATTCATCATGACCCTCCATGCGCTCTTACGCAGGGTAGGAGAGGGAAGATGAAATAACGAGGATTTGCGTGCAGGGTTCACCACAGCACAGTTAATACAGAAAGACAGACAGTTCCCTGAAAGGTGAAGACGTACAAGAAACACAGACACACTTGCTGATGGCGTTCGGGGGCAGGCATCGCCCAGCGAACGAATGAGAAGAGACGTGTTAGCCACAGGTGCGCCCCAGAGCTGACATTGCTTCAAGAACGCACGAGAGCCACAGCGAACATGGAGTGACTAGTGCGTCGTGAGAGTGCTGAAAATATTGGCAGACAAACAGCACAGATGACAATACTATGGACCATCAGTGCATGATTGGTAAACGGGCCTCGAAGGACACACACTGCTGGTGATGGTGTGATGAAAAGCACCTGGGCGAGGACTGGGAAAGATAACCAGCGGGAGTTTGAATCAGCTAATGATAATGATAGAGGGGACGTGGCCAGACTGGCGAGATGTCAGCATGGGATCACAGAAAGTAGGTCAAAGCTGCGCGTAAATCCATTCATTCTTCCCCTCCTTGTGCACTCCTCCTGCATAAAAGCGCACGAGGAGCGGAGAAGGCTTATAACAGTTGGAGCTGAAGGGTGTGATGTGGTCTTCCACGGCTTGCTGTTTATCTATGCCTGCGACACAACGCGAAGGCACAGCTGTAATATTAAAACAAGAAACCAGAGAAACTGTGAGCTACAAAGCTGCTGTCATTCCAGTCAACAACACCGGAGTCCGTTCTCCCGCTTACGTCATGGGGGTGCCGCCCTTAATTCGGTGGGCGGCCCCACAGTCCAGTCAGCAGCTGCCGTTTTTGATGATAACTAGTTTATGCAGGTGCTGTTGTAAATATTATATTGATCATAGACAATGACTTTTGGGTTTACACAACATGCTAAAAAATGTCAAAAACGTGTCATCAGCACTTTAAGCAGACTGGTGTGGTTTATCCCTTGCAGCGGTCTTGTGTCTCCAGATGTTGTCACACCCTTCTATTCAAAGACGGCGCTTCCCTCCGTACCGTTTCCTCTGGGTGTTCCCCGGCATTTCCTGTAAGTGTGCCTGTTTGTGTATTTTGGTTTTGGTATGTATGCCTGCGATTGGTGTCCTCTCTTAGCCTTGGTAAGGCGTTTTATGAAACACAGTTACAACAACTGCTCATTTAGGGCACTGTAGCCGAAACCACTACTGACCAGGAAGAAATTTTTTTTTGATTTTTTTGATTTTGTGTACTTTATTGATCCCCAGAGGGGAAATTGAGGGCATCCACCTGGATGGATGAAGCAGCCACGGTACGGCGCTATCCCTTAACCATTCACACACACATTCACACCTAGGGCCACTTTAGAGTCTCCAATTAACCTAACCTGCATGTTTTTGGCCTGTGGGAGGAAACCGGAGAAATCCCGGAGTAAACCCACGCAGATATGGGGAGAACATGCAAACTCCTCACAGATCACTGTTGGTCAGTGGTTGGGATCGAACCAGGGATCCCATGGCCAAGGGTGAGTTGCTGTGCTGGCACAGTGCTAACCACTGCGCCACCGCACCGCCCATCTTCCCATCAAGATCAAAAATCTTGGTGAAGAAGAAAAATCCGGCTCATCGATTGGCCAGGACCGAAAACAGAAATCCGTTCCTTTGAGCCAGGTTGTTTGTCCACCACAAACAAGACATTTTTTTTAACTTTTCTCCTCAGCTTTACCCAATAAAAGAATTTCTCAGATTCACGCGGTTGTCTTTATTGTTATTTTCTACCCAAAACGGACTACAATAAACGCCACTTCCTCTTCTCAGATTACATGTTGCAAGAGTTACACAAACGCCAAGGGGCACTTTTGCCTTTTGGTCCGCTTGATAGTCCGTTTGCATTCACACTGCAAGTGAAGCAGTCTCCGGTAACTTGCAAGTGAACTGAGACCCCTGTTTTCAGGCGGACCAGAGGCCACTTGTTTGGTGTGCACCAGAGTTCGAATGCGTGTTCAGATGGTACCAAATGAACTGAACTATCCGCAGAAGCAGAGCAGAGTTCCTTTGGTCCTGACGAAACAGTGGCTGTGTGAATATGCCCTTTACCTATGCAAGGCATTGTGTGCATTTTTCTTTTGCTAGAGAGGAGAGCAAAAGTTCACTCAAGCTAGGCTACTTTATACTCACATCTCTTATAAGTATATGAGCAGCTGCTTTTCACTCAAGCACATGGCTGACTGTGAGAATTATTCCATGAAGGTGGTTATGGCTGTGAAAACTGTTGTTTTCCATTTATCTTGCTGCATCTTACACTTCATCATTCTCCTTTGGGTGCCTGCTCTATTCGCCTCTTTCTTGCTAACCTGCTCTCTTGTTATTCTGGGAGCTTCCCTCAAGTTTTTGCCAGAGCTTTTGTTTCCATACTGTGTGATACAGTTTTGTTCTAATTTTGCTTACTTTTAGTTTTTTTGGTTTGCCTTATATTTCACCCTGGTTTAACAACTAGCTAAATTTAGCTGTGTTCCCAAAGCAAAGTACCACTCAAGGGGAACTAGGAGGACAGGCGCCCGAGCAGAAGGTTTTATTTAATCATGTTCCCACCAAGATAAAGAACAGTATGATGGAATCATGCAAGGACAGCATCACCCCAACGTTACATAACTGGAAAAAAGCAGCTATCATTAGAAATGAAAGATAAGGTAATAGTGTGGGGGCATGGTGTGAGGGTTTCTCCACCCAGAAAAAGCAGGGGGAAGGAGAGAACAATGGAACGAAGGAGTAGGTGTCACCGGGGGGGTATCAGACAGGACTGTTCGGTCTATGTGCTCCCCGGGGAGCGTAAGAGCTGCCGGTATCACTGAAGAAAAGAAGGGTGTTGGAGCGGCGTTGGTGTTATGTTATCTTAATGTGCCACACATTTCTTTGTTCAAACAACAATGTGTTATGGTCAGAAGTTCCGGGTCTCAATGCATGGAATGAAAGATATAAAAGAGGAATGCACAGAGACCCAGGATTCTCTTTTGCTGTAAGATATGTTGGAGAAAGAATAAAGTTTCTTTGTCGTCCAGCTTGTTGCCTCGCCTGCCTCCTTTCTCCACATTGGTGACCCTAAGACGTGCCATGGAAGGCAAGGCGAGCACTGCCCCGGAGACTGCCTGGAGGGAGATCACCAGCACCGCATGCCTGGTCTGAATCGAGCTCCCAGACTTCTGGCTTCTCAACCCGATCGTGTGGTTCTTGCACATAGTAGCCCAGTTGCACTCCGCGGATAACAACAGACGATACCAGGTATTACTACGTGGTCGCTGCGCTGGATGCGCACGTCACGCAACAGGTGACGAGCCTGCTCCAGGAGCCACCAGCCCAAGGGAAATATGAAGCACTCAAGAGGATGCTTCTCCAGCGCTATACCCTTTCTGACAGTGAGAGGGCAGAGAGACTCCTAACGCGTTTGGAGTTAGGGGACAAATCAGCAGTGGAGCTCGTGCAGAGCATGTTGGCGCTGAAGGGAAAGGACAACAAATTTTTCCTGTTCGCCCACTTGTTCCTCAGGAACCTACCAGCTACAGCGAGGGCAATCCTGGCCAACTCGTCGCGGCTGGTTGCTAAGGACTACCATGCCCTGGTGCAGGAAGCGCACCACATCATTTCAGCAACCAGAATTCTCAGCATGCAGACAGTGGCACCGGCATCCATGAGGGACTCCAGTGAGGTCGAGGAGCCATTCATGGTTGCTGGGACGGACACCAGAAGATGAAGGAATGGGGCAATTTGATTTTATCATTGCCGTTTTGGCTCGAATGCCCAACATTGCCTGTCGCCATGCCAATTCAAGAAGCTGAGAAGACGGCACTGTCGAAATTCAGTGGCAGCTGCAACTGATGGTGACAGGAACAGACTGCTTTATGTCATGGACACACGTTCGGTGTGACGGTTTTTGGTGGACTCCGATTCCAAGAAGAGCCTCATCCTGCCGATCAACACAGACAGAGTGGCAGGACACAGCGGTCCCGAGCTCATGGCCACCAAGAAATCCACTATCAGGACATTTGGCGAGCAGACACTGACGATATGCTTACATGGACGCAACTTTCAGTGGGACTTTGTGATAGGTGCATGTTCCGGCCCCATTTTAGGCACAGATTTTTTTTTATGTGCTTATGGGTTGTTAGTTGATGTTGCTAATAGGAGAAAAGTGGATGCTGTCTCTTTTACCTCACTACCCTGCATAGCTCGGGGAGCTGGGTTGACACCACTGGCTAACGTTATAGCTCCGGGGGTAAGTACCAACATTTGCTCGCACAGTTCCCAGCAATCACGGTCCCGACTTTTTTGGCTACAGTAACGAAACATGGGGTTGAGCACTTTATAATGACAAAAGGCCCACCGGTGTTCACTCGTCCTCAGCGTTTGGATGCAGCTAAACTGGCCACCGCGTGAGAGGAGTTTGCCAACTTAGAGCAGTTGGGCATTGTCAGGCGCTCCAACAGCCTGTGGGCATCCCCGCTACACATGGTGCCTAAAGCCGACGGGTCGTGGCGACCATGCGGCGATTTCCGGTGTTTGAATAACGCCACGGAACACGATTGTTATCCATTTCCACACATCCAGGATTTTTCCGTGCACCTTGCTGGGCCGCGTGTTTTTTTGAAAGTGGATCTGGTCCGCGGATACCATCAGGTCCTGGTGCGTGCAGAAGACATTCCAAAAACAGTGGTAATAACTCCTTGTGGCCTTTTCAAATTTTTATGCATGCCATTCAGATTAAAAGGCACGGCGCAGACTTTCCAGAGGATGATGGACACAGTGCTTCGCGACTTGTCCTTTGTTTTTGTCTACTTAGATGACTATTCTGGTAGCCAGCACGTCCGAGAAGGAGAGCATCACCCATATCAAGATGGTTTTCCAGCGGTTGGAGGCGCATGGGCTGATAGTTAGCCCAGTGAAGTGCCAATTCGGTGTGCCAGAGATTGATTTTTTGGGCCGCCGCATTTCGCCGGAGGGCACGATTCCGTTAACGGATAAAGTGAGCATTTTGTCGGACTTTCCGTGCCCGCAGACCATGAGAGCACTACAGGGGTTTTTGGGAATGGTAAATTTTTATAACCGTTTCCTTCCCAGGCAGCCCAACTGATGCAGCCATTGAATGCCGCTCTTAAAAAAAAAGAATCCCACGGAAACCATCGACTGGACTCCCGAGCGAGTCCATGCTTTTACTAACGCCAAAACAGCGCTTATGGATGCCACGTTGTTAGCCCACCCGGATCTGTCTGCACGGATAGCACTCACTACGGATGCGTCTGATGTTGACATGGGGCACTGGTGGAGCAATGCATCTCAGGTTCATGGCAGCCACTTGCATTTTTCAGCCACACTTTGCGTGACAACGAATGCAAGTACAGCACGTTCGATAGAGAATTGCTGGCTTTCCACCTGGTGACACGCCATTTCCAGCTCTGGCTGGAGGGGCGCGAGTTCACCGCATTCATGGACCATAGATGTACACAATTGCCAAGGTCTTGGAACAGTGGTCGGCCCGGGAGCAACGGCATTTGGCTGCGATTTTGGAGTTTACTATGGACATTCAACACTTCACTGGTAAGCTCAACATCATGGCTGACTGTCTGTCGCACGAGTTAATCTCCCTGGTCTACATGGGAATTGATTTCCCCGCAATGGCCGCAGAGCAAGCAGGGGATGCAGACATTTGCGCACTCCAGTTTGCGCCTACGGGGTTAAGGCTGGAAAGCAGGGTGGTGCAAAAAGAGAGCCCTCCCTTGCTCTACGATGTCTCCACTGGCCGCCCACGCCTGGTGGTTCTGAGCTCTTGGCGCTGTTGCATTTTTGAGTCAGTCCACTCCCTTTCACATCTGGGAGTGCACGCTTCGGTGAAGCTAGTGGGGGTGAAATTCATCTGACTGCGCTTGGGCAAGGATGTGAAAGAGTGGGCTGCAGCTTGCATTGTGTGCCAGCGGGCCAAAGTGCACAAACACACCAGAGCCCCCCTCAAGCCATTCCAAATCCTGGCCAGGAGGTTCGACCACCTCCATGTGGATTTGGTGGGACCCCTTCCACCAGTTTTATGCACCTTTTAACAATCGTGGACCGCACCACACACTGGCCTGAAGTGGTCCCGTTGGATTCTACCATGTCCACGGAAGTGGCGCGGGCTGTTTTGTCGGCTTGGGTTGCACGTTTCTGATCTCCATTGGACATCACGTCCGACAGGGGTCCACAATTCATTTCAGAACTCTGGTCCGCCATGGCCCAGAGCCTGGGGGTCAAAATTCATTGCACTACCACATACAGTATAATCCCCAGGCTAATGGGTTATGTGAGCATTTTCATAGGTCGCTTAAAGCAGCGCTCAGAGCTTCGCTCACGGACACAAATTGAGTTGACCGCCTGCCCTGGGTTCTTTAAGGGTTATGCTCCGCACCTAAGGAGGATTTGGCAGCCTCCCTGGCAGAACTCTTTTTTTCTCAGCCTCTGCGGATCCCCAAAGAGTTTTTACCGGAAAACCCCACGCCCGAGGCTGGTCTGCCAGCGCAATTTTTACACAGTATGGAGGCTGTGAGCATACTGGGCCCAGACACCATTGTTTTCCCCGCACATTCGTCTCAAAAAGATTGCAGAATGCCAGTTTTGTTTTTGTCAGGCACGATGCGTACCGGACCCTACTGCGCCCACCGTACAATGGACTGTTCAGGGTGTTGGAACACAGGGCGAAGCATTTTGTGTTAGACTTGGGGGGGCGTAGGGAGACCGTCTGCATCGGCAGGCTGAAGCCCGCTTTTGTGTTGGCAGATGAGCAGATGGTGTTGGCCCAAGCTCCCCAGCGCAGACGCCCACAGTTGGTGGCTCCGCAAGGTGCCCATCCCTTGGCAGGGACCTGTGCTCGCGAAGCTAATGTGTTGTCCCCCCCTCCCTCTTTCCCTCCACAGACTGATGTGCCCTCCGGTACGCCTCACCAGCAGGGCGGATTGACTGGATCGGCGACCTCCCGCTACAGCCACTATGGGCACTGGCTCAAGCCCAAAGGATGGGGGGGTTAGTGCCCCTTCTGGGTGTTTTGGGGGGGGGGGACTGTGTAGGGGAATGGTGTGGGGGTTTCTCCACCCAGAGAAGACAGGGGGAAGAAGAGAACATTGGACCGAAGGAGGGGGTGTCACCAGGGGATATCAGACAGGACTGCTGGGTCTATGCACCCCCTGGGGAGAGTAAGAGCTGCCAGTGCCACTGAAGAGAAGAAGAGTATTGGAGCAGCACCGGTGTTATATTATGTTAATGTGCCACACATTTCTTTTTTCAGCCAACGATGTGTTATGGTCAGAAGTTCCGGGTCTCGATCTATGGAATTAAAAATATAAAAGAGGAATGCACAGAGACCCGGGATTCTCTTTTGTTCTAAGATACAGTATGTTGGAGAAAGAATAAAGTTTCTGTGTCGTCTAGCTCATTGCCTCCCCGCCTCCTTTCTCCACAATAGCACTGGTATCTTTGGTTTTCTGTTGTTCATTATTTTCCTTTTCTTTCAGCTGGTAATGGTATTGTCTTTATGACCTTGTTGCTGCCAGTAAAGTGTCAGCATTCTGCTATGTTTTCACCAGTCACAAACACCAACATCATCAGCAGGTTCCAGTATTTTTTAAGCTTTTCTATTCTGAAGTAGGATCTAAAAAGGTTACTGTAAATGGATTTCTGGGGACTAAATTTCCCACTGTACTTCTTACTGGAAATGTGCAAAAGAAACAGACTTTGAGTCTGGTACTCAAAAGGTTCTTGCAGTTGTAACAGCTTTTCCATTATTTCTTTTCAGCTGATTTCAATAATACTCTTTTTTTTTTGTTCTTTTCACTTGCACTTTGTGTCTGCATTTTAGTCTTCTTTTTCACTGTGAACATATCCACCACTCAAGGGCAGATAGGTGGAATCTATCCCAGTGGACACTGAGCGAGAAGGTGAGCAAACCCTAGAGGGCTCGCCCGTCGGTCACAGGCTGTGTTCACACCACCAGCAACAAAGTTACAAAACAGACCCAAGAAGACAAGTTGTGATAAATTTTATATGTGCATGATGAAATATCAACATTCAAACTGACTGTTCAAAACTTTGCTATCACCTTTTATTTTCTGATTTCTTTGTGAAGAGCAGTCATAGTTCATGGCTAATGCCACTGAAGAGGCCACATATCAGTGCACTTGCACAGATGCTTTCTATTCTTGTGGGGACCCAGATTTTGTAGCTCCTCAGCGATTAAATAACCATATATACATAAACACCCTCAGTTTCCAGCTCTTTCAAAGGCACCCCAAAAGCAATGATCGCTATGCTGACCAAGAAAAGTGTGGAACACTATTCAAGACAACACCAACCTGCTCAAAGTCTCACTCAGCATGATAAAATCTGACAAAAGCAGACGTCACCACTCACAAACCAGATTAACCCCAGCACCAACAAAATAT
Organism: Pholidichthys leucotaenia; assembly: GCA_020510985.1. Classification (NCBI taxonomy): domain Eukaryota; kingdom Metazoa; phylum Chordata; class Actinopteri; order Cichliformes; family Pholidichthyidae; genus Pholidichthys; species Pholidichthys leucotaenia. The sequence continues at coordinate 177,476,006 of CM035839.1, read as the reverse complement.
ATTTTTACAATCATATGAAGGGATAAAAAACAAATAGTAGAAACAAATAGTTTTGCTGCCACTCAAGTGTAGCCATCCACATTAAAAGAGTACGATCCTGCTGCCAATCATTTCTAGATAACGCCCAGTTTGGGAGTAAACCTTTAGGCTGTTCTTGATCTGAACCTGGTGCTCAAACTTTTTGCTAAGTGTACTGCACTCTATCCTCCTCCATCACAACTTGTGCTGACTAGTTAAAATGCATTGATACAGCAACACTAAAAAAAAAAGGCCTGATTGTGATTAATGATTTTTTTCTTACAATGCAATAAAATATGCAACAAATATGAACTCATTTCTGATTGGTTAATTAATTTCTTTAAGGAGAAAAGGCTGCCTTTGCTTCCCTAGCAGTTCTCACAGGTGCCTGACTGAATGCCACAGTGAAACAGTTCCTTAAAGGAATAATACACACAAATTATGAAAAATATTGAGTTTATTATATCATTGTGGAGATCTTTTTTTTAAACCTCTTTTTATCTTTTTTGTCTCAAATTTCTGAGGAGGTGCTGCCTCCCTTACTACTCTGGTAAAAATGGACAATTATGATACTACTTACAAAATAAAATTTATACTGTTTAAATAGAAATTGTGCCATTTTGTGAGAATATTGCAGAGACTGACATCACAGTTTGATTAATTGTGTAGCCACAGTTAACATTATTCTTGAACTGATTATTTAACTGAAGTGTTTTTTCTCCTCACCAAAGTAAATGGTAAATGACGTTCACTTATAGAAAAATATATAATGGCTTAAATTTATATGCCACTTTACATGTCAAATGCCATCTCAAAGTGCTTACAGTGAGTCCATTATTCATTCATTCCAGATAGACATTGATAGAAGTAAGCTACTACTGTAGCCTAGCTGCCCTGGGGCAGACTGACGGAAACATGGCTGCCAATGTGTGCCAACAGCCTCTCCGACCACTGCCGAACATTTATACGCATTCATGCCCAGTGTCATGGACACTGGAGGCAAGGTGGGTAATGTGTCTTGCCCAGGTACACAACAGCAGGATGGCTGGGGAGAGCGGGATTCAAATTGCCAACCCTCTGGTTATTGGACGACCCGCTTTACCTCCTGAGCCACTGCTGCCCACATTTCCCTCCTCCGTTACATTTTTGCTGAGCACCAAGCTGGACAGCAGGAAGTTCCATTTTTATACAGTCATTGGCATGACCTGGCTGGGACTTGAACCCCGACCTCCCAGTTGTAGGGCAGATGCCCTACCTCTAGGCCACCACTCCGGTTATAAAGCACTTTTTACTCATCTCTGGATGACCAAAGTGCTTTACAGATCCTGCTATCCACACATTCACACACTGATGGGATGCTGGCCTGACCCACCAGGAGCAATTGGGGGTTCAGTGTCTTGCTCAAGGACACTTTGACATGCAGACTGCAGACAGAGTGGGAATCGAACCCCTGCCCCTCTGATTAGTGGTCAGCCACACTACACCTGTGCCACAACTGTGGCTTAAAGTAGCTGCAAAATGAGCTCAAGTAGCTTAAGAATAAATGTTGGTGGGTATTTGGTTGGTTGGTTATTAATGGTATATATTTTCAATTGTGCAGACACAATTGATTTGTGCTGAAATGGAAGGATGTGCAGTATTTGGGTATAATGAGGCTTAAGCTGTCTAAACATAATGAAAATCAACAACACATGTTCCAACTGAGGTTTACACTGGATGAAAACAAATGCAAAGATTCACTGCAATTTTTCTTTGAAGGTGTCAATTAACTTATTTATAATTTTATACAAACATTCAACAGGAATTATGTGAATATTTTAGTCAAAAAATATTTTCTGCCCTTGGTGATGTATAAAGTAAAACCCAGCCACAGGGGATGCACAAGCCAAAGTTGTCATGATTAGTTAAGCTTGACAGCTCACGTGCACGATGCTACAGCACAGGAAGTAACCACACAAAGGGGCACATTTGAAAGTTTATTAAATTGCAAAAACACAAGCGCACAGCTGCAGAAATAGTCACTCACCAGAGGAACTGGCAGGGACCCAGCGAGGAATAGACAAACCAGTAGGGTGTGGGGGAGATGAGCTGATGGTGTCCTGACTGGATGGAGTAGGAAGCTGAGGAATTGTGAGATGTGACTGGAGAGCGCACGCAGTCCTGGAGACACACCTGCACGGTGGCAACAACCTGAGGAAAGAGGAGAAACAAGGTTAGATGATGTATCGAAACCTGTAACTTTATACTTGCTAGTCTATTTTCGGGCAGTATACCCAGACAAGCCAGCGTTGAATGTGTGGAGAGAGCCTCCTTAAGTACACTGGCTGATAAACAGGTGCAGGTGTGTCTTCTGCATCAGGTGCAGTGATGAGTTGATGAATATGAGGCAGGATGGGAGGGGCGCACTCTCACTGTCTATGACAGGGCCCCCCCTTCTAGAAGCACCTTCTGGCAGTCCGGAGGGCTTCTCGGGGTGAGCACGGTGATAGGCCCAGAGCATTCCTTTGTCCAGCACTCGCGATGAAGGGACCAAGAACCGTTCCTCGGGGCCGTAGCCCTCCCAGTCCACCAAATACTGCAGGCCCTGGCCCCGATGGAGAACATCCAATACACGACGAACAGTGTAAGCAGGGTGGCCGTCGTTGGTGAGGGGGCAGAAAGGACTGGCTGAGAGGGGCTTTATGTGGGCGACGTGGAACGTGGGGTTCACCCGTAGGGTCGAAGGCAGCTTCAGCTTGACCGATGCGTCGTTTACTACCCAAGAGATGGTGTATGGCCCAAGGAAGCGGGGGGGGGACAGCTTTTTAGACTTCTCTTTCAGAGGAATCTGACTCGCCACCAGCCAGACTTGCTGCCCAATGATGTACTTGGGAGCCAGAGCCCGCTTCCTATCAGCAGCAGCCCGGGTGTGTTCTGTGGTGCGGGCAAGGGCGGCCCAAGTAAACCTCCAGACGCGTCGGCAGTGACGAGCATGGGCCCCTATGGATGGAACCCAGACCTCCCTCTCAGCCATGGGTAGAAGAGGCAGAGTGTACCCCAACGGCGCCTCGAACGGGGTGAGTCCAGTTGCAGAGGAGACAGCAGAGTTCATGGAGTACTCCACCCAGGTAAGATGTGTGCTCCAGGATGACAGGTTATCGTCTGCTACGCACTGCAAGGTGGCCTCCAGGGACTGATTGGTGCACTCCGCCTGCCCGATGCTCTGCCGATGGTTTCCAGAGGAGAGACTAACTGCAGTTCCTAGGGTCCGGCAAAAGGCCCTCCAGACCTGCGAAGGAAATTAGGGACCCTGGTCAGACACAATGTCCATGGGGATGCCGTGGACCCGGATCACGTGGTCGGTGAGGAGGACCACCATTTCCAAGGCCGAGGGGAGCTTCGGGAGGGCAACCAGATGCACCGCCTTGGAGAAGTGATCCACAATGGTAAGAATCACCGTCTTGCCACGGGAGGGAGGGAGTCCGGTGACGAAGTCCACGGCGATGTGAGACCATGGATGACCAGGGGTGGGGAGGGGGTGGAGGAGACCAGATGGAGGGGAGGAGTCCAATTTCCCCTGGATGTAGGTCTGACAGGCTTTCATATACTCTTGTACGTCCCGCCGCAGCATGGGCCACCAGAACGCTCGCCGGACGAAGTCCACAGTTCGAAGATGGCACGCGAAGCGACTGGTGTGACCCCACTGGATGACATTGCTGCGGAGGGTGGCCAGGATGTACAGACGGTTCCGGGGGCACCCTACTGGCAGAGGCTCCTGGGACTGGGCCTGGCGGACCCTCTGCTCGATATCCCAAGTAAGGGCTCCAAAGACGCACAAAGGCGGTATGATGGTTTGGGGGTGGAAGGGGGCGCTACCTCCCTGGAATCAAACTGGCGCGATAGCGCATCTAGTTTGGTGTTCCGGGTGCCAGGTCAGTAAGTGATGATAAACTTAAATCGCTGGAAAAATAGCCTGCCTGCCGTCCAGTCGGCGGGTCGACCGCAAGTACTCGAGGTTCTTGGGCTCGGTCCACACGACGATGGGGTGAATGGCCCCCTCTAAGCAGTGCCTCCACTCCTCCAATGCCAACTTAATGGCAAGCAGCTGTCTATCCGCCACGTCATAATTCCTCTCGGCCGGTGTAAGCCGACAAGAGAAATATGGCCACGGGTGAAGCTTCTGATCGGGGGGCGTGCACTGCAACAGCACAGCGCCAACCCCCAAATCAGCTGCATCCACCTCAAGGACAAACTGGAGCTGCGTGTCGACCTGGGCCAAAATTGGTGTTTCCGTGAACGGGCGCTTCAATTTGACAAACGCCTGTTCAGCTGCCTCGGTCCAACGAAAAGGGACCTTAATGGAGGTCAGCTGCGTCAAGGGCAGTGCCACCCCACTGCAGTTCCTGATGAACCTGCGATAAAAATGTACGAACCCGAGAAAGTGTTGAAGCTCCTTACAGGAGTGGGGAGAAGGCCAATCCAGCACTGCCCTCACGTTGGCCGGGTCGGCAATCAGTCTCTCTTCAGCCACTATGAAGCCCAAGAAGGTGGTAGATGTTCTGGAGAACTCACACTTCTCGGCCTTGATGTAGAGCTGGTTCTCCAAGAGCCATTGTAAAACGGCCCTGACATGGGCTTTGTGTTCCTCTGGTGAGCGGGAGAAAATTAGACTATCATCCAAGTAGACAAACACGAATTGGTAGAGCATATCACGGAGGACGTCATTTATTAACCGCTTGAAGACGGCAGGGGCATTAGTGAGCCCAAAAGGCATCATTAAATATTCAAATTTCCCCTGGTGTGTTTTAAATGATGTCTTCCATTCGTCGCCCTCACGAATGCGGACCAGATGGTACGCGTTCCTAAGGTTTACTTGGTGAAAACCCATGAGCGCTGAAGGAGCTCGAACGCTGAATTAATCAAAGGCAGAGGGTACTTATCTTTGGTAGTAATAGTATTGAGCTCCCAGGCGCAACGAGCCATCCTTCTTTCTGACGAAGAAGAATCCGGATCTGAGTGGAGTCGAAGATGGCCGAATAAGGCCAGTGTTCAGCGATTCGTTTATGTATTTCTCCATCGCCTCCCTCTCCAGACCAGAAATACTATATAACCAACTGGACGGCAGCTTCGCCCCCGGGAGGAGGTCTATAGCACAATCATAAGAGCAATGAGGCGGCAGCGACAACGCTCTCGATTTGCTAAAGTCTTCCCCCAAATCATGATCAGCCCAGGGGACGAGGCTGAGGTCCGGTGGCTCCACCGGGGAGAGGGAGACAGACAGAGATGGGGAACACTCTGCTGAACGCATATAATGAGCAAAACAGAAGGGGCTCCAGGAGGAGATAGTATTGGGGAGGGTTTTGTCGGGAAGGGCATCCAATGTAAAACCTTTGCCAAATCAAACATGCAGATCATGACGAATGAGACTTTCATACCAGTTGGTCGAGGCGTGGGTTAACAACGACTGCCAGCGGTGCTGTTAACTGACAGGGTGCCTGTGGAAACTGTGCTACTGTTGTTCGAAGATCAAGGAGGAGGAGAGGGAGAAGGCGTGTTAGGTGGGAGAGAGAGAAAAGGAAAGGTAGAAGTATGGAGGTGAGAGCTGGGACGTTAAATGTAGGGACTATGACTGGTAAGAGCACAAAGTTGGCTGATATGATGGAGAGAAGAAAGATAGATATACTGTTTATTCAAGAAACCAGATGGAAGGAAAGCAAGGCTAGGAGAATTGGAGATGGATTTAAACTGTTCTACCATGGTGTAGATAGGAAGAGAATTGGAGTAGGAGTAATCTTGAAGGAAGAGTATGTGAAGAGTGTTCAGGAGGTAAAAAGGGAGTCAGACAGAATCATCAGTTTGAAGCTAGAAGTCAAAGGTGTGATGTTGAATGGTGTCAGTGTGTATGCCCCACAAGTTGGATGTCAGGTAGAAAAGAAAGAGGAATTCTGGAATAAGTTGGATGAAGTGGTAGAGAGTGTTCCCAGGGTTGAGAAAGTGGTGATTGGAGCAGACTTTAATGGGCATGTAGGTGAAGGGAAAAGAGGTGATGAGGAGGTCCTGGGTAGGCATGGTTTAAGGAGAGAAATGTGGAAGGACAGATGGTTGTGGATTTTGCAAAGGATGGAAATAGCTGTGGGTAACACATACAGGTACTTCTCAAAAAATTAGAATATCATGAAAAGTTCAATATTTTTTCTCACTCATTTCAGAAAGTGAAACCCATATAGTATATACTGTAGATTCATTACACAGAGAGTGATATATTGCAAGTGTTTATTTGTTTTAATTTTGATGGTTATGGCTTTCAGCCCATGGAAACCCCAAATTTAGTTTCTCAGAAAAATAGAATATTACATAAAATTAAATTTTAAAAAATAGTTTTTTTAATAGAAATGTTGGCCAACTGAAAAGTATGTCCATGCACACACTCAATACTTGGTCGGGGCTCCTTTTGGATTAGTCACTGTATCAATGTGGCGTAGCATGGAGGTGATCAGCCTGTGGCACTGCTGAGGTGTTATAAAGGTCCACGTTGCTTTGATAGTGACCTTCAGCTCGTCAGCATTGTTGGGTCTGGTGTCTCTCATCTTCCTCTTGACAATACGCCATAGATTCTCTGTGTGGTTTAGGTCAGGAGAGTTTGCTGGCCAATCAAACATAATGTTGCCATGGTCATTAAACCAGGTTTTGATACTTTTGCCAGTGTGTGTGTGTGTGTTGGGGCGGGGGGGGGGGGGGGGGGGGTGCCAAATCCTGCTGGTAAATAAAATCAGCTTCTCCATAAAGCTTCCCAGCAGAGGGAAGCATGAAATGCTCTAAAATTTCCAGGTTGACTTTGGTCTTGATAAAACACAGTGGACAAACACCAGCAGATGACCTCTGTTCAGATAAAAGTTAATTTTGCATTTCATTTGGAAATCAAAGACCCAGAGTCTGGAGAAAGAGCGGAGAGGCACAGAATCTAAGCTGTTGGAGGTTTAGTGTGAAGTTTCCACAGTCAGTGATGATTTGAGGACCCATGTCATCTGCTGGTGTTGGTCCACTGTGTTTTATCAAGACCAAAGTCAGTGCAGTCGTCTACCAGGGAATTTTAGAGCACTTCTGCTGACAAGCTTTATGGAGAAGCCAATTTCATTTTCCAGCAGGACTTGCCCCCCCCCCCCCCCCACTGCCAAAAGTATCAAAATCTGGTTTAATGACCATGGCATCACCGTGTTTGATTGGCCAGTAAACTCTCCTGACCTAAACCCCATAGAGAATCTATGGAGTATTGTCAAGAGGAAGATGAGAGACACCAGACCCAACAGTGCAGACGGGCTGAAGGTCACTGTCAAAGCAACCTGGACCTTCATAACACCTCAGCAGTGCCACAGGCTGATCACCTCCATGCCATGCCACATTGATCCAGTAATTAATCCAAAAGGAGCCCCAACCAAGTATTGAGTGTGTACATGCACATACTTTTCAGTCGGCCAACATTTCTATTTAAAAACTATTTTTAAAAATTAATTTTATGCTATATTCTAACTTTTTGAGAAACTGAATTTGGGGTTGTCATGGGCTGTAAGCCATAATCATCAAAATTAAAATAAATAAACACTTGAAATATATCACTCTGTGTAATGACTCTATATAATATATGGGCTTCACTTTCTGAAATGTGTGAGAAAAAATATTGAACTTTTTCATGATATTCTAATTGTTTGAGATGTACCTGCACTTCAAGAAGAGAGAGGAACATAGGGTGACATACAAGTTTGGAGAAAGGTGCATACAGGTGGACTACATTCTATGCAGAAGGAGAAATCTCTAAGTGAGATGGCGGCGTGCCTAGACGCAGCGGCCCCTCTTGGCATCAGCAAGTGTGAGAGTTTTAATCATCCCAGACGTACATTCTGTAAAACTTATAACTGTGAGACCTTATTAAACATCAAGGTACTGCACGCTGCAAGAATCGCGGCCCTCGGTTGTGACCTGGACATTCTACGCCAGCATGGAATTCTGGCGGAGTCCCTGCTGAAGGCTACCCGGGAGAAGAGGAAGTGTAAGCGGAGGGAACACAAGCAAAAGTGTGGAAAAAGGGCCGGGATCCATGCTAGGCTAAAGGCTAACCCCTCCAGACCAGCAGTACCGTCGCTCCTTCTTTCTAACGTCCGGTCCCTCGACAACAAGTTGGACGAGCTGCGTCTGCTGAGAGAAACCCAGAGAGAGTGGAGGGACTGCTGTGTGCTTGTGTTCACGGAGACATGGCTCCAAGACAACATCCCTGACAAGGCCATTCAACTAGAAGGTACGTCGGTGTTCTGAGCAGACAGAGAAACGGCGAGCTCCGGTAAGAGCCGTGGGGGTGGGCTATGCATCTATGTTAACAAGAACTGGTGCGTTAATGCCACATTAGTATCTAAACACTGCTCTCCGCTGGCGGAGTTCCTTATTGTAAATTGTCAGCCATATTATCTGCCAAGGGAATTTAGCAACGTGTTTGTAGCGGCTGTTTACATAGCGCCGAGTGCTAACACTAACACTAATGCTAAGAAGACACTCGTGGAACTGCACAATGCTATTAGCGAAATCCAAACATCACACCCGGACAGTTTTGTGGTGGTTGCGTGGGATTTTAACCACACCAGCTTAAAGACTGTGCTCCCCAAGTTTAAACAATGTGTAGACTTTAAGACTAGAGGAGAGAATATGTTGGACTTAGTGTACACAAACACAGATGCATATAAGGCGATACCCCGCCCCCACCTCGGCCTTTCTGACCACATATTCGTGATGCTGGTGCCTGCCTACAAACCTTTACTGAAGCGCAGCAGGCCAGTAGTGAAACAAATCAGGATTTGGCCAGAGAGTGCAACTTCTGCACTGAAAGACTTTTTTCTGCACACACACTGGGAGGTCTTCAAAATAGCAGCCTCCCAGGAAGACAAGACAAATGTGGAGGAGTATGCTGAAACGGTCACCAGCTACATCGCAAAGTGAACAGAGGATGTCACTACAATGAAAAACATCACTGTGGGGGGAAACCATAAGCCCTGGATGACCGCAGAGGTGCACTCGCTGCTCACAGCCAGAGATGCAGCCTTCAGAGCGAAGGACAGGATCGCCCTCCGCTCAGCCAGGTCTGTGCTGTCAAAGGGAATTAAGACGGCGAAGCGCGCCTATGCGGAGAAAATCCAGGGACACCTCTGTGACACTAGGAACACCAAGCAGATGTGGCAGGGAATTCGGACACTGACGGGCTATAAGTCTAGGCAGGGGGTCGATGATGACGATGCTTCGCTTCCAGACAGGCTCAACGACTTCTTTGCACGTTTTGAAGCATCAAACTCGACAATCAGAGGGAGGGCTGGCCCATCCCCACCATCGGTCGGACCAACTTTTACCATCAACGCAGCGGACACACGGAGGACCCTAACCAGGGTCAACCCACGTAAAGCTGCAGGTCTGGACAACATCCCGGGACGTGTGCTCCGAGACTGCGCGAGCGAGTTGGTGGATGTACTGACTGACATTTATAACATCTCCCTGAGTCAGGCCATCGTTCCCAGATGCTTCAAGACCTCTATCATAGTACCAGTGGCAAAGAAACCAGTTGTGTCCTGTCTGAATGACTATCGTCCTGTTGCGCTGACAACAATTGTGATGAAGTGTTTTGAACGGCTTGTCAAACCACACATTACAGCCTGCCTCCCTGCATCACATGACCCGCTCCAGTTTGCATATCGTTCAAACTGCTCCATGGAGGATGCTATAGCCACCATCCTGCACTCTGTCATCACCCACCTGGATCAGAAAGACACCTACGCCAGACCCCTGTACATTGATTTCAGTTCAGCATTCAACACCATTATCCCCCAGACACTGATGGAGAAATTATTCCTTCTTTGTCTGAACACCACCACATGCCTCTGGATCCTGGATTTCCCGACTGAGAGACCTCAGTCTGTCCAGGTTGGAAACAACATCTCCAACTCTGTCACGCTGAGCACCGGATCCCCTCAAGGCTGTGTACTCAGTCCACTGTTGTTTACACTTCTGTTGTTACATGACTGTGTATCCAGACATGAGGGGAACCAGATTATTAAGTATGCAGACGACACTGCAGTGGTGGGACTTATTCAGAGGGATGAGGAATCAATGTACAGGGAAGAAGTGAGAGACCTGGAGGGCTGGTGCAGGGAGAACAATCTGGTGCTGAACGTGGACAAAACGAAGGAGATGATTATCGACTTCCAGCGGTCACAGCCTGAACACGTACCCTCAGCATTGGCAGCCATTTAGTGGAGAGAGTGGAGAACATCAAGTTCCTCGGAGTGCAGATCTCGCAGGACCTGACCTGGAGCAAGAATTCCTTGGGGATCAGGAAGCGAGCCCAGCAGAGACTGCACTTCTTGAGGAAACTCAAACAGGCTTCTCTTCCCATCTGCATCCTCAGGACCTTCTACAGAGGTGTGGTGGAGAGTGTTCTGATGTACTGCATTGCTACATGGTACTCCAGCTGCAGTATGTCAGACAAAAAAGCCCTGCAGAGGATAGTTAAGGGAGCTGAGAGGGTAATTGGAGTCTCCCTCCCCTCTGTCCAAGAACTTTTTCAGAACCGTTGTAGGAGCAGGACACTGAACATTGTCAAGGACCGCTCTCACCCTCTGCATAAACACTTTGAACTTCTGCCCTCTGGCAAACGATTCCGGAGCATCAGAGGCAGAACCACCAGACTGATTAACAGCTTCCTTCCACAAGCTGTCAGGATGCTGAACAGTTGATCCGGAATCTCTCATACACACTACTGCACCTACGGACATTATGTATATTATTTGTATATTATAGTTCTGGCTAGTTTTTCAAGTATGTCTCAGGGATGTGTGAATGGATGTGGTGGAGGGGGGTGAAGATATGTGTGAGTGTGTCTTAAATCATGTACAGTGGTACCTCTACTTACAAACGTCTCTACATACGGAATTTTCAGGTTACGACACGCCTCAACGGGAAAATATTGCCTCTTGTTACGAACGAAATTTCAGGATACGAAAGGCAAAAAAAGTACGCGCTCCTCGCAGCTCCCGTAGTTTACCGAACGTAAACATACCTGTAGCTGCTCTGCCATTGGCTATCGCCTAACATCTTCCTGGTATCCCATTGGCCACGAATCACCCGGAAAAAGTGTTCACTAGTCGGGCTATCGCTCACTATGATGATGTTTGCCTTGCACATTTTCGAAGGATCGTTACAAGCCGACAAAAACAAACGTCCTTGGATCGTTTCTTCACAAAAGGTCAGGCAAAAACCACTGATGAGACAGAACATGAACCAAAGGAGGCAAAAGGTGACGCCGACGCCGACGATCGCAGTTAAAAGGTAAATGAACATAATTTTTATTATTCTTTCGCTTTTATTATTCTTTCTCTCATTTTAAACTCTCATTTTATGTTTATTGTGCAGTAATCTAATTGTAACATGTATTTGTTACATGTTTTGATGCGTTTTTACGATTTATAAAAAATTTATGCCCGAATTTTGGGGGGCTTGGAACGGATTACGGCATTTACATGTAAAACGCGCCTCTACTTACGGAATTTTCACGTTACGAGAATTCTTCCGGAACGAATTAATTTCGTAAGTAGAGGTACCACTGTACTTTTACTTATATGGATGCCGAGAGAAACACAATTTCATCTTGCCTGCACTACAGTTGTATGTACAGCAATATGACAATAAAGGTTGATTTGATTTGATTTGATTTGAAATCTGAGAAATAGGAGACTGCAAGGTGGTGGCAATGGAGAATGTAGCTAGACATTAATTTGATGGGGGAACCTCACCCCGTGAAATTAACATGTGGTGAGGTTCCCCGTGTTAATTTGACTCAACATGGGGAACCTCACCCGGCCCGGACACAGAAAGGATTGATAGATTGGTACAGGAAAGCAAGAAGAGGAAGAGAGTGAAGGCAGAGCAAAGATTAAGTGGGGGAAGTTATAGAAGGAAGAAGGTTACACAGAGTTCAGGAAGGAGTTGATGCAGGCTCTGGGTGGTATGGAAGCATTACCAGATGACTGGGAAAGTACAGCAAAACTATTGAGGGAAATGGGTAGAAAGGTACAGTATTTGATGTATCCAGTGGACAGAGGAAGGAAGACAACGAGACTTGGTCATGGATGGAAGAGGTACAGGAAAGTATTCAAAGGAAGAGGTTAGCAAATAAAAAGTGGGATCGTAAGGGAGATGAAGAAAGTAGACAGGAGTATTTGCAATCTAGGCACATGGCAAAGAGATAGGTGGCAAAGGAAAAGGAAAAGGCATATAGTGAGTAGTATGAGAGGCACTAAGGAAGGAGAAAAGGACTTTTATTGATTGGGTAGACAGAGATTGAGCTGGAAATGATGTGCAGCAGGTTAGGCTGATTAAGGGCAGAATTGGTAGTGTATTAACAAATGTCGAGAGTTTGTTGAGAAGGTGGAAGGAGTACTTTGAAGAGCTGATGAATAAATAAGATGAGAGAGAGAAGAGGATGGATGAAGGAAGATGGTGAACAAGGAAGTCACGAGGATGAACAAGGCAGAAGTGAGGGCAGCTCTGAAGAGGATGAACAATGAAAAGGCAGTTGGTCCAGATGACATACCTGTGGCACTATGGAGATGCTTAGGAGAGATGGCAGTGGACTTTTTAACCAGATTATTTAACACAGTCTTGGAGAGTGAAAGGATGCCTGAGGCATAACTACAGAGGCATAAAGTTGATCAGCCACATTATGAAGGTATGGGAAAGAGTTGTTGAAGCCAGTTTAAGAAGAGAGGTGGAAGATAGAGTGTTATAGACATCATGTAGACATGGGAATTTCACTGTTTGAAGAAGAAGAAGAAGAAGAAGAAGAAGAAGAAGAAGAAGAAGAAGAAGAAGAAGAAGAAGAAGAAGAAGAAGAAGAGAGGTGACAACCAGTGAGCAGCAGTACGGTTTCATGCCAAGAAAGAGCACGACAGATGTAATGTTTGCTCTAAAGGTGCATTCAGACCAAATGCGAACAGGCAAATTTTTCGTGCCGCACGATTACATTATAACTCAGTGTAAACATGGCAACAGTACTTCAGGGCCACCGTACAACAGACATGAATAGTGAGATGCAGACTAGGCGAAGTTGTCTTTAAAACTTCTGCAGCTGTGTTCAACCTGCTGTGGAAATTCCCAAAATAACATCATGCTTATGTTTACATTATCTGACCGGGGGCTCACCTGAAAATTATGTCTCAAGCCTCCTACACTTCACAGATGATCCCGTGTTCATGTTGCTAGCTAGCTTGCTAGGACATCTGTGGCCGGAAACCGTGGGTAAATAACTCCAAAAACCCGATTCAGCTGAAGAGTTCCCGGTCCTCCTGTCTCCCGGTGAGTGAGTTTCATTTTCTAACTAGTTTACTCTGCAATGGTGATAATTTTACTACGTCCACTAGCTAGCGAATGGAAAAGAGGAAGACCACAGAGAAGATTCATGGATGTAGTGAAGGAGGATATGGAGAGGGTTGGTGTTACAGAGGAAGATGCAAGGGATTGGGTGAGATGGAGGCAGATGATCCACTGTGATAACCCCTAAAAGAAGAAGAAGAAGAAGAAGAAGAAGAAGAAGAAGAAGAAGAAGAAGAAGGAGACTTTGATTTTTCAAAAAAGGCTTTATTGTACAATTCAAAAATGCAAGAACACCAAAATCACGGCCCCAAGTGTGTCACATCTCAAATGTGCAAACATAACTCATCCCCCTGACCCACAGAACACAAAACGTTCCCTACAGTCCATCTATTGGTGAATGCCTCCAAATTGTCCACCATTTGGTAGTAAGAGAACTCCACCTGGAGTCTGACTTTCAACAAGGCCTTGAAAGCAGACACAGGATCCACATTGCCAGCGTTGGTAGTCCGATTTTTCCTTGTCAGCCAGATGGCAAGTTTAGCAGTACCAGATAGGAAGTTCAGCAAAGTGTGGGCAAGAAGGAGAAGAAGAAGAATATGTACAAAGTAAATAAAAAGAAAAACATTTTTCAAAATGAAATGATATGTCCATTTTTGGCCAAATGGTGTAACTGGTAGGTAAATATACAGCAAAATCAATGTTATTTTGGTTCACTTTACTGGTAACTGTGTCATTTATACATTCATTGAATAAATACAATTGTTCACAACTGATAACAGACATTTTCATGAATTAACATCTTTATCTTGAGATATTCAGGTGAAGATGCATCAATATGATCAGCTTGCACAAATAAGTCAGCTTCTTCAAATGATCTGTTCTTGTCATGTGAATCCATGATTTATTTTAACCATTCCATTGCTTTCCCTCTCCATTTACACATAATAGTGAGATAACATATCTGTTAATCCAATTTCACACACATATAGAGGAGATAGTCTTGCTCTTTTTGCCATCTCTTGTGCTTGTTGATGCAATTTATGGAGAAAAATGACTTTTTTTTCAGTCGGAAAAGTCCAGAGTCCTAACAGTGATTCATCTACTAAAAGCCATTTCACAAAAAAGTCCTCTGCTATCTGCTTTTGTTGCATTTGACTCTGTAACACATTATCATCCCCATCCATCTTCTTGACATTAAGACAGGAAATTAATTTTGAAGCCAACTTCCTGTTTAATGAATCAACACACACACACACACACACACACACACACACACACACACACACACACACACACACACACAAGCATTATACGTAACTAGCAACCAAGGGACAGAATCATGACTGGACCTTACGTGTTCAGCACAACAATGTCTGGCCCATTGAATACACTGCACCCAGGCTAGAATCACATTGTAGTGAAGCTCTTCAGAGAGTTCTTGAACTTTTATTGGTGAATATATTATATGGTCGAGCACCCACAATTTCTTTGTACTGTACAACTGTACAATGTGTCATGAATTGCCCCTCGGGACAGAGAAGAAGACCCAGATGAAAAAGGTAAAAAGGTGACTGAGCATGGTGGAATACCCCCGTGGTCAGAACATGGCACAATGACAGTAAAGCCTATTCTATTCTATTCTATTCTATAAATACAGCAGGGAAAATAAGTATTGAACACGGCAACATTTTTCTCATTAAACATATTTCTGATGGAGCCATTGACCTAAGATTTTCACCAGATATCAGTAATAACCCAAGTAATACATACATATAAAGAAATCAAGGCAACTGTGTTCACAAAACAAGTTATATTTAATAAAGTGGAATGACACAGGGAAAAAGTATTGTACACATGAAGAAAAAGAGGTGTAAAAAGGCATAGAAAGCCAAGAAACCAGCTGAAATCCATCAGAATTTAAGATAAGATAAGATAAGATAAGCCTTTATTAGTCCCACAATGGGGAAATTCCAGGATTGCAACAGCACAGGGATAGCAACACTCAGAGCAACAATCAGAATGCAAGAAAAAAAAAACAACAAAAAAACAAGAGCAGCTAGTATACATATGTACATATTACTATAAATATATATATATATATATATATATGTCGTCGGCCTCCGTCGGTCTATGATGACCATGGAAGAGAATCCAAAACGTCTACTCTGCTGGAACAGCACCGCCTGTGGCTGAACAGGCCGATGCGCGAATGGCAGTCCCTGTCACACAGGTTGCACTTGTGGGTGGTCTCCGTGCTGCTGGGTCTGTGGCGGTTCTTTCTGCGGGTCCTTTTTTCATCTGCTGCAGCAGTCAATCTCTCTTCACCCGCCTTGAGCTGTCTGGTCAGGGTGCCTCTCCATTTGGAGCGGTCCGTTGCAAGGTCCTCCCAGCGCTCTGTGTTGATCTCCAGGGCCTTCATGTCTCTCTTGCAGACGTCTCTAAAACGCAGCTGTGGGCGGCCAACGTCTCTCTTGCCAGTTGCCAGTTCTCCATTGAGGACGTCTTTGGGGATTCTGCCATCCTCCATACGGTGAACGTGGCCTAGCCAGCGGAGCCTGCGCTGTCTGAGTAGAGTGAACATGGAGGGAAGGCCGGCGCGGGACAGAACTTCTGTGTTGGGCACTTTGTCCTGCCAGGATGTGTCCAGGATGTGGCGAATGCAGCGCAAGTGGAAGGAGTTCAGTCTCTTTTCCTGCCGGGCGTATGTTGTCCACGTCTCACTCCCATAGAGCAGTGTGCTGATGACGCAGGTGTTGTACACTGCCATCTTCGTCTTGAAAGAGAGTTTGGGATTCTCCCACACTCGTGCGGTGAGGCGAGCGAGTGTGAAGGCTGATTTTCCAATCCTCTTGTTGATCTCTGTATCAAGGGAGAGGTTGTTGCTGATCGTGGACCCCAGGTACGTGAACTGATTCACGACCTCCAGCTCGTAGTCGTCAAAGGTGATGGTTGGTGGTGCTTCCGTGCCTTGCGCCAAGACGTTAGTCTTCTTCAGGCTGATGGTAAGCCCGAAGTCCTTGCATGCCTGGGAGAAGCGGTCCATAAGGGTCTGAAGCTCCTGCTGTGTGTGGGTTGCGACTGCAGCGTCGTCTGCGAACAGCATGTCTCTGATTAGAGCCTCGCGTGCTTTGGTTCTGGCTTTCAGGCGGGCGAGGTTGAAAAGCCTGCCGTCAGATCTTGTGTGCTGGTAGATTCCCTCTGTTGCTTTGCTGAAGGCGTGCATCAGGAGCATAGCAAAGAAAATCCCAAAGAGGGTTGGCGCAAGTACACAGCCCTGTTTCACTCCACTGCGTATGCTGAAAGGCTCTGAGACGTTGCCATCATGCTGCACTATCCCCTGCATGTTGGTGTGAAACGATTCAATGAGGCTTTGCAACTTTGGTGGGCATCCTATCTTTGGCAGGATCTTGAAAAGGCCCTCTCTGCTGACCAGATCGAACGCTTTGGTGAGGTCGATGAAGGCGACGTACAGGGGCATGTTCTGTTCTCTGCATTTCTCCTGAAGTTGGCGGATGGAGAATATCATGTCTACCGTCGATCGCTCAGCGCGGAAGCCACACTGAGACTCGGGGTAGACACGTTCGGCAAGCTTCTGTAGACGAACGAGAACAACTCGTGCGTAGACTTTGCCAACAACGCTGAGGAGGGAGATGCCCCTGTAGTTGTTGCAGTCGCTTCTCTCCCCTTTGTTTTTGTAGAGGGTGATGATCTTGGCGTCCCTCATGTCCTGTGGTACGGCACCTTCCTTCCAACACTGGCAGAGGACGTCATGCAATGGCAGCAGTAGGGCGGTCTTGCAGTGCTTGATCAGGTCGGGGGGTATGCCGTCGTTGCCGGGTGCCTTGCCAGCGGCCAAGCTATCAATGGCCTTGCTGAGTTCGTCGATGGTTGGCTCGGCGTCAAGTTCGTCCATGGATGGCAGGCAGTCGATGGCATCAAGGGCTGACGGTGTCACGGTGTTCTGTCTGGAGTAGAGGTCGGAGTAGTGTTCCACCCACCTCTCCATCTGCTTGTTCTTTTCTGTGATCATCTCCCCAGTGGAGGATTTGAGGGGGGCCGTCTTGCTCTGAGCCGGACCAAGTGCTTTCTTGATGCCATCGTACATACCACGGATGTTCCCTGTTATGGCAGCGGTTTGAATGTCTTGGCTGAGCTGAGCCCAGTACTCGTTGGCACAGCGCCGAGCAGTCTGCTGAACTTTGCTTCTCGCAGCCCTGAGAATCTGGAGATTCTTCTCGTTTGGGTACTTCTTGTACTCAGCAAGTACTGAGCGCTTGGCTTCAATGACGGGGGTCATCTCGGTCAACTTGGCATCAAACCAGTCCTGTGACTTCGAGGTCTTCCTCCCAAAGGTAGCCAAGGCTGTGCGGTGGATGGTGTTTCGCAGCTCTTCCCACTTCTGCTTTGCAGATTCTCCTTCTTGTGGTACACCAAGTTCCTTCTCAAAGGTGGAGGCAAACTGCTCAACAAGTTCTGGTTGAGCCATCTTGCTGGTGTCAATCCGTGCCTTTCCAGGTTGTCTAGCACGATGGAATTTCTTCAGCTGCAGCTTGACCTTGCAACACACCAATGAATGGTCTGTGTCGCAATCTGCACTCTGGAACGAACGGGTGATTAGCACGTTCTTCAGTGAGGTGCGCCTGGTCAGGATCAAGTCCAGCTGGTGCCAGTGCTTTGAGCGTGGATGTTGCCAGGAAACCTTGTGTTGGGGCTTGGTCTTGAAGAACAAGTTTGTGATGCACAGATCGTGATATGTGCAGAACTCGAGCAGCCGCTGTCCGTTGTCATTCCTTCTGCCCACGCCAAAAGGTCCAAGACAGGAGGGCCAGGAGTCGTGGTCAGCACCCACTCTGGCATTGAAGTCTCCAAGGAGAATGAGTTGTTCAGAGTTGGGGACGATCCTGACAGTTGTTGCGAGATTCTCGTAGAACTCGTCTTTTGCCTCTGGTGTGGCTGTCAGTGTTGGGGCATACACACTGACGAGGGTGACTGGGCCTTGAGTGGTGTTCAGGCGGAGGGTGAGGAGTCAAGCAGAGCCAGTGCTGTTTGGTTCCACCATCTTCAGCAAGGTGTTCTTCACTGCAAAGCCCACTCCGTGTTCCCTGTGTTCGTCACTGCCCTTTCCCTGCCAGTAGAACGTGTAGTCCTTCTCTCTCAGTGTGCCTGCGTCAGCCAACCGTGTTTCCTGGAGAGTGGCGATATCCACTCCCAGTCTCTTCAGCTCATTATTGATGATGGCAGTTTTCCTGGTGTCGTTGATGTCCTTGAGGTTAGTAGCGAGTCCTGTCATCATAGTGCGGACGTTCCAAGTTCCCAGTTTTAGAGTTGGTCTCTTTTGTTTTATTGTCTTGCCTGGTGCGAAAGTTCTCAGCCTGCTGTTCGGATTTCTCCTCATCCCCATGCACCCAATGAGGAAAGCAAGCTGTGGCGGGACATCACCTTATTGGCTGGGGGCTGCCCAGCTTGAGGCGGGCGGTAGCTGTCCAGTGAGATCCGATGATCCCTCCCACCGTCGGGAATAACCCCTGGTGCCGAGCTCTACGCCAGTTGAGCGGTGGCTTATAACCGGTAACTGTCATTCCCCGTGTTTTGTCTACGCCAAAGGCGAAGCTGGAGTGTCCTCTCCAGTGATCCGGTGTTCTACCTTCCAGCGTTGGGCGTTGGTAGGATTCAAGCCTGGGCAGGAAGATATGGAGGATAAGATGTTGCCCATGCAGCATGTCCCCCCTCTCCACGTCGCTGATGAATCCAAAGGAACAGCAGGGCTGCTACAGTTTGGCACCAGCGCCGTTGCAGGAGCTGCCAGAACGATGTTGAGCACAACATAGAACTGCCTTAGGGGCTCCGACTCCGGATTTTTCCTCAGGGTTGACTCCCGAAGCCTTTCCCGTGACCGGGTATGCCGCAAGGCAGCGGAGGTTTGAAATCAGGGTTTACCTTCCCCTAGATGGGCTACCTTCCCAGGTTGACGAGCCACCATCTACCCGAAGCATCTGGTTTTAAGGGGCCAGAGATCCGCCCTCGCCCCTTCTCCTATTAGTAAAAGCAGTTCCGCCGGGCTTAGAGACTAAACCACACGGGCAGGCTAGGAGTTGGACTTAGTTGTCAGAGGCTTTTCGAGACGCACGCCATAAGGAGCATTTTATGAGCACTGGGAGCTTAACCCCAGTTAAGCATCGTATATATATATATATATATACGATATATATATATATATATATATATACACACACTATATATATATATATATATATATATATATATATATATATATATATATATATATATATATATATATATATATATATATATATACATATATATACATATATATACATATATATATATATATATATACAGACACACAGTGCAGAGCATTGTAGCTGGATGGAATAAATATATGAGTATATAAACACAGTGTGGAGCATATATATATATATATATATATATATATATATATACAGACAGTGCAGAACATTGTAGCTGGATGGAATAAATATATGAGTATATAAACACACAGTGTGGAGCATTGTAGCTAGATGGAATAAATATGTAGATACATAAACACACACAGTACGGAGCATTGTAGCTAGATGGAATAATATGTAGATATATAAACACACAGTGCGGAGCATTGTAGCTAGATGGAATAAATATATAGATATATAAACACACCCAGTGCGGAGCATTGTAGCTCGATGGAATAAATATGTAAATATATAAACACACACAGTGCAGAGCATTGTTGCTAGATGGGATGAAACAGCACAACCGTCTACTTAGTTATCCTACATGGTATGATTATGTACCCATACATATTCTCACCTCCATAGCGACCGGTATTTTCCTAGTTGTATACCGGAGGGGACCATTGTGTAAGTCTATTGCATCTTTTGCATTCAAAACTATTAGGTTGTCACGTCTTTTTGCTATCTCTGCGAGCAGCCCTGCTTAGGTTGTACAGTCTGACAGCCGTTGGTAGGAAAGACCTGCGAAACCTCTCGGTTGTGCACCTGGGATGATGTAGTCTGCTGCTAAATGAGCTCCTCAGTGCCTTCAGGAAGTGCAAATTAATTTCAGTTGGTTAAGTCCTGACTGATAGCCTTTAAAAAGGTCTGTGAATATCAGATTTTCACACCACAAAGAACTCATGATGGGTAGAAGCAAAGAGCTTTCTCTAGACCTTCGCAACCTTATTGTGGCAAAACATAATGATGGCATTGGTTACAGGTGCATTTCTAAACTGCTGAATGTTCCAGTGAACACTGTTGGAGGCATCATTTGGCAGTGGAAAGAATATCATTTTACCAAAAACTGGCCACAACCAGGAGCTCACAAGATTTCTGACAGAGGGGTCAAAAGAATTATCAGAAGAGTTTTTCAAGAGCCAAAGACCACTTGTGGAGAGCTCCAGAAAGACTTGGAGTTAGCAGGTACTGCTGTTTCATAAGTAATGCACTAAACTGACACGGGCTCTATGCCCGCTCACCTCACAAGGCTTCATTGCTGAAGAAAAAGCATGTTGAAGGTCGTTTCAAGTTTGGTGAACAACATTTGGGCAACCCAGTAAAATTCCGGGAGAATATGGATTAGACCAAAATTAAACTTTTTTGATTCCACAACCCACAGCATAGTTCAAATAGAAATGGCACTGCACATTTTTCCTCTATCTAGGCCATACCGGAGTAGTTTCCTAGTGACAGAGCATCCACCCCTCTACTGAGAGGTCATGGGTTCAAGCCCCGGCTGGGTCATACCAAAGATCACATAAAAATGGTACTTCCTGCCCTCTAGCTAGGTGGTCAGCATAATAGAATGAGGGAAGGAAAAATTGTAACCCACGGACAGCAGATGGAAATTAGCTAGTGGCTACAATCTGGCAAGTTTACATTGATTGATATCAATGTTAGTCAACTTCCACTGTGCTTAAAAACAGCAATTTACATCAGCCCAAAAACACCATACCAACACTGATGTTTGGAGGTGGCAGTATCATGGTGTGGGGTGTTTTTCAGCACATGGTACAGGCAGATTTCACATAATTGAAGGGAAGATGAATGGACAAATGTACAGAGACATCCTTGATAAGAACCTGCTGCCATCTACCATGATGATGAAGATAAGATAAGCCTTTATTAGTCCCACAATGGGGACATTCCAGGATTGCAACAGCACAGGGATAGCAACACTCAGAGCAATAATTTAGAAGATAATAAAATAAGAGCAGTGAATATACATATGTACACATAGATATATAAATATATATATACACAGTGTGGAGCATTGTAGCTAGATGGAATAAACAGCATAACAGTATATTTAGTTACCCCACATAGTATGAATATGTACCCATACATACTGTCACCCTCTGTAGCGATTGATATTGTCCCAGTTGTATACTGGAGGGGGACCATTTTGTGTAAGTTTGTTGCATCTTTTGCATTCAATACTATTAGGTCGTAACAATTTTTTTTTTTTTTACTATCTCTGCGAGAAGCCCTGCTTAGGTTATAAAGTCTGACAGCCGTAGGTAGGAAGGACTTGCTAAAGATAAAATGAGGGTGGACATTTCAGCAAGACAATGATCCCAAACACACAGCCAAGGAAAATCTCAACTGGCTCAAGAAAAGGATGGAATTGACTGTGGTCAACAGATACTTCAAGAAGAGAGCGGAACATAGGGTGACCTACAAGAGTGGAGGAAGGTACACAGAGGTGGACTACATCTTATGCAGAAGGATAAATCTGAAAGAGATAGGAAACTGCAAGGTGGTGGTAGGGGAGAATGTAGCTAGACAGCATCAGATGGTAGTCTGTCGGATGATTTTGCAAAGCAAGAAGAGCAAAACAGTGAAGGCAGAGCCAAAGGTTAAGTGGGGGAAGTTACAGAAGGAAGAAGGTTGCACAGAGTTCAGGAAAAGGTTGATACAGGCTTTGAGTGGTAGGGAAGGATTACCAGATGACTGGGAAAGTACAGCAAAAGTATTGAGGGAAATGGGTAGAAAGGTATGTGTCATGCGGTGGCCCTCGCGAGCCACCATAAGACGCCACACAGTCACCAGTGAGTTTCAGTGAGTTTTATTACAGTGAAAAAGTAACAACACAAGATGCAGGGGCAATGACACATAAGTCTACACACATCCGGAGGCGTAAGGCTAAACAGCTCTCATACAGGTCCATAGGAGGAGACGGTCATACACAGGCAAGGTTGTTGGAGTAATGACTACACAGGCTGCTGAGGCAGAGACACACAGAGGTCTACTCACACCGGGAGGGGTAAGGCTAACAGCTCACTTACTGGTCCTGGGGAAGCGACGGTCAACCACAGGCAGACGAGGTAGTAACAGTCCAAAGCATCCGTAGCTCAGACGAAGAACAACTGACACTGCTGCGTCTTACCGCCGCCAGTGCCGGGCTTAAGAAGGCGAAGCACTAACGACGGTAATTACAAACAGCTGACCGACCGTTGACAGGCGGAAGCCCCACCGAGCACTTTCACAATAAGAGCCCGGTGAGGCCAGAATACAGCCCGCAACTGTCAAGGCCGGCAGCGAAACATAACTTAGCCCGAGCGCGATCAGAACCAGCGCTCGGGTCATAACAGTACCCTCCCTCCACGGGCGGACTCCGAACGCCCCAAGGAAACCCCCCCCCCCCCCCCCAGGGTGGGAGGTTGGGGGACAGATGTGGAGGGAGAGAACCAACCCATGAACGAGACCTTAAACCAAAAGGAAAAAGAATACATCAATTTCTCCCAGAACCATGACGAAACCAGAAAAAACAAGACATGACCAAAAAATACAAGGGATACAAAACCATAAAGAGCATAAGCACCTGACACCGAACATCTTCCCACAGGGACCACAGACAACCCGTCTAACTCCAAAGTACATAATCCCACGTGGTAAAGAACTCAAAGTAAGGATCTCTTCAAAAACCCAAACTTAACATGCCAAAATCATACTCCCAAACAACCTCAATACATGATAACTATGAAACAAGAAATACCTGGAAACACACAATAACTATGGAACAAGAAATACATGGAAACGCACGATAACTATAGAACAAGAAATACATAGAAAAACACGATAACTATGGAACAAAAAATACATGGAAACACACATGGAGCAATCTAAAATTGCTTGGCATAACGTGCCTATGACTAGACTGTGACTTTCAAAAAACACATGAGGCAACCTAAGCACAAACAAAACAAGAAATACATGCAAACACACGTGGAGCAATCTAAAATTGCTTGGCATACCGTGACTATAACTAGACTGCCTTTCAAAAAACACATGAGGCAACCTAAACACAAACAAAACAAGAAATACATACAAACACACATGGAGCAAACTAAAATTGCTTTAACATAACTTGGCTATGACTAGACCGTGGCTTTCAAAAAAAAACATGAGGCAATCTAAAATTGCTCTGACTTGACTTAACTATGACTAAACCATGGCTTACAAAAAAAAGAAACATGAGGCAATCTAAAATTGCTTGACTTGACTATGACTAAACCATGGCTTACAAAAAAAAGAAACATGAGGCAATCTAAAATTACTTGACTTAACTTGACTATGACTAAACTGTGGCTTTCAAAAAGAAAGAAACATGAGGCAATCTAAAATTGCTTTAACTTGACTATGACTAGACTGTGGCCTTCAAAAAGAAGAGACATAAGGCAATCTAAAATTGCTTTGACTTGACTATGACTATGACTACGTGAAGCAACAAAAAAAAAAATTGCTAAACGTACTTGACATGACTAGGCACCGTATGGGCCCACGGATAGTCCCACAAACACAGTACATGATCAGGTGGCCTACCCCAGTCCCAGGCCCCCAGAAACAAGTCCTCTGGTGGCCGAACCAGGTCACCCCGTAGCGAACACAGTTTATTGGGTGGCCAACCCAAGACGCCGAATGCACGAAGCAGTTCCTCGGGTGGCCGACCTGCATCCCACAACCACCAGGACCGTGGAGGAAATGCATGCAGCCGCCCGCCTGAAGACGACAAGACAGGAGAGCGCCAGTCTGCCAAACACAAACCTCTAACGGCCCCCAGCTGGTGGCTCCTGAGAGGGGGACAACCAAAAACTTGGACCCCCTCGAATCCCGATTGGGTCACAGCCGCACCTGCGCTGGACCCCCACTGGACCTCGTCGGACCCCGATTGGGTCATCGCTGCACCCACGTCGGACCCCGACTGGGTCACCTCGGTCCATGCGTCGGACCCCGACTGGGTCACCTTAGCCCACGCGTCGGACCCCGACTGGGTCACCTCAGCCCACACGTCGGACCCCGACTGGGTCACCTCAGCCCACACGTCGGACCCCGACTGGGTCAGGACTGCTCCGGCGACGACCTCCATCTCCGAACCTGGAACCCCCAGTCCCGTGACCTTGACTGGCTCCAGACCGGTAACGCTGTGGAGGTGCTCAAAAAACAGGAGAGGACCGGGATCAGTTCCACCGGCAGCACCAGAGCCCAGCGAGACAAGCTCGGGTGCAGCAGACGGCTGCCCCTCACTCACCTCCCCATGAGGCAGGCAAAAATGCTCTAACACACCATACAGGAAAACAAGGAAGAGCACTTGCCTGCACTCGGGCTCTGGAGCCGTCCAGGACTTCGCCGATCCAAGTTCAAGAAGACTCTCGTCGTCGGGCTCCCACTCGGCTGCGTCGGGTTCCACAGCCGGCCTGATGGTCTCTGCAGCTGGATCCTCACGCGCTGGTGTCCACGCCAATAACCCGTATGGCGTGGGGGCAGAGGACCCTCGACCTGCTGACTCGGGCTGCATCCCTGAGGACCCCTGGGGACGCTCTCTCATCGGCACTGGCTCCTCATCGCAGTCCGTTCTCCTCCTCTGTCCAAAACAAGGCTGCAGGGCCGGGATATTTCCCAGAGCCGCACGCCTCCCCCTCGTTCGACGGCGTGGGACTAACGCCGAGGACCGCTCAGCAGGAGGAGACACAGAGGCAGCAGGTTTAGTACAAATGGCTACAGCTGGGCAAAGAAACTCAGGGAGCTGCGAACCCCGAGCTTCACCCCCAGGAGTCAGACAAGACAGATCACTATGAAAAATAGGACAGTGAAATTGGACTTGCCTGTCTCCCGGAGGAAAGATGGTATCAGCTGTAGCGGACATTGCTCCTTCCCTCGCTCGCTGGGTGGTAGAAAAGGACCCATGGACGGAGCCCACCGGCACAGGACTCAGCTCACTCACAGCAGCTGGCTGATTGAGGGGGTCATCCCGGCGGCCCGGAACTGGATCCGGAGCAGGAGCTTGCCGAAGATGCGTCCGGCCGTGGCGCCGACGCCTTCGCCAGCCCCCAGACGGTGCGAACTCCCGAAACGGATCGAGGACAGGATCGGGATCCATAGGCAGAGAGCAGGAGTGCCTCTTCTCCTGCTTCATGCCGCGTTCCTCCTCCATCATCAGGTATATTTTGCATTGCGCGGCGATGTCTTCCCTCCTCGCGTCGACTTCCGGGTGGTCGGCGTAGCGGGGAGAGAGATGACAAAGAATATCTTCGGCAGCGTCCAGGTACCAGTGTATACCGTGGTCATAATCCAGCAGGGAAGCGGAGATGAGCAGCTCATCCACGACTTCCAAAACACCTGTCAGCTCGTGGCTCGGACTCCAAACGCAGCCCCTCTGCGACGGCATTCCTCACATACACAGTACCCAGACAGGAAAAAGCAAATGTCCAAAAAACTCGAACTCACTGGTGAATTGCGTCTCGGGTTGGCGTCACAGTAAACGCAGTGTACTGTCATGCGGTGGCCCTCGCGAGCCACCATAAGATGCCACACAGTCACCAGTGAGTTTCAGTGAGTTTTATTACGGTGAAAAAGTAACAACACAAGATGCAGGGGCAATGACACATAAGTCTACACACATCCGGAGGCGTAAGGCTAAACAGCTCTCATACAGGTCCATAGGAGGAGACGGTCATACACAGGCAAGGTTGTTGGAGTAATGACTACACAGGCTGCTGAGGCAGAGACACACAGAGGTCTACTCACACCGGGAGGGGTAAGGCTAACAGCTCACTTACTGGTCCTGGGGAAGCGACGGTCAACCACAGGCAGACGAGGTAGGTAACAGTCCAAAGCATCCGTAGCTCAGACGAAGAACAACTGACACTGCTGCGTCTTACCGCCGCCAGTGCCGGGCTTAAGAAGGCGAAGCACTAACGACGGTAATTACAAACAGCTGACCGACCGTTGACAGGCGGAAGCCCCACCGAGCACTTTCACAATAAGAGCCTGGTGAGGCCAGAATACAGCCCGCAACTGTCAAGGCCGGCAGCGAAACATAACTTAGCCCGAGCGCGATCAGAACCGGCGCTCGGGTCATAACAGTATGTGATGTATCCAGTGGAGAGAGGAAGGAAGACAAGGAGAATTGGTGGTGGAATTAGGAGGTAAAGGAAAGTATTGAATGTGGAATAGTAAGGGAGATGAAGAAAGTAGACAGAAGAATTTGGAATCTAGGCACATGACAAAGAGAGAGGTGGCAAAGGCAAAGGAAACGGCATTTATACAGTGGTATGAAAAAGTGTTTGCCCCTTCCTGATTTCTCTTTTTTTTGTGTGTTTGTCAGGCTTAAATGTTTCAGATCATCAAAAAAATTTAAATATTAGACAAAGATAACACAAGTAAACACAAAATGCAGCTTTTAAATGAAGGTGTTTATTATTAAGGGAAAAGAAATCCAAACCTACATGGCCCTGTGTGAAAAAGTGATTGCCCCCTAAATCTAATAACTGGTTGGGCCGCCCTTAGCAGCAACAACTGCAAACAAGTGCTAGAAATAACTGGCAATGAGTCTTTTACAGCACTGTGGAGGAATTTTGGCAGACCCATCTTTGCAGAATTGTTGTAATTCAGCCACATTGGAGGGTTTTCAAGCGTGAACCGCCTTTTTAAGCTCATGCCACAGCATCTCAATTGGATTCAGGCCAGGACTTTGACTGGACCACTCAAAAGTCTTCATTTTGTTTTTCTTAAGCCATTCAGAGGTGGACTTGATGGTGAATTTGGGATCATTGTCCTGCTGAAGAACCCAAGTGTGCTTCAGCTTCAGGTCACAAACAGATAGCTGCACATTCTCTTTCAGGATTTATTGGTAG
Source organism: Pholidichthys leucotaenia (assembly GCA_020510985.1). Classification (NCBI taxonomy): domain Eukaryota; kingdom Metazoa; phylum Chordata; class Actinopteri; order Cichliformes; family Pholidichthyidae; genus Pholidichthys; species Pholidichthys leucotaenia. The sequence continues at coordinate 177,448,462 of CM035839.1, read as the reverse complement.
ACAGCAGAATTCATGGCTCCATTTACCACAGCAAGTCTTCCAGGTTCTGAAGCAGCAAATCAGCCCCAGACCATCACACTACCACCACCATATTTTACTGTTGGTATGCTGTTCCTTTTCTGAAATGCTGTGTTGCTTTTGCCCAGGATGTAATGGGACACACACCTTCCAAAAAGTTCAACTTTTGTCTCATCAGTGAACAGAGTATTTTCCAAAAGGTCTTGGGGATCATCAAGATGTTTTCTGGCAAAACCGAAATGAGCCTTTATGTTCTTTTTGCTCAACAGTGGTTTTCGTCTTTGAACCCTTCCATGCAGGCCATTTTTGCCCAGTCTCTTTCTTATGGTGGAGTCATGAACACTGACCTTAACTGAGCCAAGAGAGGCCTGCAGTTCTTTGGATGTTGTTGTGGGGTCTTTTGTTAGTCATCGCTGTGCTCTTGGGGTAATTTTGATCAGCCCGCCACTCCTGGGAAGGTTCACCACTGTTCCATGTTTTCACCATTTGTGGATAATGCGTCTCACTGTGGTTCACTGGAGTCCCAAAGCTTTATAAATGGCTTTATGATCTCAATTACTTTGTTCCTCATTTGTTCCTAAATTTCTTTGGATCACAGCATAATGTCTAGCTTTTGAGGATCTTCTGGTCGACTTCACTTTGTCAGGCAGGTCCTATTTAAGTGATTTCTTGATTGAGAACATGTGTGGCAGTAATCAGGCCTGGGTGTGGCTAGAGAAATTGAACTCAGCTTTCCAAAGATGTGATAAACCACAGTTAATTGATGCTAATTTATGTTTTAACTTCACACAGGGCCTTGATATCGGTTTGGATTTTCTTTTGCCCTTAATAATTAACACCATTTAAAAACTAACTAACTAACTAACTAACCTGCACTTGTATAGCGCTTTTCTAGTCACAAAGACCACTCAAAGCGCTTTCATTAATACTAACCCTCTATTCTAAGGGCCTATAGGAAACAAATATCTAGGGACAATTTAGAACAGCCAATTAACCTAACATGCATGTTTGTGCTTGTGTTATCTTTGACTAATATTTAATTTTGTCTGATGATCTGAAACATGACAAACATACAAAAAAATGAGAAATCGGGAAGGGGCAAACACTTTTTCACACCACTGTATTGGCAAAAATGAGATGCAAGGAAGGTTTGGTTCTATCTATCTATCTATCTATCTATCTATCTATCTATCTATCTATCTATCTATCTATCTATCTATACAGCACTTTGAGCTGCTACATTGTATGAAAAGTGCTTTATAAATAAAGTCTGATTGATTGATTGATTGATTGATTGATTGATTGATTGATTGATTGATTGATTGATTGATTGATTGATAGTGAGTTGTATGAGAAGCTGGGCACTAAGGAAGGAGAAAAGGACTTGTATTGACTGGCGAAAAGTGGGATAGTAAGGGGGATGAAGAAAGTAGACAGGAGTATTTACAATCTAGGCACATGGCAAAGAGAGGTGGCAAAGGCAAATGAAAAGGTATATAGTGAGTAGTATGAGAGGCTAAACACTAAGGAAGGAGAAAAGGACTTTTATCGATTGGATAGACAGAGATCGAGCTGGAAATGATGTGCAGCAGGTTAGGCTGATTAAGGACAGAAATGGTAGTGTATTAACAAATGTTGAGAGTGTGTTGAGAAGGTGGAAGGAGTACTTTGAAGAGCTGATGAATTCAGAAAATGATAGAGGAGGATGGATGAAGGAAAGATGGTGAACAAGGAAGTCCCGAGGATTAGCAAGGCGTAAGTGAGGGCAGCTTTGAAGAGAATGAAGAATGGAAAGGTGGTTGGTCCAGATTACATACCTGTGGAGGTATGGAGAAGTTTAGGAGAGATGGCAGTGGACTTTTTTAACCAGATTGTTTAACACAATCTTGCAGAGTGAGAGTATGCCTGAGGAGTGGAGAAGAAGTGTTTTGGCAGCAATTATCAAGAACAGTGGTAATGCTCAGAGCTGTAGTAACTACAGAGGCATAAAGTTGATCAGCCACACTATGAAAATATGGGGAAGAGTTGTTGAAGCCAGGTTAAGAGGAGAAGTGACAATCAGTCAGAAGCAGTATGGTTTTATGCCAAGAAAGAGTACTACAGATGCAATGTTTGCTTTAAGAGTGTTGGTGGAGAAGTATAGAGGAGGTCAGAAGGCATTGCACTGTGTCTTTGTGGATTTAGAGAAAGCATATGATAGGGTGCCAAAAGAGGAAGTGTGCTAATGACTGAGAAAGTCAGGAGTGGCAGAGAAAAACTCGGGTGTGGGAGGAGTTCAGTGAGGCCATGGAACAAGACTTTTGGTCGGCCTCGAAGAGATTCTGGCAAACTGTCCAGTGACTCAGGAGGGGGAAGCAGCTTCCTGTCCACACTGGGTATGGTGCGGATGGAGCGCTGCTGACTTCTACTGGGGACATCATCGGGTGCTGGAAGGAATACTTCAAGGATCTCCTCAATCCCACTGACACACCTTCCACAGAGGAAGCAGGGCTTGAGGACGAGGGAGACAACTCGCTCATCACAGGGACTGAGGTCGCCGAAGTGGTTAAAAAACTCTGTGGTGGCTGGGCACTGGGGGTGGATGAGGTTTTCCCTGAGTACCTCAAAGCCCTGTATGTTGTAGGGCTGTCATGGCTGACACGCCTCTGCAATGTTGCGTGGAGGCCAGGCACAGTGCCTTTGGCAGGGCAAACCGGGGTGGTGGTTCCTCTTTTTAAAAAGGGGGACCGGACGGTGTGTTCCAGCTTCAGGGGGATCACACTTCTCAGCCTGCCTGAGAAGGTCTATGCTGGGGTACTGGAGAGGAAAGTCCAACCGCTGGTCGAACCTCAGATCCAGGAGGAGCAATGTGGTTTTTGCCCTGGCCATGGCACGTCGGACAAACTCTTTACCCTCTCGAGAATCCTCGAGGGTTCATGGGAGTTTGCCCAACCAGTCCACATGTGTTTTGTGGACTTGGAGAACGCATTCGACCACATCCCTCATGGTCTCTTGTGGGGGTCCTATGGTAGTTTGGGGAATCGGGCTCATTGTTACAAGACCCTATATGACCGTTGCAAGAGTTTGGTTCGTATTGCCAACACCCAGTCAAACTTGTTTCCAGTGAGAGTTGGACTTTGCCAGGGCTGCCCTTTGTCACCGATCCTGTTCATAATTTTTATGGATAGGATATCTAGGCATAGCCAGGGATCGGAGGATGTCATGCTCGGTGACCACAGGATCTCATCTCTGCTGTTTGCAGATGATGTTGTCCTGTTGGCTTCATCGACCAATGACCGACAGGCCTTGCTGGAACGGTTTGCTACTGAGTGTGAAGTGTCTGGGATGAGAATCAGCACCTTGAATTCTCAGTCGGAAAAAGGTGGATTGTCCTCTCAGGGTTGGGGACAAGCTCCTGCCCCAAGTGGAGGTGTTTAAGTATCCTAGGGTGTCATTTATGAGTGAGAGGAGAATGAAACGAGCGATGGACAGACGGATCAGGGCAGCCTCTGCAGTGATGCGGACATTGTACAGGTCTGTCGTGGTGAAGAGGGAGCTAAGTTCTAAAGCAAAGCTGTCAATTTACCAGTCAATCTACGTTCCTACTCTCACCTATGGTCATGAGCCTTGGGTAATGACCGAAAGAATGATGCCGTAGATACAAGGGGCTGAAATGAGCTTTCTCCATAGGATTGCTTGGCTCACCCTCAGAGATGGGCTGAGGAGCTCAGTCACCGGAAGACGCTCAGAGTAGAACCGCTGCTCCTCCATATCGAAAGGAGCCTGTTGAGGTGGTATGGGCATCTGATCAGGATGCATCCTGGAAGCCACCCACTTGAGGTGGGTTTTTTTGGGTTTTTTTGTTACTTATTTGTACCCGTAGGTAGATTTGGTTTGCAGTCTGGTGACAAGCCACCGGCTGCCGGTCGCTGCGTGCGCAAGCGCCCTAAACCTACATGTTTTTGGTATGCGGGAGGAAACCGGAGAAATCCCAGAGTAAACCCGCGCAACACGGGGAGAACATGCAAACTCCACACAGCTCACTGTTGGTCAGGGGCTGGGATTGAACCCACGATCTCATGATCCCCGCGATCCCCCGGCCGAGGGTAAACTGTGCTGCCACAGTGCTAAACCACTGCGCCACCTTGCAGCCCACCGTGTTTCAAGCATGTCCCACTGGGAGGAGACCTCGGGGCAGACCCAGGACATGCTGGAGAGACTATGTCTCCCAGCTGGCCTGGAAAATTCTTGGTATCCTCTCTGAAGAGCTGGCGCAGGTGGCTGGGGAGAGGGAAGTCTGGGCTTCTCTGCTTGAGCTATTGCCTCCGTGACCCGGACCTATGGAAAAGCGGTAGAAGATGGATAGATGGATGGCATTTCCCTTGTCAGCAAAATGAGCCAAAATCCTTCCCTCTGCTACCCTGCCCCCTTCATCCTCATAAAGACTATAAGGATAGTTTATACAGGATAGTTGTCCTGCCACAGGCAAGGACAACCCCTCACAGCACCAGTAAACATACAGGGAACAGACATCGAGATGGTGACATCCTACAAGTGCCTGGGTGTTCATCTGAACAATAAACTAGACTGGTCACACAATACCGATGCACTCTACAAGAAGGGACAGCGCAGGCTGTTCCTACTGAGGAGACTCAGGTCTTTTGGTGTACAAGGGGCGCTGCTGAAGACATTCTACGACACGGTGGTGGCATCAGCCATCACTTTTGGAGTGGTCTGCTGGGGCAGTGGCATTACAGCAGCCGATAGGAAGAGACTGAACAAACTGATCAAGAAAGCTAGCTCTGTCCTGGGGCAGCACCCTGACCCAGTGGAGGAGATAGGAGAGAGGAGGATGGTGGCTAAACTGTCATCTCTGCTGGAGTCCGAGTCCCACCCTATGCAGGACATACTGAGCGCACTGAGGAGTTCATTTAGCAGCAGACTACATCATCCTAGGTGCGCAACCGAGAGGTTTCGCAGGTCCTTCTTACCTACGGCAGTCAGACTGTATAACCTAAGCAGGGCTGCTCGCAGAGATAGCAAAAAAAACGTGACGACCTAATAGTACTGAATGCAAAAGACGCAATAGACTTACACAATGGTCCCCTCCAGTATATACAACTAGGACAGTATCGATCGCTACGGAGGGTGGCAATATGTATGGGTACATATTCATACTATGTAGGATAACTAAGTAGACGGTTATGCTGTTTATTCCATCTCGCTACAATGCTCCGCACTTTGTATATATATTTATATATTGATGTGTATGTATGTATATCCACTGCTCTTATTTATATCTTCCGTATCTTCTTAATTATTGCTCTGAGTGTTGCTATCCCTGTGCTGTTGCAATCCTGGAATTTCCCCATTGTGGGACTAATAAAAGCTTATCTTATCTTATCTTATCTTACAGGACAACTTAGAGCATCAGTGAGAGGATAGTAGCAAATTGTCATATCCGGCTCTAGGGAGCCGGGCAATCAGAGCCAGGGACAAGCCAGTGAGTCGTGATGGTTTATTTTGGGTAAGGGATAAGGGATGAGGAGAGCACAGATACTCATGCAGAGGTACACTCACAGGTTGCACAGCGCAGAGGTAAGCAGCTCGTACCGGACGTGGGGGTAACAAGACGTACATACTCACAGCGGGATACAAACACAGGAATGCTGCAAGAGGAGTATAAGCTGACACCAGACGAAGGGGCTTCAGCTTAGCAATGTGTTTATGTCGCAGCCCCGAGTCATCGAGGCTGCTCCTATTTATCCTCATTGGCAGCGCCCCAGCTGATGAGGACTAATTGGCCCCAGCCGTCCGTAATGCTGCCAGCTGGGAGCCTGCTGAGACGCTGCTCAATGGGAAAAGGGAAAACATGGGCTGAGTGCCGAGACGGCATCTCAACCTGTGGTGACAGAGCCCCCCCTCAAGGTCGGGCTCCTGAACGACCAGGAACATCCCAGCCCCCCCCCCCCCACCTAGGGTGGGAGGAAGGGAGGCAGGATTGGAGGGGAAGAGGCCAAGGGAAGGACAACACCAATGGGGCAATGTAGGGCGTCAGGGAAAAAAACCAAATACAATACTGAACAAAACAGGGAATAATCAACCCAGGTTCGAATGGGGAGAAGAACTGGGTCAGCACGCCGGTTACACACTACTCAGAGAGTACCAACAATGCGTGACCCAGAGCAAGGAAAAAAACCACCAAAAAGGTACAGGGTAAAAATGCTGAGTAAGGTTAAATAAAGGGGAACACAATACACAGCGCCACTAAGTACATACACAGTCACCAAGAAAAGTGAAGGTGACTGGAACAAATTGACAACTACAGAGCATGGTGTTACGGAAAACAAGGCACATGACTCTATAATGAACCAACAGGGCATAAAAAAGAAATACTGAGTGCAGGCAAAGAAAAACCCCCACACACGAATATATAAATACCCACAGCCAAAGAAATGAAAGTGACTGGAATAAATGGATAACTGCAGAGCATGGTCTGAAAGGAAACAAAACATAACTCTACAATGAAAAAACGAGGCTAAAAACATGGCACAAAAAGTAAAATGCTGAGCATGAGCGATGGAAAACACAGCACTATAAAAACGAATCCACCAACAGGACAAAATATTACACCCGAGTGACCTTCACAAAGATAAAAGAAAAAGTGACACCCGAGGTGAATGGCAGGCAGAGTCCACAAATAGCCGAGATGGCTCCGGAGATCTCCCCGCCCATCGTCCCGTTGGCGAATCAGGGAAAGAGAAGTGTTCGGACGGCGAACTCCGGACCCAGATCCCAGGAATCCAGTCCACCGGCAGCCGAACCAGGCTGCCCAGAGGGAAACACAGACCAGTGGGGGGAACCAGATCACCGAACCAAAAGTTCTGTGGGTCGGGTTGTCGACCCGCATCACTCAACCACCAGGACCGTTGAGACGGGCGAAGGATCAGAGCGGATCCCGGTGGAAGAGGCTCTGGGGAGAGCCGATGACGAGGGCGGCGGGCGTCAGGCCGCAGGGAAACGGCCACCTCCTCACCGGACCTGGACAATACTGGGGCAGCACCCACGTCGGACTCCGATCGGGCCTCAAGCGAACCCACGTTGGACCCCGATTGGGTCTCGGGCGAACCCACGTTGGACCCCGATTGGGTCTCGGGTGAACCCACGTTGGACACTGCACCAGAACCGACCTCCAACGTTGAACCCGGACCCTCCAGCACCACGAGGAACAGCAACTCCTCGCCGGTGACCCTGGAAGAAGGCTCAGAAGAGAAAATAGAACCGGGATCAGGATCACCGGCAGCGCCAGAACCCGGCGAGACGAGCTCAGACGCAGCGGGCGGCTGCACCCTGCTCGTCTCCCCTGGAGATAGGCTGAAGTGCTCAAAGATAAAAAGAGAAAAGAAAGGAGAGCACTCGCCTGATCTCGGGTTCTGACGCCGTCCAGGACTGCGAAGATCCAGGATCCGTCGTCAGGTCGTTGTCAGGCTCCCATCTAGCCGCGTCGGGCCCCGCAGCCAGCACGATTGTCAGCGCAGCTTGAGATTCCTCCGGCTCCGGTGACCCCGCCGACGATCCACGGCGTGAAGCCAGAAGAATCTCGTCCCGCTGGACCGAACCGCTCCTCCGTGGAGACCCGGGGACGCTCAATCGTCGGCGTAGACTCCACGCAGCAGTCAGTCCCCCTCCTCCGTCCGCAATGTAGCTGTGGAACCACAGGCCCTCTCCATATCCCACCACGTTGACCCTGAGCCGGGGACCGCTCGGCGGAGAGAGACACAGAGGATGCGGGATTAGGAATACAGGTTACAGCAGGTGGGGAGAGTTCAGGGAGCTGCGAACCCTGAACTTCTCCTCCAGGGATGTGACAGAGCAAATCATTAAGCAGGTGTGAAAAAACAATGACTTGCCTGCCCCCTGGAGGTTGAGTATCGCCTGCTGTAGTGGATTCTGCTTCTTCCTCTCCCCGCCCGGCGATAACGGAGGACCCCCCGGGAGTTCGTCTGAGGATCGCTTGCGTTGTCTCCAGCAGAGAGCTAACCAGACCGGAATTCCAGGCACACACAGCAGTCAGAAAGCGCGTCAAGGAGGAGGGGAAAACAGCCGGGGTGAGCCAGCCCGAATGTCCAGGAATGACAGCGGGGAAATGAGGCTCAGGGAACGGGGCTGTAGAATCTCCACACAGACGAGGCGAAGAGGTGACAGCTGCGTGGGAGGAACTGTCCTGACGATGGCCCAGAACTGGATCCGGACGAGGTTCGTGCAGAGGTGACTCGGCGATGTGATGGCGGCTATTCCCGGGGAACGAAGCGAGGGGGAAACCCAGGATTCGCCGCTCCAGATTGGAGATCGAGGCGAGGAAGGCGCCGAGCACGGGAAAGCTTCGTAGCCCTGAAGTCCTCTCCATCAACCTCACTGCCGCCGCCACATGCCTGAAGGTGGTGACAGGAAACACAGTGGAGCTCGCGACAGCCACTCGACCCCAGACATAACTGCTGTCAGCTGCGGCTCCTTGAAGGGAATCCCGAGTGACATGGCGCAGGTCGGGGGAAGTCCTCTGGTTGGTGCGAACTCCCGGACTGGAATGGCGGCAGGAACGGGACTCCGAAGCGGGGAAAGACGTCGCCCACTTCGACTCCCTGCCGGGATTTCCATCCACCCCGTGGAGCTTCTCTCGCTGTGTACCTGCAGCGTCTATCCTGGCACTGTCCTCCAGATAGTACAGAGAGTGAGGGTGACAGTCCAGGAGTTCCTCAGCACGGCCCGGATGCCAGCGTCTCACATTGGAGGCGTCGTGCAGGGTGAAGAATGTCCCGTCGACAGCCTCCGAGATGGACCTCAGCTCGTCGCCCTGGCGCCGGAAGTGACTCCTGGGAAACGGCATGCTAGCAGCGCTGACACCCGGACAGAAAGGTACATTTCCACAGCGACTCACGGCCGCTGGCAACTCTTCTGGCTGCGACATACTGTCCTCCAGATGGTACAGAGTGAGTCGTGATGGTTTATTTTGGGTAAGGGATAAGGGATGAGGAGAGCACAGATACTCATGCAGAGGTACACTCACAGGTTGCACAGCGCAGAGGTAAGCAGCTCGTACCGGACGTGGGGGTAACAAGACGTACATACTCACAGCGGGATACAAACACAGGAATGCTGCAAGAGGAGTATAAGCTGACACCAGACGAAGGGGCTTCAGCTTAGCAATGTGTTTATGTCGCAGCCCCGAGTCATCGAGGCTGCTCCTATTTATCCTCATTGGCAGCGCCCCAGCTGATGAGGACTAATTGGCCCCAGCCATCCGTAATGCTGCCAGCTGGGAGCCTGCTGAGACGCTGCTCAATGGGAAAAGGGAAAACATGGGCTGAGTGCCGAGACGGCATCTCAACCCGTGGTGACACAAATGTACAAGAAATATCATGAAAATTTGAGAAAAAATGTTGCAAATATAAAAAAAATGCAAATTTATGAATATATTGTAAAATTGTGGGGGGGAGGTAAGTTTATCACAAAACATGACGTATTTATAGAAAAAAAGAGTACTAAACTTATTACAAACTTAATAAATTTGTCAGAACAAGTTGCAAATTTATATTAAAAATGCTATAACTTTCCAAGAAAAATATTAAATTTTACAAGAAAAACCACCCTAATTGGTCAAAAAATTGAACATTTACGAGAGGAAAAAAATAAAAAAAAAAAAAACTTTGAAAAATGTTCTATAAAACTGACAATTTTTTCCTTGTAAATTTGTGTTTAGTGTTGTAAATTTATGACTTTTTTTTTTGAAAATGTGGGTTTTTCAGCATTTGGAAAAAAAAATTCTAACAACGTTTTTTTTCTCATAAATATGGGACTTGCTTCTTGTAAATTTGTGATTTTTAAATTGTAAATTAGGATCTTTTATTTTGCACATTTATTCTTGCATATTTATAATGAAACTACGTTTACACCTTTGTAGTTGAACCATGTGCTAACTTTGTGAATATCCCCCACTGCCATTCCCCTTGTTAAAAAATAACAAATCACCTACTGTGTGTACTTTCACAACAGGGCATTGATACACTACCTGTATCACACCACAACCTGGTTGAAGTACAGGGGACATACTGCAGGATGCTGCATGACTGGTGCAGTGTGTGTGGAGGCAGGGTCCAGGAGGGGGTGGGGGCATTCATGCGCATGCCACACAGAATTAATTGGACATCAAAATATAGTTATAGGACATTAACATGCATTTGATCTGCAGTTGGTGTCTCTGTGAGGGGAAACAGCAATCTATAATTAAAAAAAAATGCTTTCTCATCCAGAAGTGCATTTCAGAGTGCATAGGGCAAAGGAGCATATGTGGGAGCATCGATACAATTGTATCTGTGCACATGCCTGCACTCCAGTATTAGTTTTTACGCTTCTGTACACAAAACTGGACCAATATCATACACAAGTGGGTGACTGAGAAAATAAGAAGCCGAGTCTTACATAATCACACAAACAATGAATAATATATCATCGCTGTGAATTATGCATTCTTCTTTGTGTAAAGGTTGAGGCCATATTGGCCGTTTCACTTAGTGGATATTTGGGTATGACTTCATGTATAGTGTGTGAGTGAGAGACAGATCAAACGAACCAAGACAAAAATGGGTGATGTAGGATTCTGAAAATTTGCTTTGACCTGGCAGAGTAGAGGAGAGAGGAGTGAGTAGCAGCGCTCCTCTTCACTCTCCATGTTCCATTATTGTACTCTCTGATCTTTCTCTTCGCTTACTTATACTTCTCCATATCTTGAACTATCAAATTTGCATTTTTTTTTTAAGCTGACTTCTGAAACTTCAGGAAGTTTCTACTTTTTGATTAGGACAAATACAGCAGCTTGTGTATACCTACACCCTCTGTTTTCATTGATAAAAAAAAATAAAATACAGTTTTATTCTCAGACTCTGCTTTATTAGAATTTATAAATCTAAACATTTGCTGTCTCCTGCCAGTATCTGAAAGTTTTAACATTAAGTTTAAGATCAGAATAGAAACAAGCATCGGCCGTCAGGGCTTTGGCCCCCTTCCTCTGTTAGCTCATTCAACTGTAGGACTGAAAGTTGGTCAAACATTAACTGACAACAATGACCCTCAAAATGAGCACTGGTGGAAAGGACATCAACTCCAGTACCAAGTGTTTTGTGACTGTCAGACACTGTCCCAAGCAGCCTGAAAGAAATATTTTCATTATACAACCAAAAAAATTTAGACAATGAGTACTCAAACTCTTTAGCCACGAGCGACTGTTTTGTTAAGCAATTCAAAGAACAAAAGCAAGACTCCAGAATAGCCAAGAAGCCACTTAAGGCCAGGAAGAGATGTCACTGAGCCCCTCTGTTAAATTACTCAGCTTTATAGTAGTGTTGCGCCTCAGTGTGCCGTGCACGTCCGTCTATAGTGTTTGATTGTTTCAGATTAATTTGTCCTTGTTTATCCCTGCCTCAGGCATCATTGGCTCTGGACTGCAAGGGACGCCTATAAAAGGAGGTGAAATGAACGCTGAGGCAGGCACTTATTTCCTCAATCGCCAGCATCCACCACCAGCCTGCTCACTCTCCATTCTCTTAGTTTTCTTATAATTTTGCATATTAATCTAAGTTGAGTTGGGAGTTGCCGTCAGACCTGTTTTCGGGCTTGCTTTTGGTTAGGTAAGTTTAGGGGTGAAGCCAGAATCTGATGGTTATTGCTGGGTTGGTTCTCAGCCTTCTCCCTCTTTTTTTTTTTTTTAAATTTTCGCCAGGGCTCCCATCTCTGTTTGCTTGGTTTTGTTCTTTTTTTTTTCAGTAAATGTTGTTGACTGCAAAACCGAGTGAATCTCATAGGTTCGGTCCCTCTGAGCCATTAAAAGGGGGCCGTAACAAGTAGTAACAAACACAGATGCCCATGAGATTCCATGGGATGTAGGATGGAGTTTTAAGAGTTTGCATGTTATTACAAGACAGAGAAACATCAAAATAGGCATTCCAACTGAAAAAAAAAATGAAGTGAAACAGTCCTTCTGACAGATTTCACATATTAAGATGCTTTTAAAACTGCATCATTGACTGTTGCTTTGGAATGATCTTGTAGGAGAGGGCCTATATGAAATAGCTCTCCAAAACACAAACTTTATTTTCAGCAATGTTGCAATAGGGAGACTTCTGGGTTTTGCCACAGACGATGATATTGAAGCACTATAAGTATGCCTACTGTGGTATCTCTTCAGGCAAAAGCCTTTGAAGCTCCAGACAGAGGCTAATGCACTGTACAGGATGGACATTGCAGTAGAAATCCTAAAATATATACTGGAGATGAAACTGTAATCTTTCAACTTTTCACAGTCGAGAACCCCTTGTTGCTTCAAGTTGTACTAAAGTACAACATACATATATGTTTACATAGTATATTCAGTCTCAGTGCTGATTTTGTCATCATGCACTTGAAAATATATTTAAAACATTTTAGAGCTGTTTAATTTAAATGCACTAAATGATTTTGTAAGATCCTAAAATAGCTGGTGTTAAATTAAAAAGTGGGCTTTTGCATGTGGTCAACAAAGGAAGACTACATGTTTGAGGACAGGTGCAAACGAGTTACATTTTCTGTATGCATAGTCTTTAAATAGTTACTTATCAAGTTTTGTTTTCATCAAAGAAAATTGCCAGGTAAAAATTTTTAAAAAATCTTGTATATACTTTTCTTAACACAAGTGGTAAACACAACTTAATGCATTCTTTCATTTCATTTCTCATGATTAATAGCAGTTATTTGTGTGCAAGCAGTTTGCATCTGCATTTCAATAGGCCTTAAATTAGGCACAATCACAGAAGATGCCAGCGAATGTACTTGCATTTGCCCAACCCAGTATTTTATGAATTCCTGCAGAAATGATGAATTTTGCATACTCAGTGGGGCAAAGGTTCAAATTCTTCAGAGTACTGCTTTGCTTAGTTGGAAAACAGAATGCATGTACCATTTTATTAATCCAGTTTGGTCCATTTTTTTTCCAGGCACTATCAGCTTTGCACATTTGTCTGTCTCATACATGTTCAAGCAAAAATCAGTGCACATAGCACACTCCTCTGCTAAAGGAATATACAACTGGTCCCTTACAGAACCTTTAAATGATGCTCAGGTTGCCCTTGGAATCATTAGACCAATAGATCTTTGGAAGAAAAAACAAAATGATAAAAGATATACATACTACTCATTAACCCATTTAATCATAAGTGTAATCAGTAAAGACAAACCACAAATAAAATAATTATTTTCCACTGAGATTGCCAAATCTGCCTGACTAACACATATTTCTTTTCAGGCCAGCTGGGACGCAGCCAACAAGAAAACACATCAACAGAAAAATAAGAGAGTAATCAAATAATTTTGATCCCTCTTTCTGTGTGTGTGTGTGTGTGTGTGTGTGTGTGTGTTTGCATTCTTTTATCAATTACTGTCTACAGCTGCCGGCAAGAAAATATTTAATATGTGTATTGCAAGTAATAAGGGGAGACTTTAACTGATACATGATAATTAAGCAATATTATACAAGAGGGATTATTGTGTTGTATTTCACTGTGGATTGGGATTTCATTGTGTATTAATGAATATAACATCGGAGCAATTCGGTCGTGGGCCTAATGCACAGCAGAGGGATAAAGATATCACTATGAAAGCATTTAGAGTATAATAGCTTTATTGGTAACTTGCACATATGTTCAACAAAATTTGCTTTTGTTCATTATCATTTAATATGCCAGTATATACAACGCCTGGTAAAAAAAAAATGTGACCACCATCAGAAAAAGGGCTTCAATTTGCTCGGGAGAATAAAGATGGGACTCTGGAGCAATGAAAGACGGTCATGTTGTCATGACTGTAATTAATAATCAGCCCATGTGCGCAATGCAGCAACAAGAAGGGAAAATCAAACAATAACACACGTCTGAGAGTTTTATTAAATAGCAAAATCTTCGCACAGCTACAGAAACAGTCACTTGCCAGAGGAAGGAGCCTGTGGAGAGAAGATGAGAGCTGTGTGAGGAAGAATGAGTAAGGGAAAATGGGCTAGCCAAATTGTCACGGGAGCTCCGAGGGAGAACCGGCAGGACCCCAGTGGCGAATAGACAAACCAGCAGGGTGAGAGCAGTGAAGTTGGCCGTGCCTGATGGGGTGGAGGTAGTGCCGTGGATAGTGGTGATGTGGCAGGAGAGCGCGTGCAGTCCCGGTGACACACCCGCATGATGGCAGCAACCTGAAGAGGGGAAAAAGCACACAGGTTAATAATATCTTTACCAGTGTGGTACATATACTCACTGTCTTAGTAGACAGTATACCCAGACGAGCCAGCATTGAATCACTGAAGGATGCCTCCTTATGAACGCTGGCTGATGAGAGGGTGCAGGTGTGTCCTCTCACTCAGGCATGCTGATGACCTGAGGAGAGATGAACGGGAAGGAGGGGGTGTGCTCTCGCCACCTATGACAGGGCCCCCCCCTTCTGGGAGCGCCTCCTGGCAGTCCACAGGGCTTGTTGGGATGGGCGCGGTGGTAGGCCCGAAGCATCTCCTTATCCAGGATCCGGGACGTAGGAACCCAGGAACGTTCCTCCGGGTCGTAGCCCTCCCAATGAACCAGGTATTGGAGGCCCAGGCCTCCACGGCGAACATCCAGAATCTAACAGACCGTGTGGGCGGGGTGGCCGTTGATTATCTGGGGCGGAGGAGGCGGCTTGTGGGGGGGGGGGGCAGAGGGAATGTACAGAGAGGGGTTTGGCATGGGATATGTGGAAGGTCGGGTTCACCCGCAGGGTCGGTGGGAGCTTGAGCTGGACCGAGGCATCGTTGATCACTCTGGAGATCACGGAGGGCCCTAGGAAGCGAGGAGACAGTTTCTTCGATTTAGTCTTCAAAGGGACCTGACTGACCTCCAACCAGACCTGCTGCCCCACGACGTACTTGGGGGCAGGCACCCGTCTTCTGTCAGCCATGGCTCAGTTGCACTCGACAGAGCGGGCGAGGGCAGCGCACGTGGACCTCCAGAGGCGCCGGCAGCAGCAAACATGAGCCCCCATGGAGGGAACCACGACCTCCCTCTTGGCCATAGGTAGCAGCGGGGGCGTGTATCCCAATGGCGCCTCGAACGGGGTGAGATCGGTTGCCATGGAGATGGCAGAGTTCATTGAATACTCCACCCAGGTCAGGTGTGTGCTCCAGAAGGAAGGATATTCAGCTGCTACACATCACAGAGTGGCCTCCAGGGACTGGTTGGCACACTCTGCCTGCCCGTTGCTGAGGGTGATTCTCAGAAGAGAGGCTCACAGTCATCCCCAGGGTACGGCAGAAAGCCATCCAGACCTGCGATGTGAACTGAGGGCCCTGGTAAGACACGACATCCAAAGGGATCACATGGAGGTGGATTGCGTGGTCAGTGAGGAGGGTGGCCGTCTCTAAGGCCGAGGGGAGTTTAAGGAGGGCCACTAGATGCACAGCCTTGGAGAAGTGGTCCACGATGGTGAGGACGACTGTCTTTCCGTGGGAGGGGGGAAGACCAGTCACGAAATCCAGAGCAATGTGGGACCACGGGCGACCAGGGATGGGCAGAGGATGGAGAAGTCCAGCCGAGGGGGAAGAGTCCGACTTGCCCCGGACACAGGTCTGGCAGGCCCACACATACTCCTGCATGTCCCACCGCAGAGTGGGCCACCAGAGCACCCACCGAATAAGGTCCATGGTGCGGGTGATCCCAGGGTGACAGACGAATCGGCTGGTGTGACCCCACTGGATGATATCACTGCGGAGGGCAGCGGGGACATACAGGCGGTTCCGGGGGCACCCTGCTGGTACAGGCTCCCAAGACTGGGCCTGACGGACCCTCCACTCGATATCCCACATAAGGGCACCGAGGACACATGAAGAGGGAAGAATTGGTAGGGGGTGGGAAGGGGGCGCTATCTCCTTGGAATCAAACTGGTGCAATAGCGCATCCAGTTTGGTATTCTGAGAGCCAGGCCAGTAAGTGATGGTGAAGTTGAACCGCTGAAAAAACAGGGCCCAATGAGCCTGCCTGGCATTGAGTCGGGGGGCCGACCACAAATACTCGAGGTTCTTGTGGTCGGTCCACATGACAATGGGGTGAATAGCCCCCTCTAACCAATTCCTCCATTCCTCCAACGCCACCTTAATGGCGAGCAGCTCTGTCCCCTACGTCATAATTCCTCTCAGTCGGCATAAGCCGACGAGAAAAATACATACACGGGTGGAGCTTCTGGTCGGAGGATGCGCGCTGTGACAGGACAGCGCCCACCCCCGAATCAGATGCGTCCACCTCGAGGACGAACTGGAGCTGTGTGTCAACCTGAGCCAAGATAGGTGTGTTAGAGAACAGGCCTTTTAATTTAGAAAAAGCCTGTTCAGCTGCCTCGGTCCACCAAAAGGGGACCTTAATGGAGGTCAGCTGTGTCAAGGGCAGTGCTACCCCACTATAGTTCCGAATGAACCGGCAATAAAAGTTCGCAGGCCCGAGGAAGTGTTGAAGCTCCCTACAAGAGTGGGGAGTTGGCCAATCGAGCATTGCTCTCACCTTGGCCGGGTCGGGAATCAGTCTCCCTTCAGCCACTATGAAGCCCAAGAAGGTGGTGGAATTGGTGGAGAACTCACTCTTCTCGGCCTTAACGTAGAACTTCTCCAAGAGCCATTGTAGGACAACTCTAACATTGATCATGTTCCTCTGGCGAGAGGGAGAAAATCAAGATATCATCCAAATAGACAAACACAAATTGATAAAGCATATCGCGGAGGACATCGTTAATCAACCGTTGGAAGACAGCGGGGGCGTTGGTGAGCCCAAACGGCATCACCAAATATTCAAACTGCCCTGGTGGGTCTTAAACACCCCACTCGTCCCCCTCACAAATGCGGATCAGATGGTATGCATTGCGCAAGTCTAATTTGGTGAATACCTGTGAGCACTGAAGGAGTTCAAATGTGCCCTTCAGAGGTAAAGTGGGCTATCCCACAAAACCATTATTTTGAGAAAATGAGCTCTAACGTTTATGTGATTTAAATATATTTTCATATTTAAGTCACACCTTGAAGGTAATTATAGGGGGTAACTTTTTAATGATATAGGCACACTGATTTTTTGAGAATATTTCAACTTTAGAGCTCATTTTCTCAAAATAATGGTTTTGTGGGATAACCCACTTTACCTCTGAAGGGCACAAATGTGGAGTTCATCAAGGGCAAGGGACATTTGTACTTCACTGTAATAGTGTTGAGCTCCCGGTAGTCGATACACGGGCGCAGCTATCCATCCTTCTTCCCCACGATGAAGACCCCGGCCCCGAGAGAAGCCGAAGATGGCCAAATAAGGCCAGCGTTCAGCGATTCCTTGATATACTTCTCCATTGCCTCCCTCTCCAGACCGGAAATACTGTAGAGTCGGCTGGACGGCAGCTTTGCCACCGGTTTGAGGTCCACAGTACAGTCGTAAGAGCGATAAGGCGGAAGCAGCAGCGCTCTCGACTTACTGAAGACATCTCCCAAATCATGGTATGTCCGAGAAACAAGCCTGAGGTCCGGCAGCTTGACTGGAGGGAGAGAGACAGGGAGTGATGGGGAACACTCAGCTGAACGAAGACAATTAGCCAAACAAAATGGGCTCCAGGAAGAGATGGAATTTAGGCCCCAGTTTATAATGGGGTTGTGCTTCTGGAGCCAAAGATAACCTAGAATCATCGGGGAAGATGAAATTGGGAGAACTCTGAATGTGAGTTCCTCCTGATGATTCCCGGAAAGAAGGATGGTGATCGGTGCCGTGCTTTTGGTGACTACCGTAACTTCATGGCCAGATATGGTGGTAATTCGTTGGTGTTGGGGCAATCTGAGTGTGGGAATACCCATGTCCCGAACAAACCGGGCCGACACAAAATTGCCCCTGAATCCACTAACGCCATCACCCTCCTCTCGACCCCCTGCAATTGCATGAGGGCCGAAATAGAGAAATTTCTGGGGGGAGTTAATTTAGTCCCGCCTGCCTGACCCCCCACGGTTACTGACGGGCCGCACCTTTTGGCCACTGGGGGCACTCGTCCCGACTGTGCTTCAGAAAAACCACAGTACATGCACGCGTCAGCCCTCCTCCTTCACCGGCGCTCATCGTCGGTCAGTTGATACCGACTGAGGTCCATCAGCTCGGGAGGAGGACCAGCCCCCCCAATGTCGGTCCCGGCAGCAGGCACCCGCTTGGCGGGCAGGCGAGAGGAGGCCTGTCACTCCTTCGCACGCTCACATTAGCAGTTATCCAAACCCACAGCCTGATCAATTAGACCATCGAGAGTGTCAGGAACTGCATAAACCGCCAGGTCGTCACGGAGGTGGACATTTAACCCGTGGAGGTATGGGCTGCGAAATGCAACCTCGTTCCAGCCCGAGTCCGCTGCTTCGATCTGAAACTCCACCGAGTACTTGGCCATGGATCGAGCGCCCTGACAGAGAGTCATAAGGTAGCTCATAATATTCCCTTGACTCTCAGTGTGGTTGAATGCGTGGGAAAAAGTGACCACAAATTGCTCAAACGTGTAACCTCACCCTTCCGGGCTGTCTGCCGTGGCCCAACCAAGGGCTCGGTCCCGTAGCAGTAGTATAAAAAATTGAATTTTTGCAACATCCCCCACGTACTCCCCCCCCCCAGCCTGCTCCAAATACATCTGTACCTGATGGAAAAATTCCTTACACCTCCCCACCTCCCCCGCATACGGGACAAGTGTGGGAACGGAGATGGTATGGTGCACAGGAGGTAGAAC
The DNA here is from genome assembly GCA_020510985.1 of Pholidichthys leucotaenia. Classification (NCBI taxonomy): domain Eukaryota; kingdom Metazoa; phylum Chordata; class Actinopteri; order Cichliformes; family Pholidichthyidae; genus Pholidichthys; species Pholidichthys leucotaenia. The sequence goes on along the minus strand of CM035839.1, from coordinate 177,429,652 downwards.
AGCGGGAGCAGGCTGAGGAGGAGGAGCAGGGCAAGCCACACCGACCAAATGATGCGTGACGGTGTCCATTTTCCGCATCATGGTTTGCAGCTGCTGGGCCATTACGGCTATCTGTTGCTCGGTTGCCTCTCAGCGATCCAGAGCTGATTGTCCCGCTGCTGCACCTGCTGAGCAGAGGTCAGTGCTGGCTCGTTCTGTCATGACTGTAATTAATAATCAGCCCACGTGTGCGATGCAGCAACAAGAAGGGACAATCAAACAACAACGCATGAATGAGAGTTTTTTTAAATAGCAAAATCTTCACACAGCTACAGAAACAGTCACTCGCCAGAGGAAGAAGCTTGTGGAGAGAAGACGAGAGCTGTGTGATGAGGAATGGAGTAAGGGAAAATAGGCTAGCCAAATTGCCACTTACGGGAGCTCCGAGGGAGAACGAGCAGGACCCCAGTGGGGAATAGACGAACCAGCAGGGTGAGGGCAGTGGAGTTGGTGGTGCCTGACCAGGTGGAGGTAGTGCCGTGGATAGTGGTGATGTGGCAGGAGAGCGCGCGCAGTCCCGATGACACACCCGCACGATGGCAGCAACCTGAAGAGGGGAAAAAGCACACAGGTTAATAATTTCTTTACCAGTGTGGTACATATACTCACTGTCTTAGTAGGCAGTATACCCAGACGAGCCAGCGTTGAATCACTGAAGGATGCCTCCTTATGAACTCTGGATGATGAGAGGGCGCAGGTGTGTCCTCTCACTCAGGTGTGCTGATGACCTGAAGAGAGATGGATGGGAAGGAGGGGGTGTGCTCTCGCCGTCCATGACACATGTGGTCTGATTAGTCCAAATTTACCCTGTTCCAGAATGATGGGCACATCAGGGTAAGAAGAGAGGCAGATGAAGTAATGTACCCATCATGCCTAGTGCCTACTATACAATCCTGTGGGGGCAATGCTATGATCTGGGGTTGCTGTAGTTAGTCAGGTCTAGGTTCAGCAACATTGTGTGCCCAAAGAATGAGGTCAGCTGGTTACCTGAATATTAGAGGTGAGAAAAAGACTGATTCAGTGATGGATCTCAATACTGGGCATTTGCGACAATGTATTGATCCATAAACGCACGGACCAATCTTTTATTTTTTTTAAAAAATTGCACACAAATACTTTTGAGTTGTCAGTTAATCAATAGCATTTTCAGTCCACTAGATGGAGCAAAGCAAACGCCCAGTCAAGTGAAGTCATGGATTGTCTCGGAGATTTGCAGCCATCTTTGAAAATTAGGAAGCAGTTAGCTCAAAGTTAGCTCAAATGATAGATGTACTTTATTGATCCCAAACTGGGAAATTACAGGAAATGTCAGGCCTTTTTTGAATTTTATGACAAAGATGGAAGGAAAGACCTTGACATGACACACAACCTGCAAGAAACGCTGCAAGAAAAAAGAAAAAACACTCAGAATACGGCGGGCCAGCACACATCTTGGAGCAGCATTAGCAACGGCTAAGCTAAAGAGATGTTGGCATGGAGCTTTTTCTCCAAGTGTTAAGTAAGTAAAGTTTATTTATGAAGCACTTTTCAGAGACATATAGTCACAAAGCGCTACACAATAAAATGGAATAAAAAGGAAATTGATACAGAAAGATCATTTTAAACATACAAAAATAAGTTAAAACTGTTACGTGTGGCCCTCGCAAGCCACACAGAGAGAGCTGAGGGTGAGCCAGTGAGCTGTGATGTTTTATTATACTAAGGGATAAGGGATAAGGGACACGGCCTTATAGACCAAAAGTACAGATACTCATACAGGGTAACACTCACGAGTAGTACAGCACAGGAGTAGAGAGCTGGCATCGGGCATAGGGGTTCCGAGGCATGAATACTCACTGCGGGTAACACTCACAAGAATGCTGCAAGAGGAGTAGAGGGCTGGCACCGGGCATAGGGGTTCCAGCCTACACAGTGCTTAATTCGCAGCCCCGAATGATCGGAGCTGCTCCTTTTTATCTTCATTAGCAGCGCCTCAGCTGATGAGGATTAACTGGGCCCCAGCCGTCCCGTAACACTGACAGCTGGGAGCCCGCTGAGACACTGTCAAATGAGAGACCGAGGTAAGGAGGGATATGGTCTGAGTGCCGGACGACCCGGCGTCTCATCCCATGGTGACAGAGCGTCCCCCTCACGGTCGGGCTCCGAACGACCTGAGCCATCCGAGCACCCCCCCCCCCCCCACCTAGGGTGGGTGGAAGGGAGGCAGGACCGGAGGGAGAGAAGCAGAGAGAGGCAAAAAAAAAAGACAAATAGACCATGAACAAATACAGAGTACCAGGGCAGAGAGAAAAAAAAAACAAAACAAACAATACTCCATATCACACAAAAAAGAAATAATTAGACCAGGGCACAAATGAGGAAAATGCTAAGCGTGGGTACAGGTAAAACACACTACTCAATAGCATACAAATGTTTCTAGATCGGGCAGGGGAGAAGAGAGGAAAAAAAAAAACACCATGAAAGTGACAGAAACAAATGAGGCAATTACAGAGTACGGTTGAAAGGGAAACAAAACACATTACTCCATAATGCACAAACGAGGCTAGGAACAGGACAAGAATGAAGAAAATGCTGAGTACGGTTAATAAAAAACACAATACAAAGCGCTACATACAAAGATTCACCTAGAGGACAAAAAACTGCACCCGAGTGACCTTAATATTTACTGAAGGTAAGCGACACCCGAGGAAGATGGCAGGCAGAGTCCAATAAAGCCGGGACAGTTCCGGTGGTCTCCCCGCCCATTGTCCAGCTGGTGAACTGGGGAAAAGGGAATGTTCGGGCGGCCTACCCCAGACCCAGGTCCCAAGAAACAAGTCCTCCGGTGGCCGTGCCAGGCCACCCAGAAGCAAACTCAGTTCATCGGGGGGTCGGACCAGATCGCCGAACCGAAAGTCTTGCGGGTCGGGCGGCCACACAAGCGAACCGAACGGGCACGGTAGGCCCTCCGGCGGCCGACCCGCATCGCTCAACCACCAGGGCTGTTGGGACGGGCGAGAGGTCAAAGCAGACCCCGGCGGAAGAGGCTCGGGGGAGAGCCGATGACGAGGTGGACGAATGTCAGACCGCAGGGAAACAGCCACCCCCTCACCGGACCTGGACGGCACTGGTGCAGAACCCACGTCGGACCCCGATTGGGTCTCGGGCGAACCCACGTCGGACACCACTGGGGCGGAACCCACGTCGGACCCGATTGGGTCTCGGGTGAACCCACGTCGGACACCGCAGGAGCAGCACCCACGATGGACCCCGACTGGGTCGGCACCGCACCAGAACCGACCTCCGACGTCGAACTTGGACCTTCCAGCACCACGAGAGATGGCAACTCCTCGCCGTCAACCCTGGAAGAAGGCTCAGGAACCGGGATCAGGATCACCGGCAGCGCCAGAACCCAGCGAGATGAGCTCGGACGAAGCGGACGGCTGCACCCGGCTCATCTCCCCTAGAGACAGGCTAAAGTGCTCAAAGATATGAAGGAGAAAGAGAAAGTAGAGCACTCGCCTGATCTCGGGTTCTGACGCCGTCCAGGACTGCGAAGATCCAGGATCCGTCATCAGGAGGTCGTCGTCAGGCTCCCACTCAGCTGCGTCGGGCCCCGCAGCCGGCATGATGGTCAGCGCAGCTTGGGATTCCTCCTGCCCCGGTAAGCACGCCGATGGTCCACACGACGTGATGGCAGGAGAACCTTGTCCCGCTGGACCGAACCGCTTCTCCATGGAGACCCGGGGACGCTTGGTCATCGGCAGGGACTCCACGTAGCAGTCAGTCTTCCTCCTCCGTCCACAACGTAGCTGCGGGACCGGAACCGCAGGCCCCCTCCTCATCCCACGACGTTGACCCGGTGCCGGGGACCGCTCAGCGGAGGGAGACACAGAGGGTGCAGGATTAATAACACAGGTTACAGCAGGTGGTGGGAGTTCAGGGCGCTGCGGACCCCGAACTCCCCCTCCAGGAGTATGACAGAGCAAATCACTAAGTTGATGAGAACAAACTGGGACTTGCCTGTCTCCTGGAGGCTGGGTGGTGCCTGCTGCAGTGGACGTTGCTTCTCCCTCTCCCCGCCGGGCGGCAATGGAGGACCCCCTGGGTGGACGTCTGGGAGCCGCTTGTGTTGTCTCCAGAAGAGGGCTCGCCAGGCCGGGATTCCAGGCACACACAGCAGTCGGGGAGCGCGTCGAGGCGGAGGGGGTGACAGCCGAGATGAGCCGGCCCGGAGTGACAGCGGTGGGGAGAGGCTCAGGAGACGAGGCTGTGAAATCTCCTCTCTGACGAGGCGAAGAGGTGACAGCTGCGTGGGAGGAAGGGACCTTGCGACAGCCCGGAACTGGATCCGGATGGGGTTCGTGCTGAGGCGACTTGGCGATGTGATGATGGCTATTCCCAGGGGGCAAAGTGAAGAAGAGACCCAGGAATCGCCGCTCCTGAGCAGAGACCGAGGCGAGGGGGGCATTGAACTCGGGGTAGTTTCGTAGCCCTGGACTCCTCTCCACCAATCTCACCGCCGCCGCCACATGCCTGATGGTGGTAGATGGGTGCACAGCGGAGCTCGCAGCAGCCACTCGGTTCCAGACCTTAACTGCTGTCAGCTGCGGATGCTTCGGGGGAATCCCGAGTGACATCGTGCAGAACGGGGGAAGCCCTCTGGGTGGCGCGAACTCCCGGGCTGGAGTGGAGACAGGAACGGGATCCCGAAGCGGGGGGCGACGTCTCCTCCTCTTCGGCTTCCTGCCGGGATTTCCTTCCAACCCGCGGAGCTCCTCTCGCTGTGCAGCGATGGCGTCCCTCCTGGCACAGACCTCAGGATGGTAGGAATAGCGAAGGTGACTGTCCAGGAGATTCTCAGCACGGTCCAGATGCCAGCGTCTCGCGTTGGAGGCATCGAACAGGGTGGCGGTGAAGAGCGTCCCGTCGACACCCTCCAAGATGGACGTCAGCTTGTCGCCCTGGCGTCGAACGTGACTCCTGGGAGACGGCATGCTAAAAACGCTGACACCCGGACTGGAAGGTACAAGTCCACCAACAACTCACGGCCGCCAGCCACTCGTCTGGCTGCGACTTACTACACTCACGAGTAGTACAGCACAGGAGTAGAGAGCTGGCACCGGGCATAGGGGTTCCAAGGCATGAATACTCACAGCGGGTAACACTCACAAGAATGCTGCAAGAGGAGTAGAGGGCTGGCACCGGGCATAGGGGTTCCAGCCTACACAGTGCTTAAGTCGCAGCCCCGAATGATCGGAGCTGCTCCTTTTTATCTTCATTAGCAGTGCCTCAGTTGATGAGGATTAATTGGGCCCCAGCCGTCCCGTAACACTGACAGCTGGGAGCCCGCTGAGACGCTGTCAAATGAGAGACCGAGGTAAGGAGGGATATGGTCTGAGCGCCGGACGACCTGGCGTCTCATCCCATGGTGACAAAAACAATATTAAAATAATTTTAAAATATCAGACTTACAATTAAAAAGCAGTTGAAACTCAACAAAAATCCTCTTTAAACAAAAGAAGTTTTCAGCTGCTTTTTAAGAGTCCAGAGTCAGCTAGATGTATCTGGAGTGGGAGTCAATTACAAACACCATCCACCGCCCTCCCTGTGTGGAAAGACGTGTCTCCGTGGAAAATGAAGCCCCGAGAATACTTTATTATATGAAAGAGATGTCAACAATTTTACTTTGGGACATGATTTGAGGTTGAATAAGGTGAAAAAATTTGAAATATATGGGATTGTGATACTCGATTATTATGATATTGTCATGAGTCTGGGTGCAGTGTTGCCACAGAGCCCAGACTCTCAATATATTTTGAGTATTGTATGTCTGTTATTATTATCTTGTCAGTTTTTGTATACATCTTGGTTTGTTGACACTTGTGCCCTGTCTTTTCCAGACACTTCCTCTAGCTGCTCACAGTCTGCTCTCCTGCCACCTCAGCTGTGAGCAGTTACTTAATTAGGTCACCTACCAGCTCAGCTCCCCGCACCTGCCGGTCATTTGTTTGCCTTATGTAAACACTGCCAGTTTATTTCTTCTTTGCATTGTATGGTTGGAGTTTAATGGACTTCACGTTACTGAATTTTCTCCTCATCTCCTCCAGAGCTTTCCCGGCTCTGGAGTGTCTCCCTCTGTAAGTTACCCTTGTTTGTATTTTTTGTATAATCTGCACAGTTTTTCGATTTTTGTGTTTTTTTGGTTAATAAATGTCACAACTACAGTTCAGCACGTGGGTCAGTCTTTCCACCCCGAAGGGGCATTCATTACAGATATTGTGATTATTGCTGAATCATGATAGGATTGAATCGTAACCCAAGAATCATGATCCGAATTGAATCACAAGGTCTCTTGCAATTCCCATCCCTACTGCATATACACTGCCTGGCCAAAAAAAAAGTCACACTGTAATATTTTATTGAACTGCCTTTAGCTTTGATTACAGCACATATTTGCTGTGGCATTGTTTCAAAAAGCTTCTGCAATGTCACATTTATTTCCATACAGAGTTGCATAAATTTTTCTCCAAGATCTTGGATTGATGATGGGAGAGTCCAACCACTGTGCATCTCCAGCACATCCCAAAGATTCTCAATGGGGTTAAGGTCTGGACTCTGTGGTGGCCAATCCATGTGTGAAAATGATGCCTCATACTTCCTGAACCACTCTTTCACAGTTCAAGCCCTATGAATCCTGACATCGTCATCTTGGAATATGCCCATGCCATCAGGGAAGAAAAAAAAATCCATTGATGGAATTACCTGGTCATTCAGTATATTCAGGTAGTCAGCTGACCTCATTTTTTGGGCACATAACGTTGCTGAATCTGGACCTGACCAATGGCAGGCTCTTACTTAATATTTGCTTAGTTAAATCCAGGCGGTGACTTTTTTTGGCCAGGCAGTGTATATATGTACTGTATGCTGTGTGTATATTCGAAGATTGCTCATCAGTACCCAAATAGCTACAAAAGCACACACATGCTACTTTGCCCACACATGGGGGAAACAGACGTATGAAAAACACATGAGAGATGAACGATGCTTGTCCATCTGGCTCACAGACTGCTCTGTGTCATAATAATCAGAGGGGGATGACATGGATCCACAGAGTCTAAACTACCATGAAGACAAAAGGAAAGGTGATAACAGAGACCAATGTGTGAGAGCAGAAATGTCTTTCCCATTTTTTCTAAAGCCTTAATTTACAACCTCAGCTCGATCCACACAGCAGGTGCATCATTGCACTCATAGTTTTTCCATTTTTCCCCTCCTCCCTATTTTGTCTGTCCTTGTTTGATTGTTTCTTTTTTCCTGCTGACCCGACTTGTGCGCTCAGATTTCTTGTCCATGCAGAAAGCAGAGAAAATAGATATTTCTAAAGCTTTTTTTTCCTACTGTCTTCTGAGATCCACTGTGCTGAAAAAATGCAAAGAAATGCACATCAGATTAATTCAGTTTTCACACAAATGAAGGCTCTTTAATGGTGTTGGATTTTTTTTTTAGACTGTAAGGGCAAGCCAGTGCTTTACCTCCACAACCTGTTTTGTCAAAATGAGGACAAGGGAAATAAAAAGCACATAGCTGTATAAAGGCAGCAGCCCCAGGATAACCTTTATTTGCCCCTACAATAGAAGCATGGATTACAGATGGGGACATTTTTAATGGTGCATGACCACACAGACCAAACACATATTCACTGGGTTTCCTCTCTACAGGAGAGCTGCTGGTCAAACACATCCAGCTGAGGAAGTCACCCCACCACCATATGTCATCCTCCCCACACCCAATCCCCAATTCCCATCAGTCAATCAACCTTTCTTTTCCTCACCAGCCATGGACTCAGAACCAAATCTTCCTTGCATCTCATTTTTGCCAATAGGTTACTCTCCCATTTGGCTCTCTGCTTCGTGAAATAATTCCCAGTCACTACAGTGATGATATCATCTCTGTGCAACCTGACACTACACTGCAGCATGACTACTCTCGGCATAAGTAATCCGAGAGGCCAGCTGCCTACAACACTGACACACAAAACCAAAGTTGACCTATGACTCAAAGGTCCATTGACTCAATTCTGGTGGAGAGAGAATCAAAAACAGAGGGTCTGATACAGGCTGTCTGAAATTTAGTAGAAGTGAAGGGGAAAAAAAGGCCATTAGCAACATATATGAAAGCCAAAACCACAAAAATGCAATTCTTATCACTGGCTTTAGATTTACCAAGGTTTTTTATTTGGTTTTGGTTTTGTCATTCTGTCTTAAGAAACAATCCAGTGCTGACAGGTTCTCAGCATTGTTTCCACAAGTCCTCAAATCGATAAGGCAACATAGGTTGTTTTTTCCAACTTTCCAAATACTACACACTTGAGCATTTTAAAAATGGTGAGAACAGTTTATGTCACCATTTCAGAATCCTTCAAATCCACATACTTCGGTGCGTGGGATTGGTGGACAAGAATAACACCAATCTCCAGTTAGGATAGGGTTAGAGAAGGGAAGGGTCTACTTTCAATACATTATATCAGGGGTGTCCAATCATGTGCCATGGAGGGCCAAGACCCTGCAGGCTTTACCTCCAACCAGTGTCTGCAACAGCAGATTCCACTGAACTTCTTTCCACTGACTGCTGATCAGTGAAAACACATGCAGAAGAGACTGGGTAGAAGAGAAAACCTGCAAAGTTCAGTGGAATGTGCTGTTGAAGACACTAGTTGGAGGTAAAGCCTGCAGGGTCTTGGCCCTCCATGGCACATGATTGGACACCCCTGCTTTACACTACTCCTCCTCTGCACACGTCCAAACCATTTCAGCCTTGTCCCTCTTATTTTGTCTCCAAACGGCTAAACCTGAGCTGTCATGTCTCTCCATATAGTGATTTTTCATGACCACTAGATGCTGCTCTTTCAAAAAATAACTATAGAGATTCCTGCTGGTAAAAACAACTTCTTTGACTATTGTCTGTTGGAGTACACTCTCGCTTGTTTAATTGACAGTATGCGGCTTTTAAAGAGGGCAAGACTTTTTCAAAGTAATCACACTGGAAGGATACACAAAATTAGTGCTACAAATTACCTTGAGTCATTGTCCTGGACACCAGCTCTCTTGCTCCTCATTTACATATGGTCTCTTACACCTGCACCAGAATAACAGACTCTTTTACATAAATTCAGCCTTTGCTGTTCAGGATTTCCAGAATTTTGTTTTTGTTTTTGTTTTTTTACCAAGGTCATAGTTTATTTAAAGATTGTAGTGATGATAAACAGCTCTGAATATAATGCAGACACATACATCAGCAGTAACTCAACTCAATGCTATTGATATTATCTGAACAAAACAAACAGCTTAAAATAACCAAGGAGATGGATGTGAAGCCCAACTAGTGAGTTCATACCCCAGTCTGGATGTCACCATCCTCTTGGTGACACAAGTAGAGTGCTGGACTCTGGTGTGGGAGGTTGTGGATTCAAACCCCTGTTTGGATGTCACCAGTTGGACTTCACTGCCCATCCCTATTGTTGCAATAAGGGTAGTATCTCACTCGGCTGAGACAGCTTGAGACTAGTTGGAGAACGGCATTCTCAACGGAGTTTCCAAAATGTTTCCACACATTCTCGGTGGTTCTCATTTCCCTCTCCTGAGTCACAGGGTCTCACACTCATCTGGCAGGAATTTTGAACATGTTCAAAAATCTGTGCACCAGCTTTCTCTCAAAATAGTCTCAGAGTCATTGCAGGTGTTTCAAACCCGTCTCAACCTCATCTCTATCGAGTGTTGGGCGCAGGGCTTGACATTAAACTTTTTTGCTCACCGGCCACTGTGGCTAGTGATTTTTCAAAGTTATTAGCCACTCAGCGTTTTCACTACCTACAATTTTGTGGTTGAAAATTATGTTTAATATCACCAAATTTGACTATTGCATGCTAAATTTTACTTGAACTAAATTTACAACCTTTTTAAATGTAAATGACCCTTATATATACATAAAAATAGCAAGAGAAACACTGTTTAATTATTAGCAGGAGTAAATACTGTAAAGCAGTCGAGAAAAATATTTGCAAAATGAGAGAGAAGTACAGGCAGATTTGGGGTCCGTCCCAGTTCTCATTTGTACCTCTTCCCCTTTGCCTACCCCCACCCCTTGTTCCTTGAAATCAAAGGCCAAGGGGCTGGGGTTGAAAAGGACCCCTATAAACTGGGACACCCCTTCAATGCTGCACAACGTCATTAGTAGTTGCTGATGGATTTAATGTAAATGTTCACAACCTGTTTCTACCACAAAAAAGACAAAAAAGGAAACTGATGAGAAAAAAAGTCTCATCATTAAGGAGAAAAATGCCTCAAATTTACATGAACAATTCTAATCAGTAGAAAAAGTCAGAAATTTACTAGAAAAAAAGCTGTAAATTTAGAGAAAAACTTGGACCCCCTGGCAGGCTGTGTTGGCCTGCGGGCCACATGTTTGACACCCCTGGACCAGCACATTAAAAATACATAATTAGAGGTTTTATTTCCATGAACTAGTTGCAAATCACAGATATCATAGATAATCACAGATAAATGTCTTCTTTCATTCTACACCTTTCACTCTATATATATATCACGGACACACAGATCGCCCCAAGGGTCTCCCGAGTCGACGGACGGAGCCACTGTTTGCAGCGGGAGACGATACAGCAGGGAAGAGTTAGCTAGCTGGCTAGCTAGCTCCAACCGCCACCCGGTGCTAGCGGAGAAGCTCGACATGCCGAGGAACTGTGGCGAAAACGACGCGGGTGCCGGGCTGGAGTTTAGGCGGCGTGCAAGAAATATAAGACAGAATAATAAAGAGCGATGGCAAGAACCAAGCAGACCGCCCGTAAATCTACTGGAGGAAAAAGCCCCCCAGGAAGCAGCTAGCCACCAAGGCTGCTCGAAAAAAGCGCTCTGGCTACCGGTGGAGTGAAGAAGCCTCACCGTTACAGGCCCGGTACCGTGGCTCTGAGAGAGATCCGTCGCTACCAGAAATCCACGGAGCTGCTCATCCGTAGGCTGCCCTTCCAGCGCCTGGTGAGGGAGATCGCTCAGGACTTCAAGACCAACCTGCGCTCCAGAGCTCCGCCGTCATGGCTCTGCAGGGGGCCAGCGAGGCCTACCTGGTGGGTCTCTTCGTGGACAACAACCTGTGCGCCATCCACCCCAAGAGGGTCACCACCAACCTTCCTCAAAGACATCCAGCTGGCCCATCGCACCCGCGGAGGGAGAGAGAGCTTAGACTTTCTGCCCACATTCGCCAACCACAATGCTCCGCACTGTGTGTCTATATATATATATATATATATATATACGTATATATATATATATATATATATATATATATATATATATATATATATATATATATATATATATATATATATATATATATATATATATGTACATATGTATACTAGCTGCTCTTGTTTTTTTCTTGCCTTCTGACTGTTGCTCTGAGTGTTGCTATCCCCGTGCTGTTGCAATCCTGGAATTTCCCCATTGTGGGACTAATAAAGGCTTATCTTATCTTATCTTATCTTATAAATGAAAGTTCACATCAGAACAAGCTTCATTTGCTCTTTACAGCAACATAAAGTTTAGTCACTTTTTCTCTGTCATATGAAAACTTAAATTTGCACAACTGCGAACAGTAAACGGGAACTTCTTGCTCTAAAAATAATCATATTGAACCACAGAGGTAGGAGATGATGTGGGGGGAGAGCACAGGATATTCTCACCGCTGGGACAATGGGGGGATCAGGGTCAGTTGTCCCCGTGATCTGATCACTGAGAGTGACTGCTGTTTGTTCATCACCATTTCTCCAGACTGGGAATAAAATGAACCGACCTGTGAAGCCAGACTCCGTCTGTGGTCTCCTATGTACAAGGCTGCAGCTGGCAACAGTGGACCAATGAGAATACATTGTGTGTGCACAGATAGCGCTTATGGGAGTTGTAGTTTTGTAGTCTCACTTTGCTATAGGTTTATTATTTAGATGTTGCTTGAGAAAATTACAACCTGCCAAAGTGGCTAATGGGAGTGGCTGTCTTACCACAGCCGAAATCTACCCACCAGTGGCTGGTGGGCAGGTGTTAATGTCAAGCCCTGTTTGGGCAGGCATTGCGGCACTGTCGTCAGTGTAGAAAAACCCTAAATTTTGTCTCGAGCATGTTGCGAGAATGTCCTTCAACACTTGCATGACATGTATACCGACAACAAGAGAACTTTGGCCAAAACCTCACTGAGCGCTTGTGCAACATTATTGCAACATTCATGATTCCAAGTGAAAATGCACATGTCCAAACCATCTCACCTTGTCTCCCTTACTTTGTCTCAAAACTGCTCAACCTGAGCTGTCCCTCAGATATACTCATTTCTAATCTTATTACTCCTAGTCACTCCCAATGAGAACTCTGTCACCTCCATCTCTGCCTCCTGTGTTTTCATTAGTGCCACTGTCTCCAAACCATACATCATTGCAGGTCTCACTACTGTCTTGAAAAGCTTCCCTTTCACTTTACCTGCTATCCTTCTGTCACAAATCACTCCTGACACTTGTCTCCACCCACTCCACCCTGGGTCATAAAAATTTATTTCAAATGTAAACTACAAGTTTTCCACTTGAAAATAATCCCCCTTGAGTGTAATGCACTTTCCCATCCTTCTCTGCCATGCCTCCATGTAATCCTGGAAGAAGTCTCCCGGGATTGTGTTTACACATTTCAAAAATGCTTAAATCAGATTACAGAGGATGGCATTAAAAATAACACTCCCCCTGCAGATTGCAGATGGCTGTTCCTTTTTATTCACTCCAGCATTCAGGGTTCACTTCAGAGTTGCAGATTTGCTTCTTTTACTTATTAAATGCCCATGTAAAGCTCCTTAAAATAACAGTTACATGGTTTACCTTAAAACTTTGTGGTTAAGATTAGAGAAAGGATTATGATTAGAGTTAGGGAAGGGTGGGTGTCTATTTTAAGATAAGATAAGATAAGATAAGCCTTTATTAGTCCCACAACGGGGAAATTCCAGGATTGCAACAGCACAGGGATAGCAACACTCAGAGCAACAATCAGAAGGCAAGAAAAAAAAAACAAGCAAGCAAGAGCAGCTAATAAACATATGTACGTATTACTATAAAATATATATATATACACACACACACAGACACACAGTGCAGAGCATTGTAGCTGGATGGAATAAATATATGAATATATGAACACACAGTGCAGAGCATTGTAGCTAGATGGAACAGATTTCAACAGATCTTTTCAACAGATTACACCTCTCATCTGTTATGTTTGTCTGCTGCAGAGGCAGAAAAGATGGACCCAAACATCCACCTCCTCACACCATTTTATCTACAACCAGCATTTTCTTTTATGAGCATCCCAAAGTGATAAAGCAAAATATTGGTAAAACTCAAATTAAACATAAAGCCTCTAAATTGAATGATTTGGCCTCTGTTCCTCCTCATAATTTAAAAATTAAATGTGGTTTATTAAATATTAGGTCTCTAACTCCCAAGTCTCTGTTAGTCCATGATCTGTTAATTGATCATCAGATTGATTTAATTTCCCTTACAGAGACTTGGTTAGGACAAGAGGATTATGTTGGTTTAAATGAATCAACTCCCTCTGGTTATTTAAACTGTCAAAATCCCAGAAGTTCTGGTCGTGGAGGAGGAGTAGCATCAATTTACCATTCCAAATTACTAGTTAATGTAAAGCAAAAAACATGTTATAATTCCTTTGAGGGCCTGGTCCTCAGTGTTGGGCACTTTAGCAATTCCAGGTTAAACCCAATTTTATTTGCCATAGTTTATCGTCCCCCATCAACCTATTCAGAATTTTTATCCGAATTTCCTGATTTCTTAGCTGATTTAGTGCTGAAATCTGATAGAATAATTATAGTAGGGGACTTTAATATACATGTGGATGTAGATAGTGACTGCCTTAATGTGGCTTTTAATTCAATATTAGACTCGATTGGGTTTTCTCAGAAAGTAGGAAATTCTACTCATTACCTCCACCATACATTGGACCTTGTTCTGACATATGGCATAGAAATAGAAAATCTTGTAGTGTCTCCTCATAACCCTGTACTGTCAGACCATTGTCTGTTAACCTTTGATTTTACTATTTCTGACTATTTGGCTCCTAAAGAAAAATATTATCACAGTAGATGCTTCTCAGATGATGCTGTTTCCAAATTTATGCAGATTGTTTCCTCTATGCCATGTGTCAACACAACGGAAATAAGCTATAGACAGCTTGCTCCTTCTGTAATTGATAACATGGTGGATAGTGTTTCAACTTCTCTGCATCAGGCTCTAGACTTGGTGGCCCCCTTAAAAAAGAAAAAGTCTAATCAGAGATTTTTAACTCCTTGGTTCAACACAGAAACTCGTAGCTTAAAACAGAAGACTCATCAATTAGAAAGAAAATGGTGCTCTACTAATTTAGATGAAATCTATTTAGCTTGGAGAAATCATCTTTTAATTTATAAAAAATCTCTTAGAAAAGCTAGAACGAGTTATTACTCTGCATTAATAGAAGAGAACAAGAATAATCCCAGGTTTCTTTTCAGTACTGTAGCCAGATTGACAAAGAGTCAGGACTCTGTCAATCCTAGCATCCCCTTAGAGCTTACTAGTCAGGACTTTATGAACTTTTTCAATAATAAAATTTCATCCATCAGAGATAAAATCAATCAGATTCTTCCCACAGTTAACTTAAATACTGTAACTACTACAACTCCTTCTATTGATGTCTGTCTTGATGAGTTTACTCCAATCGACCTTTGTGAGTTAGACAAAATAGTTTCCTCATCCAAACCTTCAACTTGTCTTTTAGACCCTATTCCTACCAGGTTATTTAAAGAAGTCTTCCCACTTATTGGTAGCTTTATTCTTCATATAATCAATTCTTCATTAACTTTAGGCCATGTACCGCAAGCTTTTAAAACGGCTGTAATTAAACCCTTACTCAAAAAGCCAACGCTAGATCCAGGAGCTTTAGCTAACTATAGACCAATCTCTAATCTCCCTTTCATTTCAAAAATCTTAGAAAGAGTTGTTGCTACGCAATTATTTGACCACCTGCAGGGAAATGGTTTATTTGAGGAGTTTCAATCTGGGTTTAGAATCCATCATAGCACTGAAACAGCCTTAGCGAAGGTCACTAACGACCTCCTCATTGCATCTGATAATGGACTAGTTTCTGTACTTGTCCTTTTAGATCTTAGTGCAGCTTTTGATACTATTGATCATAATATTCTACTTGATAGATTAGAACACTATGTTGGACTTAATGGAACTTCGTTGCAGTGGTTTAGATCTTATTTATCTGATAGGTTCCAGTTTGTTCATGTAAATGATGAGTTTTCTCTCAGCTCAAAGCTTAGTCATGGAGTTCCACAGGGATCTGTGCTTGGCCCTACTCTTTTTAGTTGATATATGCTTCCGTTAGGCAACATTATTAGAAAGCACTGTATACATTTTCACTGTTATGCAGATGACACACAATTATACCTGTCAATGAAGCCAGATGATACTAATCAATTAGCCAAGTTAGAAGCCTGTCTTAAGGAAATCAAAGTTTGGATGACTTGTAATTTCCTGCTATTAAATTCAGATAAGACTGAAGTCATTCTTGTTGGTCCAAAAAACCTTAGAAATTCCTTTCCAAATCAAACTTTCAGTTTGGATGCAGTTACTCTTTCTCTTAATAGCTCTGTGAGGAACCTTGGAGTTATTTTTGATCAGGATTTGTCCTTCAATTCACATATTAAATTTGTTTCTAAGACTGCCTTCTATCATTTGCGTAATATTGCCAAGATTAGGAGCATCTTGTCTCAGAGTGATGCTGAGAAGCTGATCCACGCTTTTGTTAGCTTGAGATTAGATTATTGTAATTCTTTATTATCAGGCTGTCCTAAAACATCTTTAAAAAGTCTTCAGCTGATCCAAAATGCTGCAGCAAGAGTTTTAACAGGTACTAGAAAGAGAGATCATATCTCTCCGGTTCTGGCCTCCCTTCATTGGCTTCCCATAGAGTTTAGAATTAAGTTTAAAATCCTTCTTCTTACTTACAAAGCTCTAAACAATCAGGCTCCTTTTTATTTAAAAGATCTGATACTACCGTATCATCCTAACAGAGCACTACGCTCCCAAAATGCAGGTTTACTTGTAATACCTAGAATCTCCAAAAGTACAATGGGAGGCAGAGCCTTCAGTTATCAAGCTCCTCTCCTGTGGAATCAGCTGCCAATCTGGATTCGGGAGTCAGGAACATTTGTTAACATTTGTTTGTTCTCTCCCATAGATTGAGTCCCCATCGTGCTGTTTGCTCTCTACATGTCTGTTCTTTTCTTCTTCTCTGTCCCCTCACCCCCCAGCCAGTCGCAGCAGATGACTGCCCCTCCCTAAGCCTGGTTCTGCTGGAGGTTTCTTCCTGTTAAAAGGGAGTTTTTCCTCTCCACCGTCGCCAAGTGCTTGCTCACAGGGGATCGCCTGATTGCTGGGGTCTTTCTGCAACTGTGGGGGTCCTCCCTACAGTTGATAGTGCTATGAGATGACTGTTATTGTGAAATGGCGCTATATAAATAAAGTTGAATTGAATTGAATTGAATTGAATTATGAGGAGAAAGCTCAATTTATCAAGATTTATTTTAGCATTGAGAGCTGTACAGGAAACAATACCAGCTCCATTGAATTTATCCAAACCAATGAAAAGTCACCGGAGTGGTGGCTCAGTTGGTAGAGCATCCGCCCCACACCCGGGAGGCAGGGGTTCAAATCCCGGCCGGGTCATACCAAAGACCATTTAAAAATGGTGCTTTCTGCCTTCTAGCGTGATGCTCCGCATAATGGAATGGGGAAAGTAAAGTTACACACAGAGCTACCAGAGGACTGACCCCCCGCTGTAGCTTTCACTACTTACAGTAGCTGTGTGGCCTAGGGTCAGAGAAACGGAGATAGGCGCTGCCCATATACACCTTCAGGTGTGAAGGGATTAACTAACTAATGAAAAGTCATGTAAGTCTTTGCAAAGCTATTTAGACTTTACTTTCTAAAGTGCTCTCAATCATACTCTCACTAAGGGATGAGCGACGGCGTATTATTTACTCTCTGTGTGATGATAATAATACAGATTATTAAGGGTCTTAAATCAGTACTTAATTCTTCCAATCTTTAACTTTAAACAATAAAAACAATTCTCACTTGCATTTTTTTTTTAAATCTCTCATCTTCATCTAAAGTCAACAGTGTTTTCACTGCTTTCACTTTCATAATCATCTTTTTGTTCAGGCCCTGAGTAGGACAGCACTTTCTGATTATGTCCTCACAGTTTCCATAGTGATGCTGAAATGAACCATGGCCTTAAATGCAACAAATGAGAGAAGAAAGCAGTTATGGCTCTCCAGTGCCACCCTGTCCTCTTCTAAATGCTCACTTCAGTCCCATCAGTCCCACCCTCCACCCACCCTCCACCGAGTTAAACCGCTGGACTTTTTCCACACACACACACACACACACACACACACACACACACACACTACAAAGGTCTGCAGCAGCTGTGGAAGGTTCAAGGTGAAGATGAGTTTGCTTTGCTGCATCAGCTAATACTGTCATTCTTTTTGGGGATCGTGGGATGTGAAACCTATTATGGGTGGGCAAAGGCACTTTCTGTGTAGCCAGCAAGTTGAAAACAGTTTTTTTTTCCTGCTTACAGATGTTTAAAATCAAACTGAATATAAAAAATTATTTTCTGATTCTGCACTGCCTATAAAAAGTATTCACCCCCCTTGGATGTTTCATCCTTTTATTGCTTTATAAAATGAAATCATGGTCAAAATAATTTGGCTTTTTTGACAAAAATTTACAAAAAAAAAAAAGCTTCTTTCATGTCAAAGTGAAAACAGATTTTTACAAACTATTGTCAATCAATTAAAATTATTGTCATGATTCAGGGCAAGTGAAGCTCAAACGCAGAGCTGCCAGAACGAACACTCAGACTCGGATGTAAAAATGCACCAGTTTATTGTAAAAACCAAAACCTAACACACAACTCTAAATAAAAGTCCTCAACTAAGGAAAGGAGCAAAACAAAAACACACACTTAAATTTACACAAAACTGGTGCCTGCTGGAGTGCACTCAGCCTATGGGGAGAGAGCAAAAAGAGATTATTAGGGACAGACTTTCCACACGAGGAGAATAAACTAGGAGAGCACTCTTACTCAATGAGCAGAGGAGTCCGGCAGGGAACTCCTGCGGGGACCAGAGGAACAGGGGGGAAGCCGGTGACCTGGGTAGACGTTCCGGTGTCTTCTTGGTCAGGCGAGTGTGATCAGCTCCAGAGTACACACTGATAAGGTGGCAGCAAACCTGAGGAGACAGAATGAAATGAGAGGTAAAGACACAGATCAATGTGAGGGAAATAATTATGAGTGGCTTAGATGACGGTAGCAAACCAGCGGTGAGCTCCTCACATGCTGGCTCTTAAATACGCTAAACAATTAGGAAGCAGCAGGTATGTAATCACACAGGTGTAGGTAATACTCCAGAGCTGGGAAGACTGGAAGATGAGGGGAGGGGGAGCACGCTCGCCTGATCATCACAGTGCCCCCCCTTCCTCAAGGGGTGCCTCCTGGCATCCCACTGGACTTACACGGGTGTGTCCGATGAAATGCCCGCACCATCTGCTTGTCCAAGATGTAGGACCCTGGAATCCAGGACCTCTCCTCCGGACCGTACCCTTTCAAGTCGACGATGCTACTGGCACCCACGACCCCGTCGACGGACATCCAGAATCATCTCCACCGCGTACGTGGTCTGACCATCGATGACCCGGGGAAGGGGGAGGGGGAGGGCAGAGAGGGCTGGTGGAGAGGGGCTTGATGCGGGAGATGTGGATGGTAGGATGAATCCGCATCGAAAGTGGCAGGTCCAACCGAACAGTGATGTCATTGATGATTTGCTTGATGGGGAACAGGCCCAGATAGCATGGGGAGAGCTTTCAGGACTCTGTCTTGAGCTGGATCTGTTCGGCGGACAGCCAGACCTTCTGTCCCACTGTGTATTTTGGCATCGGCACATGTCTGCGGTTAGCGTACTGTTGATTCCGCTAAGCAGAGCGGAGGAGGGCAGCTCTTGTGGCCCTCCACAGACGGCGACAATGGCGCTCGTGGACCTCCACAAATGGGACGGCAAGGCCCCTCTCCGCCATGGGCAGCAGAGGTGGTGTGTAGCCCATCGAGGCCTCAAACGGAGTAAGCCCAGTAGAGTAGGAGAAAGCAGAGTTATGTGAATACTCCACCCAGGTCAGGTGGGAGCTACAGATGGATGGGTTGCAGGCTGCTTCACACCTTAGGGTGGCCTCGAAGGACTGATTGGCATGTTCAGCCTGACCGTTACCTTGCGGACGGTATCTGGACGTCAGACTGGCTGTAGCATCCAAGAAGCGGAAAAACGCCTTCCACACCTGGGATGTAAACTGTGGCCCCCGGTCCAAGACAATGTCTATAGGAATCCCATGTAGCCAGGTCATGTGCTGCATCACCAGATCAGCTGTCTCCATGGCAGATGGTAACTTGCGGAGAGGGACCAGGTGTATGGCCTTGGAGAACTGGTTGACAATGGTGAGGATCACAATATTGCCTTGGGATGGAGGGAGGCCGTGACAAAATCCAGTGCGATGTGGGACCATGGACAACTTGGCACTGGGAGGGGATGGAGAGGGCCAGCTGGTGGGGAAGAGTCAGACTTGTTTGCGGCACAGATGTGACAGGCCTTGACATACTCCCGCACATCCCTCCCAAGTGTGGGCCACCAAAACGCTCTCCTGAGCAGCTTGATTGTGCGGGAGATGCCGGGATGGCAGGCAAAGAAGCTGGTGTGCCCCCACTTAATCACCTCGCTGTGTAATGTTGAGGGCACATAAAGCCGGTCAGGCAGACCTTCCTCGGGGATGGGTTCCGATGACTGAGCCTGCTGAACCCTCTGCTCAATCTCCCACAAGAGTGTCCCGAGAAAGCAGGAGGAGGGGATAATAGTCTCCGGGGGAGACACAGCAATTGCGGAGGCAGAAGTCCAGGAGGAGGAGTTGGAAGAAAACTGGCATGAGAGAGCATCAGCCTTTGTGTTGCCGGGCCCTGGTCAGTACAAGATGGACAGATTGAACCTATTAAAGAACAGGGCCCACCACGTCTGCCGTGAATTCAACCGCCTGGCCAATCGAAGATATTCTAAATTTTTATGATCAGTCCAGACAATGACCTGTTGGCTAGCTCCCTCCAGCAAGTGTCTCCACTCCTCCAATGCCAGCTTAATGACCAACAGTTCGCAGTCCCCAACATCATAATTCCTATCGGCCTGCGTTAACCACCAGGAGAAATATGCGCGGATAGAGCTTCTGGTCAGAGATGCTGGGAGAGGACAGTGCCACCCCCTATTTGGAAGTATCCACCTCAATCACGAACTGTGCCAAAGGAGCCACCTGTGCCAAAGGAGCCACCTGTGCCAGGACGTGCGCGTTGGTGAAGAGGCCTTTCAGGGTCACAAAAGCTCGTTCAGCAGCCACGGACCACTTGAACAGGCTATTGGTTGATGTCAACTGCGTAAACGGTTGCACCACCTTGCTATAATCATGGATAAATCGGCGGTAGAAGTTGGTGAAGCCCAGGAAGCATTGGAGTTGCTTCCTGGACTGGGGAGGTTGGTCAGTCTACTACCGCCTTGATTTTCTCCAGATCGGCCTTTAACGCACCCTCGGTGATGATGAACCCCAGGAACAAAGTTGAGCGAGTGGAAAATTTGCACTTTGCTTTCACAAAAAGCTGATTCTCCAGCAGCCGCTGCAGGATGCACCGAACGTGGACTACGTGCTCCTCCAGCATGCGTGGAAAAAATCAAAATGTTGTCCAAATACACAAAAACAAACTCTTTCACCATGTCCTGTAACACGTCATTAATTAAGGGGCATTGGTCAGCCCAAAGGGCATAATCAAATACTCAAAATGGCCCAATGGTGTTTTAAATGCCATCTTCCACTCGTCCCTCTCACGAATGTGGACCAAGTGATACGCATTACAGAGGTCGAGCTTGGTGAAGTAAAGTGCCCATTGGAGTAGCTCAAATGCTGAGTTCATAAGGGGCAGCGGATATTTATCCTTATGGGTCCCATCCTTTTTACCCTACAAAAAAGAACCCAGCACCGAGAGGGGCAGACGACGGATGAATAATGCCGACGCTGAGAGAGTCTTTTATGTAGGTCTCCATTGCCTCCCTCTCCGGCCCAGATAAACTGTAGAGCCGGCTGGATGGCAGCCGCATGCCCGGAAGGAGGTTGATGGCACAATCATAGGCCTGGTGAGGTGGTAATGATAGGGCCCTGGACTTGCTAAAGACCTCCCCTACGTCATGGTAGACCTCGGGCACGGAGCTGAGATCAGCCGGTTAAGCCGGAGGGGAGGAGATTTTGAGAGAGGGTGAGCACGTGGTCGAGCAGAGGCACGATGACAGAAAGGGATCCAGGACAAAATTGAGCCCTAATTCCAGTTTATAATCTGATTGTGAATATGGAGCCACGGATACTCCAGGATCATGGGGGTGGTCGTTTGAGGCAGGACACTGAACTATACAGTCTCGCAGAGATTACCGGACAGAATGACCGAAATGGACTCAGTCAGTTCAGTAATTGCTGCTATGCTGCTGCCTGAGACCACCGAGACAGTCAAGGGTGTTGGGACATTCCTGGTGGGTATCTATAATTTTTGAACCATGGCCTGTTGAATGAAATTTTGCTCCGCTCCTGAGTCAGTCAGGGCGGAGGTTTTGAACTCGGGCCCCTGTAACTGAATGAGGGCCGAGAGCTCAAGACAGTTGGGAGAGTTTTGCGAAGGCCCTCCTGCCAGACCCCCCACGGCGACTGGCAGGCCGGGTCTTTCGGGCCGAATTGGGCATTTCGATAATGCGTGGCCAGGAACCCCACAATAAATACACACCCCTGCCCTCTTGTGGAGACGGCGTTCCCTTGGAGTCAGACAGATCCTGCCGAGGTCCATTGGCTCCAGTAACAATGCCGGCCAGACAGCATCAGAGGCCGGGGGGGCCGGCCATAGAGCGAACGGGGAAGCAGTGGCCTTCTGCTCCCTCGCACGCTCCCTAAACCGGTTATCCAGGGCCACTGCCTGCACAATAATCTCATCTAGAGAGGAGGGGGACGCGCGGATAGCCAGCTCATAGTAGAGGTGCATATCCAGGCCCCAGAGGAAGGCACTGCGCAGGGCAGCACCTTCCTCCGCCAGTATAGGGCTATACCAGCCCTATAATCCCCTTAGGGATGAGTGTAGGGAAGCAGCAGGTATGTAATCATGCAGGTGTAGATAATACTCCAGAGCCAGGAAGACAGGAACAGGAGGGGAGGGGGAGCATGATCACCTGATCATCACAATTATATAAAGTAAATGATTGCATAAGTATTCACCCCCTTCAGGTTAGTATTTAGTAGATGCACCTTTGGCTGAAATCACAGCAATGAGTCTGTGTGGATTTGTCTCAATCAGGCTGGCACATCTGGACACTGCAGTTTTTCTCCATTCTTCCTTGCAAAACAGCTCAAGCTCTGTCAAGTTGCTCGGGGATCAGGCGTGAACAGCTCTTTTCAAGTCCAGCCACAAATTTGAGATCTGGGCTTTGACTTGGCCACTCCAGAACATTTACCTTGTTGTCTTTGAACCACTTCTGTGTAGTGTTTGCTGTATGCTTGGGGCCGTTGTCTTGCTGGAAAATAAATCCTCTCCCAAGCTGTAGTTCTCTTGCAGAGTGAATCAGATTATCCTCCAGGATTTGATGATATTTTTCTATATTCATGTTCCCTTTTACTATTTTCTATCAACAAAGCTTGTTTTTCACTACAAGCTAGAAAGAGATTGGGTTTATCCACCTTTTTACCAGTTCTTGATTATGGTGACTTTTTGTATATGAATGCCTCAATGAAATATCTCATTAAGCTGGGCTCTTTATATCATAGTGCTTTAAGATTTGTCACTAACCTCAGACCTCTAACTCATCATTGTGTTCTGTATTCCAGTACTGGCTGGCAATCTCTTTCCATGCGACATTTGGGACATTGGTATAATTTTATTTACAAAGCCATACTCAGTAATCTTCCATTCTACATTTGCAAACATATTACGTGGAAATCACCATCTGCTTACAATCTTCGATCAGAAAATTCACATTTGTTGGCTCTCCCAAATGTCAGGACAGAGATGGGAACAAAAGCTTTCAATCCCATTCTGCTCCAGTCACATGGAAAAACTCCAAAATAATCTCAATTTACACAACTTAATAAAGATTTCTGAATTTATGTCTATGGTTGCTGCACTAATAAATGAGTCCTTCACTGTTTGTTTGTGTCATTCATAGAGATCTGATAATTAGATACTTGATATTTGTTTTATTGTTTTTATTAAATTATTATTGGTTTTTATTTTGTATTCATTTTTATTTTTAACCTTTGTGTTGTTTTGTAATTGGTTGTTTTTATATAAGTGCTACCATCTTGGCCAGGGCACCACTGTAAAAGAGGTCCTTGCCTCAGTTGGTTTTATCCCTCGTAAAATAAAGGTTAAAAAAAAAAAAATAGCCTTCCAGGGCATACTGCAAAGAAGCATCCCCAGAGCACGACATTGCCACCACCATGCTTCATAGTGGAGATGGTGTGTTTAGGGTGATGTGCAGTTTGGTGATCGCCAAACACAGCATCAGTCTGATGGCCAAGAAGCTCAATTTCTGTCTCATCAGATCAAAGAACTTTCTTCCAGTTGACCTTGGAGTCTCCCACATGCCTTTGAACAAATTCCAGGTGAGATTTCATGTGAGGTTTTTTCAACAGTGGCTTTCTCTTTGCCACTCTCCATACAGCTTGGATTGGTGAAGAACCTGGGCAACAGTTGTAGCATGTACGGTGTCTCTCATTTGGGCCACTGAAGCTCTCAACTCCTTCAGAGTGGTTGTAGGTGTCTTGGTGGCCTCCCTCACCAGTCTTCTTCTTGCACGATCACTCAGTTTGTGAGGACGGCCAGCTCTAGGCAGATTAGGTAAGTGCCATTCTGCTTCCATTTCTTAAAAGGAACTCTGATTATATTGGCATGTTAGCTCTATATGCTTTATTTTTATGTTACTAGCATAACTATAATATAATTTTTTTGAAAATAATTCCGTTTTATATATTTTTAAAAAACTTTATTACGATGTAAATCGCCATTATTGTTTACGTCGCAATGCATTCTGGGTAGTGACGTAAAAGGGTTGAAGCCGTTTTTTTTGTCTTATACAAGCCAAGAAGCGAAGCTACAAACTACTGCCATTTGTCAGTGAAAATGCCACATTGCGCGGCTTTTGGATGTAATTTCCCATCAAAGGGAAATAAAGAGAACGGGGTAAGCCTCCATACCTTTCCAAAAGAGGGAAAGTGGAGGAAAAAGTGGGGCGGCAGCGGCTCAGCAGGTAGAGCAGGTCGTCTAATAACCTGATGGTTGGCGGTTCGCATCACGCTCTCCCCAGATATTCTGCCGTTGTGTCCCTGGGCAAGACACTTCACCCGCATTGCCTCCAGTGCCCATAACACTGGGTATGAATGTGTAAAAATGTTTAAATGCTCGGTGGTGGCCGGAGAGGCTGTTGGCGTGGATTGGCAGCCACATTTCCCTCACTCTGAGTCTGTGATCATGCGCTGTAGTGCATGCCTGATAAAGCTGACATATGTATTAATCACGCTGTGATAAAGCATGATATCGCGCAAAGCGCACAAGCGTGCGCTTTGCGCACCAGTGTGGCGGATGAAATAAGGGAACCCAGTGTGGAGGCATGGAATAATTGCAGGCAGGACACGCGAACTGAAGTTTAAAAGGGTGTTTATTTCATACTCCAGCACTGTGGAGCGAGCCCTTTTTTTTATTACTTATTTTGTACTAACCACAGTGCGCAGTGGGCAGCACAGTTTACCCTCGGCAGGGGGATCGCGGAGAGCGTGGGATCGATCCTTGCCCCCAGCCAACAGTGATCTGTGTGGAGTTTGCATGTTCTCCCCGTGTTTGCGTGGATTTACTCCGGTATTTCTCCAGTTTCCTCCCACATGTCAAAAACATGCAGGTTAGGGAGTTAAGGGGTGCTTGCGCACGCAGCGACTGGCAGCTGGTGGCTTGTCACCAGACTGCAAAACAAATCTACCTATGGGTACAAAATAAGTAATAAAAAAAAAGGGCTCGCTCCACAGCGCTGGAGTGAGCTTCGTGCTGGAGGATGAAATAAACACCCTTTTAAACTTCAGTTCGCAGTGTCCTGCCTGCAATTATTCCGTGCCTCAACACTGGGTTCCCTTATTTCATCCGCCACACTGGTGCGCAAAGCGCACGCTTGTGCGCTTTGCGCGATATTGTGCTTTATCATAGCGTGATTAATACATATGTCAGCTCTATCAAGTGTTGTGGGATGTGTCTGGTGCGTGTGTTTGGATGGGGCAGCTCGGTGCATGGATGTGAGTGAGTGATGGCGTTTGCGCAGCTGAGGCGCCCCCCCCCCCCCGGTGTGTGTGGCGAACGGTGTGTGATTTGGTGCGGATGAGTAGAAAGAGCGAGGCGACCAGAGCAGGTAGAATTTGTTGCTGACAGCAGTACCGTATATAAATAAAGCCCCAACGCTTCAGCAAAACAGCCTGTGCTTCTGTGTACCACAAGAGTGAGATTTACTCGGGAATTAAACCGCGGAGGAAGATGCATCTCCCCTGCGTCCCAAAACCACGGTTAGGAGACGAAAGGCAGGAACGGTCAACACAAGCGTGCGATCACAGACATGTCTCATGCGCGCGCTTTGAGCGATATTGTGCTATTATCACAGCGTGATTAATACATATGTCAGTTTTATCAGGCATGCGCTACAGCGCGTGATCACAGACTCAGAGTGAGGGAAATGTGGCTGCCAATCCGCGCCAACAGCCTCTCCGGCCACCACCGAGCATTTAAACATTTTTACACATTCATACCCAGTGTTATGGGCACTGGAGGCAATGCGGGTGAAGTGTCTTGCCCAGGGACACAACGGCAGGATATCTGGGGAGAGCGTGATGCGAACCGCCAACCATCGGGTTATTAGACGACCTGCTGAGCCGCTGCCGCCCCACTTTTACCTCCACTTTCCCTCTTTAGGAAAGCTATGGAGGCTTACCCCGCTCTCTTTATTTCCCTTTGATTGGAAATTACATCCAAAAGCCGCGCAATGTGGCATTTTCACTGACAAATGGCAGTAGTTAGGAGCTTCGCTTCTTGGCTTGTATAAGACAGAAAAAACGGCTGCAACCTTTCTACGTCACTACCCAGAATGCATTGCGACGTAAACAAAAATCGTAATAAAGTTTTTTAAAAATATATAAAACTGGGAATTATTTTCAAAAAAAATTATATTATAGTTATGTTACTAACATAAAAATAAAGCATATAGAGCTAACATGCCAATATAATCAGAGTTCCTTTTAATGATGGGTTTAACTAAACTCTGTGGGATGCCCACTGAGTTGGAAATCTTGTAGCCATCTCCTGTCTTATACTTTTCAATTATCTTTTCTCTGAGGTGCTTGGAGTGTTCTTTTGTCTTCATGTTGCAATTGTAGCAATTCTTGCAATTTTTTTTTTTTTCTCTCCCGGCGCCACACAAGTCGGCTGCCTTTTGCAACAGCGGCTCGATTCAGAGTCTTTTTCCCTTCCTCTCTCTTTTTGATCCGTCTTTTTTTCACTCCATTTATATCACGGACACACAGATCGTCCCAAATGTCTCCTGAGCCGGTGGACGGAGCCACTGTTTATAGCAGGATACGATACAGCAGGGAAGAGCTGCTAGCATTCAACCGCCACCCGGTCCCATTGGAAAAACTCGACATACCGAGAGAACTGAGGCGAAAACGCCACGGCTGCCGGGCTGGAGTAAGGCGGAGGACAAAAAATATAAGGTACAGACCCTCCCTTCCATCTGTTGTCATGGGAAATGTACGCTCTATACTGGGAAAGGTAGATGAGCTAGCGGCTATCTGCCGTTATGATAGCACATATCAGGAGTGCTCTCTCCTTTTGTTTTCTGAGACGTGGCTAACTGAACTAGCAGCAGATGCTAACATTGAGCTGGAGGGTTTCCACATGATACGGGCTGACCGAACACCAGACAGTGGCAAAGCAAGGGGCGGTGGAGTGATAATGTATGTTAACAACAACTGATGCAGACCGGGACATATCACTGTTAAACAATGACACTGCAGCAAAGACATTGAGTTGCTAGCTGTTAGCATGAGGTCTACATATCTCCCGAGAGAACACTCACACGTGATCTGCATTGTTGTTTATGCAAATCCGACGGCGAACGCTGGGACAGCACGTGACGTCATCCATTCAGTAACCAGCAGGCTGCAGACAGAACACCCAGATGCTCTTCTCCTCATCTCAGGCGATTTCAACCATGTTTCACTGTCTCCCATTCTACCCACGTTCACCCAGTATGTCACATGCCACACTAGAGACAATAAAACACTGGACTTATTCTACGGAAACACTAAGGAGGCGTACACCTCATCACAACTCCCCCCACTCGGGAGATCGGATCACAACTTGGTTCATCTCCGGCCGGTGTACAAACCCCTAGTGCACAGACAACGTCCGGCCATGCGCACAGTGGAGTTATGGTCTGAGGAGACAATGGACACTCTAAAAGGCTGTTTTGAAGCCACCGCCTGGAAGCAGCTCTGCGATCCACATGGTGAGGACATCGATGGCCTCATTCACACCTTCACGGGCTACCTCAGCTTCTGTGTGGACAAATCCGTTTCCACCAAGACCATACGGTGTTGCTCAAACAACAAACCCTGGATCAACCCTGAGATTAAAACACTTCTGAGAGAGAAGAAGAGGATCTTCAGGTCGGGGAACAGGGAGATGTTGAAGTCCGTACAGAGGGAGCTGAGGAGAAAGATCAGAGAAGGCAAGGACAGCTTCAGGAAGAAGATGGAGGACAAGATGCAACAGAGCGACATCAGCGGGGTCTGGAGAAACCTCAAAACCATCTCTGGGCTCCAGAATACCTCCCCCCAGGCCATGGGGGGCAGGGAGTGGGCGAACAACCTGAATCTGTTTTTCAACAGGTTTGACCAACCGCCCTCCCCCCTGACTGCACAACAACCACTGCTGCCTCTAAAGAAATCAAGTCCTGCTGCCCACTCCCCACTCCACCAACACCCCCCCACTCCCAACACACAGCCCCCCATCCTGACCCTGACCAGGACCCAGGTGAGGACAGAGCTGAGGAAGATCAAGGTGAGGAAGGCGTCGGGACCGGACGGCATCAGCGCAAAGCTCCTCAAGTCCTGTGCAGACCAGCTGTGTGGGATTGTGACATACATCTTCAACCTGAGCCTGAAGCTGGGGAGGGTACCACAGCTGTGGAAAACATCTTGTGTGGTACCTGTACCAAAAACTTCCCACCCCAAAGACCTGAACAGCTACAGACCGGTGGCCTTGACGTCCCACTTGATGAAGACCCTGGAGAGACTGCTCCTTGCTCACCTCCGCCCCCTGGTGGAACCAGCGATGGATCCACTCCAGTTCGCCTACCAGCATGGCATTGGGGTGGAGGATGCGGTGATCTTCCTCCTTCACCGTTCTCTGTCCCACCTGGAGAAGCCTGGGAATATGGTGAGGATCATGTTCTTTGACTTCTCCAGTGCTTTCAGCACCATCCAACCGATGATCCTGAAGGACAAGCTGCTGCGCGCAGGGGTGGACCAGCACCTGTCATCATGGATCCTGGACTACCTCACGAACCGGCCTCAGTTTGTGAGAACCCGGGACTGTGTGTCCGACATGATCATCAGTAGCACGGGGGCCCCCCAGGGAACGGTGCTGGCTCCCTTCCTGTTCACTCTTTATACTGCGGACTTCTCACACAACACAACACACTGCCATCTACAGAAGTTCTCTGATGACTCTGCGATCGTTGGCCTCATCTCCAATGGAGATGAAGCTGAGTACAGAGGGCTTATCCAGGACTTCGTGGACTGGTGCCATCGGAACTGCCTCCAGATCAACGCAAGGAAAACTAAGGAGCTGGTGGTGGACTGCCGCAGGCATGGGCAGCCCCTCACAGCACCAGTAAATATACAGCGAACAGACATCGAGATGGTGACATCCTATAAGTACCTGGGTGTTCATCTGAACAATAAACTAGACTGGTCACACAATACTGACGCACTCTACAAGAAGGGACAGCGCAGGCTGTTCCTGCTGAGGAGACTCAGGTCTTTTGGTGTACAAGGTGCACTGCTGAAGACATTCTATGACACGGTGGTGGCATCAGCCATCACTTTTGGAGTGGTCTGCTGGGGCAGTGGCATTACTGCAGCCGATAAGAAGAGACTGAACAAACTGATCAAGAAAGCTAGCTCTGTCCTGGGGCAGCGCCTTGATCCGGTGGAGGAGATAGGAGAGAGAAGGACGGTGGCTAATCTGTCATCTCTGCTGGAGTCCGAGTTCCACCCTATGCAGGACATACTGAACGCACTGAGGAGCTCATTTAGCAGCAGACTACATCATCGCAGGTGCACAACCGAGAGGTTTCGTAGGTCCTTCCTACCAACGGCTGTCAGACTGTACAACCTAAGCAGGGCTGCTCGCAGAGATAGCAAAAAGACGTAACAAACTAATAGTTTTTTGAATACAAAAGATGCAATAGACTTACACAATGGTCCCCTCCGGCATACAACTAGGAAAATACCGGTCGCTATGGAGGGTGAGAATATGTATGGGCACATAATCATACCATGTAGGATAACTAAGTAGATGGTTATGCTGTTTCATCCCATCTAGCTACAATGCTCAGAACTGGGTGTGTTTATATTTATATATCTATATATTTATTCCATCTAGCTACAATGCTCCGCACTGTGTTTTTATATATCTACATATTATTCCATCTAGCTACATTGCTCCGCACTGTGTGTGTTTATGTACTTACATATTTATTCCACCTAGCTGCAATGCTCCGTACTGTGGGTGTTTATACATTTACATATTTATTCCATCTAGCTACAATGCTCTGCACTGTGTGTTTATATATTCATATATTTATTCCATCTAGCTACAATGCTCTGCACTGTGTGTTTATATATTCATATATTTATTCCATCCAGCTACAATGCTCTGCACTGTGTGTCTGTGTGTGTGTGTGTGTATATATATATTTTATAGTAATATGTACATATGTATATTAGCTGCTCTTGCTTGCTTGTTTTTTTTCTTGCCTTCTGATTGTTGCTCTGAGTGTTGCTATCCCTGTGCTGTTGCAGTCCTGGAATTTCCCCGTTGTGGGACTAATAAAGGCTTATCTTATCTTATCTTATCTTATCTTAATACTGACGAACCAGAGACTGGACCTCCCAGACACAGGTGTCTTTTTACTACAATCCTTTGACACACATTAACAGCGCTCAGGGGATCTCCATTTCTTTATATTTGAGACTGCAGGCATCAACTAGCTGGACCTCTGTTGAATTAGGACCTCTGTTGAATTTAATTTAGAATTAAATTAGTCACTTTAAAGGGGGTGAGTATTTATGCAATCATTTACTTTACTTTATATAATTTTAATTCATTGACAGCAGTTTGTAAAAATCTGTTTTCACTTGGACATGAAAGAAGCTTTTTTATTGCAAAATTTTGTCAAAAAAGCCAAATTATTTTGACTATGATTTCATTTTATAAAGCAATTAAAGGTTGAAACATCCAAGGGGAGATGAATACTTTTTATAGGCATTGTACAAGAAAAGTTCATAGTGGTACAATTTCACCAAATGTGGTTTATTTTTCAACATAGTCTCCCCTTCGGTCCATCCACTTCTTCCATCGGTGTTGCAGTGCTTGGATCCCTGCATTTGAAAAATAAACCACATTTGGTCAAATTTGACCACGATGAACTTTTCAGCCCCCCCCCCCCCCATTACACCCCAGCAGTACCACAGGCTGATCGCCTCCATGCTACGCTGCATTGATGCAGTAATTCATGGAAAAGGAGCCTCGACTCAAAATTTCAGTGTGTGCATGGACATACTTTTCAGATGGCTAACATTTCTATTAAAAATCAATTTTTAAATTAATTTCAAAGATTCATAATTCAAATAATTTATTTGTCAATGCTACTATGTACAGGACAAAAAGGAAAATTGAAATGGCATTTCTCTCTTCAGTCGTGTGCGCACTATAAAAAAAGGAATAAGGCTGGAAAAACAACAACAGCAGTCTTTGTACAGTAATGTTACCTGTTGTGCAAATAGCGACAAAAGATAGACCCGGACATCCCATAGTGCAAATAAAGATAAACAATGAAACCCAGCAATCCTGTATACAGAAAAAGTAGAGCAGTAATGCTTGTAGTTGCAAGTTCAATGCGGTAGTGTAGGTGCAGACGGTGACAGATAGGACTGCACATGATCAGTATTGCAATAACAGACAGCAGTAGAGATAGATAGATAGATAGATAGATAGATAGATAGATAGATAGATAGATAGATAGATAGATAGATAGATAGATAGATAGATAGATAGATCTTTATTGTCACTATATAAAATATCAACAGTGAAATGTAGTTTAGCAACTGTCCAGTAGCAGCAGCATAAATAAATAAAAAACAATAAAAAACAGAAAACGATGTAGACAGTAATTGTTGTAAGGCAATTATGGAAGGGAGGTGGAGGTTGGGGGAAAAGGGGAGGGGATGCATCAGTCCTGCGGGAATATGATGGAGGTGGGGTGATACTTTTCACAGCCTGGGGAAAGAAGCTGTGTTTCAGCCTGTTTTTTCTTTAATTGTCCAGTATCTTTTTCCAGAAGGAAGGGAGGAAAACAATGAATGTCCAGGATGAGCAGGGTCCATGGAGATGCTCCTGGCCTTCTTTTGAAGTCTGCCAGAATAAGTGTTTTCGAAAGGGAGTAGTGTGGTACCAATAATTTTCTCTACCACCCTCACCACCCGCTGCAGGTCCTTCCTGTCCTCTGTGGTGCAGTTTCTAAACCACACTGTACAACAGTAGGTCAGGAGGTTCTCAGTGGCTGCTCGATAGAAATTCAGCAGCAGGTGATGAGGGAGGTGAACTTGCCTTAGCTTCCTGAGCAAGTAAAGTCTCTGTTGTGCCTTCCCCACCTGATAAGAGATGTTAATGGACCAGGGACCTCATGTACAAAGACTTGGTTGGCATTCCTACTGAAAGATAACGTACGTTTAACCCTCCTCTTATGTTACGGATCAAATTGACCCGTTTTAAAGTTTGAACATCTAGGAAAAATAGTTAAGTATTTTTTCAGTATGAAACTTCTTCTGCTTGCCTTAATTAGTGTAATCAACGTATAATATGAAAATGGTTCATCTCACATATTTGCAATCACCCCCTGCATATTTATATCACATAAATACTGTTTAGGTCAATGTGACCCAGCAGTCAAACTGGAGGTAAAAGGGTGTCAGAAATGTCAGACTATTTCTTTCTTTGCACCTTATTGCAACATATTACACACACACACACACACACACACACACACACACACACACACACACACACACACACACAGGTGCAGGTGTTATGACTTTTGACGGGAACCATTTATGTTCTTGCGGGAAAACTCCACCCATATTCAATGGACACTCTACAGGGGAGGGGCAAAACATATAAAAGCTTCTCTGCGTGGGAGTCCTACCAACATTACACTGTCAGGCAGACCTTTACAAAATGAGCAGCAGAAGCAAAAGGATGACAGTCCAGGAGGCTCTGGAAGCCATCTTTGATCATGACAGTGAAATAGAGGAGGATGTGTCTGAAGATGAAGACTATCTTGAGCTAAATTCTGATTCTAATGATTCTGATTTTGAACCAGATGAGGGAATAGCTATTCCTGTTCCTCCAAGCAAGACATTTATGTCAAAAAATGGTGAAATACATTGGTCTTCATCCCCAAATGTGCGTCAGGCAAAACTGTCTGCAGAAAACATAATAAAGACAGTGCCAGGGCGCCACTAAGATGGCAGTGACTCGTGTGACTGACATCAAGTCAGCTTTTGAGCTGGTCATGCCAGATTCAATACAGAAAATCATTCTGGAAATGACTAATCTAGAAGGGAGGCGTGTTTTTGGGGAGAAGTGGAAGGAGCTGGACAAAACACATTTAGATGCGTATTTGGGGCTCCTCATCCTGGCTGGGGTCTATAAATCGAAGGATGAATCAACATCCAGTCTGTGGGATGCAGAGACAGGGAGGCTGATATTTCGAGCCACAACGTCTCTGGAGACTTTTCGCATTTTCTCCAGAGTAATCCGATTTGATAATCGAGAGACAAGGGCTGGTAGACGGGAGAGAGACAAGCTGGCAGCTATTAGGACAGTGTGGGACAAGTGGGTAGAGCAACTTCCACTACTCTATAACCCAGGCCCTAATATCACAGTAGATGAAAGGCTGGTGGCATTCAGAGGTCGCTGCCCATTTAGGCAATATATGCCTTCCAAACCAGCTAAATATGGAATAAAAATCTGGGCAGCATGTGATGCAAACACCAGCTATGCATTGAACATGCAGGTTTACAATGGAAAGCCGGTTGGAGGAGCCCCAGAGAAGAATCAGGGCACAAGGGTCGTGCTCGACATGGCACAGGGTCTCAAGGGGCACAACATAACCTGTGACAATTTTTTCACAAACTACAACTTGGGTCAGGAGCTTCTGAAGAGAAAGCTCAGAATGGTCGGAACTATCCGAAAGAACAGGGCTGAACTCCCTGCTGAGCTGCTGGTAATCAAGAACAGGACCCCTCAATCTTCCATGTTTGCCTTCACAGACATCACAGCCTTAGTGTCTTACTGCCCCAAAAAGGGAAAAAATGTTGTGCTCATGAGCACTCTGCACAAAAATGCTGAAATAAGCACAAGAGAGGACCAGAAACCAAGCATGATCCTGGATTACAATGCCACCAAAGGCAGGGTAGACAACTTGGACAAAGTAACAGGGTCCTACAGCACCAAACGAATGACTGCGTGCTGGCCATTGGTCATCTTTTATAACATGATCGATGTATCGGCCTACAACGCATTTGTCATTTGGACTGAGATCTTTCCTGACTGTAATGTGTCAAAGCTGTACAAGAGGCGCATCTTTCTCGAGGAGCTGGGGAAGGCGCTTGTGACACCGCACATCCAACGGAGGGAGCACCTGCCAAGGACCCAAGCCATTGCAGCCACGGTGAGGGAGATCCAGGAGATGACTGCACCAAGTACATCAGTGCGTGAGGTAAGTAAGTGTTTGTGTGTATATATACTGTAACTGTGTGAGAGTGCGTTGTGTGTGTCTTGGGATCAGCAAAAAGACAGCATAGTAAAGTAATCGTGGTCCTCTTGGTTCTAGGTTGCTGCTGAGGGGAAAAGAAAGAGGAAGAGGTGCCAGGTCTGCAGGCCATCTGATGATGTCAAGACAAGCTGTGCGAAATGTGGAAAATTCATTTGCACAAAGCACAGTGTGATGACATGTCACTCATGTGCTGTGTCGACGTAAAGACAGACACACACACACACCTTGTTCATATTGTGTTATGTTGTTCATTAGTGGTTCACAAACAGTGCATGTACTGTATGTAAAACAAAATTTAAATGTTATGTTTCAATGTTATGTTTTATATGTTGGTCTTTCAACAGTAATAAAGTGGTGAAACATTAAAAAAAAGTTTGAACATGTTTTTTTTTTTTTTTTTAATGAAAAACGAGTGAATTATCCTAATTTTTTTTTTTTTTTTTTGTTACTTATTTGTACCCGTAGGTAGACTTGGTTTGCAGTCTGGTGACAAGCCACCGGCTGCTGGTCGCTGCGTGCGCGAGCGCTCTAAACCTACATGTTTTTGGTGTGCGGGAGGAAACTGGAGAAATCCCGGAGTAAACCCGCGCAACACGGGGAGAACATGCAAACTCCACACAGCTCACTGTTGGTCGGGGGCTGGGATCGAACCCACGATCTCATGATCCCCGCGATCCCCCGGCCGAGGGTAAAACTGTGCTGCCACAGTGCTAAACCACTGCGCCACCGTGCAGCCCTAATTGAGCCATTACCTATTAGAGGTAAGGAACACCAATACACTAAATATTGATAGAATAGTAATGGAATTAGTAATGAAATATTAACAATGTTTGTTAGGATTTTTTTGGTTTCGGACATCTTTTGGATAATTAAACATGCACCAGGTCAAATTGACCCGGGAACACCATTGTTGTTCATGACAAATGAACATAACAGGAGGGTTAAATCAAGAAAATGCTGTAAGCAAAAAAAATAAAAAATAAATCCAGATGTATGAAACCATCCATATGCAGGAATCCAAGCACATTTCCTTTGTACATCCCAATCTGCATGAAATTGTACGGACGTGAGGAAATACCGGACTCCTCCCTTGACATGCCTCCATTTGAATATGATGTTGTATCTTTTATACAATGTTATTTTAAACAATGAATAAGTAAATCAATCAATCAATCAATCAATCAACTTGTGACCAGCCGGGTGGACCAGCTGGTTGAATTAAAGTAAAACAGTCATGAAAAAGAAGACAATATGAACTTATTTAGTGGGTAGCCACGGTCACCTGTCAGTTGAAAGCAGATCATATTCGGTCGACAAGTACATATTTTATGTCCAAAATGCAGGCTTCTCTACGTGTCACACTCCAACAGCGGCCGTAGCTCTGACCACAGTTCCACAAGGACTGCCCATTGAAACCTCAACCAGCTGACAAGCCAGTCATCATCCTGAACCAGAAAATTTTCTGTCTCTAAATACCCTTTCTCTTCTCTATGCGTGATTTGTAATTTCCTCTAATAATGCTCACGCCATTGTTGGTAGAGGAATTTTCTGCATGTTTTGTGCTTGCTTTTATATTCACTCATCTAATTGTGCACACTTGGATGTTTGTTCATCATGTGTCTCTGGTGTGTACAATAATTTTCACATCATTATCAGTCTCCCAGCATCACCTCTTAGTGTCACCAACGGACCAATAACAGCAGAAATGTACGTACGCCAGCCATGAAGTTGGTGTGGGGCTGTGTATATTTCCATGGTCATTTCATTCTGGATACATCTGAAATTTTGTGTGGAAAAGGATGTACGCCATGTTTTTGTGCGTAAGTACCCTTTGTACATGAGGCCCCAGGTCCAGCAAATTGTCTCCTCTTGTTGGAAAGTCCACATGTTAGTGTAGTTTTGGTAGGAGGGCCTTTAAATCTGCATGGCTGAAGTCTCCTGCTGTGATGAGGAATCCATCTGGATGTGCTGTTTGTGTCTCACTGATGGCTTCATAGAGTTCCTTTAGTGCTTTACTCTTCTCGCCGATGGTGGTGGGTGGGACATACACAGCGACTAGTAGGACAGATGAAAATTCTCTCGGAATATAAAAGGGTCGGCACTTGATGATCATAAACTCCACCAATGGTGAGCAGTGTTTATGCACAGCAGTTGCATCATGGCACCAAGCATCACTGTTGTAGACACACACGCCTCCACCTCGGGTTAGCTCTCCTTCCATGAACACCCTATTAGCAAGGTAACATGTTAGCCCTGATAACTGAATGGCAGAGT
This sequence comes from Pholidichthys leucotaenia, assembly GCA_020510985.1. Taxonomy (NCBI): domain Eukaryota; kingdom Metazoa; phylum Chordata; class Actinopteri; order Cichliformes; family Pholidichthyidae; genus Pholidichthys; species Pholidichthys leucotaenia. The sequence continues at coordinate 177,392,917 of CM035839.1, read as the reverse complement.
CCAGTATATTGTCATTTAACCCCGTTTCTGTAAAGATAAAAACACAGCAGTTCCGCGCATCACGTTGCGTAGATCTCAGGAGCTGTATGTGGTCTTTTTTGTTGTCTAGTGAGCATACGTTGGCCAGAATGAGTGAAGAAATCGGAAGTCTGTGTGGGCTAGCAGTTAGCTTCTTTCGGATACCTCTGCGTTTACCTCTTTTTTTTGCCACTCACACCGTCTATGGTGTCTCCATTTGGGATGAGACACAGCAGTCGAGTCTGGGGATGTGGAGGTCTGGTGGAGAAGACCTAGTCCACGGAGTTACTCTAACGTTCTGATCCAAAACGTAATGTCTGATCATATTCCTTATCTCCGGAAGGCTATGGCGACTGTAGCTTGTGCGCAGCATCATATACAGACATTAAACACATGAATATACGCTTAGGCATAATTTAAACAACACTAACTAGCACAAACACAAAGAGAGAAGAGAGACCGCTGCATGTTCACATGCCACCTAGTTCCTAAACATTTCATGTAATATTCTAATTTTTGAGAAACTGAATTTTAGGTTTTCATTCGCTATAAGCAATAACTATCAAAATTTAAAGAAATAAACATTTGAAATATATCACTGTAATGAATCTATGAGTTTAATTTTTTGAATTGAATTATTGAAATAAGACAACTTTTTGATGACTTTCTAATTTATTGAGATGCACCTGTGTATCCATCCATCCATCCAGCCATCCTTATTTATTGAATCAGCTGATGAAATTCTCTCAGCAATGTGTGTGTGTGTGTGTGTGTGTGTGTCTACCTTTTATGTTGAGGTTTTGAGTGTATGAAATATTTGTCATCTAAAGCTGTTCTTTCATTTAGTCATTAATTTTCATAACTAATTAAAGGAAATATCTGTAAGTTAATTAATGTAAAAAAAACTGGCTTCTCCAACAACAGTCTTGCACAACAGATATTCCCATTTGACAACGTCACAAACCATCCCCTAAAGGTTCAATTCAATTCAATTTATCTTTATTTATATAGCGCCATTTCACAACAACAGTCATCTCATAGCACTTTCAACTGTAGGGGAAACCCCCACAATTGCAGAAAGACCCCAGCAATCAGGCGATCCCCTGTGAGCAAGTGCTTGGCGACGGTGGAGAGGAAAAACTCCCTTTAACAGGAAGAAACCTCCAGCAGAACCAGGCTCAGGGAGGGGCAGTCATCTGCTGCGAGTGGCTGGGGGGTGAGGGGATAGAGAAGATGAAAAGAACAGACATGTAGAGAGCAAACAGCACGATGGGGACTCAATCTATGGGAGAGAACAAACAGATGGTAATGACCAGCAAAAAAAAAAAAAAAAAAATCATTGAGAGTGAAGAAAGGAGTGAAGCCCAATCCATTATTGGAGGTTCCCCAGCCCCGGCTGTCTAAACCTATTAGCAGCATAACTAAGGGAGGGTTAAGAGACACATGATCCCTCCCTAATTGTAGGCTATATCAAAAAGGAAGGTTTTAACCCTATTCTTAAAAACAGAGATCGAGTCTGACTCCCAAATCCAGATTGGCAGATGGTTCCATAGGGGAGGAGCTTGATAACTGAAGGCTCTACCTCCCATTGTACTTTTGGAGATTCTAGGTATTACAAGTAATCCAGCATTTTGGGAGCATAGTGCTCTGTTAGGATAATAGGGTAGTATCAGATCTTTTAAATAAAAAGGGGCCTGATTGTTTAGAGCTTTGAAAGTGAGAAGAAGGATTTTAAACTTAATTCTAAACTCTATGGTAAGCCAATGAAGGGAGGCCAGAACCAGAGAGATAGATCTCTCTTTCTAGTAAACAACTAAAGGTTGTTGTTTTTTTGTTTTGTGTTGGCGTGACTATTTCCTAGAACCATAGCTAGTCACATTCCGACTAATTGCATTGACACATAGATGAAGAAAACTCTTGTGAGAGAAAATATGGTGTGCTGCAGTCACAGCGGCAAGCAAGACACCATAGATCCTTTATACCCAACCTTAAAAGAAGAACTTTTTGTGTAGGAGTCATCATCACTTTCCTGTGTGTGTTATAACTTTTGTTTTTTTTAAGTCCTTATTATAGTCAAAGTTTCCAACTAGCAAAATAAACAGAATGTTGTATTTAAATAATTATTATTTGTGTATTTTTAAAAGAACTACCTCCAGCTATTTAATGAATAAAATGATAATATCTGAAACAAACAGAATGACTTAATAATTTCATCTTAATATGTTTTTTTGAATGGAAAAAGTATGTTTTCTATAGAAAAAAAAATACTTATGAACACCGAAAAAAAAAAAAAAAAGTTCAGAAAACATGCAGGAACTCACCTGGAGTGGAGATTAATTTCAGTCACACATAGAAAATCAATTCCCAGAGGGAAGAAGAAATTTCCTTTGGAGAAAAGTTTTATCTGTTTATTCAAGCAATTTTGACCAGATTCATCCTGGTTTGTGTTGGGTCAGAGCAGCACTGTAAAAGGCTGAGTGTGTGCTGCGCATAGTGTGCCCGTCTCCAGGAGAAGAGGCACAGGGATGGACTGTAACACCTTTGCCACTGTGTCGCATTATGTTGCCCCCATGCAACAGGAAGCAACAGTATTTCATTTCGGTCTATAGTTTTACTTGTACAAGCATGCAGTCCTCTACAATTTTATAAGAAAAATTTGTTTTCTTTGTGTTGTTCCTGCATTGTTCCTAAATAATTCGTATGGCCGCCTTATGATGGGGGGTTTTCATGGGGTGTTTGTAGAAATCTTGGTCAAGGCCATCGACCTGGCCACGAACTTACAAATGGTCTACGAATGCTGGATTCTCCTACAGCCGCCTAAAGAAGGCTGTACAAAATGGTTCAAAAATCATTTGCACGGTGTTTGCAGCTGTTTGCAGCCGTTCATAAGAGTATTTGTGACCATGGCTTTACTAGAAAGCAGAATGCAGAAAAAGATCATTCTAAATCAGTATTTTTCAGCCTGGGTGACATGGTACATTCAGGTTTCTGTGGGAAATTATGTGCTTTAACTTGCTAATTGGTCCCAAACAGCGCAACTAATTTGCCATTGTTGTGCATAGGTTTTATAGGCACCCATGCACAACAATGACAAATTATTTGCTTTTTTTTGACCAATTATGAAGTGAAATTAGATAATTTCCCAAACAAACTTGAATGTACCAGGGCACCATGGCTGAAAAAAAAACCTCTTCTAAATGACAACACTGTTATAAGATATTAATTTCTGTAAATTGAAATTATGGCATCACTGTGTAAAGTGTCAGGCCTGCAGGATAACTTAATTTTGGATAAAAATGTGTCAGTTAGTTTTTTCTCCCGTAGTCTGTGGAAAATAATCATCCTACCAGGTTGATTTAGGACTAAATTTACATCCAGAAATTACCACCAACAGTGTGTAAAAATCTAATTCTGTTACATGAATTAATTTTGGACCCAGACCCCAAAAGAAGTCTTTATTTGATCTCTACACTCATGAATATTTAACACTTAACTGGGCACATTTGGAGGGTGAGCCAAAAACAATATTTTATGGTACATGTGAGGGTATCATAAAGGCAACACAGATAACTTTTGACGTTCCACCACCCCTAGCATTTCACATGGTGATGTCATCAGCTGACATCCTCTTCCTGCTTTGTCTGCAAAAATGCTTGGATTTTGGCATAAAATGATTAAGTTTCTTCATAAAAAAAGAAGATAAAAGGACCAGTGTTAGAAACCGATAAGGTGAAAACAGAGTTCATAAACATCCAATTTAAATGCTAATGTTATCATTATGCATTTGCACAATGGGTTTTAGAAACATTGTTGACTTTAAAATACAAATTAAAATAAATTATATCTGTGTGGCCTTGAAGTACATATTTTCAAACATCAAAAAAATATCAGTGAAAAAGATAATGACCACACCCAGACCGGGAATTGAGGACCTCAACCGGTTGCCAAATAACCACAACTTCACCCTCTCAGATGAGCAGGCAGGCTGATGAAATATGGACAGACGCCCCCTCACCTTGGTGAGCAGATCGGTACCACAGCGGGACAGACTGAAGCCCAGTGCACCCTGGAGGGGCATGTGTGTTCAAATAGTTGCATGTGTGACAGACTGGGCAGCCTTCAGCCCCCTACAGAGATGGGATGGGGAAGAAGGAGGCAGAGGGGGAAGCAAGAGAGGGTGAGCGGACGAAGAGAGGAGGAGGAGCAGGAGCGTGAGATGGATGGTGTGAGGATGTTGGGGGTTGATGAAGAAGATGCTGAGCAGAAAAGAAGCAGAGGATCAGAGAATATTAAGGCTCTGGGTGAGAGAAAAGATGAAAGAGATGCTCTAGGAATAAAGAACGGGGGGTGGGGGGTGCAGTGTAATAGTAGTGGAGGCCCAGGAGACATTGTTCTTTACTTTGCTTGTCCAGCAGAATCACACACACACACACACACACACACGAACACACACACACACACACACACACACACACAAAACCCCCTCATTTTTGAATTATACCAGCTATAGCATCATTATTACCATGACATGTTACCCTTTTAGGGCTGATAACACTAGCAGATGATTCAAAAAGATGTAGGATGTGGAGCTTTTTTTGTCTTTACATTTTTGTCACAGTGCTTTGTCTAGAATACAAGAACCAGCATGAAGGTCTATACACTCATACCAGTCTGACCTGCAAAAGCCACTGAGAGACAATGACCTTTTATCACACACACATGCATTTTCCTGGCATCCTGTTTGTGTTTTGTTGAGCTGTTCTGACCTTTTGAGTTCATGTTCACTTTATTATCCCCATATCACTGTTGATTCTGAGATGTTTTATCGCTCCAATATTAATATCATTCCACAACAGTTCCACTCCTTGCGCTTCACTATCTCTGCCAGTGTCTTTGTGTTTGGTATAAACTGCCTTAGAGCACAAATTATTTTAGTCTTGATGAGAATAATGACATTTATCTGGGAAAACAGTTCTGTGAAAAAGTCAGGTTGGCACATTTGATGAAAAAGGAAGGTTAAATCCTTTTAATATAAACTATCTCTCCACTTCTGTTTCCTCTTCGTCTATTTTGGCAGAATCACATGAGACTGTATATGTGACTAATGTATTTTTGACTGGGAGTGATTAACAAGCAAAACGAGCATGGCATCTGTGATTATATTGTTCCTGAAGCCAACCACCTCCCACCACACTGGCAGGAGTCCCTCCACTGTATCCCGTAATGATGAAGTATTACACCAATTAAAACACACACACACACACACACACACACACACACACACACGCACACGGATGGCGAGTTCACACTGCAAATAGCCTGGCTCATGCGCTACTCTGCTTTGACCTATTATAGATGGTGTGAATTACTATGATTCTAGCCAAAGCTCATCATGCATTTGTGGCTGCGTTGGGGGAGCATTGTAATTTACTGACCTTCGAAGTGTGCTTCCTTAAAAGATTTCTCACATTTTTTAGCGTTTACAAGAGAATGGACCCATTTTCACAGGTTAGATTAGGAGATATTTTCCAGCCATCATGGAACCTTCAAGACTAGAAAAAGGTATTTCCATGAAATTTCACTGTACAAAGAAAAAAAAAAAAGGCTTGAACAGCCAGTTATCAGCTTCCTATCTTAGCATGTCTAACTGTTGCTGACACAATCAGAAGTTGATGATGGATGAAAACCAGGAAAAGTTAAGAAACAACAACAGCTGAGCAGCTTGGTGCCAGTCCAGATATCAGCATAATTTGCCTGTTTTCTCGATCACTGCTGCCAACTGTTTTCCTGCAAAGTAGCAACTGGCTTCTTATAAGTCTATATTTGTGGCAAAGTAATGCCACAGAAGATAATGACCATATGTAATATAACTTACAATGTCTGCTGTATCCTGCTGTTACAGAAGAAATTATATTTTTAGGCAACTAAGGCAGTTAAAATGTGCCTGAGCAGAATGCAGAGACGTGGAACACATTGTTATCTCAGGGAGTTGAATCCTGCGGCTGGCCTCTGATACAAGCACAGTCCTGCAGAGACCCTATTGATTTTCATCGCAATGTGGATGGCACACAACGCTATTGTCATGAAGCGGAGCATGGGGCGAGCACTGAGTGCACACTTCTGGCTTTTCTAATTATGGTCTGTACTGTTTCATCTCAGTTTATTTTGTATTGAGTAAGGTTTGGTGTATTTTATCTGTTTGTCCTTTTGTTTTTGTTCATAGTTTCCTGTTATTTTATCTTAGTTTGGTTATTTCATGTATTTCTGTATTATCATGTATTCCAATTTATTTTCCTGTGTTTATATTTGTCCTTGGCTCTAGGTTTCCGTTCGTAGTCTCAGTGTTTATTAGTATTGCATTAGTAGTTCTCCTCAGTTTTGTATTTCTTCTTATCCTCACCCTCTCCTTAGTTCTGTCCTTAAAGTGTATATCAATGTTGTCTCTTACTTCTATCCGGTCCTTGTTTTAGTCATCTTTCTTAGTGTATTCTTGCTCATTGATTTGTTTCTTGATTTTCATTCATCCCGGTTTGTGCTTTTATTTTGACAGTCACATTTGCTTACTTCCTTCTGTCAAACTCTGTTCGCGGGCTGCCACAACTGTCAGTGGTTAGTTCTGATTACTCCTCGCTCATGTCACCCACACCTGATCATTATATGTAATTATTCTTGCTTGCGTATTTAAGGACTGCTGCTCGGTTCACTCCTCGCAGCATCCTTCTCGTATCCAGAGGGGAGATTCCCTTCTCCCTGCTCATTTTGTATCCTCCGGGTGTCCCCCGTTTTGCTGGCGTTCTATCGCCTCAGCCTCCGTGCTGTTTTTTCCTTTTTGTATCCCGATTATCTTGCCTCAGTCTGTAAGTGTTGTGTTTTGTTATTTTGTGTTTTTCATTATTAAATGTGCAAACTCACAGCTAGCGATTGGTGTCTTCATCCTGCCCTGAAAGGGCGATTCATGACAGCTATGTGCCACTGAAATCAAGCAGCGTTGATGCTTCACACATTTTGTCTGAAATTTTAAATAATTATCATTATACTTACTAAGCCCAGCTCTGTCATCATTTCAGATATCTCTTCCAGTCTACAAGGTGCCTTATCTAATAAAGTTGGTAAAGAGGCTTTACATTTTTTTAGAATTTTTTTCATTCAGATCTTTCCCTTGATATTCATATGTTCTGAAGGAGGGAGAAGAGGTACCCCAGGCCCAAGGACTTAAGGGTGCACTGTGTAAAAAACTGGGGGCATCTTTCGGTGAGGTTCCATACTGTAACAAACTGAAAATCTATTCCCCACCCATCCCCTTCAGGACACAGGCAACTCTGTGGAGTAGAGATGGTGATGGTGGTGGTGGATCGGATTTGTGTGGCGTTTTACATGTTGGGTGGAGTATCAGAGTGCTTGCAGTGGTCCGCTGATTGGTTGCTCTGGGTAGGCGTTGGTGGTGGTGGTCTGCTTCTGTGGCTGTGGCCGCCCTGGGGCAGATTGGTGGGGGTGTGGCTGCTGGTCTGTGCCGGTGGTCTCCCCGGCAGCTGCCGGGCATTGGTGCGTGTTCATGCCCACCACATCTATGCATTGGCCGCCCCAAGTGATAAGGATGAATGAGTGCCGGTGAGTGTGTGGGGGAGAACACGAGTAGATGTGAGTGAGTCGGCACATGAGTGAGAGCGTGTGTGGGGGAGTGTGTGTGGGTCCGGGAGACTGTGAGGGTGAGTGGGAGTTGGCGCAAGATTGATCGAGTACAGGAGTGGTGTGAGTGTATGGGAATGAGTGTATGTGCTGGTTGGGGGTGCTGGACTGAGGGGGTGGCACCTCCTGGCCATGTGGGCTCCCTTGGACTGGGGGAGTTGGCCCCTCATGGGGCTTCTGTGCCTTGCTGCCACCTTCCTTTGGCGAGGGGGCGTGGGGGTTTCCAGGGGGTGTGTCGATGATGCTGGGGTGGGTCGGGTCCGCTGTGGGGGTGTCTGGGGGGGGGGCTCGCTCTAGGGGCGTGGGATGGTCCCTGGCTCGGGGGGGGGGCACTAGCCTTCCCACGCCTGAGGCCCGGGGGCTGGCGTTGGCCCTGCTGTTGGGGGGGGGGGCAGGGACTGGCCAGTTCGGGGGCGGGGGTGCACTGTGCTGGCCCCTTGGCAGCCCGGCCTCCCTCGGCCGTCCCTCCTGGGGCGGATGCCTGGTTGTCCTGGGGCTTGTTGGTCTCGGGACATTTCAGCTTTATGTGGGGGTTGGTGGTACTGTCTTGCTTGCTCGGGATTTCTGTGTGTGTGTGTGGGGGGGGGGGGTCCTGCGACCTGTCGCCCTTTTTGTATGTTTCCTGGCAAACCACTCACATGCACACACTTACTTTGTGTGCACTCTCATACACACACCCACATGCACACACACATACTGTATGTCTCTCCTTTAACAGGTGCAGATACCAGACTTGTGATGAAACTTTTTCAGTAGAAGAAACAGTTTGTCTTCGGTTTGTTTCAGTTTTGTTAGTCTGTTTGTCTTCTCTGTTTGTCCTTCTCTCTTTTGTTTCCCCACTCCTCCTTTCCTCATTCCTCCTGTTGGGTCCCTCATGGGTAAAACAATTTAAATAAAGTATTAAAAGCTATTACAGGAGGAGTTTATAAATAATATACAGTACATACAGTATGTACTGTATAAAGCTCCTTTTGGCAAAAATAAATCTGTTTGGCACTATAAGGGAAGCAGATTTCTGTTCTGCTCACCTAGCTGCTTGACAGGACAAGGGGAAGAAGAACAAAAAGAAAATCTGTTCCCCACCCATTCCCTTCAGAATGCAAGTAACTCTCCACAGAGGCGATCAGGTGTCAAAACTTTTGCAACTGCCAAACGTATATTTGCCAAGATAATGTCTCTGCGGCAGCTGAGGAAGCTCAAGCTACCCACCAAGATGTTAGTGCAGTTCTACACGGCCATCATCGAGTCCATCCTCACCTCCTCCATAACTGTGTGGTACGCAGGAGCCACTGCCAGGGACAGACTAAGGCTGCAGCGCGTCGTGCGCACTGCTGAGAAGGTGATCGGCTGCAAGCTCCCATCTCTCCAGGACCTGTACATCTCCAGGACCCGGAGGCGTGCTGGCCGGATCATAGCCGATCCTTTACATCCTGGTCACGTGCTGTTTGCCCCCCTCCCCTCAGGTAGAAGGCTTCGGTCCATTCGGACTAAAACCTCCCGGCACATGAACAGCTTTTTCCCCTCTGCCATCAGACTGCTGAACACTAAGTGACTTTTGACTCTCGTGCACTATGTACAGCAGCTCAACCAGACTCATGTCAATCATCACTGTTTTTCTGTTGCATTATTGACTGCACTATGTGGTACTTCACATTCAATTCAATTCAATTCAACTTTATTTATATAGCGCCATTTCACAACAACAGTCATCTCATAGCACTATCAACTGTAGGGAGGACCCCCACAGTTGCAGAAAGACCCCAGCAATCAGGCGATCCCCTGTGAGCAAGCACTTGGCGACGGTGGAGAGGAAAAACTCCCTTTTAACAGGAAGAAACCTCCAGCAGAACCAGGCTCAGGGAGGGGCAGTCATCTGCTGCGACTGGCTGGGGGGTGAGGGGATAGAGAAGAAGAAAAGAACAGACATGTAGAGAGCAAACAGCACGATGGGGACTCAATCTATGGGAGAGAACAAACAAATGTTAATGACCAGCAAAAAAAAAATATTTCATAGAGAGTGAGGAAAGGAGTGAGGCCCAGTGCATTACTGGAGGTCCCCCGGCTGACTAAACCTATTAGCAGCATAACTAAGGGAGGGTTCAGAAAACACATGATCCCTCCCTAATTGTAGGCTATATCAAAAAGGTAGGTTTTAGCCCTATTCTTAAAAACAGAGATCGAGTCTGACTCCCGAATCCAGATTGGCAGCTGATTCCACAGGAGAGGAGCTTGATAACTGAAGGCTCTGCCTCCCATTGTACTTTTGGAGATTCTAGGTATTACAAGTAAACCTGCATTTTGGGAGCGTAGTGCTCTGTTAGGATGATACGGTAGTATCAGATCTTTTAAATAAAAAGGAGCCTGATTGTTTAGAGCTTTGTAAGTAAGAAGAAGGATTTTAAACTTAATTCTAAACTCTATGGGAAGCCAATGAAGGGAGGCCAGAACCGGAGAGATATGATCTCTCTTTCTAGTACCTGTTAAAACTCTTGCTGCAGCATTTTGGATCAGCTGAAGACTTTTTAAAGATGTTTTAGGACAACCTGATAATAAAGAATTACAATAATCTAATCTCGAGCTAACAAAAGCGTGGATCAGCTTCTCAGCATCACTCTGAGACAAGATGCTCCTAATCTTGGCAATATTACGCAAATGATAGAAGGCAGTCTTAGAAACAAATTTAATATGTGAATTGAAGGACAAATCCTGATCAAAAATAACTCCAAGGTTCCTCACAGAGCTATTAAGAGAAAGAGTAACTGCATCCAAACTGAAAGTTTGATTTGGAAAGGAATTTCTAAGGTTTTTTGGACCAACAAGAATGACTTCAGTCTTATCTGAATTTAATAGCAGGAAATTACAAGTCATCCAAACTTTGATTTCCTTAAGACAGGCTTCTAACTTGGCTAATTGATTAGTATCATCTGGCTTCATTGACAGGTATAATTGTGTGTCATCTGCATAACAGTGAAAATGTATACAGTGCTTTCTAATAATGTTGCCTAACGGAAGCATATATCAACTAAAAAGAGTAGGGCCAAGCACAGATCCCTGTGGAACTCCATGACTAAGCTTTGAGCTGAGAGAAAACTCATCATTTACATGAACAAACTGGAACCTATCAGATAAATAAGATCTAAACCACTGCAACGAAGTTCCATTAAGTCCAACATAGTGTTCTAATCTATCAAGTAGAATATTATGATCAATAGTATCAAAAGCTGCACTAAGATCTAAAAGGACAAGTACAGAAACTAGTCCATTATCAGATGCAATGAGGAGGTCGTTAGTGACCTTCGCTAAGGCTGTTTCAGTGCTATGATGGATTCTAAACCCAGATTGAAACTCCTCAAATAAACCATTTCCCTGCAGGTGGTCAAATAATTGCATAGCAACAACTCTTTCTAAGATTTTTGAAATGAAAGGGAGATTAGAGATTGGTCTATAGTTAGCTAAAGCTCCTGGATCTAGCGTTGGCTTTTTGAGTAAGGGTTTAATTACAGCCGTTTTAAAAGCCTGCGGTACATGGCCTAAAGTTAATGAAGAATTGATTATATGAAGAATAAAGCTACCAATAAGTGGGAAGACTTCTTTAAATAACCTGGTAGGAATAGGGTCTAAAAGACAAGTTGAAGGTTTGGATGAGGAAACTATTTTGTCTAACTCACAAAGGTCGATTGGAGTAAACTCATCAAGACAGACATCAATAGAAGGAGTTGTAGTAGTTACAGTATTTAAGTTAACTGTGGGAAGAATCTGATTGATTTTATCTCTGATGGATGAAATTTTATTATTGAAAAAGTTCATAAAGTCCTGACTAGTAAGCTCTAAGGGGATGCTAGGATTGACAGAGTCCTGACTCTTTGTCAACCTGGCTACAGTACTGAAAAGAAACCTGGGATTATTCTTGTTCTCTTCTATTAATGCAGAGTAATAACTCGTTCTAGCTTTTCTAAGAGATTTTTTATAAATTAAAAGATGATTTCTCCAAGCTAAATAGATTTCATCTAAATTAGTAGAGCGCCATTTTCTTTCTAATTGACGAGTCTTCTGTTTTAAGCTACGAGTTTCTGTGTTGAACCAAGGAGTTAAAAATCTCTGATTAGACTTTTTCTTTTTTAAGGGGGCCACCAAGTCTAGAGCCTGATGTAGAGAAGCTGAAACACTATCCACCATGTTATCAATTACAGAAGGAGCAAGCTGTCTATAGCTTATTTCCATTGTGTTGACACATGGCATAGAGGAAACAATCTGCATAAATTTGGAAACAGCATCATCTGAGAGGCATCTACTGTGATAATATTTTTCATTACATTATTTACAATACATTATTTCATTACAATATTTTTCATTACATTATCTGCTACATGCTAATTTTTTAAAACTACCTTGACTAGTACTACTCATTATTACTAGTATTATTATTACTTATTATTACTTATTTTTCTACACTTATTGCACGTTTCTAGTCCTTTAGTTTTTTAGTTTATCCCTTTTTCTCATTATGTTTTTAATGATGCAGCATGGCACCGAGACAAATTCCTAGTTTGTGTATCACATGAACAATGGCAATAAATCTGATTCTGATTCTGATTCTGATTCTCCTAGTGACTTTACCGATATGTCAAGTGGTAAGAAAGAACTTTAGGAAATGTAATGTGCACAGCTATCACAGACAATGCCTGAAAATAAATGTTCAGCAGTTGAGTAGTGTTTCTGTAAATGTGAACTAACTCTCACCATCTGAGTGAGTTGCAGACAGGCAAAACTGCCTTTATAACTTTTGCAACTGTGTTCAACCTGCTGGTATTATCTGATGGGGTCTCACCTGAGAAAATTGTCCCTGCCTCCAAAACTTCACCTGGATGAGGGGTTGTTTTCACTGCTAGCCTTCTAGCCTTGTTTACACATCCGTGGTAGGAGTGCATGGGTAAAAAACTCAGATTCAGCTGTAGAGCTCCCAGTACTTCTGTCTCTAAGTGAGTGCCAGTGTCATTTTCAAACTAGTTTACTCTTCAGTGTTGATCCTTTTACTCCGGTGATGGCAGAATCTGAACACTGGCGTTCCGTAAAGAAGGTGCCGCCAAATCAGCACCCAGAACAAGATCGGTACCCAGCATCAAAGACAGAATATTGTTTAAAAATTATACATTTGTATATTGAAGATGTGACCAAGTACTTAATAAAAATCTGCAAGTTATTCAAAACCATATCTTTTCAGTTGTAAATTAAATACATTTGTAACGGTGTAAAGGCGTTATGCATGCATGTGCATTGAGTGAAGTACTTCTGCACATGTGAGGTACTGATCTTTTTCCGGGTACTGATTTGGCAGCCACAGGCACCAAATGTTTACATTCTATCCGCTCCTCTTCTGGATGTTTCTTCATCATATCCTGTTTTATGTCAGCCAACGGTCAACTAACGCTACAGCACCACCAAATTCTAAAGGCCAGTTCGTCATTACAATATAAATGGTTTCTTCAACAGCCAGCTGTATATTTGTGCCTTCAGAGCTACTGTAGAAACATGGTGGTGCAAAATGGCCACATCCATAATGGCGCGGATCCAGCACCATGTAGATATATACAACTTATTCTAAGGAAACAAAAATCAAACAGCTTTTATAAAAGAAACTACACTATTAAAAACATGATTAGCTTAATTTTTGATAAAAGATCATCAAAAAATTTTACACAGTGCACCTGTAAAATGTTAGGAAAATGTGAACATTGTTGACTGGAATTACTAGGGGAGGTTTATGGTTCCATCACTGACAAAATACAAGTCTGGCAGGAAATGGTAAGTATGGGTTTAATCCTGGGAGAGGTGAGGCAGAGGAGAAAGGTTAGAAAAAAGAGATTTTGTTCCTAACATTGGGAGAAGGTGGAGGAGGTAGGCACATGGCAGAAGAGATGCCAAGCTGCTGGCATGCAAAGTCCAACATTCCTGTGCAGATGAAAGGAACTCCCCCTTTACAAAGGCTGGAGCTGATGAGACACAGGTGACTATTGAGAGCAGCTGGACAACATCAGGTAATCAGCAGTGGAAACCTGTGCACAAACCTGAGACACTACATCATGTCAATTTCCCCAGCTTAGACAAATAGCTAGTAATGGCCAGATGAGGCCTTTCATCAAAATGGCTCATACAGACAAGGCCTCATGTGAAACTTTATTTTCTCTACTAGGCCATCAAGTGGACAAAACATATACAACATGCAGATTTTTAGAAGGGTGTTATTGGTTTGTGCATTTTTTCATTTCAATCAATGCACTGTCTTTTAAGAAATTTCAATGATCATAAGGGAAAAAAAATAATAAAACTGAGGTGACTACAGTGAATGTGTTTGTGCTACTTATTCATTTTTTAAAGAAATAATAACTTTTCTACAGTCTTATATTGTCTTTCCCAGTACATTCATCTCTGTCCTTATTGTCATGCAGGGCACAATAGTACCTTAGCATAATGATGCACTATTGTTGTAGCCAAGCTTTTTGAAACACAACAGACACTTCACCTTGCAAATGAAATAAATAAGAATGACACCACTGGGACTTGAAGCCCAGCTCTCCAGATAACAAGACAGACAGGTATTTTACCTCTACGCTACCACTTAGTGGTGGCCAGATAGGGCTTTCTTGAACACTTGAGCCTTTCCATCAAAATGGTTCATATAGTCGAGGCCTCGTGAAACTTCATTTGCTCTACTAGGCCATGTAGTTGACAAAAAGTATACAGCATGCAGATTTTTACAAGGACATTATTGGTTTAATGTGCATTTTTTCAATTTTAATAAATGTGCTGTCTTTTAAGAAATATCAGTGATCATAAGGGGAAGAAATAATAAAACTGGGGTGACTACAGTGAATGTGCCTGTATCAATTTTTATTAAGAAATAATACATTTTCAACAGTCTTATACTGTCTTTACCAGTATATTCAGATCTGTCCTTATTCTCATGCAGGGTACAATAGCAATAGTGCCTCAGCATAATGATGTGTAATAATGAGCCACGCTCTTTGAAACACAGCAGACACTTCACCTTGCAAATAAAAATAGAATTACAAGAATGATCTAGATGGAATTCAAGCCCCAGCCTTCCACTTGTAGAGCATGTGCTTTACTGCTAAACCATTACCTCAGGTACAATAAATATCCACTATATGTAGAAAATACATCAATGGGAGAAATGCTCTCAAAATGTTCCCAAATGGGAGAAGTCCATGTTTTTGATGCTGGCTGTGACAAATCCCTTACACAGTCAAACATGACAACACAAAACGTGAGGGATGGGGATTTCCATTGTGTATCACTGCTCACTTTATTTCATGTTGCTCGCAAAATCATGAATGGCTTCCTGACCTAGTCACATGGTACAACATCAATACATACGTTGTGGGGGACCCATGCTGTAGTATTCATCTCAGACTGAAAGGCATGGAGATGCAGTAGTTTCCTCTGACAGAAGAGCATGGAGATCAAAGGGCTGGGGGACAAAAGGAATTGTAATGGGGGAGTGAATTGCAATGCAAGACCTCAGGTAGCAGAGACGTGTGAGTGTTGTGATATAAAAGAGAGTCCCTACTACATGAGGTTAATGTTTCTGATTCTGGAAGATGTGAGAGAGTGAATAAAGTTCATCTGCTCGGAAAGCTCGGTCTGGTCATTCCTTTCTCCACACTGGTGACCCTTGACGAATAATGGAACACGAGGCGAACAGACCGGAGATGACCCGGACGGGAAGCCCCAGCAATGGTGCACCGTTTCGGTCAAACTACCAGACTTTTGACTGCATGACCCGAAGTCTTGGTTCCTATACACCGAAGCCCAGTTCGCGCTCCAGGGAATAACGGCAGATGACACCAGATATTACTATGTGGTCACAGTGCTGGACGCTCGCACGACTCAGCAGGTAGCGGGCCTGCTCCAACAGCTCCCAGCTCGTGACAAATACGGGGCTCTCAAAACCGCGCTGACCCGGCGCTACATGCTCTCGGACTGCGAGAGCGGAGAGGCTCCTGATGCGCTCCGAGTTAGGAGACGGGTCGGCGGTCGAACTGATGAAGATGTTGGCGTTGATGGGCACGGATGACGGGCATTTTCTATTTGCCCACCTTTTCCTCCAGAACCTCCCAACGGTGGCCAGAGCGGTCCTTGCCAACTCATCGCTGCTGGCCACGCGTGACTACCGTGCACTCATCCAGGAGGCAGAGCGGATTATCCTCACCACCAGAGCCCTCACAGTGAATGCAGCGGCATCGGAACCCAGTGAGACGGCCAGCGGAAGCGAGGAGCCAGCAATGGTAGCGGCAGTGGGGGACAGGAAGCGCCAGAGAGACACGCTTTGCTCCTACCACCGCCATTATGGAGAGGATGCACACCGATGCATGCCACCGTGCCAATTCAAGCATTCGGGAATGCCAGAACCAGCAGTCGGTAGTGGCTGCGACCCCCTGTGAAGAAAGCAAGCTGCTCTACGTGACAGACTCAAGCTCGGGGAGACGGTTCCGTGTGGACTCCGGCTCCGAAAAGAGCCTCATCCTGCCATCCTACGCTGACCGGCTAGCGGGAACTAGTGGCCCTGAGCTGACGGCCGCAAACGGCTCAGACATTAGGATTTTTGGTGAGAGGACACTGACTGTATCCCTGCACGGCTGTACATACCAATGGACATTCTTCATAGCGGCATGCCAATCCGCTATGAAGACATTCCCAATCTTAGGCACTGATTTTTTTGTGTGCACACGGACTACTAGTCGATGTTGCTAACAGACGCCTGATTAATGCAATGTCTTTTGATTCTCTCCCCTGTACAGCTCGTGGAACCGGACCAACAACGCTAGCCAGCGTCACAGCTCCAGGTGGTAAGTTCCACACACTGATCACCCAGTTCCCAGCACTCACGGTCCCGATGTTTATGGCGGCCATCACTAAACATGGGGTGGAGCACTTTATTACCACCATTGGGCCACCTGTTTTCGCACGACCTCGGCGCCTGGACACAGCTAAAATGGCCATAGAGGGTGAAGAGTTTGCCAACTTGGAAAGGCTGGGCATCATCAGACGATCAAACAGCCCATGGGCATCCCCACTACATATGGTTCCTAAGGCCGAGGGATCGTGGCGACCTTGCGGAGATTTCCGCAAATTAAACAACGCCACCGCGCACGACTGCTACCCGATCCCCCATATTCAGGATTTTTCCGTTCACCTCGCCGGGGCACGTATTTTTTCTAAGATAGACCTGGTCCGTAGTTACCACCAGGTCCCGGTGCACGCGAAGGATATACTGTAACTAAAATGGCAGTAATAACCCCTTTTGGTCTGTTTGAGTTTTTACACATGCCTTTCGGGTTAAAAGGCGCAGCACAGACATTCCAATGCATGATGGATGCGGTGTTGCGCGATCTGCCATTTGTGTTCCTCTACCTGGATGACATCCTGGTGGCCAGCGTGTCCGAGGATGAACACGTAACCCACCTCAGGACGGTTTTTCGGAGGTTAGAGGAGCACGGGTTAATAATCAACCCGGTGAAATGCCAGTTCGGGGTGACGGGGATCGATTTTTTGGGACACTGCATCTCACCGGAGGGAGCGATACCCTTGCCGGACAAGGTGCGCGTAGTGGCGAATTTTCCCTGGCCTCAGACGGTCAGGGCGCTGCAGGAGTTTTTGGGGATGGTTAACTTTTATAACAGTTTCCTCCTTCACGTAGCCCAGCTCATGCAGCCGTTGTACGTTGTGCTCAAGAAACGGAAACCAGCGGACAGAGTCGACTGGACTCCTGAGGGACAGCAGGCGTTCTCTGAGGTTAAAACAGCCCTGGCGAACGCCGCAATACTGGCGCACCCGGACCCGGCGGCTCGGATAGCGCTCACTACCGATGCCTTGGACGTGGCCATAGGGGCCGTCGTGGAGCAATGCATCGCTGGTTTTTGGCAGCCGCTCGCCTTTTTTAGCAGGTCTTTGTGCGACAGTGAGCATAAATACAGTGCGTTCGACAGAGAGTTACTGGCTCTCCACCTGGCCATCGGCCACTTCCAGTTCTGGCTGGAAGGGCGCACCTTCACTGTGTTCGTGGACCACAAGTCGCTAACGTACATGATGGCCAAGGTTTCGGAACCATGGTTGGGCCGGCAGCAGAGACAGCTTGCCGCGATCTCGGAGTTTACGACCCACATTCAGCATGTGGCCGGTAAACTCAACATGGTGGCGGACTGCCTCTCACGCACATTAGTGGCCCCAGTCTACGTAGGGATAGATTACACGGCCATGACCGCGGAGCAGATCGACGATGCGGACGTGTGCGTGCTCCAGTCTGGACCAACAGGGTTAAGGCTGGAGAGCAGAGTACTGCAAGAAGGGGGGCCCCCCTAATCTGTGACGTCTCCACAGGACGCCTGCGCCGGGTGGTCCCATGCGCTTGGCGCCGCCGTGTTTTTGAGTTGGTTCACTCCCTGGCGCACCCAGGAGTGCACGTGTCAGTCAAAATGGTGGGAGTGAAGTTCATCTGGCCGAGCCTGTGCAAACAGGTGAAAGAGTGGACTGCAGCCTGCGTAGCGTGCCAACGAGCCAAAGTGCACAGGCACACAAAGGCCCCCTTGGAGCCATTCCATATCCTGGCTAAGAGGTTCAATCATGTTCACGTGGATCTCGTGGGCCCCCTCCTGCCATCGCAGGGGTTGACGCACCTCCTGACAGTGGTGGACCACACCACATGTTGCTCCAGAAGCAGTCCTGCTAGCTTCCACCGCGTCCGCAGACGTGGCACGCGCTTTTTTGACAACATGGGTGGCACGTTTTGGCACCTTTGGACATCACGTCTGATCGGGGCCCTCAGTTTGTTTCCAACCTCTGGTCCATGATGGCCCGGAGCCTGGGAGTCTCAATTCATCGCACGACCGCGTACAACCCACAGGCCAATGGGTTATGTGAGTATTTCCATAGGTCACTGAAAGCAGTGCTCAGGGCTTCGCTTACAGATGCAAATTGGGTGGACCGGTTGCCGTGGGTTCTATTAGGGTTGCATTCCGCACTGAAAGAGGATTTGGCGGCTTCCCCAGCAGAGCTGTTTTTTTCTCATCCACTGCGGCTCCCCGGGGAATTTTTACCAGATAACCCCGCGCCGAACACCCATCCGTCCCCGCATTCACAGCATAGCGCAGATGCAGGGATGCTACCTGGCCCGGCCAACCACTGTTTTCCCCGCGCTTTTGTATCAAAAACCTTGAAAGATGCAGCGTTCGTGTTTGTCAGGCACGATGCCCACCGGCCCCCATTGCGCCCACCCTACGATGGCCTGTTTAGAGTGCTGGAACCCGGGGACAAACATTTTGTGTTAGACTTGGGGGGTCGCCGGGAGAAAATCTGTATAGACAGGCTTAAGCCCGCCTTTGTTGTGGCAGACGAGCAGGTGGTGTTGGCCCGAGCTCCTCGGCGCGGAAGACCCCCCCTGAGAACTCCCCAGGTAAACGATTCATCAGAGCAGTCACAAGAGCATGCTAAATGTTTCCCCCCCACTACACTGTCCCCCCACAGACGGACACACCCCCAGGAACCCCCCACCGGCACCGCAGCACCGCGGAGCTGAAGATCCCCCATTACAGCTGCTATGGGCGGAGGCTGAAGCCAAGAGAACGTGAGGGTTAACACTCAGTCTGAGACTCTGGGGTGGGGGGGACCCATGCTGTGGTATTCATCTCAGACTGAAAGGCATGGAGATGCAGTAGTTTCCTCTGACGGAAGAGCATGGAGATCAAAGGGATGGGGGACAAAAGGAATTGTCATGGGGGAGTGAATTGTAATGCAAGACCTCAGGTAGCAGGGACGTGTGAGTGTTGTGATATAAAAGAGAGTCCCTACTACATGAGGTTAATGTTTCTGATTCTGGAAGATGTGAGAGAGTGAATAAAGTTCATCTGCTCGGAAAGCTCGGTCTGGTTTTTCCTTTCTCCACAACGTCAGCAATACATGCCTCAAAATGCGCTTCGCCAAATATTTCCTGGATAATCTCGGAGCACCCTCAAACCTCCAGAGCCTGCTGTCCCATCACTACAAATAGCCAGCATCACGTCATTCCTATCTCTTGCTTTCCTGAAAAGGTCATTTATGGTTTTATTAGCACCAGAGTTTACCATTTTAATGCACTTTATTTGGCCATTATACACATTTATAGAGTGCAATTAATTCAAAACAGTACTGGCAGTGTTCTAAACTGGAGTAAAGAGAAGCAGCCACATCACATCAGCCCTTGCAGCTCACGTGTAAGTTTTAGAACAGAGTTTTAGATCACACTGCTTCTTTTTAAAGCTCTTCACATTCAGGCTGCAGTGTACAGCTGTGAGTTGTTTACTTCCAGACCAACACCCAAGATCTTCCAGTAAGGCTCTACTAGCTGTTCCATGTTCTTGACTGGACACAAGGGTTGCCAAGCCTTTACAGTCCAAGGCCATCTTTGTGGAACTGCCTTCCTGGAGTTCTCAGCCAAGCTGTCCTCTCTGCATACCATTCAGTTTTATTCCATCCATCCATCCATCTTCTACCGCTTTTCCGGAGGTCCGGGTTGCGGCGGCAGAAGTTCAAGCAGAGAAGCCCAGACTTCCCTCTCCCCAGCCACCTGCTCCAGCTCTTCAGAGAGGATACCAAGGCGTTCCCAGATTCAGTTTTATTGTTTTTGGTTTTTTTTTTTTATCTTAACCATTGGTACTGTTAACAGAAACTTCAGATTTTTTTTAAAAAAGTGTTTTATAGGTTTGTTTTGAAAAGTACACTGACCAGGCAACATTATGATCACCTACCTAATATGGTGTTGGTCCCCCTTTTGGTGCCAAAACAGCCCTGACCTGTTGAGGCATGGACTCCATTAAACCCCTGAAGATGTGCTATGGCATGTGGTGCAGAGATGTTAGAAGCAGATCCTTTAAGTCAGTAAGTAAGTTGTGAGGTGGGGCCTCAGTGGATTGGACTTGTTTGTCCAGCACATCCCAAAGATGCTCAATTGGATTGAGATCTGGGGAATTTGGAGGATAAGTCAACACCTCAAACTGATACACCTCATCGGTGTATAAATAAAGTTGTAAGTTAATTTAACCTAATATGTTAATGCAACAGCCAAGGTGATCTATTCAGCACCACCACCCCATCCAGTCACATCAGATACAGTAACTGCCCCTCCCTGATTCTGGCTCTGCTGGAAGTTTCTTCCTGATATAAGGACATTTTTCTTCTCCGCTGTCACCAAGTGTTTTCTCACAGGGGATAACGTGATTGTTTAGGTCTCTTTCTGAGCTCGTAGAATCTTAACCCCTTGCACTCTGGTCAATTTCCCTAAAAACGCCAAAAAATAACGTACCCAAAGTAAATCAAAAGCTGTTCTTCAACCCTTTGCAGCATCTTCATGGGGTTGGTCTCATTTAAAAGAGAACACTTTGAATTTTTTGGCATACTAGTCATAATCTCTCTAAGTGCTTCGGCCACTGAGTAACAGTCATCTAAACATACTGAACTTGAAGAAAATAAATTTCGCCTGGGTGTTTTTTTGGATACAAATGCTTGCAAATAACACACAGCTGTCAGATCCAGGCTGGAAAATGCAACAGAAATGTAGAACCAAGTGTTATCCAGCTGAGGTCAAAATTTTGTAACAATACCACAAAAATGAATATATTACACAGCTTTCTTCACAGGTTGTTCCCAGGCGTTTTTGAACTGTGCCAAATTGTGCCAAATGGCAGAGTTTGGAAAAACGTCTGTAACTTTTGAATGATTCAATATAGAAGCTTCATCTTGGGCTCTATTGAAAGGTGACACTCAGGGCTGTGTGTGTGTGTGGGGGGGGGCTTGTTTATTCATTCATTCATGAATGAATGAACAAACAAGCCCCCACACACAAAGAAGCATGCCACGTAAAAAGCATGCCACGTAAAAAATGTGGCTTTTTTTACAAGAAAAAATAACCTACAGTGCACTAAAAAATATACTAAAATATCTGTAATGTAGAAGATAACAACTCCCCCCCCCCCCCCCCCAGCTACAGAGGACGGACATCGCCCGGTGCACCGCAGTCACGGTGCGCCGCGGTCTACTACGCACAGTTGTAATTTACCGATCGGTCAAAAGTCATTTTGATTACAATTTTCAGGGATAAAGAATAATTTAGCTTATAACACTTACCTGTCCACAACAGCAGTGTCGCTGGCAAACTTCTCTTCCTCATTGTCAGACGAACATGACGCTGGTCCGCTTGTTACGGACTCGTGGTTCTGGTCACGCAACCCGGTCAAACCATAATTCCATTATTGCGGTTTTGCGCTTCCATGATTGCGGTTTTGGCGAACGATTTTTCAAAACAAATAAGAACAGTAGTAAGAAAAAAAGACTGGCAAACGCGTGTGTGTCACCCAGCGGCTAAAACAAAACAGATTTTGCAAGGGAGACATGCTTTCGAACTACTGTGCTTCAATTGGCTCGCTGTATTCACAGCCGTTGGTAGGCGGGTCCTTCTTGCTAGGTTTTCAGTCATTGGTCCTTCAAGGTTTCAGAAACCCAATTCAAGGCTCTTATTAGTCGAATGAGAGGTCAATCACATCTAAACCAATCAAAGCACTCCTTTGGCTTTCTGTTCGCGGCTGTGTCTGTAGTGGAAGAACGGAAATGCAGGTTGTTGGGTTTTTTTCAGTGCCTCCTAGGACGCACACTGTGCGTCCTAGGACGCCCTCGTGCACCCTAGGACGCAGAGACGTGTCCGCCCGCGGTACACCGAAGTGCAACAGGTTAAACCTACAATTTAAAGTGCTATGAAATTACTGTTGATGTGAATTGGCGTAATATAAATAAATTACTCAAACTGAACTGGATGTTATGGCTAAAACATAGGCTTTGCTGCCTCTACACTGGAGTCAATAAAGTAATATTTCCCTTATCCTCTGAAAAGTATCTGAAGCACCGAAGTAATACAAAGCACACATCGTATCACATCCAGCAGTGTCACGGTAAAGTGCAGCTCTCGGGTCCTGGGGAATAAAACACATTTTCAACCATTTCATTACAGCCAAGGACAATGAAATTGATTTTCTCCCCTTCTGAAAATGTTTGAAGCAGACCTCGATGTAATCAGGAATTGAACTATAGACATCAGCCATGTGCTGTCTCACCTTAAAAGCTCCTCAAATACACGTTCACACACACAAAATAGAGAGGTGGTGTTACACTGTATGTGGAGAAGCTTTCAGTGTTCCCCTCTTTTATTAGTTCAGTTAATAGTCTTATCTAACAAATCAAGAATGAGAGTAGGAGGTGTGTGTGTGTGTGTGTTGCTGTTACAAGGTTGAGTCTGCTTAGACTGTTCAGATCAATAATGCAGAGAGGGGGAAGGGGGCTAGAGGGAGAGCATCATCCCTGATTCACATGACTCATAAGGATGCATGGCAACAAGACGAAAGAGGATGAAGAGAACGAGACAGAGGAAAAAAGAGAACGAGACAGAGCGAAGGACGGAAGAGGCAAAGGATGAATAACCAAAAAAGAATCTTAATGTGAAAATTAAAAACTCTATTCATGCTTTCTTAAAGGTTGCCTTTTTCAAACAACGCTGCCGATGACAGTTTTTGAAACACACAAGACCCTTCATAACCTTGAATTACAAATGAAGAAAATTGTTGCATGTTTTAAGACAAATACAAAATGCATCCATTCCGAATCCCAAAAGCCAGTTTAGGAAGCTTGGGATCAGACCGCCAAAGTCTCCACCTTTGAAAGCCACTTGATCCACATAGCACTGGACCCCCATGGTCCCTCCTGCAGGTGGTGAGCCCACTGGAGGGCGGACCTAGCATTCATCATGACAGTCTGGATCGTTCTTAGTCTCGCCCATCAGGGTGAGGAGCTCAGTCACCCGGGAGAGGCTCAGAGTAGAACCGCTGCTCCTCCATATTGAAAGGAGACAATTGAGGTGGTATGGGCATCTGATAAGGATAGCTCCTGGACGCCTCCCACTTGAGGTGTTTCGGGCATGTCTCTCTGGGAGGAGATCCCGGGGCAGACACAGGACTCGCTGGAGAGACTATGTCTCCCAGCTGGTCTGGGAATGCCTTGGTATCCTCTCTGAAGAGCTGGAGCAGATTGCTGGGGACAGAGAAGTCTGGGCTTCTCTGGTTGAACTGCTGCCTCCGTGACCCAGACCTCCGGAAAAGTGATAGAAGATGGATGGATGGATGGATGGGTGGATGGATGGATGCATGAACAAAATGCATCAAGCAGCATTAAAAACTCAATAATGTTGCCTACTGTTGAGCAACTGGAAGGTCTCACAATAATGGCACTGAAAGTTTAGTTACAACCATATTATTTATTGTCTCTTTTTGAGATATAAATCAGGCTTGAAGACCTCGGCAGCAAGGGGTCCCCCAGGGAACGGTTTTGGCTCCCTTCCTGTTCACCCTTTATACTGCGGACTTCTCACACAACACAGCACACTGCCATCTACAGAAGTTCTCTGACGACTCTGCAATCATCGGCCTCATCTCCAACAGAGATGAAGCTGAGTACAGAGGACTTATCCAGGACTTCGTGGACTGGTGCCATCGGAACTGCTTCCAGATCAACGTGAGGACAACTAAGGAGCTGGTGGTGGTCTGCCGCAGGCAAGGACAACCCCTCACAGCATCAGTAAACATCCAGGGAACAGACATTGAGATGGTGACATCCTACAAGTACCTGGGTGTTCATCTGAACAATAAACTAGACTGGTCACACAATACCGACGCACTCTACAAGAAGGGACAGTGCAGGCTGTTCCTACTGAGGAGGCTCAGTCTTTTGGTGTACAAGGGATGCTCCTGAAGACATTCTATGATACGGTGGTGGCATCAGCCATCACTTTTGGAGTGGTCTGCTGGGGCAGTGTCATTGAAGCAGCCGATGGGAAGAGACTGAACAAACTGATCAAGAAAGCTAGCTCTGTCCTGGGGCAGCGCTTTGACCCAGTGGAGGAGATAGGAGAGAGAAAGATGGTGGCTAAACTGTCATCTCTGCTGGAGTCCGAGTCCCACCCTATGCAGGACATACTGAACGCACTGAGTAGCTCATTTAGCAGTAGACTACATCAGCCTAGGTGCGCGACCGAGAGGTTTCGCAGGTCCTTCCTACCTACGGCTGTCAGACTTTATAACCTAAGCAGGGCTGCTCGCAGAGATAGCAAAAAAAAATTAAAAAAAATGTGATGACCTAATAGTATTGAATGCAAAAGACGCAGCAGACTTACACAAATGGTCCCCTCCAGTATACAACTAGGACAATATCAGTTGCTACGGTGGGTGACAATATGTATGGGTACATATTCATACTATGTAGTATAACTAAGTAGACGGTTATGCTGTTTATTGCATCTAGCTACAATGCGCCGCACTGTGTATATATATTTATATATTTATGTGTACATATGTATATTCACTGCTCTTATTTTCTTATCTTCTAAATTATTGCTCTGAGTGTTGCTGTCCCTGTGCTGTTGCAATCCTGGAATTTCCCCATTGTGGGACTAATAAAGGCTTATCTTATCTTATCTTATCTTATATCTTGGCTCTGTTATTTCCTTTTCTATCCACCTTATTCCTGGGGGTGCCGCTGTAGGAACAATTATGGGCGGAGCTTCCGGTTTTGGCTGATCTAGTGTTAAATCAGTCAGTAAGAGTGGAGTAGCAGGGGCGTTTAAAATACCATTTTTAAAAGTTTTTCAAATTCATTTTAATGTATAGTCCACATGTTTTGCACTCAAGTGGCAGCTAATTTCAGCTCTTCTAGTTTTTGTATTTTTTGAATGTTTTGGCATGGTTCTGGCACTTGCTGGTGTTCGTAGTTGTGCCAATAGACTGGATAAATGGAGGCTTCCCACCACACGGTGACAGACGACATCCAAGCATGATGTTGTGGCGTACATCTGCTCTAAGCTAAATTTGATTATGTCCAACACATTTTAACAAAATGCAGCTGACTTTATTGTGATGGAGACGTGCTGGTGTGAATGTGCACCGCGTCATTATGAGTACAGGCAACGAGAAGTCATAAATCATGACTCTTTCTTTGTTTGGTAGCGACAAAGTCCCGTAAAAACCCCATGAGTGCCTGGTATCATTGGAAAGCTTAGAAATCGTACTTTCTAAAAATACCTATGTATTTTGCGGAAGGCGTAACTCCCGACCAACTGAATGTGAATGTTTTCAATCTAGCTAAAATATAAACAAATCATCTTTTTCTGGGTCCGTTTTCGCACACATCCTACAAATTAAATATCATTTTGAAGGTCTTTCAATACAGAATATGGAAAAAACATTACATCAGTTTTGAAAATGTCCTCAGAGTGAGTTATTTTGCCAGCACTGGTCATTTGTTTACAGTGTTAGCATCTTAGCAGTGGCGCTAGCTAACGGAGCTACTCTCTACGAGGCTACTTTTTAAGGTCATCTTCCCATCCCTCGATAGTCGTGGGAAGTGGTATGATTATATTACTGTTTTGAGGTGCAAGAGGCCATGTTCCCGCATTTCTGATGCCAAAGTCATTGTTTTTTTAACAAGGAAAAATGTCCTGTTTCAGTGACAACCACATGTTCTAAATTAGTACTGGAAGTTGATACCATAATTGACACAAGGCATCATAGGGCCTAGGAATAAGGTGGATGCAGTCTCAACATTGATCTGCTGTAAAACAGAGCGTGAATTATAGAAAATGCATATGGTCACTTCTTCAACCTTCTCACACATGTGAAATTATAGTCTGAGCAGAGGGATTTTAACAATAAAATGCCAAATTTTTAGCAAGCAAATCCACAGTTATTGAAAAGACAATGAGAAAATTCATATTAACTATGCACACAATTCTGAAATAACTGCATTAATAATTGCATAAATGCAAATAATTGCATTTTCTTTCAGTGCATTCTTGTTCTTTGGTTGCAGATGGAAACTCCCTGCCCCCTCATGTTCCTGCTGTATCTGGGTCAGTATGAGAGACAGACGGGGGGAAAAGAGCCAGATGAATTACGTTTTTGGTGTTGTAACACTACTGTATGAGCATACAGAGTGCCACTCCTGGATAGACATTGCTGTGTATGTCTCTATGTGATCCACTTCTTGTTGAAGGTTGTCTTCTAGTCAGAAAAAATCAAAGACTTTGGAGGCAGTGTGTCTGCTTTAGGCCTTTCTAGACAATAACAGGTGCATGTAAGATGCCCACAAAATGTACATCTCATATCGCCAACTTGGTGCTATGCCTTCACCATTACGATAATGTTGTTGAAGGATCTTAACTATCAGGTTGTTGTGTTGTCATAGTTTTGTGTCTGTGATAAAGAAGACAGGTGAATCAGTTCAGCCTTGTCCTTCCTGAAAAATGCACCAAGTCCACAGAAGGCCAAAAATGTGTTGAGATTAAATGATGACACTAAATGATGAAATGAAACAAAGCATTCTCACACAGGAAACTTGAGTTTGCGTTATGTGTGAGTTTAAAACTGTTTTTTTCTTCACCTTTTGTTGACTTCAGCAACAATTTATAAAGCCTTGGGCAACAAACACTGGATAATGCTTCTGAAATGATTATGCTTGACTAGTTACTAAAAAGCTTTCTCTTTGTGTCGTGACAGAATGTCCTTGGGCTGACTTCTCCAAAGATTTAAAAGCAGAAACAACAAAAAAGCATAAACATCCAGGCACGTGCACAATTTTAAAAGTAAGAAAAAAATTATTATAAGCAAGTTCCAAATTTGCAAAGGAAGTGACCTTTTCGTGAGAAAAACACAACTTCCAAATGCCCCCCCCCCCAAAAAATGCAACTTTTTCTCAAATTTCCATGATTTTTCTTGTACATTTGCTACTATCCTAACTAACTAACTAACCTGCACTTATATAGCGCTTTTCTAGTCACAAAGACCACTCAAAGCGCTTTCATTAATACTAACCCTCTATTCTAAGGGCCTATAGGAAACAGATATCTAGGGACAATTTAGAACAGCCAATTAACCTAACATGCATGTTTTTGGCATGTGGGAGGAAACCGGAGAAATCCCGGAGTAAACCCACGCAACACGGGGAGAACATGCAAACTCCACACAGATCACTGTTGGTCGGGGGCTGGGATCGAACCCACGATCCCACGATCCCCACAATCCCCCGGCCAAGGGTAAACTGTGCTGCCGCAGTGCTAACCACTGCGCCACCGTGCAGCCCATCCTCTCACTGATACACTGAGTTGTCCTGTAAAATCAATCCTGCAGTTTTTATAAAGATGGACGGTGGTAGGTTAACAAGAAGGGAGGATTTTGGATCATTTTATTGACAAGGAGAAGTGGCCTTTTTAATTGTTTGCAAAGATTTAGTTATTTGAATGAAGATTTATTTATTGAAAGAAAAACTTTTTTCAGATTTTTGCAAAGATTTACAATGTTAATTTTGATCAGGTATTAATTTTTTCAATGGAAACTGACCATTTTTGTCCTGCAAATACATAATTAATGATGAAGACCATGCCCTCTGTGTGAGTTGGTAATTTTCTAAAAGTCTATGAGGTATTAAATATCTCCATTAGTGTATAGGTATTAAAATAAAATTGATATACAAAGTAAGTACAGTAAAATTTGCACTACTGTATGTAACTTTACTTTTTTCAGTATTTAGGAGTGCCCTTTTTTGGGTGAGCACCTGCCCCCTGAAATTGAAAACATGTATATGAAGTGACAGGGCAAGGTTAGAGGTGTAGTGTGCTTAAAGCAGACCTTCTACCCATCCTAACCCAAACCATTTCTCTTACCTCAGTCACTGAAAGTGTGTATTTAATGGTTAAAGTTAGCAAAATACACAAAGAGAAGTGAAAGTGAACATCACTGCAATGCAGATTCCCACATCTTGCATGGTAAAGCACTTTTATTCTCATTAACCACCTATAACCCACCTCTATAGAGAATTTTACTGATTTTAAACCATGAAGCTTGGTGAAATGTGATGATGTCACCATATACAAAACTGAGGCATAGCGCACACCCACAGCACTTATACACATACAGAGCTAGATGCAGCAGCTAATAGCATCTTAGTTATAGTTTCATTTTATACAGTAAGACATTGCTGCGTGGAGGGAGTAGTGGTGCCTTGACTGTGTGTTCTTAGTCAGAGTTAATGAAGGTGCTATGATCTGGATATCTTGTCCATGCTTTCTATTGTTTTTTGAACCATTTGCACTATTATTATCTTTATGTCATCATTTATATTAGCTAAGTTCTTTTCCAGCACCAGCTGTTACTTTTCCATGTTTCCCGTGTTTCCCTAGCTTAGCCTTGGTGGATCAGTGTGTTTATTTTTCATTATCATATCTCTAATCATGTTCAGTAATTTTGTTCCTGCGTGTGTGTTAGCATCATTCTCTAGCTCCCCGGTGTCTAGTATTTGCACAGCCCTGCCCGTCCTGTCTTCCTCACCTGTAGCTGATCCCCTGTTATCTGTTGGCCCTAATGAGCCTCACCTGTTTAGCGTTGAGTAATCACCTGTTTCCTTTATTAGCCGTCCTCTTCTGTTGCCTGGTGTTGGAACATTGTTTTGTCATTGTACAAGTGTATGGCTTGTACCTCTGGCACCCGTTATTGCTCAGTTCTCTGTCAAGGTGCCTTCACACCAAACGCGAACCGGCAAATTTTTCGCGCAGCACGATTACATTATAACTCAATGTAAACACGCAAATAGACATAAATTCACCATCTGAGTGAGCTGCAGGCAGGTGAAGTTGCCTTTATAACTTCTGCAGCTGTGTTCAACCTACTGTGGAAATCCCCAAAATAACGTCATGCTTAGGTTTACATTATCCGACAAGGGGCTCACCTTAAAAAGTTGCCCCGTCTCCAAAACCTTACAAGATGACGGGTGTTTCCATTGCTAGCTTGCTAGCCTTGATAGCATGTCCTTGGCAGGAATCCGTGGATAAATGACTCCAACATCCCGATTCAGCTGAAGAGCTCCCGGTCCTTCTGTCTCCAGGTGAGTGGCAGTCTCATTTTCAAACTAATTTACTCTCCAATGTTGATACTTTTACTCCAATGACGGCAGAATCTCAAAGCTAGCGCTCCCTCGGACGTTACTGCATGAATGAGCTATTTCGCGTGTGATCGCCTCTTTCTATTGACTTTGTATACATTCGCGCCACCCATTCGCGTTTGGTGTGAATGCACCTTCAGTGTGTATTTGATTGCTCAGTCCGTCTTCATCATCTTGTGTTGTGTAATAAATCCTGGTTTGTGTTCTACAACGTACCCGCCTGAAGGAGTCAAATTATTGACTGCTGGAGGCTGTCCAAGACGGAAGGAGTCTGACACAGTAATGTAATGTTAACTTCAGATATTTCCCCATCACCAGCAGTTCTGCTCCTCCAACTAAAAAGTCTCTCTCCGCTCCATGTTATAGCTCCATGCACTGGCCGTGTTAAGCTCAGAGGTAGGAAAAGTAGCCAAAAACTGTACTCAAGTGAAAGTAGGGTTACCTTATAACAGTTTTTCCTAAAGTATAAGTTAAGTATAGGTAGCTAAAACAAAAACATAATCTAAAAAGTAGTTACAAAGTGTATGAAAATAAGAGACTTGAGCAAAACAGTCTAATCAATGGACTAAAAATTCTGTGATTCTTTAAATAACATTGCTTTTCCCATCCATTTGGGACCCTTTCCTCACATACAGTATTAATGTATAACTGTTTTCTTAAATATTCAATTTTTCCCCACAAATTTGATTTTTGCAATTGGAATTTCCAAATTTGTGTTGTTTTCTCACATTAATTTGTGGGGTTTTTCCTCATAAATGTGTGACCTTTTTCATACAAATTTATGACTTTGTTTTTATAAATTTGTGTCTGTTGTCGTGAACTGAGCTTGGATATTCTTTCAGGCTCAGTTTCATGGCTTTTCTCTGTAATTGCATAATTATTTGTTGTATTTTGTTATGCCTTTTGAATTATCCTGCCTTCTATTTTCCTTGTTTATGTTTCAGTCTGCTTGTGCTACATCTTGTTTCATTTGTAATTATTTTCTAGTCTGAATCTGAGTTTGTTTATATTGGTTCTTTGGACTGACAGCTGTCAGGCAGCACTTCCGGGTCTGCACTTTGTGTGGGCGTTGTCTGTTGGACTGCCAGCCCAACTACTCCCCTCTCATCATCATCATCATCATCAGCTGATTCCAATTATTCTCTCCTTTTCCCCAGTTAATGTGGACCCACACGGATTACTCATTTGGTAATGGGTTTGATTCCTATTTATAGGAGACTGTTGTCCATTTGTGTTGTCACTGCCTTGTATTGTCACCTTCTCCTCCACCAGAGCTCCGTCCACTCTGGTGAATCATTCTGTAAGTTGTGGGGGAGCTAGGTGTTAGACTCTCCATCCAGAGAGTAATGACCCAGGAGAAGAGAGGCTGATGGGGGTCTAGACAGAGCAGCGGAGTGTCACAACTCGCCGCTCCCTGTCATCCACCTCAGCTGCGCGCACACCTGCGCCTCGTCAATCACGGGCTATTTAGCCCACTCGGCCCAGAGCATCGGTCTGGAGCCGTCTGTGTTTCTACGCGCTCAAGCCCTCAGCAGGATTGTCTCTTGCCGTCCTGCCGACCTTCTCTACAGCACGTAAGCTGTTTAACCACTTACCTGTCTACCAGCCTCTCCCCTGTGCACAGGTGGATTCCCTGGCGGCGGATTCTCCCGTCATCGCCATCTCCTTTCCTCTCCTCTCCACGCCTCATCGTGTGCGCAGCAGGACACTGTCTTCCAGGCCGAAGATCCTTAGCCAACGCCAGCCACCGTCCCACCTGCAAGTAAGCTATACTCAGTATATCGCTCTTGTTTGGTTAAGCCCAGCTCATATTCCTGTCTCTACTTTTCCCATAGGGTTGCCTGGCTGCACGACATGCTGCTCTGTTCCCGACTCTCTTCGTCCACCCACAATCCATATACATATCACATACACGCACCCAAACACCCCTTGCTGTTGAATAAAGCTGTTGAATCTTACCTGAGCCTATGCGTGTGTTTCCTGGGCCGATAATTATGTCAGTACGGCTCCAGCAGAGCGGCCCAGCAGACAGCGGGCTCGCACGCCGTCTTTCCACCCTTGAGGCTCGGGTGGATTTGATAGCTCATCACCAGCAGGTGATACTAAATCAGTTGACCACGATAACTCACCGGTTGGACCGTCTTGAACCCCAGCAGGCATTCCCCCCGGTTCTTCATGGCAGATCAGATTCGGCTGCCTCCATGACTGGCCAGCCTAGCTCGGGAGCGCCAACCCGGCTCACTCCGATCCCAACTCCCGCTCGCTTCAACGGGAAGCTCGGTGAGGCACGGGGGTTCATCTTACAATGTGAGTCGGTGTTCCTGCGCGTTCCCAGGGATTTTCCTTCAGACCACAGCCGAATTGGTTACTTGGCTAATCTCTTGGAGGGGCGAGCGTTAGCTTGGGCTTACGCCGTCATGTCGAAGCCCAGCTACGCGAACCTCTCCTATGACCAGTTCGTGCCGGACTTTCTCGAGGTGTTTGACCACTCGCGTCATGACAGCATCCTCGCTGACCGGCTCCTTAGCCTCCAACAGGGCAGCCGGTTGGTGGCGGATTACGCTGTTGACTTCCGGGTGGCAGCGTAGGAGGTTGGCTGGGGTGAGGCGTCCCTCTGCAGCATCTTCCTCCGCAGCCTCAGTTCTGGTCTGCGGGATGAGTTGGCCAGTCGGGACCTTCCAGGGCGACTGTCCGAGCTAATCTCTCTGACCATTAGTTTGGATAACAGGCTGCGGGAGCGGGCCGCCAAGCGGAAGTCTGTCAGCCGCCCGCGCGGATTCTCCGCCCGCACTCCTCAGTCTCGCCCCCTGGCGTTACCCGCTCCGGAGTCCGCCGATGAGCCAGAGGCGATGATGGTCGGGCGAAACAGGCTCCCCCTAGCGGAGAGACAACGCCACCGGGAGCTGGGCCTCTGCATGTATTGCGGAGGCGACCAGCATACTGTGGAGCAATGCCCGGTCAAGCTAAATGGGGGGGTCCGCGAGTCACTGTAAGGGGCCTCGCGGACACTAACCGGCCAAATCCCCTCACGAATTGCTCTTTGCCCATTAGATTTTGCCACAACTCCACCGGGCACCTCACTCACGCACTGGTGGACTTGGGGGCAGAGCAAAGTTTTATTTCCAAGAGCCTGGCAACCCGTTTGGGTATTCCCTGTCAACCGTTGTCAGCTCCCCTCAACCTTGTCACCCTTTCTCGCTCACCCCTGGGAGTAGTGACACACCGCACCAGGCCAGTGCCAATTATAGTTTCTGGCAACCACTGAGAGGACCTTAGTCTGTATGTCCTGTCTTCCTCTGCGGCCCCTGTCATCCTGGGTTACCCGTGGCTGCACCTACACAACCCTGTGCTCGATTGGCAATCCGGAAGTGCCATCTCATGGAGTTCTTTCTGCATGGGCACCTGTCTCCAGTCAGCGGCCTGCGCCCCTTCCTCTCCTCCGCCTGCTCCAGTCTCCTCTCCTCCGGACCTCACCCTGGTGCCCCCGGAGTTCCATGACTTGGGGCTCGTGTTCAGCAAGTCCAAGGTGATGTCTCTTCCTCCTCACCGTCCATATGACTGTGCCATAAACCTCCGCCCGGGGCCGCCATTACCATCTGGCCGCCTCTACAGCCTTTCTGCTCCTGAACGTGAGGCTATGGACACTTACATCAGGGAGTCGCTCAGCGCTGGGATCATTCGCCCCTCCTCGTCCCCACTCGGTGCCGGCTTCTTCTTCGTCTCAAAGAAGGATGGGTCCCTGCGTCCGTGCATCGACTTCAGAGCCCTCAACGACATCACGGTGAAGGATAGGTACACCCTGCCACTCATGGACACCGCCTTCCACTCCCTCCAGGGGGCCACCTGGTTCACCAAGTTAGACCTCCGCAGTGCCTACCATCTTGTCCGGATCCGGGAGGGCAATGAGTAGAAGACGGCCTTTCGGACGCCCAGCGGCCACTTTGAATACCTAGTAATGCCGTTTGGGCTCACCAACGCTTCCGCCATCTTCCAGCGGCTCATCAATGATGTCCTGCGAGATTTCCTGGGGGTCTTCGTCTTTGTGTACTTGGACGACATTCTCTTCTTCTCCAGGTCTCGGGAGGAGCACCAGGCCCACGTGAGGCGGGTTCTGCAGGGGCTGTTGGAGAACAGACTTTACATCAAGGCGGAGAAATGTGAGTTTTACGCCAAGACCACCTCTTTCCTGGGTTTCGTTATCTCCCATAACCAGATCCTCCCCGACCCCGCCAAGGTTAAAGCGGTGGTCGAGTGGCCCACACCTACCTCCAGGAAACAGGTGCAGCAGTTCATCAGCTTTGCCAATTTTTACTGTCGCTTTGTTCCCAACTTTGGCGCCATCGTTACTCCCCTGACCTGCCTCACCTATCCCAAGGTGTCCTTCCAGGGGACCGAGGAGGCAGCAACCACGTTCGAGACCCTGAAGATGGAGTTCTCCTCCTCCTGGGTCTTGACTCAGGTTGACCCCGCGCTGCAGTGCCTGGTGGAGGTGGCCGCATCTGACACGGGGGGTGGGGGCGGTGCTTTCCCAGCGGTCACCGGTGGATGGAGTCAAGCGGCCCTGCACCTTCTTCTCCCGGCGCCTGTCGGTGGCTGAGCGTAACTATGACGTCGGCGACAGGGAGCTTCTGGCTGTTAAGCTCGCGCTGCAGGAGTGGCATCACTGGCTGGAGGGGGCAGCTCAGCCTTTTGTGGTTCGGACGGACCACAAGAACCTAGAGTATTTGAGGTCAGCCAGACGTCTGAATGCCCGCCAGGCACGCTGGTCTCTGTTCTTTGCTCGGTTCCAGTTCACGATCACCTACCATCCAGGCTCCAAGAATGGGTTGCCCGACGCCCTGTCTAGACAGTTTGCCCCTGAGGCCCTGGAGGAGCTGGATCACACCATCCTGCCCAGTTCGTGTGTTGTGGGGGCGGTTTCCTGGTCCATCAGGACAAGATCCGGAGGGCGCAGGAGACCGAACCGGACCCTGGCGGCGGCCCGGATGGGAGGCTCTTCGTTCCATCAGCAGTTCGCGGGGAGGTCATTCACTGGGCCCACACGTCCAAGCGCGCCTGTCACCCTGGCGTCTCCCGACTGGTGGACCTCCTTCAACGCTCTTTCTGGTGGCCCGGTCTCCAGAAGGACGTCGCCAATTACGTCCGGGCTTGCCCCCAGTGTGCTACTAGCAAGACCCCGAATTCCCCCCCGCAGGCCTACTCCAGCCCCTGCCGGTCCTGGGCAGGCCCTGGTCACACATCACCCTCGACTTCGTTACTGGTCTCCCTGTTTCCAACACCTACGACACTGTTCTGACAATTGTGGATCGGTTCTCCAAGGCCGCCCACTTTGTGCCACTCCGGGGTCTCCCTTCGGCACAAGAGACGGCCGATCTCCTTGTCCAACATGTGGTCAGGCTGCACGAGATCCCAGTGGACGTCGTATCCGATCGGGGGCCCCAGTTCATGTCCCAAGTGTGGAAGTGCTTTTGCAACGCCCTGGGGGCCACGGTGAGTCTCTCCTCCGGTCACCACCCTCAATCCAATGGGCAGTGTGAGCGCGCCAATCAGGAGCTGGAGGCTGCCCTGCACTGCGTCACCTACTCCAACCCATCCTCCTGGAGCTCTTACCTGGCCTGGGTGGAGTATGCCCACAACGCGACATCTTCATCGGCTACCGGGATGTCCCCCTTCCAGGCGTCGTTGGGCTACAACCCCCCCCCCCCCCCTTGTTTCCCGAGCAGGAGAGTGAGTTGGCCGTTCCGTCCATCCAGGCGCATCTGAGACGCTGCCGGAGCTTGTGGACCAGGGCGCGCGAGGCGCTTTTACGCACAGCGGCGCGCAACAGCACCACAGCTAATCGCCACAGGAAGCCGGCCCTCAGTTACCAGGTGGGCCAACAGGTCTGGTTGTCATCCCGGGACATTAATCTTAAGGCCGAGAAGAAGAAGCTGGCTCCACGCTTCATCGGTCCCTTCACCGTCTCCAAAATTGTCAACCTGGTGGCTGTGCATTTGGCCCTCCCACCTCCCTCCATGTGTGTCCCACTTTTCATGTGTCTAAGATCAAGCCCATGATCTCCGACCCACTCTGTCCGCCCCCTAGGGCTCCGCCCGCTCCCATGATGATCGACGGCCACCTGACTTGGGGGGTTGCATCCATCCTGGACTCCCGGCGTCGAGGTCGCGGGCTGCAGTACCTGGTGGACTGGGAGCGATATTGCCCAGAGTGGAGGTCCTGGGTGCGCTCTTCTTTTGTGCTGGATAGAGATCTCATCACGGAGTTCCACCGGGCGCAGCCGGACAAGCCAGTACCAGGAAGCGCTGCTGGGGGGGGGGGGGGGGGGGGGAGTACTGTCACAACTCGCCGCACCCAGTCATCCACCTCAGCTGCGCGCACACCTGCGCCTCGTCAATCACGGGCTATTTAGCCCACTCGGCCCAGAACATCGGTCTGGAGCCGTCTGTGTTTCTACACGCTCAAGCCCTCAGCAGGATTGTCTCTTCCCATCCTGCCGACCTTCTCTACAGCACGTAAGCTGTTTAACCACTTACCTGTCTACCAGCCTCTCCCCTGTGCACAGGTGGATTCCCTGGCGGCGGATTCTCCCGTCATCGCCATTTCCTTTCCTCTCCTCTCCACGCCTCATCGTGTGCACAGCAGGACGCTGTCTTCCAGGCCGAAGATCCTTAGCCAACGCCAGCCACCATCCCACCTGCAAGTAAGCTATACTCAGTATATCTCTCCCGTTTGGTTAAGCCCAGCTCATATTCCTGTCTCTACTCTTCCCATAGGGTTGCCTGGCTGCACGGCATGCTGCTCTGTTCCCGACTCTCTTCCTCCACCCACAATCCATATACATATCACATACACGCACCCAAACACCCCTTGCTGTTGAATAAAGCTGTTGAATCTTACCTGAGCCTGCGTGCGTGTTTCCTGGGCCGATAATTATGTCACGGAGGTGGATACCCCCAGGAGAGAAGTGGAGACGCTGGCTGCCGGGAGAAGTGTTAACTGTTATGTTAATGCACCGTACGGGCTTTGTCTTGTAACATGTATGATGTCTGAGCCCCAGGCCGCTATGCAAATGATTAAAGGTATAAAAGGGAGATGCACTGTGGCCTGGAAGCTCTTCTTGTGAATTCAACTTGTTAGAGAGAATAAAGTCTGTGCTGATTAAGCTTGTTGCCTTGTCTGGTTTACCCTCTCTACACTGGTGACCCTTGATGTGCTATGGAAGACGAGGCGAGCACCCTGGAGACAAGCTGGAGAGGAAGTGCCAGCACCGCGTGCACGGTTTCAGTCAAGCTCCTGGACTTTTGGCTGCATTACCTGACAGCGTGGTTCCTACACATAGAGGCCCAGATCGCTCTCGATGGGGTAATGGCAGACGAGACCAGATATTACTACGTGGTTGCCGCGCTGGACGCAAGCACAACACAGCAGGTGGCAAGCCTGCTCCAAGAAACGCCAGCCCATGGTAAATACGAGGCGCTCAAGAAGATGCTGACCCAGCGCTACACGCTCTTGGGCTGCAAGAGAGCGGAAAGGCTTCTGACCTGCTCTGAGTTAGGGGATAGGTAAGCGTTTGAGTTGATGGAGAACATGTTGGCGTTAATGGGCAGAGATGGTGAGCCGTTCCTGTTTGCTCACCTGTTCCTCTGAAACCTCCCGGCAACGGCGAGAGCGATCCTGACAAACTCACCACTGCTGGTGACAAAGAACTATCGCGCACTAGCACAAGAAGCGGACAAGATCATCCTGGCAACCAGAACCATCGCCATGAACGTAGCAGGGCCGGAGCCCAGAGAGACGACCAGCGAGGGCGAGGAGCCACTGATGGTGGCCGGTGCAGATGCCAGGAAGCACGGGAATGACACGATCTGCTTCTACCACCACCGTTTCGGATCAGACACACAGCGATGCGTACCACTGTGCCAGTTCAAGTGGTCGGGAAACACCAAGACCAGCAGTCGGTAGTAGCTGCGACTGCCGGTGAGAGAGATGAGCTGCTCTACGTCACGGACTCACGTTCGGGGAGAGGGTTCCTGGTGGACTCCGGCTCCCAGAAGAGCCTCATCCTGCCGTTCAACTCAGACAGAGTGGCTGGAAGTAGCGGTCCCGAGCTGGCAGCTGCCAACGGCTCTGACATTAAGACATTTGGTGAGAGGACAGTAACTATATGTTTGCATGGGCACAACTTCCAGTGGACCATCATCATAGCGGCATCTAACTCCCTCATTTTGGGTGCAGACTTTCTATGTGCGCACAGTTTATTAGTTGATGTTGCTAATAGACGACTGGTTGATGCTGTGTCTTTTGATTCTCTGCCCTGTACAGCTCAAGGAGCTGGGTTGACAGCACTTGCCAACATCACAGCTCCAGGAGGTAAGTTCCAACAGTTACTCGCCCAGTTCCCAGCACTCACGGTTCCGATGTTTTCAGCAGCCATAACCAAGCATGGGGTCGAGCACTTTATTACCACCAAGGGACTTCCCGTTTTTGCACGACCTCGGCACCTGGATGCAGCTAAACTGGCCAGGGCACGCGAGGAGTTCGCCAAATTGGAGAGGATAGGCATCATTAGGTGCTCAAACAGCCCGTGGGCATCCCCGATGGGTCATGGCGACCATGCGGTGATTTCAGGCCATTAAACAATGCTACGGCACACGATCGCTACCCAATCCCACATATCCACAATTTTTCAGTCCACCTGGCCAGGGCATGCATTTTTTCCAAGGTGGACGTGGTCCGCGGTTACCACCAGGTCCCGGTGTGCGCAGAAGACGTACCTAAAACAGCAGTGATAACTCCTTTTGGCCTTTTGAATTTCTGCACATGCTGTTCAGGTTAAAAGGCACGAGGCAGACCTTCCAACGGGTGGTGGACATGGTGCTGCGCAATCTGCCTTTTGTTTTTGTCTACCTGGATGACATCCTGGTGGCCAGCACGTCCGAGGACGAGCACGTTGCCCACCTCAGGATGGTTTTCCAGCGGTTGGAAGCGCACGGTTTAATAATCAACCTGGTGAAGTGCCAATTCGGGGCAACAGCGATCAACTTTTTGGGCTATCGCATCTCGCCGGAGGGCGCAATCCTGTTACCGGACAAGGTGTGCGCGGTGGCAGATTTTCTGCGTCCTCATACGGTAAGGGCACTTCAGGAGTTTTTAGGGATTGTTAATTTCTACAACCGTTTCCTCCCCCGCGCAGCTCAGCTGATGCAGCCGTTGTATGCCACGCTTAAAAAAAAAGAGACCCGCAGACAGCATTGACTGATTTCCTGAGCGAGGTCAGGCTTTTTTGGATGCCAAAACGCTGGTGAAGGCCGCATTACTTGCTCACCCAGATCCGTCAGCACGGATAGCGCTCAACATAGACACATCGGACGTGGCTATAGGGGCCGTAGTGGAGCAGTGCGTTGCAAGTTCTTGGCAGCTGCTCAGGTTTTTCAGCAGGTCTTTGCGCGACAACGAGCGCAAATACAGCACATTCGACAGAGAGTTGCTGGCTGTCCACCTGGCGATACACCATTTCCAGTTCTGGCTGGAAGGGAGCAATTTCACCATGTTTGTGGACCACAAGCTGCTAATTTACGCCATGGCCAAGGTTTCAGAACCGTGGTCGGCCCGGCAGCAATGACAACTGGCTGCAATCTCGGAGTTTACGACCAACATTCAGCATGTGGCTGGTAAACTCAACGTGGTGGCAAACTGCCTCTCACGCGCATTGGTGGCCCCGGTCTACGTGAGAATAGAATACACTGCCATGGCCGCGGAGCAAGCTGGGCATGCGGACATTTGTGCACTCCAGTCTGGACCAACAGGGTTAAGGCTGGAGAGCAGAGTACTGCAAGAAGGGGGCCCTCACCTACTCTGTGACGTCTCCACAGGCCGCCCGCATCTGGTGGTCCTGCGTGCTTGGGGCCGTCAAGTTTTCGAGTCGGTCCACTCCCTTGTGCACTCAGGAGTGCGCGCTTCAGTCAAACTGGTGGGGGCGAAGTTCGTCTGGCCGTGTTTGTGTAAAGAGGTGAAAGAGTGGGCAGCAGCTTGCGTCATGTGCCAACGAGCCAAGGTGCACAGGCACACAAAGGCTCCCCTAGAACCGTTCTACATCCTGGATAAGAGGTACGACCACGTCCACGTGTACCTGGTGGGGCCCCTTCTGCTGTCACAGGGGTTACACATCTCTTGACAGTAGTGGACCGCACCACGCGCTGGCCCAAAGCGGTGCTGCTAGCTTCTACCACATCCGTGGAAGTAGCACGCTCTTTTTTGTCAAATTGGGTGGCACGCTTCAGAGCTCCATCAGGCATCACATCCAACAGGGGCTCACGGTTCGCTTCCGACCTCTGGTCCGCGATGGCCCGGAGCCTGGGGGTCAACATTCACCGCACTACCGCGTACAACCCCCAGGCCAACGGGTTATGTGAGAGTTTTTACAGGTCAATTAAGGCAGCGGTCAGGGCTTCGCTTACGGACGCAAATTGGGTAGACTGTCTGCCATGGGTTCTTTTAGGGTTGTGTTCTGCACCGAAGGAGGATTTGGCAGCCTTCCCGGCAGAACTCGTCTTTTCTCAACCGCTGCGGATCCCTGGAGAATTTTTACCCAACAACCCCAAGCCCGAGGCCAAGCCGTCCCTGCATTCTCTACGTGGCGCAGAGGTAGGGAGTGTACCGGGCCTGGCCCACCACTGTTTTCCCCAAGCATTCATCCCAAAAAGCTTGCGGAATGCATCGTTCGTGTTCGTCAGACACGATACACACCGGACCCATTGCGCCCACCATACGACGAGCTTTTCAGAGTGTTGGAACCTGGGTCAAAACATTTCGTGTTAGATTTGGGGGGACGCAGAGAAACCGTCTGCATTGACAGGCTCAAGCCCGCTTTTGTGTTGGCAGACAAACAGGTGGTGTTGGCCTGAGCTCCCCAGCGTGGACGCCCCCCGTTGGGGGCTCCGCAAGTTAGTGACTCGTCAGCAGGGACAGGAATTCTTTTTGAGGATGTATTTTCTCCCCCTCCCCTTTTCCCCCCACAGACGGACGTGCCTCCCGGGGTACCCCATCAGCAGAGCAGCAGCATAGAGCCGGCGACCCCCCATTACAGCCGCTATGGACATCGGCTGAAGCCCAAAGAACGGGGGGGTTAAGGCCTATTCTGGGTGTTCCGGGGGGCAGTGTTGGGGAGCTAGGTGTTAGACTCTCCACCCAGAGAGTAATGGCCCAGGAGAAGAGAGGCTGACAGGGGGTCCAGACAGAGCAGCGGAGGTGGATACCCCCCCAGAGAGAAGAGAAGATGCTGGCTGCCGGGAAAAGGAAGTGGTGCGGCACCAGCGTGCTGTTATGTTAATGCACCGTACGGGCTTTGTCTTGTAACATGTATGATGTCTGAGCCCCAGGCCGCTATGCAAATGATTAAAGGTATAAAAGGGAGATGCACTGTGGCCTGGGAGCTCTTCTTGTGAATTCAACTTGTTAGAGAGAATAAAGTCTGCTTATTCAGCTCATTGCCTTGTCTGGTTCATTCTCTCTACAAAGTAACCCTTTCTCACTCACCACTGAGTTTGTTGGAGCACCTTTTGTCAAGTCTTTATGTTAATAAACTGCACTCACGGCAATCCAGCGCCTGGGTCGTTTTCTCTGCTTCATAGGAGCAAAACATGACAGCTGTTTTTGATAACATTTCAGCTGTTTTCACATAAATTTGCAATTTTGTACTCATAACTTTGCAATATTTTTCTCATAAATTTGTATCTTTTCCTCATTAATTTTCACCTGACCTATTGTCTAAGGCACAAAGTGCATTTATGGTTGTGTCTAAGTCCATTTTGCTGTTACAGAGTGCAAAAACTAATTCTGCGCTGGGCAGAAAGCATGACGGGGCTGTTCTAATGCACTTCCCAGACAGCACACTTATGTCTTGCCGATGTCAGATATACTGACTACCTGATCTATAACGTCAGATAGGCATCTGCTGTAGATTGGCATTTTCCCAGCCCTCAGTGAGAGCAGCATTAGGTCTACCCATCATCTGAGAATCCAATGCTGCTCTGTTCACTTTTGTCTCAACTCGACTTGTGAGCTAATCGTCATCTCAGAGGCCGACCCCGCCCTCAGTCAGTTCATAAAAGCAGCAGCTGATCGGCCTTCAATCGGCACAGTTTTTGCCGGTCATTTGTGGATTTAGTTAGAGGGGAGGACGTGTTCATTTTGGGTAAGTAGCCATCCATTTGATAAAATATACCGTATAATTTTGTGAATTGTGACATTTAATGTGACAATAAAATTGTTTGCAAGTCAGGACCATCAGTATGTCATACTTCGGGGACTGTTGACGAGCCGGTTTGTACCGGCAAATAACTGCTAGGAATTTTCATTAGCTGTTAGCTGATTTTGCAAACTTATTCATTTACGGTAGAAGTATTTTAGCAAGGTGTTTTACAGATTTATGCCTGTTTTGAGCCAGTTAATGTTTCAACTGAATGAATTTCCACCAAAGGGACTGCACTTGGTTCTGTGTTTGATTTAGCGCTACACTGCAGCTATTGTTAGCTGTTAGCTGCTAAAAGCTTTACAGGCCATCAGAACACAGCAAGGCTTATTCTGGTAAATTAGGTAACTTGGTGACTTGTTTAACATCCACATTAACCTGTACTAGGAAAGGTGGTATAGGGTTTTTTTCCGGGGTATGTGGCCATATAATTTGCAGTGTACATAACTTAAAGGCCAAATGTCACGTAATTTTTTTTTCTAAATGACAACGAATTTAGATAAAATACACATAGCTTAAACCAAATATTCATACCGGAGACCACATCACCCACCTGTATTTACATAATTGCACAAAATACACCAGGCGAAGACTCCACCTTGCTCGCTGGCTTGTGACAGCCAGTCCAGACCACGCCCATGTTTTTGACGTCACAAGTTGTACCCTGGCTGCCCTGCCTATCCACATTCACACTTATCAACATTGGACAATCATGACGGAAAGTGACAGCGATTGTGAACAAATTAGTTTAGTTTTGTCTTTTTTTTTTGTCTTTTTTTTGTCAGTGGTTCAGACAGTGACAGAGGCATAGAACCTTACAGGTTTGAGCCGTCCGAGACGGAATCAGATGCTTTGTCTGATGACAACAGTTCCAACGATGACCAGAGAGCAGAACCAGTGGAAAATGTCATTGAATTGGAATTAATCACCTCCAGAATTGGGAAGCCGAAGGGGGTCTGTCGAGGGCGCCCTATAAATATTGATTTTTCGGAAGCCATTATTATTACAGTGGAGGAGAGCCGCTGCTGTCAAGAAATTGACCAGATCAACATGAAAATGGAGGCGCATACCTGTCAAGTGAGACGTTTTCGCCGTATTTTAATACGGGGAAAATGCAATTTTAGCAAATACGGGCGTATTGCCATTTCTGTACGCCCAAAAGAAAAATATACGGGAAAAAAAATTATTGAGTGTGTTGAGGAGCATGTCGTGTGTGTGAGACCCACAGCTAGGGTGCTTGCAGAGCGCTCAGCGGGAGCTATTCGCACTACATTGAGAAGTGTGGACTCAATCAT
The DNA here is from genome assembly GCA_020510985.1 of Pholidichthys leucotaenia. Lineage (NCBI taxonomy): Eukaryota > Metazoa > Chordata > Actinopteri > Cichliformes > Pholidichthyidae > Pholidichthys > Pholidichthys leucotaenia. Next base: position 177,349,591 of record CM035839.1, on the reverse strand, counting down.
TAGGCTGATTGTCGGGGCGGGCAGATCGCTCAGCGGGAGCTATTCTCACTACAATGAGAAGTCATTAGGATAATGGCTTAACACTTTCAGCTGTGCTGCGGTTGCGGAACAGAGAGGAATCGCCTTACAAATACAGAATTCTGCTTTTTTTATTTTGAGCCAGACGTTGAATTGTGTTGTTATTGTCAAATATCCATGAATCCTTAAAATATTTGACAATAACAACACGAATTACATTTAAAACATTTCCCAGAAAAGTGTCCCTTATTACTCCGCCGTCCCTTATAGCCGCGTTTTACGGTATTAAAATACGGCGAAAACGTATCACTTGACAGGTATGAAAACATTTCCCAGAGAAGTGTCCCTTATTACTCCGCCGTCCCTTATAGCCGCGTTTTACGGTATTAAAATACGGCGAAAACGTCTCACTTGACAGGTATGAAAACATTTCCCAGAAAAGTGTCCCTTATTACCCAGCTGTCCCTTATAGCCGCGTTTTAAGGTATGGGTGAAATATCCAATTTTTTCTTTCTTGTTGCTCACTTCAATCTTCCAGTCTCCATATAAACAATCAATCGAAATACCCCAAACATCAAACTAAGGTACAATCTGTTTCGTCACTTCCGCCTTCTTCCCCAGGCGATTCCAGGGGCCATGAGTAGGAATGTCAGGCCAAGCGCAGCAGTTTTAAATTAATGAATAGTCCGGCGTTACTGAAGCATATGCACCAAGACCCGAACGGATCGGTTCCCTTTTATATCTAGTTTCAAGACATTTAAAGTACCCTGTTACGTGACATTTGGCCTTTAACTGCTTGGAGCAGTTTAAATCGGTGGATAACAATTGCTCTCAGGTCGCAGTCCTGAGGAAAAAATGTCTTCATCCTGTTTTTTTAGACCCTTAGACACTTTCTGACCAAGTGTAATAATACTGCTTGATTACATGGATTTAATAGGTCTAAAACCCATAACCCAGAACATAAAAAGGAGAGAATGGGAAGGAAACTGAGGAAAAAAAAAAAAAAGTGGTGTTGGTAATTAATATTTCTGCTTATATTATGCTGCTATAGCCGGTTGCTGTTGTTTTAAATATTTTTTCTTTAACATTTTTTCTTCATTTTCTGATTTTTTTTTCTATTGTCAATTTTTAAATTTCTGAAGCTCTGAATTACATTGATTTACAGGAAAGGAGCTCTACAAATAAAGATTTATTGATTGATACTATTTGGTGAAAGTTTTCTAATTGCATTAACTTTAGTTACATTACCTCCATCTGACATCATTGGGAAACTTTTTCAAGACTACTCAGATTTTTGAGGAACATGTCATGACGGCCGCTGGGCCGTCATCTGCCTCATCATCTCCAGCTGTGCATACACCGGCAGGTGCCAATCAGCGGCCTTTAAAGGCCAGCATCACTGACGGCTCGACACGGAGTCGTCTGTCGTCTTTGCCTGGGAATGAGCCAAGACCACGACCTCAAGCCAAGCCGAGAACGTCACGTCAAGACCGATCACGTAAGAGATCTCTGCACTCATCATCGTCTAGCCTTTTCCCCTGTGCACAGGTGGACCTCCCTGGCGGCAGATCAGCCTCCCCGGCCAACGGGGCATCGCCTCCTCTATCACGGAGTTCCTCCTCACCCCCGCAACTACGGGCACCGTCACTACCACGTCGCACGGGCACTCGGAGCCAGCAGAACACAACCTGTGGTGCATGCAAGTAAGCCTAATCATCTGCAATTACCCGCCATCGCTGAACAGCTGTAATTGTTTATGCTTGTGTGTGTTCCAGGGTTGCCAGGTCGCCACCAGAACTGCTCAGCTCCTGTGACCAGACATCAATACTTGCACTCACACACGCACTACACTCACTTTCCATCAATAAAGAATAATTGTCCATATCTGCTCGTGTCGGCGTCTGTCTCCTGGGTCCTGAAACATGTCAGTACGACTCCGTCAAGCTGACCCAGCGGACAGTGCGCTGTCGCGCAGACTAAACACTCTTAGCGCTCGGGTAGATATGATATCACACCAACAGACAGTTATTCTCAATCAACTGACTCAAATTAATAGCCGGCTGGATCGTCTGGAAGGACACCAGACGTTTCCCCCGGCCGCCAGAGCTTCAACCCCTGCAGGCTTATCGCCAGGTCAAGCTAACATATTACCTACACCTCGCCTCACCCCTGTGCCAACCCCTGCCCGGTTTAGTGGAAAACTTGGGGAAGCTCGCGGTTTCATTTTGCAATGTGAATCAGTATTCCTCCGCGTCCCGGGAGACTTCGCCATTGATTCAAGTAAGATTGGATATATCATCAACTTGTTGGGGGGTAGAGCCTTAGACTGGGCATATACAGTTATGGCTAAACCAAGTTATCCTGTGTTAACTTACCAGCAGTTTTTGGCGGAGTTTATGGATGTGTTTTATCATTCAGATAGGGTTGCGGTGTTGACAGAACGGGTGTTGAGCCTGCAGCAGGGTAATAGATCAGCTGCTGACTACGCCATTGATTTCCGGGTCCTGGCCGCTGAGATTGGGTGGGGGGAGCCGTCGCTTTGCGGTATTTTCCTTCGCAGTCTCAACGCCGATTTGAAGGATGAGTTAGCGGCACGAGACAAACCGGATAATTTGGGAGAATTAATTGCCCTCGCTATTAGTCTAGATAGCAGGTTAAGGGAGCGACCGGCCGAACGGCGGTCTACTTCCCGTTCGATTAAGCCCCGCCCTCGCTCCACTAGCTCTCCTCTGCTCGCTCTACCCGCGTCAGAGGAACTTCCGGATCAAGAGGCTATGGTGATAGGGCAATCTAAATCTAAAGTGTCAGCGGCTGAGAGACAGCGCCGCAGGGATCTGGGCCTTTGCTTCTGTTGTGGGAAGGGGTCTCATGGGGTGTTTGAATGTCCTAGTCGGTTAAAAGGGGAAGTCCGTGGATCGCAGTAGGGGGATTCACAGACAAAAACCTAGAAGAACCCCTCACTAGTTTCCGCATACCCATCAGGCTAATTCACAAGCATACTGAACACCCCACACTGGCTTTAGTTGACTCAGGAGCTGAGCAAAACTTTGTTTCCAGAGACCTGGCAACCCAGATGGGCCTCAGCTGTCAACCTCTGGATCCTCCTGTCAATCTCATCACCCTGTCCAAGGCGTCACTGACCACCATTTCCCATCAGACGGCCCCTGTATCCGTGATCATCTCGGGCAACCACAGGGAGGAGATTAGGTTTTTGATCCTGCCCGTCTCGTCCTCACCCGTCATCCTGGGGTACCCCTGGCTTCGGCTTCACAACCCCACCATTGACTGGCAAGCCGGGAGCATTACAGCATGGAGTACATTCTGCCTGAGTGCCTGTCTTCAATCTGCGGCGTGTGCCCCATCTGTCACGGTGCCTCCACCCTCGACGCCACCCCTGGATCTGTCCAAGGTACCGGAGGTTTACCATGACCTAGGGTTAGTATTCAGCAAGTCACGGGCATTGTCGCTACCCCCCCCCCCACATCGACCGTATGACTGTGCTATAAACCTGAAGGCTGGGGACCCTCTTCCTGCTAGCCGCCTGTACAGCCTATCAGCCCCGGAGCGCGAGGCCATGGACACTTACATTAAGGAATCTCTGGCCTCTGGTATCATCCGCCCGTTGTTCTCGGCCGTGGGTGCCGGGTTCTTCTTCGTTGGGAAGAAGGACGGCTCATTGCGCCCCTGCATCGACTTCCGGGGTCTTAACGAGATCATGGTCAAGGACAAGTATATCCTGCCTTTAATGAACACCGCCTTCGACTCTCTCCAGGGGGCGTCCTGGTTTACCAAGCTGGATCTCAGGAATGCCTATCACCTGGTGCGCATCAGAGAAGGTGACGAGTGGAAGACGGCTTTCCGGACCCCAAGCGGACATTTCGAGTACTTGGTGATGCCGTTTGGGTTAACCAACGCTCCGGCCGTCTTCCAACGGCTAATTAATGATGTTCTTCGAGACTTCCTGAACTCATTCGTGTTCGTGTACCTAGACGATATACTTATCTTCTCCCGCATGTTGGAAGAGCACTAGGTGCACGTTCGGAGAGTGTTGCAGCGCCTCCTGGAGAACCAGCTGTTCGTAAAGGCAGAAAAATGTGAGTTTCACACCAACCGGACCTCCTTCCTTGGGTTCATCATTGCCTGGAATCAGGTGCTCCCCGACCCGGCCAAGGTCAAGGCGGTAGTAGATTGGCCCACGCCGACGTCCAGAAAACAATTACAGGGGTTCCTGGGCTTCGCTAATTTCTATCGTCGGTTTGTGCCCAGTTTCGGGAATATTGCCAGCCCTTTGACTGCTCTCACCTCCCCAAAAACCCCTTTTTGCTGGAGTGAGGAGGCGGCCAGGGCGTTTGAAAAACTCAAGGAGGAGTTTGCCTCAGCCCGTGTACTGACCCAGGTGGACCCTAACCTACAGTGTTTGGTGGAGGTGGACGCTTCGGATTCGGGGGTGGGGGCAGTGCTCTCTCAATGTTCCCCGGAGGATGGCAAGATCCGGCCATGTGCCTACTTTTCCCATCGCTTGTCACCGGCGGAGAGGAATTACAGCATAGGTGACAGGGAGCTCTTGGCAGTGAAGCTCGCCTTGGAGGAGTGGAGACACTGGCTGGAGGGGGCTGCTCAACCGTTCGTCATATGGACTGACCACCGCAACCTGGAGTACCTCAGGACGGCGAAGCGTTTGAATTCACGCCAGGCTCGTTGGTCTCTCTTCTTCGGCCGATTCAACTTCACCATCACCTATCGGCCGGGGAGCAAGAACGGCAAGCCGGACGCCCTCTCGCGGCAGTTCGATGCACCATCCACCGAAGATCAGGAAGCACCCATCCTGCCGCCCTCCTGTGTGGTGGGCGCCTTGTCCTGGGGTATTTGCAAAAGGGTCTGAAGAGCGCAGAAGACGGAGCCAGATCCGGGGGGGGGGGGTGCTTATTCGTTCCTCGTTCCATTCGGAGTCAAGTGATTGAGTGGGGTCACGCTTCCAAGCTGGCGTGTCATCCGGGAGTGGGTCGGACTGTGGACCTTCTCCAGAGGACCTTCTGGTGGCCAGGGCTGCGGAAGGATGTCTTAAATTATGTCCGGGCCTGCGCTCAATGCGCCACTGGGAAAACGTCATCTTCCCCCCCCCCCCCCCGGCGGGCCTGTTACATCCTTTGCCCGTTCCTTCTCGCCCCTGGTCCCATGTTGCCATGGACTTTGTGACTGGCTTGCCCCCTTCAGATAACTTCACCACTGTTTTGACTATTGTGGACGTTTTTCTAAGACGGCCCATTTTGTACCCCTTCGGGGGTTGCCTTCGGCTCAGGAAACGGCGGACCTTCTTGTCCAGCATGTGCTCCACTTTCATGGCATCCCCGCTGACATAGTGTCAGACCGGGGACCGCAATTCATCCCCCAAGATTGGAAGGCGTTCTGCGCAGCTTTGGGAGCCACAGCCAGCCTCTCCTCTGGGTATCATCCACAGAGCAACGGCCAGTGTGAACGGGCTAACCAGGAGCTAGAGGCAGCGCTGCGTTGTGTCATCTCCTCCTGCTCTTCTTCATGGAGCAAGCATCTACCTTGGATTGAGTACGCCCACAACACCACGGTCTCTTCGGCCACGGGACTTTCCCCCTTTAAGGCGTCGCTCGGTTTTGATCCACCACTGTTCCCTGAGGAGGAGAGGGAGGTAGCGGTCCCATCTGTACAGACCCATGTCAGGCGCTATCGGCGGGTCTGGTCCATTGCTCGCAGGGCCCTTCTGAGGACCACTGAGCGCAACATCCAGGTGGCCAACCGTCATAGGAGGCCCGCCCCGGACTACAAGGTGGGTCAGAGAGTATGGTTCTCTACTCGGAACATCGGTATGCCGGCTGAGAAACGCAAACTAACTAAGCGCTTCATCGGTCCCTACACCATCTCTCGTATTGTCAATCCTGTATCTGTGCATTTGTCTCTCCCCCCTTCTATGCGCATCTGCCCCACCTTTCATGTCTCCCAGGTCAAGCCTTACATCACTGATCCTTTGTGCCCGTCTCCCGCGGCTCCTGCCCCCCTGAGGATGATCGATGGCCATCCAGCCTGGGGGATGACTGCCATCCTGGACGTGCACCAGCGGGGCCGAGGTCTTCAGTACTTGGTGGACTGGGAGGGCTTTGGACCGGAGGATCGTTCTTGGATTCGCCCAGCGTTGATCCTGGATAAGCAGTTGATCTGCGACTTCCATCGGGCGAATCCAGGTAGAATTGGGCAGGCGCCTGGAGGCACTGCTAGAGGGGGGAGTACTGTCATGACGGCCACTGGGCCATCATCTGCCTCATCATCTCCAGCTGCGCATAAACCGGCAGGTGCCAATCAGCGGCCTTTAAAGGCCGGCATCACTGACGGCTCGGCATGGAGTCGTCTGTCGTCTTTGCCTGGGAACGAGCCAAGACCACGACCTCAAGCCAAGCCGAGAACGTCACGTCAAGACCAATCACGTAAGAGATCTCTGCACTCATCATCGTCTAGCCTTTTCCCCTGTGCACAGGTGGACCTCCCTGGCGGCGGATCAGCCTCCCCGGCCAACGGGGCATCGCCTCCTCCATCACGGAGTTCCTCCTCACCCCCGCGACTACGGGCACCGTCACTACCACGTCGCACGGGCACTCGGAGCCAGCAGAACACAACCTGTGGTGCATGCAAGTAAGCCTAATCATCTGCAATTACCCGCCATCGCTGAACAGCTGTAATTGTTTATGCTTGTGTGTGTTCCAGGGTTGCCAGGTCGCCACCAGAACTGCTCAGCTCCTGTGACCAGACATCAATACTCGCACTCACACATGCACTACACTCACTTTCCATCAATAAAGAATAATTGTCCATATCTGCTCGTGTCAGCGTCTGTCTCCTGGGTCCTGAAACATGTCAGAACAATCGTAAACCACTTGTGACTAATCTCCTAAATTTGTGGGTTTTTCCTCATACATTTTTTACTGCTTTTCATAAATGTCCAAATTTTTTCATCAATGTTTAACATCTTTGTCATATTGATAGAAAGATCAGCTCACGTGCAGGGTGCCACAACAGAGAAAACATGGACGACACAGAGAAGCTACGTAAAAACACTCTATTAATCCCCCAAATAAGGAGCACAGTTATAGAAAGACGTCACTTGCCAGAGGAAGACTCAGCCTGTGGGGAGAGACGAGAGCTGATTAGTGGGAGAAGGGAGGTCAGGAAGTGGTGAAGCCAAATATGCCACTTACGTGTGCTAAGCAGAGAACCCAACAGAGAAACCCAGCAGGAATAGACAAACTAGCAGGATGAGGCTAGCAGGGAGTAGGGAAGGAGTGGAGCTGGGTGGTGTCTGACTGGGTGGAAGCAGGCAGCTGAGGCAGAGGTAAGGATGATGGAGCAGTTGAGTGCACAACGATCCCCGGAGACGCACTGCACAGATGGCAGCAACCTGGGAAGAGGAGAAAAAAGAGGAATTAGACAATTAATCCTCACGGTAAAAATGTAACTCGCTTGCTTGTTTAACAGGCAGTATACCCAACGAGCCAGCGCTGAAGCCTTCGCAGGTGGATCTTTATAAGTGCTGGCTAAGCGGAGACGGCAGGTGCGTCCACTCACGCAAGTGTAGTGATTACCTGTGGAGCCAGGGAAACTTTCACAGGAAGGGAGGAGGGCGTGCGCTCACCTGATCATAACAATCTTTGTGATAAATTTGTGACATTTTTCATGCAAATTTGCACCTTTTTGCCTAAAATTTGCAACTTTTTGTTTTTAATAAAGCTCACAGATTGGCAGTGGATGTGCCCCATTTAGACTATCAGAAATCCAGATTTATTTTAAAAGCACCATCTTGACTATAGCTATATATGGCTTCGTTCTTGTGCTTTTCTGAAAAGGTGAAGAAAGCAGCAGCAGCACCAGATTTATAATTGGATTAGTTGATCATTTTTTTCAATTATCAATAGATCAGTTGACTGTAAATATACTCATGAGTTACAGACCTACAATCTGGATAATTTTCCTTACAGCTGAAGTTTGTAACCATGTTTTCAACTACTTTGATTTCTACAAGTGTTATCTTAAGGTAGTGCTACTTTTACTTTTATGCACAGTTTCTGGATATTCTACACACATCTGCTAGAAAATAGGGCTGGGCAATGAATTGATTTTAAATCAAAATTGAAATTATTTCATTTGGACAGTGTAAAAAAAAAAAAATTGTGAAAATCGATTATCCAATTCACAACAGTAAATATGGGAGCCTACAGCACTTACCCCTCCCCCACCCTTAAAAGTTAATTTTTTGAAAGTTAACTTGGTACTTTAATAATCAGAAATGTGTGAATTCAACTTTGCTTGAGCAATTCCCAGTACAGAATCATGTTTAGGGGGGAAAATATTTGAAATGATGGTGTCAAATCTGAAATGTCAGCAGAAATCGAGTGGGGCATGTATCACCTAGGTCAGGGGTGTGCAGTCATGTGCCATGGAGGGCCAAGACCATACAGGCTCTAGCTCCAACCAGTGTCTTCAGCAGCAGATTCCACTGAATTTTTTTTCCCACTGATTGCTGATAAATTAAAACACTTGCTGAAGAGACTGGGTAAAAGAGAAAACCTGCAGGGTCTTGGCCCTCCATGGCACATGATTGGACACCCCTGACCTAGGCCTTCTTGAAAAATATTTTTGTACTTTATCCTGGCCTGTGGCTATCCACTGGAGTTGCAGCTGCAACTAACATAAGGATAATTAATTTATGTACATGGATTGTGGTACAGTCTGGGAGTGCTGGGTCATTTCATTTGTCATGTGTAATTTTATTACCTTATTTATCCTGTTATTCCACAAGTTTACCTCACACCTTAATTTTACTTCAGTTCTTTCAATGTTGTTTTAAAGTATATAATGGGTGCTTTGATTTTTTCCATGCAGACAGCTTTTTCTTGCTTCTGTCTCTACCTTCCACCATTTCCTATCAGCTGCCCTGCAAGAAAGGTAAAAGCCACTCATATTTAAATTACAGTAGCTACATTTACATTTCAGTGTTTCCATACATTGGCTTATTTTTGACATGATTTTGGGTTTTAAATGACACAGCTTATGACACAGAACCACCACAGAGACAGAACACGTTTCAAGGGTTTTTATTGTGCAAGTAATGCATATTGAAGTGTCTGTGCCCTGGCAGGCCTATGGAGAGAGGATAAAGAACAACAGCTCTTAGTAATGATTGAGAGTATTTGATTGGCAATTAATTTGGCTTTCTTACTGAGGCTTTTGTGCTGATTGGCGGTGGAGAGATTTGAGTGGAACAGCGTCACACCACAGACTAGTGATGGTCTGGATGAATCTGAAGCTTTGGAGCATGTGTCAAAAAAAATGGCACAGGTGCTTAGAAACACTGTTTTGAGGCTTGATTTTTTTTGGCCAGAGTCACGTGACCAATGACTTAATGTTTTTAAGAAAGTGAATTATTGGCAGGATTTGTGGTGTGTTTTGGTGGAGATTTTGCATGAGAGACATGGAGCCAGCAAGGAAGAGAGGACGTGCTGTCGTGTGGCAAAATTTTGAATTGATTTTGGTCAGTCAGGTAGGTTTGGTAGCTCTGTGCCAAGAACGAATGAACTGAAGTAGCACAGGTGCGATGAGAAACTATGGAGAGTGACCGACATTTTTATAAGTCTTAGTTTTGTCGCCCCGTGTCAAACTCAGCACAGATCAGTGGTGGAATGCACTGATATATAGAGAGTTTAGTGGTTGATACTCTTTGTCTTCCGTTGCAATGGACAGAACTGCAAAAGGCACCTGACATAATTTTTTTCCTTTCTTTTTTCTTTTATTTATTTCAAACATTGTTGGTCATACAGTATTTTATGCTTCATGATGAACTCTTCTAACCTATCAGCGTTGAACAGCTTTCATATTTACAAAAACTGTCACGAGCCTCCCCGTGTGCTTTTATGCAGCGCACGGAGGAGGGGAAGGAAGAATGAATTTACTTGCAGGAGTTCACCACAACACATTTATTGAACATAAAGACTGATGACAACAGTTCCCAAAAAGGTGAAGACTTACAAAAACACAAGAAAACACTTATTGTCGGCGTTCAGGGGCCAACATCGCCCAGCGAACGTAAGAGGAGAAACGTGTTAACCACGGTTGTGCCCCACAGCCAACATCACTTAAAGGGCGCAACAGAACCACAGCTATATGGAGTGGCTAACACATCATGATAGTGTGACAATACTTGCTCACTGACAACATGGCAGACAATGCAATATAACATAAATAGCTCGGGGTAGACTTAGAGTACTCCAGGACGCTCTACTGTAGCAGGAGGAGGAAACTGGGTTAGGGCCTAAGCGTAGCAACACCATTGCAAGAGAAAACGCTAAACAGTTTGCACTCATGGCACAGGAGCAGTCCAAAAAGTCCAAGTAACTGGCGAATATACACAAACAACAGCTACACAGAGGGGAATGGCGACAGTGTAGCTTTCCCTTAAAAGACAGTACAACCATGCGGCGATTAATGTCCGCATGGCAATGCACAATGGTCCAGCAGTGTTTGACTGGCAAGAGCTGCCTAAGTGCAAACACTGCTAGTATCACAAATTGGACACACCCAGGCGAGGCGTGGGAAAAATAATTACCGGGGAGAATCAGCTGGCTGTCCAAAAGAGGGGGTGTGGTCGGACTGGGGAATGTTAGACAGCGCCCACATGAAAGTGGGTCAAAATGGCTGCCCAACAACCGCCAGCCAGAGCGGCGGCTACAGGTATGCAAAAGAAAAAGAAAAAGACATAAAAACAACAAGAACTCAAAAGATAACAATACATAATAAACCTGATGCCTGAGCCACAGAGAACGGTCAGAACCAAGCCTACAGGATAATACGGGCTCGGTTCGAGACAAAAACAGGCACTGTGTGTGCAGGCTGCACTTTTGAGTGTTGCACTTAGTGCCACAAAAAAGTAGGATATGTTTTATTTCGGAGGGGACTACTGTCATGAAAAAAAAAGAGCAGACGTGAGGGGAACCGGGATGCATAGATCGCCAACAGGACAGACAGTTCTCTTCTCCACTACTCCAGGCTCTGGGAGTGACTGAAAAATACTCTTTTAAAAGAGAATTTTTTTTCAATTTCTTCCACTTTTGCTGAGCCCACAACGGGTACATTTTGCATGGGTCTCTGGAGAAGGAATGTGGTGGAGAAGCTCCATGATGGAGGCTGTTTTTTACAGTCTAGCAGTGTCAAACATAGAGCCCGCGGGCCAAAACTGGCCCATTAGTTTGTATGATATGGTGAGTGTGTTTAGATGGTTAGGACTGATGACTGATGTGGAAATGTATGTAAATTTAAAATAATTTCTTGATCTTGATAAGTTCTTTTTAATTATAAAGTGATTTTTTTTTTCCGGTTCCGGTTCCGCCGGACCGGCGGCGCCACACGAGTTGGCTGCCTTTTGCAACTGCCTTTTTCTTATCTTCCTTCTTCTTTCTACACCTTTCACTCTATATATATATATCACGGACACACAGATCGCCCCAAGGGTCTCCCGAGTCGGCGGACGGAGCCACTGTTTGCAGCGGGGGACGATACAGCAGGGAAGAGCTAGCTAGCTGGCGAGCTAGCTCCAACCGCCACCCGGTGCTAACGGAGAAACTCGACATGCCGAGGAACTGTGGCGAAAACGACGCGGGTGCCGGGCTGGAGTTTAGGCGGCGTGCAAGAAATATAAGACAAAATAATAAAGAGCGATGGCAAGAACCAAGCAGACCGCCCGTAAATCTACTGGAGGAAAAAGCCCCCCAGGAAGCAGCTAGCCACCAAGGCTGCTCGAAAAAAGCGCTCCGGCCACCGGCAGAGTGAAGAAGCCTCACCATTACAGGCCCGGTACCGTGGCTCTGAGAGAGATCCGTCGCTACCAGAAATCCACGGAGTTGCTCATCCGTAGGCTGCCCTTCCAGCGCCTGGTGAGGGAGATCGCTCAGGACTTCAAGACCGACCTGCGCTTCCAGAGCTCCGCCGTCATGGCTCTGCAGGAGGCCAGCGAGGCCTACCTGGTGGGTCTCTTCGTGGACACCAACCTGTGCGCCATCCACGCCAAGAGGGTCACCACCATCATGCCCAAAGACATCCAGCTGGCCCGCCGCATCCGCGGAGAGAAAGCTTAGACTTTCTGCTGCACATCCACCAACCACAATGCTCCGCACTGTGTGTCTATATATATATATATATATATATATATATATATATATATATATATATATATATATATATATATATATATATACTGTATATACACACTACCGTTCAAAAGTTTGGGGTCACTTAGAAATGTCCTTATTTTTGAAAGAAAAACACTTTTTTTCAATGAAGATAACTTTAAACTAATCAGAAATACACTCTATACATTGCTAATGTGGTAAATTACTATTCTAGCTGCAAATGTCTGGTTTTTGGTGCAATATCTAGATAGGCGTATAGAGGCCCATTTCCAGCAACTATCACTCCAGTGTTCTAATGGTACAATGTGTTTGCTCATTGCGTCAGAAGGCTAATGGATGATTAGAAAACCCTTGTGCAATCATGTTAGGTCTGCAATGCTGTAATTGCTGCAAATGGAGGATTCTTTGACGAAAGCAAAGTTTGAAGGAAAAAATTATTATTTCAAATACAAATCATTATTTCTAACCTTGTCAATGTCTTGACTATATTTTCTATTCATTTTACAACTCATGGTGGTAAATAAATATGACTTTTCATGGAAAACACAAAATAATTGTCTGGGTGACCCCAAACTTTTGAACGGTAGTGTATATATAGTAATATGTACATATGTATACTAGCTGTTCTTGTTTTTTTCTTGCCTTCTGATTGTTGCTCTGAGTGTTGCTATCCCTGTGCTGTTGCAATCCTGGAATTTCCCCATTGTGGGACTAATAAAGGCTTATCTTATCTTATCTTATCTTATCTTAAATACTATATTTTTTAATGATTAAAATGCACTACTTGCATGGTGGTACAGTGGTTAGCACTGTTGCCTAACAGCTAGAAGGTTCCAGATTTGAATCTCCAGGCTGGCAGATGTAGGAACCTTTCTCTGTGGAGTTTACATGTCCTGCCTGTGCTGTGTGGGTTTAGTCCAGATGTTCTGGTTTCTTTCCACAATCCAAAGACACGCATGTTAGGTTAAATGGTGATTCTAAATGGTTCCTAGGTATCTGTCTCTGATAAAATAGTAATAATATTCTGATAGAATAGCGGGTTAGCACTGGTAAAGGACTTTGAGTGGTCTTTGAGACTAGAAAAGTGCTAAATAAGGACAGGTCCTTATCCTTGGAGTCAGTTTTAGAGAAGTAACAGATGTTTTTGTGCTACACGTTTTTGTCTTGTGCTACATGACTATGAACCTCTGCAACACCAGTGTTATGAGCAAAAAAAGTTAACCATAATATAAATAAATAATAAATAAATAATATAAATAACCACATCTGCATTACTGTATGTGTTCATGTTATCAGTTCATAAGCATTTATACTGCCCAATTCATAAGCACTTTCCCAGTTCACAAGCACTTCTACCCCCAGGTCAAAAACACCCACTCTACCTATAAGTTAATGTATATAAAATGTACCTGTCCACTAATTACATATGTGGGAGGCAGGGACCTTACAGCACAAGTATCCTCCCAAGTTATTCTAAGATTGTGTTGTACATTAATATATACTGTATGTTTTTATTATGTTTACAAACATCAAAGGGAGCTCACACCATGGCACATGTTTAACCAAGGAAGGTTTATTCATCAAAATTATTTACCATTATTTCTAAACCAAAAAAGAAAAGAAAACATGTTCAAAGCACCACAACGATAGCCCAATATCAGACAGAATTGTCACGTAATAATAAACAGAAGCTCTCAACTCTAGCAGGGGAAACCATAAAGCAGTTCACTTTTGGCCATCAGATGGCACCAAAGAGTACTGTGTTGAAAAACTTCAATTAATGAACCCTTTTCGGATACAAGCTTCAGTGCTTCAGAAAGCTTCATTTGTCCATCACTACCACAGATGCCGGCAGGAACAGGCTGGTGAAAGATGACGGGTGGGGAAATCTTCAACTTGGCCAGGTTGGGGAAAAGCAGTTAGCAGAGATTATGTTGGCCTACTTGAAATAGTCTATGTACTGTTTTCCAGAGTGAATCCACCGAGGAAGGAGTCTACATCTACCAGGGGAGTCCAAGGGTTGCCTGTGCACAGGTATTTAATAGCCAGGTTAGTGGAAGAAGTGATCTTGCATGAAGCCACAGGAAAAGGTCTGAAGGCAGTGAGGCAAAACCAGGGGCAAGGCCCGCAGTGGCGAGCAGCTCTGGAAAGCTGAGGTGGCGACATCAGCATAGGAAGTCTGACAATCCCACAACCTAGGGCAGTTCCTTTAGATCGTAAATAGGCAGCTCCCTGATGAGCTGCAGGTGGTGCAAAGAGGCAGCTGCACCTAATTAGGAGAGAGAGAGAGCTGCTGATGGTGAGAGGAGAGATGGGTGCAGCTCAGATCATGACAGTTTTTGGTGGCCACTGCAATACCAACTGGAAAAGCACTCAGAGAGTGCATACCTCTGTCAGGGCTTCTTCCATCTCTCATGGATCACCTCCAGAATGTAATGGGTTCATGTGTAGGCCATGAACCAGTTCTGGTGAAAATTACAGCAAAGTTTATTCAGTAGTTGTGGAGGATTCTTGCTAACACACTGAGAAAATAAGAGCCTTGGTGGAGGTATGCATTCTCGGCTCATCACCAAAATGTTATGAGTTCCTCTCTAGTCCAAGAACCACCTCTGGTGAAAATTTCATCCAAATCCATCCAGTAGTTTTGTCTAATCCTGCTGCACAAATTCAAACAAGGTCCTTGGTGGAAGTATGTACTCTCAGATCATGACCAAAATTTAATGGGTTCATCCTTGGCCCAAGGGCTACCTCTGGTGAAAATTTCATCAAAATCCATCCAGTAGTTTTGCATAATCGTGCTGACAGACAGACAAACCACCCCGATTACATTACCTCCTTGGCAGAGATAATGATCACGGCCATTCATTGACCACATGTACACGGTAAACATATTATCAGGCAGTAAACTAGGTGTGGTTGACACTTCGTCAGTGGTTAGTAGCAGAGCAAGTCATTCTGTTTCTGGGGCGGTTAATTTATTATTGACCAGTCAAACCACACACCACTGTCTCTGATAATGCTTTATTCAAGGTCTTAAATGCCAGCATCCAGCCAATATTTGTCAGTGTTTTGATTAGTCCAACAATTGACACTAAAATCTAATGTTAGTCTCAAACGTTGTGTTGCCATCCAAACACTATCTCAGGAGACTGAAGACAGAGGGAGGGTGGGATGAACTAGTTCTCATGAGCATTTAAAGCAGTGTACCATTAAAAACAGCTCATGTGTAAGATGGTACTGTATTTATTAACCCTGAGGTGTTGTGACCAAAGCACGTCACAGACGTTTCATTAACACCTCTTGGAGCTGTGTCAACATGTGGGAAAAGTGCATAATAAGGGCACTTTAAAGCTGGATTCATGCTACAAAAAGTTAGGGATATTTGGCTTTCGGATGAAATTTATGGGAAATGTAAAAAGTTCACGCTACATTGATATTATATCATAAAAGTAGGGCATTTAAGTAGAAGCATGCAATGGTGATTTCCTCATAGGGGTGTGCCATATCGTATCGTTCACGACAGTACTGGTATAAATTTTGATACCAGTGTAAAAATGAATATCACGATATTTGGGGTCCAACGGAATGCTGCCAACAGAAGTTGCGCGTTACCATAGAAACGGGAAAACAAACATGGCGTGAGAAGTGACGCTCCATGCTTGAAACAATTAAGCATGAAGTAATTTAATTTTAAGGCCGTTTCAGACTGCTGCCATCTTTAAAAAAAAAAAAAAAAAAAGTGATGCGGATAATCTGTCCGCATTTTTTTCTGCATGTCAACAACGCCGCTTCGGGAAAAGTTTTACTTCACCCTGAAGCGGTGTTGCTGATGTCCAAAGTGTCCAGAGGTTTATTTTTGTTCCATTGTGGCTGCTCCAGCATGATTTATTCAACCAACCAAAAGGGAAAAAAAATCTGTTAACAGCCCCAGGACTTGTCTGTGCAACAGAGATTTCTAACGCAGGTGAAATGAAAGAATGAGAGAAAGAGAGACGGAAAGACTAATGCAGCGCTCATTTACCTGCAGAAGCATCTTGGGAAACAAAAGACAGGTAGGCCAGCATATACTCAATATGATAAAAATGATGAAATAATAGTTTTATATAAGCCCACTCCCTCCCTGTTTTATTTAGACTCTCTTCCTGATCCAGTGAAATAACATACTAAATTAATTTAATATGTTAAAAGGAGCAAACCCTCCTCATGTCTCAGAGCATAGAAATGAGATGAAGACAGAAGTAATGTGGTGAATAAGTGTCTGTGGTTATTATACTGCTGTAGCTGCTTATACTGTAGTTTAGGGTTTACGTTTTTAATGTAATAAATTGGTTGCATTAACTATAGCTAAATTGTTCTTACATTCATAAGGCAATGTTTTCTGGACTATTCAGATATTTTAAGAAAAATCTGCAGAATTTTCAAAACTATAGGCTATATGTAGTCTGCTGTATCAACTTTACTCTTATCAGCTTGTGACCATTCTCTCCTAAATTTGTTTTTTCTCATTAAACATCTTTTCATAAAGGTACTTTTTTTAAATTTTGAACATTTTTGGTGACAAATTTGTGACCTTTTTCATGCAAAATTGTAATGCTTTACCTAAAGCCTCTTGCCTTGTGTTTTTATTCTGAAAAGGTGAAGAAATCAGGAGCAGCACCGGATTAAAATTAAGATTAGTCAATCAGTTGTTTTAAGAATCAATAGATCAGTTGACTATTACAATCCAAATTTATAATTTTCATCCCACCCGAAGGTTATGATTACATTTATAACTAGTTTGAAACCTGTTATTTTAAAAATATTAACCTGCTAAAACTGTAGTGGTTTCTGGTTTCCAATAACAGGGTGGCCTAGGATGAAGTCAAATTCCCAGCCTGAATTTTTGTTCCAGTCCACCCCTCAGTGCACTTAAGATGTGGTGGTTTATAATATTTTCTGGTAATATTTGATATAGAATTAAAAAATATTTTTAAACATATTCTAAACTGTTCTTTATAAACTGGAGAAATGAGTTGTTTTGTTTTTAACTGAATATGTTGAAAATAATTAACGCTGGCCTGTGAAACTGTCCTTTATAAATTTAAAAGAAAAAACTGTATTCCTTGATATCGTGAAGAATATCGTTATTGTGAAAATTCACAGAAATATTGTGATATCATTTTTAGGCCATATCGCCCACTCCTATTTCCTCATCTCAAACAATTTACTGAAACAAAAGCCAACAACAGTTTGTCATCAACAACTTTTGAGCATCAATTACAGCTTGACACCAATGTCTCATGCTGTTCACAAGTCGACTTTTTGTCTGCTGAGGTATGGCATTCCACTTTTCTTGAAGGGCAGCCCTCAGGCCATTGAGGTAGTCTGGTGCAGGGTTACAAGTCTCTACACGGTGAATCAGCTGATCCCATAGGTTTTCTATAGGATTCAGGTCTGGAGAAAGTGCAGGCCACTCCATTTGAGGTACCCCAGCCTCCAGCAGCCATTCCCTAATGATGTGACCTTGATGAGCTAGAGCATTGTCGGCCATGAAGATGAAATTAGGCCTGTGTTGTTCATGCAGGGGCACAATGACTGGATTAATGATGTTATTCAGATAGTATCAGCTTGTCACTGTACCAGTCACAAGGTGTAGGGCAGTTCTGTATTGACTAGACACACCTGCTCAGACTGTAAAATGGTGACAACAGTGACTGATACATAGCACTCTCCTTGATGTCTCCAACATCGTTGGTGGCCATCATTTCTCCTCCACGTGAATCAACTTTCATCAGAGAACACCACTGAGGCCCACTGGTCCCTTGTCCAACGTAAATGCTCCCTGGCCCATGCAAACGATGACACCTGTGCCTGCTAGTGGTCAGGTACCCTTGCAGGTTGTCTAGCAGACAGACCATGCTGATGTAAACAGTTTTGAATGGTCTGACATGACACTTGGGTGCCCCTCACCTCCCTTAAATGGAGGAGTGGCATTCATCATCCGGTTCCGCAGGGAAACTGTTCACAATGAAGCAGTCATCAACATGGGATGTGGCCAAAGAACGTCCACTTCTATGCCTTTCTATGACTCTTCCAGTCTCTCTGTATCTCTGTTGCAACCTGCTTGATGACACTTTATGACACTCTAAGCTCAGTGGCCACTTCTCTCTGAGAGCATTCTGTTTGAAGCCTCGCAATGGCGAGATACTGTTGATCATTTGTTAGGTGTCGTCTTGGTGTCATGATGTCAAAATGTGAACAGCATGATGAAGAGGACCAGGGCTTAAATTTTTTAAGCACCATCCCGGTTTTCCGGTGTGTGCCTTTTTGGGGGGGGCTGCTGGGAAATGTACTTCCTATTTCTGTGCGCAGGAACACTTTTTGTCCAAGCTATCTACAATGATGGATGAATAATGCTCAAAATAAACAGTCAGTTCTGTATAGTTTGTAGCTCTTAAGATATTTAAAGGAGTGAATATAGTATTTGGTATGGCGAAACGTACTGAGTTTGTGTGCTCCACTGATTTCTATAGAAAACCTGGATAGCTCATGCCCCAGTAACGAGTACAGAGCCGAGTAAAGTGAAGCCACCTGGCCACCATATTGGGGAGGGTATTGAGTTGACATTATGTTTAGTGGGCATCAATTTCTATAGTTCACCGGTTGCACAAAATTATAAGCTGTGTCTCCATACCAAGAAGTTCAAAATCTGTTAATTGTTTAGGAAGTTATTGAGGTAAAAGTGGCACCGTTGACTACTAAACCCATTCATTCTCCATTCACTAGATGAGTGTTTTGGGTGTACTAATATGGCAGCCAGGTGGCTTCACTTCTGCAGCCAATGATCCATGTAGTTTTTCTATAGAGATCAGTGGTGCGCTCCTAATCGGACAGTGAGAGTGAGTGACTGTCACTGGAAACGCAAGTGTTTCATCCTTCAGCATACACACAAAACCTTTCATACATTCTCTAGGATGGAGAGCAAGTTTTTGAAGCCTAGGGAAGATGTCCTAATTGACAAAGGTCTTAAAAACAAATGGCGCTGGGCGTGGATCGAAGAAATGGGCAGAGACGACAAGCGTTTTGGTAGCTAGTTTAAAAAAAAAAATTAGAGAACCAGGAGGTTTTTTCTGCACGTTGTGCTCGAAATAATGCAATTTAGAGTACTGTATACAGTTCACTGTTACTGTTTACAATTTATTAAAAATATACAGAATAGGCTTTATTGTCATTGTACAGTAGTACAGTACAATAAAATTGTTGGTGCTCCACCAGGCTACTGTGCAGCAAAGTATGACAGAAGGATTAGCTAAAACACAGTTACAGAACACATGATTAAACATAGACTGACAAAAAAAAGTAAAACAAAAATAAAAATGATGGTGCAAATGTTGCACATTCCATTAAAATAGTAAATCAATGGCCTTTACCATATTCTTTTACTGAATGGTTGCTAATCAAATCTTATTCCACCAGTGAACTAATTCGCTTGACTGAGTTTCACATACCCTTATTCATGAATTTCATGTTATAGATTGTAGGTCATTCTGTACATAAATTATATAACTTGATAGCAACAGCATCCTAAACATTAGATGTTTGCACCATATTAGAGTGAAATGGAGTACTATTGCCACCTGCTGACCGTCCTTGGTATTGCTGTTTCAAACAGTCCATAATTTAGTTCAGGGGTGTTCAATTATGTGCCACGGAGGGCCAAGACCCTGCAGGTTTTCTATTCTACCCAGTCTCTTCAGCAGGTGTTTTAACTTATCAGCAATCAGTGGGAAGAAATTCAGTGAAATCTGCTGCTGAAGACACTGGTTGGAGGTAAAGCCTACAGGGTCTTGGCCCTCCATGGCACATGAATGGACACCCCTGATCTAGTCTAAATTTATCAGTGGGTATGGCAGATATGTTACAAACTAGTTTCAAGGAAAATCATATGTGTGTGTGGGGGGGGGGCATGTGTGTGTGTGTGTGTGTGTGTGTGTGTGTGTGTGTGTGTGTGTGTGTGTGTGTGTATACAGTGGTGTGAAATAGGGGTACATAAGTGAACAACGAGATGTAGCCACACACACAAAAAAGTGAACACTGTGGTTGTTGTGGTTGCTAGTTATCCTCCGGTAGGTTTGTCCATAGCGCGGTGCTACATAATTGCAGTTATCGCGACAGCCCCAGCCACTATCAAAGCAACCGGGCCCTCCATAACATCTTGGCAGTACCACAGGCTGATTAGCTCCATACCACACCACAGTGATGCAGTAATTCATGCAAAAAGAGCCCAAGACCAAGTATTGAATATGCACATGGACCTACTTTTCAGTAGGTCATTTCTATCAAACAGCTTTTTAAAAAAAAATTTTTTGTAATATTCAAATTTTTTAAGAAACTGGGTTTTCATGAGCTATAAGCCATAATCATCAAAATGAAAAGAAATTAACACTTGAAATATCACTATGTAATGAATCTACACTACTCACAAAAAGTTAGGGATATTCGGCTTTCGGGTGAAATTTCAGGATGCACTAAAACCTTTCCAGGTGAACTTAATTTGACCTTCTTTAACCTTTTGAATGCACATGTCCAACTGTTCAATGTTTCAGTACTTTTTGCATAACTTGCTGTTCTTGAACAAGGTGCTTAACGACAAAATTCACAACAGGTGCTTGATCCATGAATCGACCAATAAATTTTCTGGTTCAATTAGAATTGGTATTTAAACAGTCCTCTTCATCATGCTGTTCACATTTTGACA
The DNA here is from genome assembly GCA_020510985.1 of Pholidichthys leucotaenia. Classification (NCBI taxonomy): domain Eukaryota; kingdom Metazoa; phylum Chordata; class Actinopteri; order Cichliformes; family Pholidichthyidae; genus Pholidichthys; species Pholidichthys leucotaenia. Next base: position 177,328,636 of record CM035839.1, on the reverse strand, counting down.
TCATGAGACCAAGACACCACCTCACAATTGATCAACAGTATCTTGCCATTGCGAGGCTTCAAACAGGATGTTCTCAGAGGGAAGTGGCCACTGAGCTTAGAGTGTCACAGAGTGTCATCAGCAGGTTGCAACAGAGATACAGAGAGACTGGAAGAGTCACAGAAAGGCATAGAAGTGGACGTTCTTTGGCCACATCCCACGCTGATGACCGCTTCATTGTGAACAGTGCCCTGCAGAACCGGATGATGAATGCCACTCAACTCCAAGCACATTTAACGGAGGTCGGAGGGACCCAAGTGTCACGTCAGACCATTCAAAACTGTTTACATCAGCGTGGTCTGCGTGCTAGACAACCTGCAAGGGTACATGACCACACCATACAGGGGTGTCATTGTCTTGCATGGGCCAGGGAGCATTTATGCTGGGCAAGGGACCAGTGGGCCTCAGTGGTGTTCTCTGATGAAAGTCGATTCATGCTGAGCAGAAGTGATGGCCGCCAATGATGTTGGAGACGTCAAGGAGAGCACTATGCATCAGCCACTGTTGTCACCAGACGAGTCTTTGGTGGTGGGGGTGTTACAGTCTGGGCAGGTGTGTCTAGTCAATACAGAACTGCCCTACACCTTGTGGATGGTACAGTGACAAGCCGATACTAGCTGAATAACATCATTAATCCAGTCATTGTGCCCCTGCATGAACAACACAGGCCTAATTTCATCTTCATGGATGACAATGCTCTAGCTCATCGAGGTCGCATCATTAGGGAACAGCTGCTGGAGGCTGGGGTAGCTCTAATAAAGTGGCCTGCACTTTCTCCAGACCTGAATCCCATAGAAAATCTATGGGATCAGCTGAGTCCCCGTGTAGAGGCTCGTAACTCTGCACCCCACAACCTCAATGACCTGAGGACCACCCTTCAAGAAGAGTGGAATGCCATGCCTCAGCAGACAATAAGTCGACTTGTGAACAGCATGAGATGTCGTTGTCAAGCTGTAATTGATGCTCAAGGGCACATGACAAGTTATTGAGACAATGACATTTTTTGTTGTGGTATATCCACCACTGTTGTTGGCTTTTGTTTCAATAAATTGTTTGAGATGAGGAAATCACCATTGCATGCTTCTACTTAAATGCCCTACTTTCATGATATAATATCACTGTAGCGTTAACTTTTTACATTTTTGATAAATTTCACCCGAAAGCCAAATATCCCTAAAGGTGGATTCACACTACAATGTTTGGACCGACTTTTACTGACGTTTTGGCAAATGTCTGGCTCTGCTGACAAAAGTTAATGATTGCTCGTGTTTGTTGGCAAATGCTGGCAACAGCTGTGTTCTTTGAAAATTTTCAGCCTGCTGAAAATTTACCGACGTTTGGAAATAAATGTTGGTGAAAGTTGTGCTCATTTTGTAAAAGTTCCTGAACGATGAGCTAAGTTATGCACAATTTACCTAACTCAACCCAAGTTAAAGCTGGGTTCACTCTATAGCATTTGGACTGACTTTTACAGACATTCTGAAAAATCAGAGAAATACTCAGCGCAGTTCAGTCAGCTCACATCAGCGTCAGGTGACACTCATAAAGATCAGTGTTTGTGGAGGCTTCCTGTTGTTCTGGACCTGCTTCTGCAGTGAACACATCTCCCTTGGGCATATGTTTCATTATTTATTTTTGTTTTATATTCCTATGTAGTTACTTCTGCATGCCCTTTCCCCTGTTCATTCATTCATTCATTCATCTAAAAAAATAATAAAATAATTCTATAGACACAGACTTAAATGTGAATGTGAATGGAATTTTAAAAAGCTATTAATGAATCATCATGTATGTACACTACCGTTCAAAAGTTTGGGGTCACTTAGAAATTTCCTTATTTTTGAAAGAAAAGCACTGTTTTTTTCAATGAAGATAACTTGAAACTAATCAGAAATACACTCTATACATTGCTAATGTGGTAAATTACTATTCTAGCTGCAAATGTCTGGTTTTTGGTGCAATATCTACATAGGTGTATAGAGGCCCATTTCCAGCAACTATCACTCCAGTGTTCTAATGGTACAATGTGTTTGCTCATTGCGTCAGAATTCTCCAGATTACCTCAACAAATTAACAGCTAGAATGCCAAAGGTCTGCAATGCTGTAATTGCTGAAAATGGAGGATTCTTTGACGAAAGCAAAGTTTGAAGGAAAAAATTATTATTACAAATCATTATTTCTAATCTTGTCAATGTCTTGACTATATTTTCTATTCATTTTACAACTCGCCACTGCACATGCCTGAGAAACACGACCGATCACCATCCCCAGAACCTTCAGGGCTGCTCACGCACCTGAAGCAGACGTGTAGCTTGCCCACCACTGTGCTGTGGGCAGCACAATGGTGCAGTGGTTAGCACTGTTGCCTTACAGCTAGAAGGTTCCTGGTTCGAATCCCCAGGTTGGCAGGGGTTGGAACCTTTCTGTGTGGAGTTTGCATGTTCTCCCTGTGCTGCGTGGGTTTACTCCGGGGGCTCCGGTTTCCTCCCACAATCCAAAGACATGCATGTTAGGTTAATTGGCTGTTCTAAATTGTCCCTAGATATCTGTTTCCTATAGGCCCTTAGAATAGAGGGTTAGTATTAGTGAAAGCGCTTTGAGTGGTCTTTGTGACTAGAAAAGCGCTATATGCAGGTTAGTTAGTTAGTTAGTTAGTTAGTTAGTTAGTAGCCTGCACACAGGACTTTGTATGGGTTTCACAGCCATGGCGCACAATGGGAGTCTAGCCGATTGCTGTCCCCGAGGGTTTTAGGGCTGCGTCCGCCCCTAAAGCCACACCGCCAAGTCCCTCACACAGCTGCAGTTGTTTCACAGCCGCTACGCATCCTCAGGGAATTTGGCCGTCGCCTTCCCCACATCCTCGCTGGACCGAGCCGCGAGAGGAGTCAGAGACTTAATTTTTTTTTCCACAGCCTCTGCAGATCACTGCCCCTGGTTTACCGGGAAAGTCCCTCACCATTGCGGATCCACATGCAATTTTTGCGCAGCCCAGACACCTTTGTCGTCCCGGGCCGGCATTCACTTACTCCCACCCCCCTCCCCCTACTCCTCCACAGTGCTCTTCCCGCACCTCACTCCCTAAAGCCGGCCGATTGCCGTCTTGTTCCATTACGCACGTCGTGCACCGGCCCCGGCGCCCATGATCCACGGCTGTTCAACGTGCTGGAACTCAGAGCGGAGCACACTGTCTTTTCCACCCCTCCCCCGCCCCCCCCCCCCCCCCCACGGACAGACATGCCCTCCGACACTCCTCTACAGCAGGACAGTTCTACCGGAGCTGGAGCCCAAACGACGGGGGCGGGGGAGGGTCACAGCCCCTTCTGAGCATTCTGGGGGGAGCCGTGTGGTGACCCAGCACAATGCAGGCTGATACTATTCACTCTCAGCAGGGCTGGAGGAAACGGAGGACAATTTGCATACGGACAGAGAGCCCCTGGGGGCAATCAGAACAATGGACTGTTCTATATACATCCCCTGGATGAGGGAGCGGACATCCGGGCACCAGTTGGTCACGCGAATGATATGTATTGACTGATATGTATATCAATTTGCTAATGTGCCATGCATTCTCTCTGTTTGTACTACATCTATAAAAGAGCTTACGATACACGCCTCAGCAGCACAGTAGCACGATAGCGCCCAGAACTACAAAGTGTGTCTCATTATGTTGGAGGAAAATAAAACTCTGCAACCTTCCAGCTCGTCACATCTCACCTGATCTTATTCCTCCACAACATATGTCTATATATATATATATATACAGTATATGTATATATATATATATATATATATATATATATATATATATACAGTGGGGCAAAAAAGTATTTAGTCAGCCACCAAGTGTGCAAGTTCTCCCACTTAAAAGATGAGAGAGGTCTCCAATTTTCATCATAGGTATACCTCAACTATGAGAGACAAAATGAGAAAAAAAAAATCCAGAAAATCACATTGAAGGATTTTTAATGAATTATTTGGTAAATTCCTCAGTAAAATAAGTATTTGGTCACCTACAAACAAGCAAGATTTCTGGCTCTCACAGACCTGTAACTTCTTCTTTAAGAGGATCCTCTGTCCTCCACTCGTTACCTGTATTAATGGCACCTGTTTGAACTCGTTATCAGTATAAAAGACACCTGTCCACAACCTCAAACAGTCGGACTCCAAACTCCACTATGGCCAAGACCAAAGAGCTGTCAAAGGACACCAGAAACAAAACTGTAGACCTGCACCAGGCTGGGAAGACTGAATCTGCAATAGGTAAGCAGCTTGGTGTGAAGAAATCAACTGTGGGAGCAATTATTAGAAAATGGAAGACATACAAGACCACTGATAATCTCCCTCGATCTGGGGCTCCATGCAAGATCTCACCCCGTGGGGTCAAAATTATCACGAGAATGGTGAGCAGAAATCCCAGAACCACATGGGGGGACCTAGTGAATGACCTGCAGAGAGCTGGGACCAAAATAACAAAGGTTACCATCAGTAACACACTACGCCGCCAGGGACTCAAATCCTGCAGTGCCAGACGTGTCCCCCTGCTTAAGCCAGTACATGTCCAGGCCCGTCTGAAGTTTGCTAGAGAGCATTTGAATGATCCAGAAGAGGATTGGGAGAATATCATATGGTCAGATGAAACCAAAATAAAACTTTTTGGTAAAAACTCAACTTGTCGTGTTTGGAGGAGAAAGAACACCATACCTACTGTGAAGCATGGGAGTGGAAACATCATACTTTGGGGCTGTTTTTCTGCAAAGGGACCAGGACGACTGATCCGTGTAAAGGAAAGAATGAATGGGGCCATGTATCCTGAGATTTTGAGTGAAAACCTCCTTCCACCAGCAAGGGCATTGAAGATGAAACATGGCTGGGTCTTTCAGCATGACAATGATCCCAAACACACCGCCCGGGCAACAAAGGAGTGGCTTCGTAAGAAACATTTCAAGGTCCTGGAGTGGCCTAGCCAGTCTCCAGATCTCAACCCCATAGAAAATCTTTGGAGGGAGTTGAAAGTCTGTGTTGCCCAGCGACAGCCCCAAAACACCCCCAAAAAAGTTTTTTTTTGTTTTTTTTTTTTTTTTCCGGTTCCGGTTCCGCCGGACCGGCGGCGCCACACGAGTCGGCTGCCTGTTGCAACAGCCTTTTTTTATCTTCCTTCTTCTTTCTACACCTTTCACTCTGTATATATATCACGGACGCACGGATCGCCCCGGGGGTCTCCCGGGTCGGCGGACGGAGCCACGGTTTGCAGCGGGAGACGTTACAGCGGGGAGGAGCTAGTGCTAGCTAGCACTTGGCCGCCGCCCGGTGCTAATGGGAAACTCGACATACCGGGAGCTGTAGCGAAAACGAAGCGGGTGCCGGGCTGGAGTTTAGGCGGCGTGAAAGAAATATAAGACAGAATAATAAAGAGCGATGGCATGAACCAAGCAGACCGCCCGTAAAATCTACTGGAGGAAGAAGCCCCCCAGGAGACAGCTAGCCACAGGGCTGCTCGGAGAGGCGCTCTGGCCACCGGCAGAGTGAAGAGGCCTCGCCGTCACAGGCCCGTGGCTCTGAGAGAGATCCGTCGCTACCAGAAATCCACGGAGCTGCTCATCCGTAAGCTGCCCGTCCAGCGCCTGGTGAGGGAGATCGCTCAGGACTTCAAGACCGTCCTTCGTTTCCTGAGCTTCGCCGTCATGGCTCTGCAGGAGACCAGCGAGACCCACCTGGTGGTCTCTTCTTCGCTAAGGGGGTCACCATCATGCCCAAAGACTTCCAGCTGGCCCGCCGCATCCGCGGAGAGAGAACTTAGACTTTCTGCTGCACATTCACCAACCATAATGCTCTGCACTGTGTGTCTGTATATATACATTTATAGTAATATGGACATATGTTTACTAGATGTTGTTTTTTCTTGCCTTCTGATTGTTGCTCTGAGTGTTGCTATCCCTATGCTGTTGCAATCCTGGAATTTCCCCATTGTGGGACTAATAAAGGCTTATCTTATCTTAAAACATCACTGCTCTAGAGGAGATCTGCATGGAGGAATGGGCCAAAATACCAGCAACAGTGTGTGAAAACTTACAGAAAACGTTTGACCTCTGTCATTGCCAACAAAGGGTATATAACAACGTATTGAGATGAACTTTTGTTATTGACCAAATACTTATTTTACCGAGGAATTTACCAATTAATTCATTAAAAATCCTTCAATGTGATTTTCTGAATTTCTTTTTTCTTATTTTGTCTCTCATAGTCGAGGTATACCTATGATGAAAATTGGAGACCTCTCTCATCTTTTAAGTGGTACAATTTGCACAATTGGTAGCTGACTAAATACTTTTTTACCCCACTGTGCATATATATATATTGTGGAGTGTGTAATTGATGAGGCATTGTTTTATCTCAAGGCAGTTTATTACACGTCTCCAACATGAGCAAAATAGAAAGAGAGCGTCTCAGAACAAACTCGTCCCTTATATACCCAGGTCTCCCCCCAGCTCACAAGTTACATTGCATTCAAAATCAAAGTAACAATGCATCTCCTCTTTAATCCCTTAATATCACCCCCACAGTCTTAGGCCCACCAAGGATCTTCTAGGCCGTCTCTTGCATACCAAAGTTAACATTTTCACAGCTTCCTGTTATCTCCAAGGAAACTCTGCCTTTGTTCTTATCTAAGATGTGAGGCATTATGTAAGTCACAAAGTAGGTCACATGTGTGGCTACACCACCCCCCCAAACATTTAGATCGAACAACAGAATAACAGTTTGCATGCTGTGATAACATCATTATACATCAATCCACATGCTGCTTGGGCTTCAGTCTTCTCCCGTATCTGCTGTAACCAGGATTCACAGCCTCCGCAGCGCCGTCATGCTGGGGAGCTGCTGTCTGGGGGTGAAAACCTTTTGTCAGCCCCTGCGGGTGATTTTGGGGAAATATTACTCTGGGAAGCACCCCGTGGTGGTCTGCCGCGCCGAGGGGCCCTTGCCAACAGCACTTGCTCGTCCGCCACCACAAAAGCGGGTTTGAGTCTGTTTATGCCAACCTTTTCCCTCCTACCCCCCAAATCCAGCAAAAAATGCTTGTCCCCTGTTTCCAATACTCTGAACGGCCCATCATAAGGTGGTCGCAGTGGGGTGCGATGCGCGTCATGTCTGATAAACACAAACTCCGCGTTTTTCAAAGTTTTAGGCACAAAAACGCACGGAAAACTGTGATGAACGGGCCCGGCAGCGTGCCTGCGTCAATGCTACGCTGCAACAGCTGAGACGGGGAGCTGCTTGGCGCAGGATTATCCGGGAGAAACTCCCCGGGTAGCCGAAGTGGCTGTGTGAAAATGAGTTCAGCTAGGGAAGCTTCTAAGTCTTCTTTAGGCGCAGAACGCAACCCCAATAAAACCCACGGTAGCTTGTCTACCCAATTTGCATCCGTCAGTGACGCCCTGAGAGCCGCTTTCAATGACCTATGAAAACGTTCGCATAACCCATTAGCCTGAGGATTGTACGCGGTTGTGCGGTGAATTGTGACTCCCAGGCTGCGGGCCATTGCTGACCAAAGTTCGAAAACAAATTGAGGGCCTCTGTCGGACGTAATGTCCGACGGGACTCCAAAACGCGCCACCCATGCAGTTACAAATGCGCGCGCCACCTCCTCGGCTGTGGTTGACGCCAAAGGAACCACCTCCGGCCAATGTGTGGTGCGGTCCACCATTGTCAGAAGGTGAGTGCACCCCTGCAATGGCGGGAGGGGACCCACGAGGTCCACGTGAACGTGGTCAAACCTCTTAGCCGGAATGTGAAATGGCTCCAAGGGAGCCCTCGTGTGTCTGTGTACCTTGGCTCGCTGGCACGCCACGCAGGCTGCCACCCACTCCTTCACTTGTTTGCGGAGGCCCGGCCACACAAATTTTTCTGCTACCATTTTGACCAACGCGCGCACCCCCGGGTGCGCCAAAGAATGAATCGAGTCAAAAACGCGGCGGCGCCACGCTGCCGGTACCACAGGACGCAGTCGCCCCGTGGAGACATCACAGATTAAGGGGGCCATACCGTCTTGCAGCGCCCTGCTCTCCAGCCTTAACCCTGTTGGTCCAGACTGGAGCGCGTGCACATCCACGTCACTAACCTGCTCCGCGGCCATGGCTGTGTAATCTATCCCCACGCGGACGGGGGCAGCCACCGCGCACGAGAGGCAGTCTGCCACTACATTCAGTTTACCCGACACGTGCTGAATATCGGTAGTAAACTCTGAGATCGCGGCCAGCTGCCTCTGCTGCCGGCCCGACCACGGTTCTGAAACTTTGGCCATCGCGAATGTTAGTGGCTTGTGGTCAACGAACGCGGTGAAACAGCGTCCTTCTAGCCAGAACTGAAAGTGGCGAATGGCCAAATGGAGAGCTAGCAACTCCCTGTCAAACGCGCTGTATTTACGTTCGCTATCGCGTAAGCTCCTGCTGAAAAAGGCGAGTGGCTGCCAAGCCCCAGCTACATGCTGCTCCACGACCGCCCCTATGGCCACATCTGACGCGTCAGTGGTGAGCTCTATGCGGGCCGTTGGGTCCGGATGTGCCAACAACGCAGCGTTTTCCAGGGCTGCTTTGACTTCCGAGAACGCTCGCTCCCGCTCCGGGGACCACTCGATCTTATTCGCGAGTTTCTGTTTTTTGAGCACGGCATACAGCGGTTGCATGAGTTGCGCTGCGCGGGGAAGGAAACGGTTATAAAAATTCACCATTCCCAAAAACTCCTGCAACGCCCTGACTGTCTGCGGCCGGGGGAAATCTGCTACCACGCGCACTTTGTCAGGCAGCGGAACTGCTCCTTCGGGGGAGACGCGGTGTCCTAAAAAATCGATCTGCGTCACCCCGAACTGACACTTTGCTGGGTTGATTATTAACCCGTGATCTCCCAACCTCCGGAAAACTGCCGCGAGGTGGTTTTCGTGTTCGTCTTCGGACTCGCTGGCTACCAAGATATCGTCCAAGTAGACGAACACGAAAGGGAGATTGCGCAGCACCGCGTCCATCATGCGTTGGAACGTCTGTGCAGCCCCTTTAAGCCCGAATGGCATGCGCAAAAACTCGAAAAGGCAAAATGGAGTTACCACCGCTGTTTTGGGTATGTCCTCAGAGCGCACTGGAACTTGGTGGTAACTGCGGACCAAGTCTGTTTTAGAAAAAACGCGTGCCCCTGCCAAATGAACGGAAAAATCTTGGATATGAGGGAATGGGTAGCGGTCATGCGCTGTGGCGTTGTTCAACCTGCCGAAATCCCCGCAAGGTCGCCACGAGCCGTCAGCTTTCGGGACCATGTGTAGCGGGGAGGCCCATGGGCTGTTTGAACGCCTGATGATGTCCAACCTCTCCAGGTTGGCGAACTCCTCGCGCGCTATGGCCAGTTTAGCTGCGTCCAAGCGCTGAGGTTTTGCAAAAACGGGCGGCCCAGTGGTGGTAATAAAATGCTCCACCCCGTGCTTAGCGACGGCTGCCGAAAATGTGGGAACTATGAGTGCTGGGAACTGAGTGAGCAGTGTGTGGAACTTACCGCTTGCAGCTGTGATGTTGGCTTGTGCTGTTGGCCGGGCCGCTCGAGCTGTACAGGGGATAGAGTCAAAAGAAAGTGCATTAACCAGGCGCTTGTTAGCGACATCAACCAACAAACCATGTGAGCACAAAAAATCAGCCCCCAATATATTGAAATTCAATGCTGCTATGACAAAAGTCGACTCAAATGTACAGCCATGTAGAGACAGAAGCAGAGTCCTCTCACCAAAGGTCTTAATCCTCAAGCCGTTTGCTGCTGCCATCTCGGGACCGCTGGAACCTGCCAGCCGGTCAGCGGAGGAAGGCGTGATGAAACTCAGCTAGGTGCCTGTGTCCACGAGGAAATGCCTCCCCGAGCATGCGTCCATCAAGTAGAGCAGCTTGTTCTCCTCCCCGAGGGTCGCAGCTGCTACCGACCCCCGGTCTTGTCGTTGCTTGAACTGGCATGGTGGTATATATTTGCGTGCCTTCTCTGCAAAGCGGCGGTGGTAAAAACAAAGGGTGTCTCCTCTGCATTCTTTGGCCCCCGCCGCCGCTGTCGTCGGTGGTTCTGCTACCGCTGTCCCTGGCCCCGTGCCATCTCCGGCCATCGCGCCGAGCTCCGTCGCTGCTGCCGTGGCCGCGCGCTGCCTGCTGGCGTTGAGAATCCAATGTGCCTCCCGGGCCAGCGCGCGGAAGTCCTGCTGGGCCAACAACGGCGAACTGGCCAGGGTCGCCCTCGTCGCTGACGGTAGGGTCCTGAGGAAAATGTGGGTAAAGATGAAGTGGTCATCGTCTGAGCCTTTCAACCTCAGCATCTTCTCCATCAGGTCAATGGGCGTGCCATCTCCCAACTTGGTCAGCGCCAGGAGTCTCTCTGCTCTCTCCTCGACCAAGAGGGTGTAGTGCTGAATGAGTGCAGCCTTCAACGCGCCGTATTTGTCGCTGGCTGGTGGCTGCTCCAGAAGGCTCTCCACGTGTTGCGCCATGTGGTTATCGAGCTTTGCGATCACATGGTAGAATTTCGTGTCATCTACTGATATTCCCCGGAGGGCAAACTGTGCCTCAACCAAGTGGAACCAGGAGCGCGGGTTGTGTTGCCAAAAGTCCGGTAGCTGGACCGTAACGGCGTATGCTTGGCTGGGGGCTCCCAACGAGGTTGGCCCCTGGGAATTCTCTTCTTGCTGCATGCTACGCCTTGGGTCACCAGTGTGGAGTGTGTAATTGACGAGGCATTGTTTTATCTCAAGGCAGTTTATTACACATCTCCAACATGAGCAAAATAGAAAGAGAGCATCTCAGAACAAACTCGTCCCTTATATACCCAGGTCTCCCCCCAGCTCACAAGTTACATTGCATTCAAAATCAAAGTAACAATGCATCTCCTCTTTAATCCCTTAATATCACCCCCACAGTCTTAGGCCCACCAAGGATCTTCCAGGCCGTCTGTTGCATACCAAAGTTAACATTTTCACAGCTTCCTGTTATCTCCAAGGAAACTCTGCCTTTGTTCTTATCCAAGATGTGAGGCATTATGTAAGTCACAAAGTAGGTCACATGTGTGGCTACAATATATATGTATATATATATATATATATATATATATATATATATATATATATATATATATATATATATATATATATATATATATACATATATATGGAGAAGTGTTTGGGGTTGTTATCATGTTGGAATACTGCCCTGCGGCCCAGTTTCCAATGGGAGGGGATCATGCTCTGCTTCAGTATGTCACAGTACATGTTGGCATTTATGGTTCCCTCAATGAACTGTAGCTCCCCAGTACCGGCATCGCTCATGCAGCCCAAAACCATGATACTCCACCACCATGCTTGACTGTAGGCAAGACACACTTGTCTTTGTACTCTTCACCTGGTTGCCGCCACACACGCTAGACACCATCTAGACCAAATAAGTTTATCTTGGTTTCATCAGACCACAGGGCATGGTTCCAGTAATCCATGTCCTTTGTCTGCTTGTTTTCAGCAAACTGTTTGTGGGCTTTTTTATGCATCATCTTTAAAAGGGGCTTCTGGGACGACAGCCATGGAGACTAATTTGATGCAGTGTGCAGCGTATGGTCTGAGCACTGATAGGCAGACTCCCCACCCTTTCAACCTCTGTAGAAATGCTGGCAGCACTCATACATCTGTTTTCAAAAGACAGCCTCTGGATATGACGTTGAGCACGTGCACTCAACTTGTTTGGTCGACCATGGCAAGACCTGTTCTGAGTGGAACCTGTCCTGTTAAACCATTATATGGTCTTGGCCACCATGCTGCAGCTCAGTTTCAGGGTGTTGGAAATCTTCTTATAGCTTAGGCCGTCTTTATGTAGAACAACAATTCTTTTTTTTCAGATCCTCAGAGAGTTCTTTGCCATGAAGTGCCATGTTGAACTTCCAGTGACCAGTAGGAGAGAGTGTGAGAGCAATAACACAAAATTTAGCACACCTGCTCCACATTCACACCTGAGACCTTGTAACACTAACAAGTCACATGACACTGGCGAGGGAAAATGGCTAATTGGGCACAATTTGGACATTTTCACTTAGGGGTGTACTTACTTTTGTTGCCAGCGATTTAGACATTAATAGATGTGTGATGAGTTATTTTGAGGGGACATCAAATTTACACTGTTATACAAGCTGTACACTCACTACTTTACATTGTATCAAAGTGCCATATCTCCAGTGTTTTCCCATGAACAGATATAATAAAATATTTACAAAAATGTGAGGGGTGTACTCACTTTTGTGAGATACTGTAACTATCTTCTATATGCCTTCTGTTGAATCATCATATATCAAGGTCCTTCCTCATAAATATTTTGAGAAGTACTCTTTTTATACATTAGGAATAAGCATCAAATGCCATTAAATGAAATCCCCAGGGACTGAAGAACTGCTTTTGTTATCCCTCTCTTGAAAGGGGGGACCTAGCTATTTTAAATAACTAAAGACCTTAAAGACCTATCTCTAAATTCTCTGCTCTGGCAAAAGTGCTTGAATCTTTGGTCAGTGAACAAGTAAAATAATATATTGCTACCAACTCTATTCTGTCACCATTTCAGTCAGGTTTCCGTAAACATCAAAGCACCATTACCTGCTGCCTTGAAGGTCATTGAAGGTCATTATATCACAGAGGTTCTTGACAACAATGTTTTTTTTAACTGGTTTTAGATCTTTCAAAGGCCTTTGATACTGTTGATCACTTGACCTTAATCAATTGTCTCACAGCTATAGGTTTTTCCTAAACAAGCAGGTGGGTGGCCCTTCATTGTTTAATATACAGTATATATATATATATATATATATATATATATATATATATAAAACAACATTGGACAAAACATTCTAAATGCAACTTTTCACTTCTATGCTGATGACACTGTCATATACTGCTCTGCTACCATGCCTGCAAAGGCTTTTGAACATATTCACCACACTTTTGACAGAGTACAGGAACAGCTAAGTCATTTACAACTTGTTTTAAATGCAGAGAAAACAAAACTCATGTTCTTCACTCCCTCAAATACAGCAAGATCAGCACTATCTGAAAACATTTTAACAAGAAATGGTGAACAAATGGTATCCTCTTTTAAATAACAGGGGTTTTTAGTTGATGAACATTTGACTTTTAAGGAGCACATTCAGTACATTGTAAAAAGCTGAAGCTCTTATTAGGATTTCATTACGGGAATAAGATTTGCTTTTCTTTTAATGTAAAGCTGAAACTGGTGGAATCAATGTTTCTGCCCATTTTTGATTATGGAGATATATTTTACATGAATTCACCTGCCTTCACCTGCCTCCACCTTCACCTGTTGGACAGTTTATCATGGGGCTTTGAGATTCATTACACTCATCATTTTGTTCTCTACAGTAAATTGAAGTAGTCATCATTATCTGCTCGTCACCTCTGTCACTGGCATATGCTCATTTACAAAGCCATAGAATTCCTTTGTATTTATGTTGACTTTTAACATGGAAGCAAGGAAGCCACAATCTCTGCTCAGTGGATCATCTGCAACTGGTTGTTCCAAAATAAGAACAAAATTGGGAAAGAAAGCTTTTAGGTTTTCGGCCCCTGATGTGTGGAACAAGATAAACTCTGAGCGACATCTACAAAACCTCATGCCTTTGACTGAATTTAAATCTCTAGTGAAATAAGTGGAGTCCAGACTTTCTGTGTGCAAGTGTTTCATATGGATATCTCATGGACAGTTTTTTTGATTATTCCAATCTGCTGGAGAGATTGGGTAATCTGTTGGAAGCAGAGGAACTCCTCCTCGGCTATCCAGACCTGTTGCTAGTTCCCGAGTTAGCTAAACTGTACATCAGCATATCCCAACTTTGGGACTCGCTTGGGCATTTGGCCATTCCACACTACTCCCCCCAGCCTAGTCCCAAATCATCAACTCCTTCCCCAGCTCTCGGTAAGCCCCCTCCCGCCTTCCTAGTCATTCCTACGCTGCCCGCCACCTTTATTCCACCAGCCTTTTACTAGCCGGAGCCAGCTGACTGCCCACTTGTATTAACTTCTGTGGAGCAGAGGGATTTTTTACAGCAGTTGGTTGGCATGCTGGGGACCCGGGTGGAAGAAAGACTCTCAGTGATGCCGCTCCACTCTGCCCTCCGTTCCAGCCCCACCCCTGGCTCCTCTCCCACCTGGCTCCACTGCTCCTCGGAGAGCTCCAGCGGCTGCACCCCTTCCTCCCCGGTGAGTTCCAGCGGCTGCATTCCCTCCTCTCCAGAAAGCCTCATCTGCTGCTTCGCCTCCGGCCACCTCACCTGCTGCCTGTTTCCCAGCCGCTTCATTTGCTGCTCCTCTCCCGGTTGCTTCACCAGCTACTTCACTGACGACTGCCTCACCTGCTGCTTCTCCCCTGACTGTAGTAGTAGTAGTAGATTAGTTTATTTCTCGCCCGCTGCTCCTCCTGCAGCTCGTTTGGAGGCTGTCACTCCTGTAGCCCATCCCGAGGCTGCCGTTCCCGCAGCTCATCCTGAGGCCACCATCTCAGCAGCTCATCCTGAGGTCAATACTCCAGCAGTTCACCATGAGGCAGTCATCTCTTTGCCAGCAGCAGCTCCAGCAGTGACAGAGGGCGGAGTAAGGCAAGTGCTTCCATTTCTGTTAACACTTATTAATGAAATGTACTGCCTTGCTTCAAGCAAGGTTTCCCAGTCACAGCCACCTGCTGTTTCTGGCCCCGCACCACTTGGTAATGCTGCCACTTCCTTTTTTTTGCCACCTCTCATGCCTGCTCTCCGTCTTCATTCTGAGTTCATCTCCATCTCCACGGCCTCCACATATGAGAGGGTGAGCGCTGCAGCAGTAACTGCTCCACTTTATGTGCACACTCCTGCAGAGATGGCTCCTCTCCATGTGCACGCCCCTGCAAAGACAGCTCCTCTCCATATGCATGCTTCAGCAGAGACTGTTCCCTTCCACGTGCACGCCATCTCATCCTGTGGTCAGCGTGCCCCAGCCATCTCATTCTGAAGTCAGCGCACCCCAGCTGTTTCATCCAGAGATCGGCATGCCAGCAGCGCATCCTGAGGTCATCACCGCAGCAACAGGAGGCCAGGAGTCAAGGCAAGTACCCTTTCCCCTACCTTTAACATCAATTTTAGAAAGGACTTGCCTTGCTTCTGGTGGGGAGACCCAAGTGCAGATCTCACCCACTTCTGTGCCCTCCCCATCAGTCTCTGCTGCTTTTGACTGTGATATCATCTCACCAACCTCCTGTTCTCCTCCTTCGTCCGAGGTGGCTACGTTGAGGTTGAAGTTGCTGAAGAACTGCATCCCAATTTTGCCCCCTGTGCCCCAGGGGGTCCAACCATCACCTCCTGTGCTCCAGGGGGCCCAATTTTCACCATTGACATCACCACAGGAGGTACACACCCTACCATCTGTGCCCCAGGAGGATAGCATTCACACTCCCACCACCGAGTTGCTGTCAGATCAGCCTCCTGGGGTGGCCACCGTAGCAGCTGGGTCGGCTCAGGACCTTGGTCGACCTCCTCGCTGGTATTCCTCAATCTAGTGGGCCACGGATCTTGGACTGCCGCCAGACAAACTGTCCTCCTTCGCTGGATGGTCTATGGCCTTTGGCAGACCACCTGACAGACTGATACCCTTCGTTGGGTGGTCCACGGACTGGGGCTGGCCACGCGACCAACTCTGTTCCCCATTATTCAGCCTTGAACTGTGTACCATTTGTGAAAAACAAACATAAAAAGAAAGAAGAAAAAAAGAGCTGCATAATTGTTTTGTGGAGTTTTGTTTTGTTTCATTCTAGTTGTTGCTGTTTTGGGGTTATTTTTTTGTGCTGGGTTATTTTTGTTGTGCCCCTTCCTGTTCCCCCTTTTCCGTTTGGGGTTATGTGGGTCACCTTGAGATGGGTTGCGCCCAGCCCACCTCCCTCCCCTCCCCCTTTCCTTCCGTAGTTAGGAGGTTCACGTTGAGATGGGTTGTATTCCAACCCACCTCCGTGTCCTCTCTCCTCCCTTTCTGATCCCTCTTTCCCCTCAGGGTTGCGAGGCTCACCTTGAGATGGGCTGTACTCCAGTCCACCTCTGTATCGTCCCCCTTTCCTTCTGTGGTCAGGAGGTTTACGTTCAGATGAGTTGCCTTCCAACCCACCTCCATGTCCTCCCTCCTCCCTCCTCCCTCCCCTATTCCTCTTTTATTTGGGGTTGGGATGTTCACGTTCAGATGGGTTGCATTCCAACCCGCCTTCGTGTTCTCTCTTCCTCCCCCTTTATCCCTTTTCTTCTTGGGTTGGGAGGTTCAAGTTGAGATGGGCTGCGTTCCCACCCACCTCCGTGTCCTCTCTCCTTCCCCTCTTTGAATGAATGAATGAATGAATGAATGAACCTTTATTTCGGATAGTTTAAAAGTACAGGTTAAAAGAAATTGAATAATATAACAAAGGGGGAAAGAAAATCCAACAAAGTCAAATTAGACAACAACTCCTCTGATTATACAGTTCAACATAAGTTATCCGAAATGGGTGATGGCTGAAGCCGCAGCTTATATTGCCCACCCATATTCCATCCAAGAATTCAAAAGAAAAACAAAACAAGAGCGATTACAATTCAGAACAAAGCTAAGACAAAATGTGACAAAAAACTAAGCTACAACACAACGCAGGCTGGATATGACAATCCTTATGTGATTTTACATGTCATCTTGTATATATGTTTGGAGTATTTCTTCCTTTAGTTTTTGTTTAAATTGTCCAAGCGTTGTACATGATTTTAATTCAGGTCCAAAATCGTTCCATAATCTGACTCCTTGCACTGAAACACAGTGTTGCTTGGTGGTAGTTCTCACTGAAGGTTTTTGAAATATACATGTTCCTCTGAAATGATATTGTTTCTCCCTTATTTGGAACAACTTTAGGATATTTGCGGGCAGTGATAGATTCTTCACTTTAAACATTATTACTGCAGTTTTAAAGTCAACCAGATCTTTCAACTTGAGAGCTTTTAATTTAAGAAAAAGTGGGTTTGTTGGTTCCCTGTAAGCAGCTTTGCTTATTATTCTAATAGCTCTCTTCTGAAGCATAAAGACTGGATATATGTTTGTTTTATATGTATTTCCCCATACTTCAGTGCAATATGTCATGTATGGGAGTATTAATGAATGATACAAGGTATATAGTGTGGGTTGATTCAGCAAATATTTCACTCTGTGTAGTATTGCAATTGATTTGGATATTTTACCTTTAATATAATTAATATGTGACTTCCAACACAGTTTATTATCAATTATTACTCCAAGAAATTTAGTTTCGGATACCCTTTCAATCTCTACACCATTTACACTGAGTTTAGATTCTAAGTTGTTGTGATGGTTGTTAAAGACTATAAATTTTCTTACTTAAATTGAGCGTTAATTTGTTTGAATCAAACCACAGTTTAAGCTTTCCTAATTCCTTTCCGAGTGTATCCAAAAGTTGTTCCAAATTGCTTCCACTGCATAATAGATTAGTGTCATCGGCAAACAATATTAAGTCCATTTTTTCTGAAACTTTACATATATCGTGAAATTGGTCTATAGTTTGAGAATTCCCCTCTGTCCCCCGTCTTGTATATCGGAATTACTTTAGCTATTTTCATTGCATTGGGAAATATACCTGTTTGGAGAGACAGGTTACAGATATACGTCAGTGGTTTCACTAAGCGTTCAATAATAGTTTTGACTAAGAGCATGTCAATACCATCACAGTCCGTAGATGTTTTACTTTTAAACGATTTAACAATTTCAATGACCTCTCTCTCGTCTGTGTTCTTTATGAAAATGGAGTCTTTTATAGCAGTGTTTTTGCTTATTGTATCACCTGTAGGCACCGTAATTGGTATTTCTTGAACCAAATTAGGACCAATGTTAACAAAAAAGTTATTAAATTCATCTGCAGGTGAAGCTGCATTCACACTCTGAGTCGTTTTATTATTTTTTGAAAAATCGGTTGGGTAGCTTGTATTTCTGCTTTTATTTCCAAGAATACTGTTAAGTATTGTCCATGTATTTTTAATATTGTCTCTATTTTTCTCCAGTTCTTTACTGTAATAGTCTCTCTTACTACATCTTATTATATATGTTAACTTATTTTTGTATGTTTTATACCGCTGCTCTGCTTCTTTTGTCCTTTTCTTTAGGAAAGCTTTATATAATATTTTTTTCTTTTTACACGCCTTTTGTAATCCTTTGGTTAACCATGGCTTATCAGCAAATTTATGTTTAAACTTTTTCTTTACTAATGGACAATTTTTTTCATAAAGAGTGGTTACAATGTTTATAAATGTGTCATAGGCTTCATTTACATCTGATACATAGACTTCTGTCCAGTCTTGCTTCAGCAAGTCCTCTTTAAAAGAACTGATTGCATTTTGTGATTTGTATCTGAACGATTTTAAATTTTTTTCTGTATTGGCCCCCGTGTGGCCATGGATAAGTGCAAAGGTTGGCAAGTGGTCACTTATATCATTTATCAATAATCCACTTTCTATTTTATTATCAAAAATATTAACAAACAGGTTGTCATTAAGTGTAGCAGTGTGAACTGTGATTCTACTGGGATGTGTTATTGTGGGATATAGACTCATGCTGTACATAGAGTTCATGAACTCTGTAATTACATTTTGTTGATATGGATTTAGTAGATCAATATTGAAATCTCCACAAATTACTACCATTTTCTTACTAGTAATATTATTGTACAGCTCGACTAATTTATCTCTGAATGTCTCAATGTAAGTTCTATATATACAACTTATAATTAGATTTTTTTGTTTTATCTTGGTCAATCTCAACAGTAACACATTCCAAAATCCCTGGTAGTGCAAAGGACATTCCATTTACAAGCTTACACCTATACAGGTCATCAATACACAGTGCAACACCACCACCCTTTTTTTTTAGATCTGTTAATATGAAACATCTGATATCCCTCTATTGCCATCAGGGGAGCCTGCTCTTCATTAAGCCAAGTTTCAGAGACTGCGATAGCTGTAAATTTTCTGTCTAGCTGTTTTAAATAGTCCTGAATCTGT
Organism: Pholidichthys leucotaenia; assembly: GCA_020510985.1. Taxonomy (NCBI): domain Eukaryota; kingdom Metazoa; phylum Chordata; class Actinopteri; order Cichliformes; family Pholidichthyidae; genus Pholidichthys; species Pholidichthys leucotaenia. The sequence continues at coordinate 177,309,502 of CM035839.1, read as the reverse complement.
GGAAAGTTTTTGTTAAGACTTCTGCTGTTGAAGTGTATTATTGATAGTTTACCATCTAGTTGCACTTGACTTTTGAATTGCTTTTCAGCATAATATTCACAATGGTTATGAATATTATTGAAAAAGTGGTTATCAGGATCAATATCATTCTCCATCTCTTGTAGTTTATGTTCAGCATAATGGCATATTTTCAGAGTTTGAGTACAATGACATGGTATGTCAAAAGAACTATTCTTGCCTTGTGTGTGGATATGGATTATCATTGTCTCTTAATTTTCTTAATCAGTGTTCATCTGTATTTATTTAAGTCAGTAACATCTCTGATCATTATGCTCTTTGCTTGCTCAGGTGTTCCATTTAGTTTGATCCAATCTCTACAATTTCTTGTCCATGTTGCCTGTATCTTATTTTGTCTTTTCAGCATTCGTGCTTGCCGTGCTATTTCAGCATTTGTTTTTGTTAGGTGTTCATTTAGATAAACTTCTGTTCCCCGGAGCTTTCTGGCCCGCCTCAGTATGTCATTCTTGACCCTTCTGTTCACAAAGCGCATCACAATTGATTTCTTTGTTTTATTATCTTTCCCGGGTAAAGCATAACAGGCTGAAATTGCATTTGCTTCGACCTTTATATCTCTGCTATCAAGGAACTGAAGCACCTGGCTTTCCAGGGAGACTGATTCACTTGCGGGAGCCTCCTCACCTCTCAGTCCTGTTGTAGCATGAGCGTATGATTGATATTTGATGTCTAGTCCACTTATAATTAGATCATCCATACGAGAACATTGTTCAAGATCCTCGACGCGTCGCTCCAAGTCCGTAATTTTTTTGTCTTTTTCTTGAATTGTTAATTTTAATTCTCGGACTTCTTCCATTAGGCCTAATATTTTGGCCTGCTGGCTAACCATTTTGGTCACTTCTTCTGACAAGAAGTTCAGAGATTTTTTGATCTCTTCCATTTCCTCCTTCTTTGGTGGCATTTTTACTGACCTGTGGATAGTAAAACAATCTCTGCTGGTGTCGCCGGTATCCGATCTGACCGACCTCGAATCCAGCTGGGCCTCAGCTAGCCCCCTCCGCTGCAAGTCCCGTTGCTTACCGCCGCCGTAACCAAGCTCCTGTCCAGCTGGGGTACCGGCAGCTCCTCCACCGAGTCCTGCTGCCCACCACCGCTGCAGCCGAGCTCCGATACTGCTTCTGTCCGGCTAGGGTCCCGGTAGATCCTCCGCTGAGCCCCGCCACCTACTGCCGTCTGCCTCAGTAGTTCCTCCGCTGAGCCCCGCCGCTGTAACTGGGCTCCGACTTAGGCTATTGTCTGGCTGGGGCACCGGTGGTCCTCCACTGGTCCCCGTCTCCCACCATCGCTGCACCCGAACTCCGATCCGGCTCCCGTCCAACTGTTGCCTCGGTTAGTTCCTCCGGCGAGCCCCAATCACCGGGGACAGAGTCGCTTCGTATCGGTGTTAGGTGCTACGACTAGCGTTAGCTTAGCAAACGCTTCGGGTAAAGCGTAGCAGCGGACCACAAAAAGAAACGCTTATCAGTTTACTCACAGTGTCCGGTGAAAGACGATTAAAGGGGTATTTCAATGAAGGTGGAAATTCAGCCCGTGCGTGTGCGTCACAAATGCCGATCGCTGTTGGTTGGTTATTTTAATGGCAAAATCAGCAACTTTGTCTCAGCACTGAAAAAGTGTGACCATCCCGGCCGCCATGTTGATAGTTGGGGTTGGGAGGTTCATGTTGAAATGGGCTGTGTTACAGCCCACCTCCGTGTCCTCTCTCCTTCCTCCTCCTTCCTCCTTTATCCCCTTCCTTCTCTGGTTGGGAGGTACACGTTGTTGAAAGCTATGCTCTAGCCCTCCTCCATGTCCTCCCTCCTTCCACCCTAGTCGAATGGTTCATATTGAGGTCAGCTACGTTCTAGCCCCCTTCCATGACCCCCCGTCCTTTTTTTTATTCTCTTTCCCCTTTTTCATTGTCTTCTGGGATTGTTTGGCTTCTGACCCTTAAAGGGGAGGTACTGTCATGGTCTGGACAGGGTTAGACCCTATTCTGCTCCTTTGTTGTTAATCATTCACGGCTGTTCCTCATTTTGTTAATCAGCCCCTGCCTTATATATACTGCTCACGCCATACCCTCAGTACGGCGTTCTCCATCATAACTTGCCACTCTCCACACCACTGCTTCACAGTTGTTAATGTTGTTTCTCTGGAATAAATTATGGTAAAAGGTTGCCCTGCATGTGAGTCCGTCTACCTGCCCCGGAGGGCCGTACATGACACTTTTTAGCTTGACTCAGGATGTTTCAGTGAACTGTGGATCCCATCACTAACCTCTATTCGAGGCCGCCTCTCTGCTACCGTGACACAAGTCTTCCACCTTCTTTTCCACGCAGCCTACGCACGTGAGATGATACGTAAAAACAAGCATAGTATATATGCGCAGGATCAGTATCCTGATTGTGTTTGCTAATGCATTAACTTAGCCATGTAATGAAGGGGTCAAATTATTGTACATTATGGTATTTTCGAAATTCTTGATTGTACATCGTACAGAGGGAAAAACTATCGTACAAATACGGTAATTATCATACGTCTGGCAACACTGCTGTGGATGTAATTCTACAAGCAAATTCTAAATTTCAGTAGATTTGGCTGTGATAAATCTGATTTCACTACATGAAATGCTGGTCCGGTGGAGACTCCATCACACAAGAAGAAATGTCAAAACCGAGATCAGACGAGCTGCAAACTTTTGCTCATCAAATCCCTTCCCACGCAGCTCTTGCTTCTCCATCTGGCCTGTCTGCCACCCTGTTGGCACCTGTGGTGTTTCCAAATACAGTTAGAGGAGTTTAAAAAGCTAAGCAAGAGATTAGGTTGAGAGGCATTATTACTGTGCACCCTTGTTTTCCTTAGTCCTGGTGGCTGAACTGGCCCCTGGGGGGGTCAGTGGTCAACGGTAACCCATGGCAGTATTGTGACACCTCATTACTCTTTTTCCCCTACAGGCACTCGATCACCACATTTTGTTGTCATGGCAACAGCAAGACAGAAAGCTTATCTTGATGCTGAGAAAATTGCACCTAAGCACCAAACTCCAGGGTGCAGCTTGAGTACGTGTGTATGGGTGCGTGCATGTGGTGTCCGCTGCACAGGGAGGTTGTGGGCTGAGATGAGAAAAGTTCCTCTCATGCTGTGTAATATCCATACACCCCCACAGTGATAGAGGTTTCCCAAATAATGGGGTTGAAGAAGGGCAGAGGATAATGGCTGAAAAGAAGGGAGAAAAATGCTATTCAGAGATAAAATAGTCACTGTTGAGCAACGAGATCTGGAAAAGTAAGTCATAACATCACAATCTGATTTTATGCTGGCAAGCCATCTTCTGTTTATAGTAGCATTGTTACCCTCAGCAGTACATTAGCAAAGGATTTTTATGTAGTAATATTAATGGACCCACATTATCGGTCTGTAATTAAAATGTCTGAAATAATGAATGGAAAGGACTTCTATTATGTAAACCAAGCAGCTGCATTCTCTGAGGTAAGCTTTTCCGTACACAAAGGCTGGCTAAACAGATTTATGTTAAATAGAAAATTAGTTTTTTAGTGTCTGCAAAGATCTTTAGTAACAAGAAGCTATGCTCCAACATTATTATGACTGGGCCAACACATGCCCCTTTCAGGGAAGTCTAATTTGTTTGCTCTTGTGACAAAGCGGAGACAGTGAAGTCCAAGGGGTGATATCACGTTCAGCTGGGAGTTTGAACTCCCAGCCTCTTGCTCCAGAGTCCTGCACTCTACTTGGGTCACCAAGAGGCTCAGCCCACTTGACAAGCCAAGTAGGAATGCTTTTATTGACTCTGTAACACGCTCATTTTTGCTATTTGGCATTTTTGCTTTCACTTGTTTCTGACAAAAACAACAAAAAGTTCTGACTAGGAAGAGAAGATAAATTCCGTTGAAATATGTCTCCTCAGAGTGATACAGTGAAAAATGACAGGAGCCGTTTAATTCACTTGGTGGATACAAGACTTGATGGGAATGAGGACATATTTTAGATCTGGGTGGGACAGATGACATAGCAGGGTTTTCCCCATCCTCTTAAAGCCCACTGTGGTGTCCTTGAGCAAGGCCCTTAATCTCAACTGCTCCAGTGGAGCTGCTGAGTAGGCACAGGTCAGTCTGTGGTTGTACTGAGCAGCTTCCAGGTGTGAATGTGAACAGGGCATCCTTGAAAAAGAGAGGTTGCCTCTCAGTAGAACTTCCCTGTATAAATAAAGGTTAAATTAATTTTTTTTAAAAAATCCACCTTATTCCTGAGGGCGCTGCTGTAGAAACGATTATGGGAGCAACTTCCGGTTTCGGCTGAAATAGTGTTAAATCAGTCAGCAAGAGTGGAATAGTGGGGCATTTAAAATAACATTTTTAAAAGTGTTTCAAATTTGTTTTAATGTATAGTCCACACCTGTTTTGCAGTCAAGTGGCAGATAATTTCAGCCCTTACAGTTTTTGTATTTTTGAGTGTTTTTGCATAGATCTGGTACTTGCTGCTGTTCGTGGTGTGAGGCTCCTCACATATAAGCACAGCTAAATCTGTGGCTTCAACAGCAATGAGTAGATCATGCACTGAAAACTAAAAAGGACTTCGTGTGATCAATGGTACAGACAAGAGCACCAGGTATGCTTTCATTTGTATGAATGCCACAGATCTGACGTTTATATATGTCACCAGATGCACGGCTGCATGAAGTAAAATAAAAAAAATAGTAACAGTTTACTTCCTAAGGCTTAACGATTTAAGAAAGATATCAAAATAGTTTTTTGGGGGGTTTTTTGCATTCCTTGCGCTGCATTAGAACGATATGAACTTGATATTAGCAGCTGCAGCATGCATTAATTTTTAAATTTTCACAAAATATACATCAAAAAAATTTTGAACAATTGTCAGAAAATGTCTGTATGTGTTAAGTTAAATAACAAGCATTCATGGCATGACAGTAGCACAAGCATTTTAATTTCAGGGTAAAACAAACAGCTGTAGCGGTCTGTATTTACTGTGACGTTAAAACACCCAAGCACAGTGTTGTGATTCTTTGTGACTCTGACTACATCTACAGTGGGGCAAAAAAGTATTTAGTCAGCCACCAATTGTGCAAGTTCTCCCACTTAAAAGATGAGAGATCTCCAATTTTCATCATAGGTATACCTCAACTATGAGAGACAAAATGAGAAAAAAAAAAATCCAGAAAATCACATTGAAGGATTTTTAATGAGTTAATTGGTAAATTCCTCGGTAAAATAAGTATTTGGTCAATAACAAAAGTTCATCTCAATACTTTGTTATATACCCTTTGTTGGCAATGACAGAGGTCAAACGTTTTCTGTAAGTCTTCACAAGGTTTTCACACACTGTTGCTGGTATTTTGGCCCATTCCTCCATGCAGATCTCCTCTAGAGCAGTGATGTTTTGGGCTGTCACTGGGCAACACGGACTTTCAACTCCCTCCAAAGATTTTCTATGGGGTTGAGATCTGGAGACTGGCTAGGCCACTCCAGGACCTTGAAATGCTTCTTACGAAGCCACTCCTTCGTTGCCCGGGCGGTGTGTTTGGGATCATTGTCATGCTGAAAGATCCAGCCACGTTTCATCTTCAATGCCCTTGCTGGTGGAAGGAGGTTTTAACTCAAAATCTCACGATACATGGCCCCATTCATTCTTTCCTTTACACGGATCAGTCGTCCTGGTCCCTTTGCAGAAAAACAGCCCCAAAGCATGATGTTTCCACCCCCATGCTTCACAGTAGGTATGGTGTTCTTTCTCCTCCAAACACCACAAGTTGAGTTTTTACCAAAAAGTTCTATTTTGGTTTCATCTGACCATATGACATTCTCCCAATCCTCTTCTGGATCATCCAAATGCTCTCTAGCAAACTTCAGATGGGCCTGGACATGTACTGGCTTAAGCAGGGGGACACGTCAGGCACTGCAGGATTTGAGTCCCTGGCGGCGTAGTGTGTTACTGATGGTAACCTTTGTTACTTTGGTCCCAGCTCTCTGCAGGTCATTCACTAGGTCCCCACGTGTGGTTCTGGAATTTTTGCTCACCGTTCTCGTGATCATTTTGACCCCACGGGGTGAGATCTTGCATGGAGCCCCAGATTGAGGGAGATTATCAGTGGTCTTGTATGTCTTCCATTTTCTATCAATTGCTCCCACAGTTGATTTCTTCACACCAAGCTGCTTACCTATTGCAGATTCAGTCTTCCCAGCCTGGTGCAGGTCTACAATTTTGGTTCTGGTGTCCTTTGACAGCTCTTTGGTCTTGGCCATAGTGGAGTTTGGAGTCTGACTGTTTGAGGTTGTGGAAAGGTGTCTTTTATGCTGATAACAAGTTCAAACAGGTGCCATTAATACAGGTGACAAGTGGAGGACAGAGGAGCCTCTTAAAGAAGAAGTTACAGGTCTGTGAGAGCCAGAAATCTTGTTTGTTTGTAGGTGACCAAATACTTACTTTACCGAGGAATTTACCAATTAATTCATTAAAAATCCTTCAATGTGATTTTCTGGATTTTTTTTCCTCATTTTGTCTCTCATAGTTGAGGTATACCTATGATGAAAATTGGAGATGTCTCTCATCTTTTAAGTGGGAGAACTTGCACAATTGGTGGCTGACTAAATACTTTTTTGCCCCACTGTACATCTCAAAAAATTAGAATATCATGAAAAAGTTCAATATTTTTTGTCACTCATTTCAGAAATTGAAACCCATATATTATATAGATTCATCACACAGAGAGTGATATATTTCAAGCGTTTATTTATTTTTATTTTGATGATTATGGCTTACAGCCCATGGAAACCCCAAATTCAGTTTCTCAAAAAATTAGAATATTACATAAAATTAATTTTAAAAATAGTTTTTTAATAGAAATGTTGGCCGACTGAAAAGTATGTCCATGTATACACTCAATACTTGGTTGGGGCTCCTTTTGGATTAATTACTGTATCAGTGTGGCGTGGCATGGAGGTGATCAGCCTGTGGCACTGCTGAGGTGTTATGAAGGTCCAGGTTGCTTTGATAGTGACCTTCAGCTTGTCTGCATTGTTGGGTCTGGTGTCTCATCTTCCTCTTGACAATACTTCATAAATTCTCTATGGGGTTTAGGTCAGGAGAGTTTGCTGGCCAATCAAACACAGTGACGCCATGGTCATTAAACCAGGTTTTGATATTTTAGGCAGTGTGTATGTGTGTGTGTGTGTGTGGGGGGGGGGGTGCCAAGTCCTGCTGGAAAATGAAATCAACTTTTCCATAAAGCTTGTCAGCAGAGGGAAGCATGAAATGCTCTAAAATTTCCTGGTAGACGACTGCACTGACTTTGGTCTTGATAAAACACAGTGGACCACCACTCCAGTCTGTAGTCTGCACCTTTGTTTGCACTGCATGTTTTGTTTTGGATCCTCCAGCCTCGAGCTGCGCTGTAAGTTATTAAATCTACTGAACCTCCCCTCCGCTTTGGGTCCATCTTTGCTGCCTCCCCGGCAGCGGATCAGAATAGTACGACCAGAAAAGGACCCAGTGAAGATGAGGTCGTTCAGTATGAGCATAGGGCTTTGCTCTGCGGCCATCCAGATCAACCAGATGCTGCATGCAGCATGCATGGCTCCCATTTTGGAGGATGTCCTCTGGAATTTGGAGGATGCCGCTGCAGTTATTCAGAGAAATTCGAGGTTGAGGGATTTTCCCCAGGGAGCGGAGCTACTTGACTCTGTTTTTAACCTGCAGCTCTCCCTCCAGAGTTCAGTGAGGAGTTCCTCGTCTTCACCACGGAAGCCGTGCTGACAGGAAAGCGTCTCCTGGCTCTGACAACCACCTCTCACTGCTCTCCAGCTCTTCCGTCTCCCTAACCACGCCGTGCTTTGGCACCCCCACTTTCCCACTTCACTCCAGCCCCACAGAGATCACCAGCTCCACAGAGACTCACCATCTCCAGTGCCGGTTCCATGAATATACTCTGCAGCCACCGCTCACCGAAGGGTTTGTGCAGCCACTCAGAGGGACTTCCCCAGATCACCAGCAGCAGCTCCAGTAGCAGCAGAGGGTGGAGCAAGGCAAGTACCTTCATTTTTTTAACACCTATTAATGAAGCATACTGTCTTGCTCCAAGCAAGGGTTCCCAGCCACAGCCGCCTGCTGTTTCTGGTCCCTCGCCACCTGTTTCTCCTGCCATCTCCATGCCGCCTCTCACTTCTGCTCTTCTTCTTCCTCCTTCTTCTTCTTCCTTCTGTGGTCGTCTCCACCACCACAGCCTCTGCATTCAAGAGGATGAGCTCCCCAGCAGCTGCTGCTCCTCTCTAGCCTTCCTCTGCAGCCTCTGCTCCTCACACTCCCTTCTCACCAGCTGACATGCACGCTCCAGCAGCTCCTACTCTCCAGATCTCCATGCTGTTAACACCTGCCGCTTCATTTCCGACCCCCTCTGTCACCGTGTCACTGCAGACCTCCTCAATTGCTGCTCCACTGCGATCCTCCTCCTCTGCTGCTTTGCCTGCAGTTTCTCCAGAGGCCGTCTCCTCTGCAGCTTCTTCTGAGGCCATCTCTCCTGCAGCTCCTCTCGAGGATGTCTCTGAGACAGCTTCTATTGAGGTCGCCACCCTATCAGCAGCAGCAGAGCCACCGGGGTCCTTGCCAGCGGAAAAGCACGAGTTAAGGTAAGTCATCTTCTTTGTTTTTTAAACACCAATACTAGAGAGGTCTTGCCTTGCTCTTTGTGGGGAGACTCAGTCGCTGCTTGCATCTGCTTCTAAGCTCTCTCTACTGAGCTCTTCTGCTGGCTGTTACTGTGTGGTTCCAACTCCAACCTGTACCTCTTCCTCCCTATCTGAGGTGGCAGTGTCAGGGATCGATTTCTGGGCGTCGGGGCCAGACGCTCTCCAACCTCAACCCCTGCGCTCCAGGAGGCTCACCCACAGTCATTTCATCCTGAGGTCAGTGCGCCCCAGTCATCTCATCTTGAGGTCAACGTGCCCCAGCATTTCATCCTGAGGTCAACGTGACACAGCTGCCTTTTCTTGAGCGTGACGCGCTGCAGCTTCCTTCTGCTGAGCTTGACACGCTGCAGCTGCCTTCTCCTGAGCCCAACATGCTGCAGCTGCTTTCTCCTGAGCTCAGAGCTCCCCTACTGCTATTGTCTAAGCTCTGTGCCCTGCGCTCTGCGCCACCCGACTGGCTGTGTCCACCTAGATTAGTATTACTTATTCATATTCTACCTTTTATTGCATGCATAGTTTTTTATTTTTATCTTTAGTGCTACTCCATGTTTAATGTTGCAGCATTGCACCGAGACAAATTCCTAGTTTGTGTACTACATGAACAATGGCAATAAATCTCATTCTGATTCTGATTCTGTCTGGTGGTCCATGAATTTTGGTAGATCACCCGACATGCTGTTCTCCTTTATCTGGTGGCCCTGGGACACTCGATGGACTGTTCTCCAGCCCAGCCACAGGTTGTTGGGTTGGCGGGGGGGGGGGGGGGGGGCATGTGTGAAGCCCACTGGCCTTTTTTACTCCACCACCTACCCGGTTTAGGGGTCCCCCTTTTTTTCCCCTCATAGGCATCTGAAATCCACCCTTAAATGGGGGGCACTGACCATGCCATGTGTTATGGTACATTCACCACTTTCATTGTCATTATTATTATCATCATTATTAGCATTATCATCCTCGTTTGACTGTCCCTGCTGTTGGTAGTAATTCATGTTTCATCCTAGTTTATCCTCTCTCTTTTAATCCTTTAATTAGTCTCAGCTGTTCGTTATTGTCGCTCATTAGTGTTTTTGTATATAATGTTCCACTCAATCCTTAGTTCCCTGTCATGTCGTAAGCATTAGTTATGTTCCTCACCTTTATCCCTGTTCCAGTCTGTAGTCTGCACCGTTGTTTGCACTGCATGTCTTGTTGTGGATCATCCAGCCACGAGCTGTGCTGTAAATTATTAAATCTACTGAACCTCACCTCCGCTTTGAGTCTGTTTTTGTCTTTTGAAAATGTTCTTTAGTGTTTTGAAAAGGTTCTTGGGGTGGATGAGATTTGCCCCAAGTACGTCAAGGCTCTGGATATTATAGGGCTCTCCTGGTTGAGATGCCTCTGCAACATTGCATGGAAGTTTGGGACAGTACCTTTGGCATGGGAAACTGGGGTGGTGGTTCCCCTCTTCAAGGGGTTCAGAGGGTGTGTTCCAACTTTAAAGGGATCACACTCCTCAGCCTAATAGTAATAATAAACGCAAATAATACTAAAAAGTAATTATACAGTAATTCTACAGTTGTATAAACACCTAGCTTTTAAATAGGTGTTTATATTTGGAAGAACAAAATTGGAAGATGCCACTGCAGTAATGGTGGCTTGTTTACTTCTTGTATTTAGCGAGATTTCTATGTTTTAATAGGTTTGAATATTGATACTTTTCCTAGCTTTTTTGTTTTTTTTTTTAACTTAATCAGTAGTTCATCATCATGTTGAATATAACTGATGATGATTTTACATCTCATGGTCCCAGTTAAAATTATCAGGAATGTTATTTGAGTCCTCCCTTGTAAATGACAAGTTACTTGCCAGTTTCCTTCATTTTCTTCTCTCATCATGGCTTTAAAACATCATGATGGCTATAGCAGAAGTGTGAACTACAGGCTTCTTACTATATTGGAACCATGTTAACCAACTGATGATGTCAGAGTAGCTACGTCAATCTCTAACACTCTATACAGCTTGCAGGGTAGTTTATAGGCATATTATTTTCTTCTAGAACACTGGATGTTTACTGTATGTGCATTTCTTCTTATGTGATGCATCTATTCTCTTAATAATAATAATAATAATAATAATAATAATAATTCTCTTAATTAATAAGGATTTTCAAATGATTGTACCCATGTTGTTAGACAGCTTTTCTTTTGGGAATAGGTCTTCCCAGTCTTTTAGTGGCTGATGCTAGAATGCGTACCATACAGTACATCCACAGTGAATAGTTTAAAAAAATAGGAAAAAAAAACAGGAGCACATACCTTCAGATGGTCAATCAGAGATTAGGTGAAGGAAAGCAGAGATGATCAGACTTTTAATTTGGAGGCACAATGCTCTCTGTCTCCCCCTCTGTCTCCTTTGACAGTTCTTTTCTTGTGCGACCTGATAACTCGTTGCAAAGGTAGGTGCTTTCAGGAAATCAATGTTAATTTAAGAAGTCTGTAAACAACCGTTACATGCACATGCATGCACATATTGTACATGACCCATCTGACGTAGATCTTGATGTAAGGTAGACCGACAGGAGAGCTTTTCCTGTAAGGACTATCAGCTGCAATCCATTTCCCCCCTGTTGAGATAAGACTTGCCCACCCAGAACAGTTTGGCCTGGTGATGAAATCAGCTGATAGCACCAATGACCTGCTCATCAAACTGCAACAGCCCCTATTAAACCAGAATCCAGTGAAGCAGACAGTTTGAAACCCAGCTGGTGTATAGAGAGACTCAGCCAGCCTGCACAATATGTTCCAGCCCATCTCGCCTCCGCTTTTTTGTTTGTCTTCTTTTATTTTTCCATTATATCTTGAAGTTTTTTCATATTAAGATTCCTGTCTCATGAGGAACATTATCACGATAGAATCAATAAAAGCAATAAGCAAAATATGCAAGACAGAGCTGAAAAGCAGGAGGCAGCTATAGATGCAAAAAGGATGAGACTTAACCGATATAACATTTAAGATACAAAAAATAAACTAAAAGTCTCTAACATTAAGTATTTGAACATGATTCAGTGTTTGATCAGAAACAGGGTAATCTGTGGCAAAAAGTTGCACGAGCATGTTGTTACTAGGGATGATCCGATCTGCCATACCAGTATCGGGTTCAGCTCAGGCAAAATGGCTGGATTGGTATCAATAAGGAATAAAAGTAATTTACCGATCCGATACATTAATAACAATAAAATGAAGGCGTGATCCTGTTCTCAGCCGTGCTGTGCACGGCTTCTGTAAACAGAGGCAACGAGTGTCACATCACTGGAGACTGTCTGTGGGACTGGCCTTAGTATGTTGCTGCATGGTACCAGCATTTACAATTTTACACCACCAACTTGATAAAACACTTGCAAAAAATATCACGGCAAAGAAGTATGCTGAATTCTGTCAAGAACTGAGCAGAAGTAAGTGTGTTGTGCAGCAGCAGCTGCGGTTTTACTGCTGGAATACGCTAAAAGTGAAACTAAAAGAAGGAAACTGAAAGTAAAAACCAGAGGAGCAGGAATGAAGACATAACATGGGCTTACCTTTAGATGGATAGTTACAGCTGATGAGAGGTAGGTGACAGAAACATAAATAGCAAATTATAACAGGTGAATTGGAAGCAGGACTATACAAGGACTAACAAGGCTACATGACAAGGAACAGGGATGACTTCAAAATAAGAGCAAACCTAAAAACTATGGACAGAGAAGAAACTACTAAACTAAACTACTAAACTGAGCACCAGGACAATACTTATGATGTTGATAATAGTAATAGTAGTAATAATAATAATAATAATAACAATAATAATAATAGATGACAAAAATACAGCTTAAAGGGTTAGTTCCTTTATTTTCAGATCTACAGCATTTTTTACCTCATGCACAGTGGCATTTTTAATTTCCTCTGAATGTTTACTTAAATACTCAGCTTTAAAGTTTTGCAATAAACTTGCACTTAAAACTTGAGAATGCATGTTTACATGGTGCTGACCAGTGAAATGCTGCCAATGTTGCAAAGTTTAAAATTAAAAAAAGCAGCAGCGTTGCTGAACTGAGTCAAATTTGTAATATACTGTATTTTTTGACTTTTAAATTTATGTTTTTATATGTATGCAAAATGCAACTAGTCATTACCAAAGTATGTTCTTTACTGTTATTTTAAATAAGAGAGACAGTATCGGGTTTGGATAGGTTTCGGCCGATACTCAAAGTCACCGTATCGGTATCGGTCTTGAAAAAAGTGGTATCGGCTCATCCTTAGTTGCTACACCCCAATACTTTCCCACTGCACACAAGCCACATGAGCCATGCATACAGTATGGATCTTTGTACATGAGAGTGGACAGATAAATTGATTTGGAGCCCTCTGAGTAATTTTTTGACAATCGGTTGTCTTCTTCATAATTGTCAGACCATCGGGATCTTGTAATATGTTTTGCTCGTGAAGCTACACTTATTGGGCCACCTGGGCACATGTCTATTTTCACGCTAAGTAGTACAGGGTTCCTTCCTGGGGGTGTCCAAACTAAATGGCAATGATGGAGCAAGTTGTTACAGAGATCAGGGGCACACTGTCACAGTGTAACTGCAAGTATTGTGAATTACTGTCAAGTTAATATTTTACAACATGGCATAATTGTGTAAAAAGCTTATAAATGTTTAAGTTTGATCAAATAAATAATTTCTTTTTGGAAATAATCATCACAATGTGTGTTTAAGTTTAGAATTTGTTAGATATTGCCTATCTCAATAAGGTTTGCCTTCAAAATTCCACCATGAATTTGTGCACCTTTCTCTGTTTTCTGCAAATATTTTACTTCGAGCCATATTTAGTCAGCAGTGTGACATTTTTATCTGTGTGGACTGACACACTGCATTCACACTGGTGTAAAAGTATAAGTGTTTTGTTTACAGTTTGAATTAAAATTATAGAAAGAAGTACTTTGTCTTGTGACTTTATGTGCTATACTGTCACAACTTATCCTGGTATATGTAATAACTTTCCCGAGCAGTGGGGTAAAAAGTTACAAAACCATATATATTTTCATTTTTTCCACTACGATCATGTAATACAAAATTAAAACAATTAAATGATTTGAACGAGGACATGTGCAAATGCATATGGATAAAATTTGTGGGACATAAAACTACATTAACCACATTTATGTGACAGTTGTAAAAACTGGAACCAGCCCTATATACAGTGGATATAAAAAGTCTACACACCCCTGTTCAAATGCCAGGTTGTTGTGATGTAAAAAAATGAGACCAAGATTAATCATTTCAAAACTTTTTCCACCATTAATGTGACCTATAACCTGTACAACCCAATTGAAAAGCAGACTGAAATCTTTTTATGGGAAAATAATAAAAAAAAAAACTTACAATAACCTGGTTGCATAAATATGCACACCCTGTTATAACTGAGGATGTGGCTGTGTTCAGAATTAACCAATCACATTCAAACTCATGTTAAATGGGAGTCAGCTCACACCTGCCCCCATTTAAAGTGCCTCTGATTAACCCCAAATAAAGTTCAGCTGTTCTAGTAGGCTTTTCCTTCATTTTTGTAGTCACATCTTACAGCACAAGCCATGGTCCACAGAGAGCTTCCAAAGCATCAGGGGGATTTCGTTCAAAGGTATCACTCAAGAGAAGGGTACAAAAGAATTTCCAAGGCATTAAATATACCATGGAACACAGTGAAGATAGTCATCATCAAGTGGAGAAAATATGGAACAACAGTGACATTACCAAGAACTGGACGTCCCTCCAAAATTGATGAAAAGACAAGAAGAAAACTGGTCAAGGAGGCTGCCAAGAGGCCGACAGCAACATTGAAGGAGCTGCAGGATTTTCTGGCAAGTAGTGGCTGTCTAGTATATGTGACTATAATCTCCCATCTTCTTCGTATGTTTGGGCTGTGGGCTAGAATGACAAGACGGAAGCCTTATCATATGAAGAAAAACATCCAAGCCCAGCTACATTTTGCAGAAACACATTTGAAATCTCCCAAACGCATGGGGGAAAATGTGTTATGGTCCAATGAAACCAAGGTTTAACTTTTTGGCCATAATTCAAAAAGGTATATTTGACACAAACACAACACTGCTCATCACCAAAAGATAAGATAAGATAAGATAAGATAAGATAAGCCTTTATTAGTCCCACAACGGGGAAATTCCAGGATTGCAACAGCACAGGGATAGCAACACTCAGAGCAACAATCAGAAGGCAAGAAAAAAACAAGCAAGCAAGAGCAGCTAATATACATATGTACGTATTACTATAAAATATATATATATACACACACACACAGACACACAGTGCAGAGCATTGTAGCTGGATGGAATAAATATATGAATGTATGAACACACAGTGCAGAGCATTGTAGCTAGATGGAATAAATATGTAAATATATAAACACCCACAGTACGGAGCATTGCAGCTAGGTGGAATAAATATGCAAGTATATAAACACACACAGTGCGGAGCAATGTAGCTAGATGGAATAATATGTAGATATATAAATATATAAATACACCCAGTGCTGAGCATTGTAGCTAGATGGAATAAATATGTAAATATATAAACACACACAGTGCAGAGCATTGTTGCTAGATGGAATGAAACAGCATAACCGTCTACTTAGTTATCCTACATGGTATGATTATGTGCCCATACATATTCTCACCCTCCATAGCGACCGGTATGTTCCTAGTTGTATGCCGGAGGGGACCATTGTGTAAGTCTATTGCATCTTTTGCATTCAAAAAACTATTAGTTTGTTACGTCTTTTTGCTATCTCTGCGAGCAGCCCTGCTTAGGTTGTACAGTCTGACAGCCGTTGGTAGGAAAGACCTACGAAACCTCTCGGTTGTGCACCTGGGATGATGTAGTCTGCTGCTAAATGAGCTCCTCAGTGCATTCAGTATGTCCTGCATAGGGTGGAACTCGGACTCCAGCAGAGATGACAGTTTAGCCACCGTCCTTCTCTCTCCTATCTCCTCCATCGGATCAAGGCGCTGCCCCAGGACAGAGCTAGCTTTCTTAATCAGTTTGTTCAGTCTCTTCCTATCGGCTGCAGTAATGCCACTGCCCCAGCAGACCACTCCAAAAGTGATGGCTGATGCCACCACCGTGTCATAGAATGACTTCAGCAGCGCCCCTTGTACACCAAAAGACCTGAGTCTCCTCAGCAGGAACAGCCTGCGCTGTCCCTTCTTGTAGAGTGCATCAGTATTGTGTGACCAGTCTAGTTTATTGTTCAGATGAATACCCAGGTACTTATAGGATGTCACCATCTCGATGTCTGTTCCCTGTATATTTACTGGTACTTTTTACTGTGTAAAAGAACACAATACCTACAAGTGTGAAGCATGGCGGTGGCAGAATCATGCTTTGGGTAGGTAGAGGGAGTTATGAACAGTTCCAAATACCAGTCAGTGTTGGCACAAAACCTTCAGACTTCTGCTAGAAAGCTGAAGATTTTTTTTTTTAGATTTAGTATACTTTATTGATCCCCAGAGGGGAAATTGAGGGCATCCACCACCTGGATGAATGAAGCAGCCACGATACGGCGCTATCCCTTAACCATTCACATGCACATTCACACCTAGGGCCACTTTAGAGTCTCCAATTAACCTAACCTGCATGTTTTTGGCATGTGGGAGGAAACCGGAGAAATCCTGGAGTAAACCCACGCAAACACGGGGAGAACATGCAAACTCCACACAGATCACTGTTGGTCGGAGGCTGGGATCGAACCCACGATCCCACGATCCCCCGGCCAAGGGTAAACTGTGCTGCCGCAGTGCTAACCACTGCGCCACCGTGCAGCCCTAAGATGAAGAGGAACTTCATCTTTCAGCATGAAAATGACCCAAAGCACACATCCAAATCAACAAAAGAATAGCTTCTCCAGAAGAAGATTAAGGTTTTGGAATGGCCCAGCCAGAGTCCAGATCTGAATCCAATCGAGCATCTATGGGGTGATCTGAAGATGCCCTCACAATCTGATAGATTTGGAGCATTTCTGCAAAGAAGAGTGGGCAAATAATGCCACATCAAGATGTGCCAAACTGATAGACTCCTAACCAAAAAGACTGAGTGCTGTAATTAAAGTCAAAGGTGCTGCAGCAAAGTATTAGTTTAAGGGTGTGCATATTTATGCAACCAGGTTATTGAAAGTTTTTTTTTTTAATTTTCTTATTTTTCCCCTTAAAAGACTTCAGTTTGTTTTTCAGTTGGGTTGTAAAAGTTATAGGACACATTAATGGTGGAAAAAGTTTTGAAATGATTTATCTGTGTCTCATTTTATTACATCACAAAAACCTGTGTCATGATCCTGGGGCACGGGAGGGAACCGTGCCCAGTTTCCTGTCTAGTTTAGTGTTTTTCTGTCTGCTGTGTTTGGTTCCTGTTTAATTCTTGTCTTTTTGTATCTGTAGTATTATTATGTACATTTTGGGGGTTCTGCTGTGTTTGTATTGTTATAGTTCCGGTTATGTTTTATTTTGACAGCACTGTGCAGCTTCCGGCTGTCAGGATGGTCAGAGCTGCACACCTGTTGTTCATTCTGTTATTTTCTCCACTCATGCATCCATACCTGTTACTAATTATATATTGCATATAAGGGCACAGAAGCCTCTGGGGTTTGTCGTGTCCTTCTTCCTCATTACCCCGTCCTCAGGAGCAGAGCTGTTCATCCTGAGTGTGTTTGGGGCCGCTGTTGAGGAGAGTAAGAGAGCTCTGACCAGGTATGTGTTTCCCTTATTTCCAGCCGTGAGCCCCCGCAGCCTTCAGGAGAGCCCCAGCTTGATTCTGCTGCCCCTTGCTCAGTGTTCCCGGCTTCATGTCCCCCTGGATGTCGAGCCCCACTCTCCTCCAGAGTTTGTTATTGTATACTTTTTGTTAGCGCCACACACTCCATGCTTTAGTTTTTGTATGTAAATGTTCTTGTCTGTTTTTACGTTAATAAATGTGCAGAAACCACAGTGTGCGTTTGGTGTCCTTCAATAGCCCTTGAAAAGGGCCATTCATGACAACCTGGCAATTGAGCAGGGGTGTGTAAACTTTTTATATCCACTGTAGATTATGGACACAGTGGCGAAGTAGTAAAAATAATGCCTGTTTTATAATGTATTCTGGTGAATTCATTTCCGTTTTGAAACACAGACTTTATGGCAGAATTCTTCAGGGAGACTATGAAATTTATTGCTTTTACTAAAATATTAAAATACTAAAATATTGTACACTGAAGGAAATGCAATATCCCAAGTATTAGTGGTCCACCCCCCAGTCCCCCACTGTGATATATTTTTTGCTTTGCCTATTTCATAAACTTCCTTTAAACACTAAATTTTTTATTTTTTCTTTTAATTTCCACATCTTGATAGTAACTGTTTTTCTCTTGAACAGTAAAAATGGAAGGTTAACTCTTGCTGCTTTTTCCTTCTGAAGGCATTTCTCATTAGCTTCTCCTAAAAGTGCACTGAGTATAGTTGCCATGGAAGCTAGAAGAGACAGAGTGAGCATTCAGAAGCCACAGGTACACCATAGAGATGTATTTGCATTATACTACTTCAACTGCACTCTGTACTGCAGTCCTGATTTTATTATTTTATTATGTTGAGTTTAAACTGAGAAGACAGGCAGACAGAGGAGTCAGACCTTGAGAAGTGAAGAATGTTTTATCACCTCAGTCCTGCCATAGTTTTTAACTCTGAAAAAAAAAAAAAAGAAATATCTACTGCACAGACAATCACAGCCAAATTGCAAAATTGAACAGTTTCTTTTTCATTAGAGGTTTACCAAGTTACTGCAGTCTTATCCTGGAGGTCATCGGGGAAGTCAATAGCCTGTGGCGATAGGAATCTTTCATTAACCTTTCATTTCATCTCAAACTCAAAGAATATTCAAGATGTGTGACGTGTTGTTCAGTTCATCCTGTGGCAGGATGAGGAATGAAAACAAATCAGATGCAGGAAAGGGGTGATCTTGTTGAAGTTGTTGTGGTATTTTTGAAAAGAAAAAAAATATCATTACAGCATTAGAGAGCTATTTAAAAGCAGGACAGTCTGTTCTACATGACTTGAAGGCCCTTGGTGTGGGCAAACACAGATGATGAATCACCCAGTGGGCACGGCAAATTGATGCATTGCATCTTTCTCTCATGATGCCTCTATTGATGCACTGTGTAGTCAATTTTTATTACCAAGGCCAGGGAGAGACAAACAGCTGAAGACATTTGGCTGCTCCAACAATAAAGTAAATACAACATCATAAAATGCCAGTATATCTTATTCACTAGCACTGTGAGTCCAGAAATCACCAGGGAAGGGAGATTCGGTTCTGCTGAAAAGATGAGTGCATGAGTGGGATATATGTTGCAATCTAACTAAAACGACTGCCCAGATGAGATTTTCCAGTAACACAGAAAACATGCTGGCAGATATGATTTGCTGGTTCAGACTCAGCTGATTTCCTTTGAGTTCTGACCCAGACTCCAAAAAAATCTTGGCACAGCTTCTCCATGGAGGTCATAAAATATTCACCTCATATCAGCTGAATAATAAATCAGGTTTTTTTTTTTACTTTTTTACTCAAATGCCATTTGGATGCTTCTGTTTCCACCAAGTCTGTTTTCAGAACTGGATGAGACAAGGGAATGCATCTCATAACATATACCTTATAAGGCTGATACGAGAATCGTATGAGCAATAATGTTGTTTTTATCATACAAATAATAATGATTCAATATGGCATGGCTGCCTGGTTTTGCTGTGTTTTGTGTGAAAAAAGCATCTTAAATATTTCACTTTGTTTTATGGGGACGTATCATGCACTTTCTCCACATAGGGACTAGTGTTATAGTCAAAACCACACAGAGACCAGACTGAGATCAGAGTGTACAATGACTAAGACTTGAAGGCATTGAGACCAAGTCAAGACTAAGACCACTGTGTATATACATCTTGATCCTGACGTGGTCTTGGTCTGGAGCCTCATGTATGTGTTTATCCACACCTGTGGGTAATCACTGATCCCCAGCATAAAGCTGCGGACTAAGAACAGCTCGCCATGGGACTGTCACGTGGTAACCTTGTCCTCATGGTCACTGTGAACCAAAACTCTTGTGTAGAAGTTCTGTGAATCCTGCTCGCCTTTTGTTAGGCTCCTCCACTCTTAGGAAACATGTCTGCCGGTCTGCTGACTGGCTCTCCTTGGTTCATGCACGTTCACTCCGCAACAATCTCTCATTTCCCCTCTGTGGATCTCTTACCTGGTGCCTCCTTTTGGAAAGAAGGAACCGACTCCCGCAAGCTCAAACCAATCATTGCAAATTCCATAACCACCTTTTTGCCCAGGATCTGCATCTCCCCTGTGTCTCACCTGAGAAGGAACCGCCACCTGGATCTGGACTCTGTGTTAGGACTTGGTAAATATCTTTGTTCCCATATTAACAGAACTCTGGACCCTTCTGGATTGTGACTCTTCTGATGAAAACCCTCACCTGGACGATGCTCACCTAAGCCAAGTAAGCCCTCTCATCTGTAAATTATGTACTCATCTCTGTCTGAACCTCAGTCACTCACTCTCTCCTTCTCCTCTTCCTGCAGGATAAAAACTCCACGTTGTATGTCCAACAGATTATTCACTTACCCGTTCAACAGAAATACCTTCATTTCATCAATTCCTGCCTCTGTGTATTTGTGTCCTCCATTTGGGTCCTGTCTAGTCTGAGGCTTGACAAATGACCATGCAAGTGATTCTAAATATACTCCTTTCAAAAAACAAAAAACAAAAAAAAAAAGGACAAAACTATGATTCCTTTCTACAGAATTACAGACTTTTTTTAAAAAAATATTTCAACAGTAATGCTCTGTTACAGCATGGATGGAGCTATAACTCCATGGTTACAGGGAAAGGGAAGATGAACTTTTCATATTCAGTAACACAGGGAGCTTTTACAGAGTTTTTACATGATATTGGTGGCTAACAACGTGATCGTAGCCCTGGATGAAGTGACTTCAACCCTGCATCTCAGAATGGACAAATCTCGGCAGAATTGGTGGTAGAAAACCCATGGTAGATACACTCATGTTTCACAAAAGCCTTCATTTCATGGGTACAGACTTGCCCGCAGTGAAACGTGCTTTTGCGACCCGCTGCATACCCTCTGCAGCGATTGGATCCAGAGTCTCTGCAAAGAGTGTAGTTGGTGTGACAGCAGAGAGGGGAATCTCTGCGCCAAAGCACTCACGCCATAGACTGTCCAGGCAGTCGCCAATACAGTATTTCAGCTTTGCTTTTTTCATTTCACCAAAACAGTCTCTTTTTCCCCCAAATTCTATCAAAAGGCTTTGGAGTCCGGACGGAGGACTTCAGGGTCCAGATCTGGATCGGAGTCTGCCAATTGGAGACCCCTGCCCTATAATCGGCAATAAAGGTCACTTCATGGAGCAGAACAAAGTTACAGTGGCAGTCAGTGCAGCCAGCTCAGAGACATGCACAGTGACTGAAAGAAAAGTGTGTCCATGTTCCTACCCTCACCTATGGTCATGAACTTTGGGTAATGATCAAAAGAATGAGATTGCAGATACAAGCAGCTGAAATGAGCTTTCTCTGTAGGGTTCCTGGACTCACCCTTAGAAAGAGGGTGAAGAACTCAGTCATCTTTGAGTGACGCAGAGTAAAACCGTTGCTTCTCCTCGTTGAAAGGAGCCACTTGAGGTGGTTTGGGCGGGCTAAGGATACCTCCAGGACACCTCCTACTTGAGGTGTTTTGGGCATGTCCCACTTGGAAGAGACCCTGGGGCAGACCCAGGATATGCTGGAGAGACTATGTCTCCCAGCTGGCATGAGAATGCCTTGTTCTCCCCTCTAAAGAGCTGGAGGAGGTGGCTGGGGAGAGGAAAAAAAAAGATATTTTATTTCATTTTCATCTGTTTTTTTAATCCTACAAAACAGTTGTTTGCAGCCATCCTGTCCATATCATTACATCTTTGACATGCAGTATCTGTTTACAGACAAGAGGCTGTATCACAGGACTCCGAGAGAGCAGAGGAGTAAGAGAATGTCAGCAGCTCAAAAGTAGTTGATTGATTTATTTCATGTTTTAATGGATCGGTTTTTATTTTTTTATTTCTCCTCGATGGAAGGACAGATGGTTGTGGATTTTGCTCAAAGGATGGAAATGACTATGGTGAACACATACTTTAAGAAGAGAGAGGAACATAGGGTGACTTACAAGAGTGGAGGAAGGTGCACACAGGTGGGCTACATCCTATGCAGATGGAGAAATCTGAAAAAGATGCAAGAAGAGGAAGAAAGTGAAGGCAAAGCCAAAGATTAAGTGTGAGAAGTTAGAGAAGGAAGAAGGTCGCAGAATTCAGGAAGAAGCTGACACAGGATCTGGGTGGTAGGGAAGAATTACCAGATGACTGGGAAAGTACAGCAAAAATATTGAGGGAAATGGGTAGAAAGGTGTGTGGTGTATCCAGTGGACAGAGGAAGGAAGACAAGGAGACTTGGTGGTGGAATTAGGAGGTACATCAAAGTATTTAAAGGAAGAGGTTAGCAAAGAGAAAGTGGGATAGTCAGGGAGATGAAGAAAGTAGACAAGAGTATTTGGAATCTAGGCGCATGGCAAAGAGAGAGGTGGTAAAGGCAAAGGAAAAGGCATATAGTGAGCTGTATGAGAAGCTAAACACCAAGGAATGAGAAAAGAACTTGTATGGGCTGGCTAGACAGAGAGATTGAGCTGGAAAAGATGTGCAGCAGGTTAGGCTGATTAAGGACAGAAATGGTAATGTAAGAACAAATGACGAGCATGTGTTGAGAAGGTGGAAGGAGTGCTTTGAAGAGCTGATGAATAAAGCAAATGAGAGAGAGAGGAGGGTGGATTAAGGAAAGATTGTGAAAATGGAAGTCCCGAGGATTAACAAGGCAGAAGTAAGGGCAGCTTTGAAGAGGATGAAGAATGGAAAGGCAGTTCGTCCCGATGACATACCTGTGGAGGTATGGAAACGTTTAGGAGACATGGCGGTGGACTTTTTAACCAGATTGTTTAACACAATCTCGGAGAGTGCCTGGGGAGTGGAGAAAAAGTGTTTTGGTACCAATTTTAAAGAAAAAAAGTGATGCTCAGAGCTGTAGTAACTACAGAGACATAAAGTTGATCAGCCACACTATGAAGATATGGGAAAGAGTTGTTGAAGCCAGTTTAAGAGGAGAGGTGACAATCAGTGAGCAGCAGTACAGTTTCATGCCAAAAAAAAGAGTACTACAGATGCAATGCTTGCTCTAAGAGTGCTGACGGAGAAGTATAGAGATGGTCAGAAGGAGTTGCACAGTGTCTGTGGATCTAGAGAAAGCATATAATTTGGTGCTAACAGAGGAAGTGTGGTACTGTATGAGAAAGTCAGGAGTGGCAGAGATGTACGTGAGGGTGGTGCAGGACATGTATGAGGACAGCAAGACTGTGGTGAGATGCGCTGTAGAAATTACAGATGAATTCAAGGTGGGAGTGGGGTTACATCAGGGATCAGCTCTGAGCCCCTTCTTGTTTGCCATGGTGATGGACGGGCTGATAGGTGGGGTCATGCAGGAGTGTCCGTAGATCATGATGTTTGCGGATGACAGAGTGGTCTGTAGTGAGAATAGGGAGCAGGTGGAAGAGAACCTGGAGAGGTGGAGGTATTCTCTGGAGAGAAGAGGAATGAACCTGAGTAGAAGCTGCACGGTGGCAATGAGGGCTGCACGGTGGCGCAGTGGTTTAGCACTGTGGCAGCACAGTTTTACCCTCGGCCGGGGGATCGCGGGGATCAGGAGATTGTGGGTTCGATCCCAGCCCCCGACCAACAGTGAGCTGTGTGGAGTTTGCATGTTCTCCCCGTGTTGCGTGGGTTTACTCCGGGATTTCTCCGGTTTCCTCCCGCATACCAAAAACATGTAGGTTTAGGGCGCTCGCGCACGCAGCGACCAGCAGCCAGTGGCTTGTCACCAGACTGCAAACCAAATCTACCTATGGGTACAAATAAGTAACAAAAAAAAATTTAAAAAAAAAATGAGTGTGAATGAGAGGGAGGCAGGTGTAATGGTGAAGATGGAAGGAGTAGAGGTAGTGAAAGTAGATGAGTTTAAATACCTGAGGTCAACCATCCAAAGCAATGGAAAATGCACAAGAGAGGTGAAGAAGAGAGTGCAGGTAGGGTGGAGTGGGTGGAGACAAGTTTCCGGGGTGATTTGTGACAGAAGCGTAGCAGCAAGAGTGAAAGGGAAAATTTGCAAGATGATAGTGAGACCTGCTATGATGTATGGTCTGGAGACCGTGGTGCTGACAAAAAGACAGGAAATGGAGCTGGAGGTGGCAAAGTTGAAGATGCTAAGATTTTCATTGGGAGTGACTAGGACGGACAAGATTAGAAATGAGTATATCAGAGGGACAGCTCAGATTGAGCAGTTTGGAGACAAAGTAAGAGAGGCAAGGCTGAGATGGTTTGGACATGTGCAGAGGAGGAATAGTGGATATACTGGACAAAGGATGTTGAAGATGGAGCTACCAGGCAGGAGGTGAAGAGAAAGACCACAGAGAAGATTCATGGATGTAGTGAAGGAGAACATGGACAGGGTTGGTGTTACAGAGGAAGATGCAAGGGATAGGGTGAGATTGAGGCAGATGATCTGCTGTGGCGACCCCTAAAGGAAGCAAGAAGAGGAAGCAAGAAGAAGAAGAAGAACTCCTCGATACCGTTCCAGTCATTTTTCCTGGATCTAACCAATTCCAGTACTAAATATCAAGAGACCCATCTCTAATTTTTACTGTAAGTCACAAAAGTCCTGTTCTGACTGCTTATAACTACTTCTATGAACCATAGAGTTGTACAAAGAACAAACTCATCATCAGCATCACACTAACCCAATTTTCCAAGACCACAAGACAAAACAGCTGTTTTTAGGAACATTATCTCCAAGGTCGGAACTCAAAAGTGACCCATTAGATGAAGGATGCAACCATTGATGTTTTTTTGTTTTTTCAGTGCTCAGAGGGTTGTTAATAAGTAAGGCATCCAGAGAGATCTATTCAGGGAGTGATCCTAACATAACAGTTGTTCTGAAATACAGGCAGTGCTTCACAAATAGTGATTTGCAGCCATAGACTGTAAATAAAGATGGACAACATGAGAGCTCTCCAAAAGTGAATCCCACCCATCTTGATCACCCACTGGTTGCTGGCTGCAGTAAGACAGTAACACAGCTTCTGCAAATTACTGTGTGATATTTTGAAAAAAACTAAAAATAGTTGTAGAATACATTTTTCAATGGTTTCTGTCCTCCCAGCACAAACTGGTTGAAAAATATTGAAAAAACAGCTTTGACAACCTTCTAAAAAATGAACACATATGGTTGAAAAGTGAAAGATGAAAAGCTGTCTTTTTAAAGTCGTTGAAAAGACATCTTCATATAGACGTCTCTGTGTGGTTGAAAAGTGAAAGGCGCCTTTTTCAGGCTGCTGAAAAAAAGATCTGCAACCAGCTTTTGTTACACCAATATCATTCCTTAGCCATTTTTGGGTTAAGGCTGCAACTGGTATTCACAAGCTGTCTCCCATCAAAGTAAGGTTGACCCTGCTTAGCAACCACAGTGTAATGGGACTAGCATTGCCTGGGGACACCTGGAGTCCAGGATGTGCACATCAACCAAGAGACACCATAGAAAGAGAAATTTGCAAAACACTTGTACTCAAACAGTGCCAATTTTCAACAACTATTTTCTGGTTAAATATGGTCCATGTAAGAAGAGCTAAACACAGCCCAATTTTCTATGTCTGTATTAGACTGTCTAAACAGAACCCAAAATTCAATATATATTTCTGGGTTGAATATGGTCTGTATTAGACGGCTGAACATTGCCCAATTTTCAATGTATATTTTTGGGCTAAATTAAGCTTTGGATGGAAACCCTCATTTAGCCCATAACACAATGTCTAAATTATGGCTTGTGCTGGGGGGGTGGGGGGGGGGTCCTCATATGTACTACTTATCAGATTCATGCACATTAAATTAGTCATTTTTCAAATCAGTTTGAATTTATTTGATGCTATAAAATGGATGTGGTTGCAACTGATCATGGTTGCAATTGGAAGGTACCCCAGGGCTGTAACATAAATTGTAATGGCCAGCTGTTTAGGTGGGAACTCTATAGAGAGCCTAAGTCATCCCCCTCTACCTCCTCATGGGACCTTAAATTTGAAAAAACTCTCCACTTAAGTGAATGGCAAAAGAAAAATTATTTTTTGATCCCGATCGAATTACACATACAGTATGTTTGTCAATTTAAAAGATAATTTCCACATAATTAAAGTTGTCATATAATAAAAGAGTAATATTTAGTTTTTGTAAAACTGCTTAATGGATTACATCCTCTTGTCTCAGACTATACACACCACCAGATATGATTAAGGTGTTCCCCTCTCGAAGGGAGAATCTTAAATGAAGGGAGAATGGGTAACCCCTTGGCTCTCGGGCAAATGTGTCTTAAGAGTGTTTCAGAGTTTAGAAAGAAAGGACTCTCACCTAAAAAACATAAAATTGCATGTTTTTTTCACTCTGAGAAAACATGTGTAGACACGGAAAAAACTTTTTTTACGTTGCAGTGGATATGTGGCATTTACAGCTTTAAAGTGTCTGTGACACGATTTAGGAACTATGGATCAATATTCAGTATGAATTTATCTTCAATCGTCCATATAGTTGGTTCTTTTGACTTAGTGCAACACAGCGCTAAAGTTGAATTCACTTAGAAATATTTTTTCCACTTATTTAGCGTTCTAACGCGATCTCCTGAGACTCACCTTGTTTCTGGATATGACGTCATGAGGTGAAGTTCATCTCGGCTGATCCGTGTGCTGTCAATGTAAACAAGCTGTTTAGCTTCTATATCAGCGAAGAAATGCCGAAATGTTGCGTGGTGGCTGGGTGTTGTAATTGCTCCAGTGAACGTACAAGCCTGTTCTCATTCCCAAAATATCCAGATGTTCTTAAAAAATGGGCAAAACAAGTACAGAGAACAAGGGACAAATGGCAACCAACACCATCTTCTGTGCTCTGTAGCGATCATTTCACTGCAGACAGTTTTGAGGAGGCACCTGCTATACAGGAATCTTTAGGCTTGAAAGTTTGTTACATGTGGAAAAAAAAATCAGTTACACAAACTCTTTTCCAGGCGAGTTTTGACACTGTTGCTTCTCTGAGCTGTTTTGATAGGTTGATATTGTCTTGAGCTGTGGGGTTTCGTTTAAAAACCGTAGGTGTGTCAGTTGGTTTTAGAACCCATTTGTAACGAACTTTTAATTCTAAAGATTCCTGTATTTGTTGGTTGATTTGAATACTTCACTTAAATGTTTAGCTGTTAATGTATGTCTCTCACCAGTAATGAATTTCAACATTGCAGTATTGTACAACCCACCGTCATACAATTCTTCTTTTTATAATGAATTAAGTGATCTGGTTAAACAACTTGAGAGGAGCAGAGAAACAATATTTTATTGTGACTTTAATATTAACTGGTCTGATAAAAAGGACAAACAGAAATTGAAAAGCCTCATGACTAAATTTAATTACCAACAAATGATCAAAGGACCCACCAGGATAACCAAACAATCTAGAACACTTATTGACATGGTATTTGCTAATAAACCAGAACGAATAACTAGAACCTATAATCTTGTAACTGGTCTCTCAGATCATAACATGGTTCTTGCTGTCAGAAAACTTACTAAAAAGCGACTACAGTATTTTGGGGGAGTTGATATTGACAAATTAAATTTTATTATTCCCAAATCAAAAACTGCAGAGTTTGAACATTACTTAGAGAATCAAAATTGGGAGCAGCTCATGTCAATATATGAAGTAGATGATTGTTGTAATTTTATAACTGCAACAATTACAAAGTCTATAGAAAAATTTACAAAGCAAATTAAAAGTAGACAACAGAAGATTAACCTACCATGGTTAAATAATGAAATAAGAAAACTTATGAAGAGGTGAGATTCTGCATTGAAAACATCATTAACCTCTAAATTACAAAATGATCACCTTGTGTACAAAAGTTTAAGAAATAAAGTGGTACAAGAGCTGCGAAAATCAAAAGTATCTTATTACAATAAACTGATAGATCATGCAAAGGGTAACAACAGTTCCCTATGGAGGCATTTAAATAACTTAACTAATAAAAAAATGTTCAGAAGGGGGTAAAGGAACTTAGAATCAATGGCAAGACCATCAGTGACAAGGCTATATTGGCAAATGAATTTAATTCATATTTTGTGGACTCTGTGGAAGACTTAACAAAAAACTTTGTGCTGCCAAATATGCTCAGCAACACAAAATCAATACTTTCAACAGTTTCTTTTCACATCGATGAGGTAAATGAGGAGTTAATTGCTGGTATTTTTAAAACACTGTCAAATTCAAAAACTAATGATATCTACAATATGAGCACTTCCTTTCTCAAAACGCACAGCAAAATATTAATCAAACCACTGACTCATCTCATTAATCTCTCCATTAGGTCTAGTACATTTCCATCTGGTTGGAAAAAAGCTGTCGTCATACCAGTTTATAAATCAGGCAGTAAAGACAATATACGCAATTACTGCCCAATCTCTATTTTACCAGTCCTGTCTAAGGTTCTTGAAAAAGTTGTAGCTACACAGCTGATAGACTATCTACAAGACAGTCAACTTCTTCATCCACATCAATTTGGTTTTAGACCAGGATACTCAACAGAAACAGCAAATTGTTGCCTTATTGAAAATGTCAAACAGTCCTTGGACAGGGGTAATGTGGTAGGGGCTGTTTTTCTAGATCTCAAAAAGGCTTTCGATACTGTAAACCACAGTTTGCTTTTATCCAAAATGGTATCTTTTAACTTCTCTCCAGATACATTAGAATGGTTTGCATCTTATCTCCAGAATAGAGAACAGTGTGTAAAAGTTCACCAGGTTAAATCCTTATTTTTAAACAACCGTATGGGTATCCCACAAGGGTCCATTCTTGGTCCTTTACTTTTCAGCATTTTTATTAATGACTTGCCACTACATTGCTCGGCTGTAACATGTCAACTTTATGCAGATGATGCAGTTATTTACACAGCTGCCAAGACTCCAGCACAGGCTGCAGATGTACTGTCTACAAGTATGGCTGATGTCCAAGAGTAGCCCTTCCAGAACCATCTATTGCTGAACCTTCAGAAAACAGTTTCAATGTGCTTTTCAATCAAAAAATGTAACCTGCAACATTTTAAAGTTAATATACATGATCAAGACATCAGTTTAGTTACAGAATTCAAATACATTGGCATTGTACTAGATCCTCAATTCAAATTTAATCTTCATATAAAGAAAATTTCTAAAACAGTAAAAAAAATCTGAACTACTTCAAATTAATTAGATATTACATACCATACCAAGCAGCTGTACTGTATATGCATTCTATGTTTTTTTCTCATATATCATACTGTTTGACAGTCTGGGCTCAAGCAGCTCCTTCCACAATAAAACATATAGGTTCATTATATAATCAAACTCTAAAAATCTTGGATAAAAAGCCCATTAGGTGGCATCACTGTTATATTTTAAAAAAATACAATCTATTGAGTTTTGAGAGTTTCATTGACCTCTGTTTTCTAAAATTAATTTTCAAATGTTTCCATAAATCAGCACCAGAGCCACTTGCTGGTTTCATCCAAAGACAGGACAGCAGCAGAGCCACCAGGAGTTCTGTTAACAATAACTGTAAAATATCCCACCGCAGAACCACATTTGGACAAGCAGCTTTCTCTATAAAGGGCAGTCATATTTCCGGTTCCGGCTCTGCCGGACCGGCGGCGCCACACGAGTCGGCTGCCTGTTGCAACAGCCTTTTTTTTGTCTTCCTTCTTCTTTCTACACCTTTCACTCTGTATATATATCACGGACGCACGGATCGCCCCGGGGATCTCCCGGGTCGGCGGACGGAGCCACGGTTTGCAGCGGGAGACGTTACAGCAGGGAGGAGCTAGTGCTAGCTAGCACTTGGCCGCCGCCCGGTGCTAATGGGAAACTCGACATACCGGGAGCTGTAGCGAAAACGAAGCGGGTGCCGGGCTGGAGTTTAGGCGGCGTGAAAGAAATATAAGACAGAATAATAAAGAGCGATGGCAAGAACCAAGCAGACCGCCCGTAAAATCTACTGGAGGAAGAAGCCCCCCAGGAGACAGCTAGCCACCAGGGCTGCTCGGAGAGGCGCTCTGGCCACCGGCAGAGTGAAGAGGCCTCGCCGTCACAGGTCCGTGGCTCTGAGAGAGATCCGTCGCTACCAGAAATCCACGGAGCTGCTCATCCGTAGGCTGCCCGTCCAGCGCCTGGTGAGGGAGATCGCTCAGGACTTCAAGACCGTCCTGCGTTTCCTGAGTTTCGCCGTCATGGCTCTGCAGGAGACCAGCGAGACCCACCTGGTGGTCTCTTCTTCGCTAAGGGGGTCACCATCATGCCCAAAGACTTCCAGCTGGCCCGCTGCATCCGCGGAGAGAGAGCTTAGACTTTCTGCTGCACATCCACCAGCCATAATGCTCTGCACTGTGTGTCTATATATATACATTTATAGTAATATGGACATATGTTTGCTAGATGTTGTTTTTTCTTGCCTTCTGATTGTTGCTCTGAGTGTTGCTGTCCCTGTGCTGTTGCAATCCTGGAATTTCCCCATTGTGGGACTAATAAAGGCTTATCTTATCTTATCTTATCTTATCTTATCTTATCATATCTGGAACACAATGCCAAATGAAATTAAAATAATAACGGACTTTAAAACATTCACTACAAAGGTTAAAAACTGGCTGAAAAATAAACAAGAATGTACCCATGTATGAAATGATTGTCTGCAAGGTGAGAGTGAATGAAGGGAAGGAATGAATGTGTTTGTTTATAGTGAGTGACGAAGGGAGGGAGACCTGAAATAGGCAAATGTGAACCAGGTTTTTATATTGTGTATTTATAATCTTGTTTGCATTGATGTATGTGGTTATTGTTTATTCTGTTTTCATTTTTTCTTTTCCTTATCCTTCTTTCTTTTTATCTGTTTCTTCTTTCTAAAGCCCATCCAGGGACAAGAGTTGCAAATTAGCTAATAGCTATACACTCTTTGTGCAACACATTAGATTGATTGTCATTTGATTAATTGTCTATGTTTATTGCACTGTCCCTGTCAAATAAACAAATAAAATAAAATAAATATAGCAGGCGCCTCCTTAAAACTGTCTGCAGTGAAATGATCGCTACAGAGTACAGAAGATGGTGTTGGTTGCCATTTGTCCCTTGTTCTCTGTACTTGCTTCACCCATTTTTTAAGAAGATCTGGCTCTTTTGGGAATGAGAACAGGCTTATTCGTTCACTGGAGCAATTAGAACACCCAGCCCTCACACAACGTTTTGGCATTTCTTCACTGATATAGAAGCTAAACAGCTTGTTTACATTGAAAGCACACGGATCAGCCAAGATGAACTTCACCTCATGATGTCATATCCGGAAACAAGGCGAGTCTGAGGAGATCACGTCAGTACAACACGGCGCTAAATTTGATTTCACTTTGAAATATTTTTCCACTTATGGCCCTTTTCCACTAGTACCCAGTCGGCCTTACTCTACACTGCTTGGCTCTACTCGGTTCGGCTCGGTTGTGTTTCCATTGCAGTTGGGTACGCCTGGGGTGGGAGGGATTTTTTTACAGCAAGGCGGTGCCACATTCCCGTGGCGTAAAACATGCGACCCAAGTAAAACATAACATTGCGACTGTACAAGGCAACTCCTCAGTCTGTGGCTTTTTGTCACCGTAAAGGCCAAAAAGGACCGCCAGACAAGGGTACAGGCAGTGAGACAAAACACTCTGGAAAAGTACTGGAGCGTCTGGGAAGCCATAGAGCCGAAGACGTGAGGATATGAAGTAGATCATATATGACGGTAAGCTATATAGTAGATCATATATGACGTAGATCATATATGATGGTCATATATGACGGTAAGCTAATGATTGCTAATGCTAGTTTGCTTTAAGTACGTCGTACTACACTGTAATGTCTGCAAGTTATCGCTATTAGGTACTAAAATATGTATGCTGTATGTGTGTGTTTCAGATGGCTCTGTTGTGGGAAAATTACCGCTTCAAACAGTTGGTCTGGGCATTCAACACAGCCTCTCACTGATGTCACCCCAGCTTCACAAACGATCAGTAGTTATAGAGCTTAAGAATGTCTGTAGAAACGTTTAGCTTCCTGTACAACAAATTGCTCTGATCTGTGTGAAAATCATGGAGAGACTGTTGAGACATCATGTCATGTATCTGGTCCAGCAGCACTGAGTGTGTGGTGGTGTCATGGCAAAAAGTGATCAGCTGACACAAATTGATCACCGGGTTGTAGTTATATTAGCCACAAAATATATATTCAAAATGTAAACAGTACTGAGTTAGGTATAATAAGATATATTTGACAATTATGATGCATTTTAGGCCAAAACAAACTTGATCTAGGATTAAAAGCAATTAAAATAATGCAGTCACAAGGTTACATGGAAAATACTTGATTTACTAGATACATGTACTGTAGAAATATACTGTATATTCTCTGCATCAACAATGTACTATACATGCATTCATGTAGTATTGCACTGGGAATTGCACTGACAATAAACCTTTGAAGTTTTTGCAGATGTCTCTTTTTTTTTTTATATGTGAAGGTTACCACCAAGTGACATAAATGAAATACTGAAAGACTGGAAAAGCTGTCTAAGAACAATCCAGCAGTTTGAGAAATCACTTTTGGTTTGGTGTAAGTCTGTCAACAGAATTATGAACCGTAAAGCAGTTTGTGTTAAATTGTTAAATCCCATTAAACCCTAACCCAGGGGTGTCCAATCATGTGTCATGGAGGGCCAAGACCCTGCAGGTTCTCTCTTCTACCCAGTCTCTTCAGCAGGTGTTCTCACTGATTAGCAGTCAATAGAAGAAATTCAGTGGAATCTGCTGTTGAAGACACTGTTTGGAGGTAAAGCCTGCAGAGTCTTGGCCCTCCATGGCACATGATTGGACAACCCCGCCCAAACCCATTATGATAAAGTACAGATGCTAATATGGCCCAGAATTCCTCCATATACTGGCACTGTCACTAAAGTGAGCAGTGTCTTCTGCGGTGGCACATCCAACAATACAGTCTTCAGTAAATAAAATAATTGTTTTGGTTACTTTTTCTTAAAAATGAGCCATTATTTTCAAAGTCACCAATAAATGGTTTGTACTGCTGACTCTTTTCCCACCGGTGTCTTAACAGACAAAACAGAAAATCATGATGCAAACACATAAGTCACTAAATTGTTTATTACAATCAGCAGCAAATTCCAGATTATTCAGAATGTGCAAAATTCAAACTGTAAAAAAAAAAAAAAAAAAAAAACTTACAATGGGTCACACACGCCGGCCACGCTGCCTCACTGAGAAGCAGCTGGGATGTGCCTCTCAAGCTGGTCCCAGTTCAGCAGATCTTCGGCCTGCATCTCTGTAAATAGTAAGGCAAGGTCCAGTTTGGGTGGATCGTTTCCCTTCTTGCCTAGACAAAAGACAGAAATGGGTGGTGGTTAATTAAAGCAAGTTTAAAACATGTTTGGGAAATACACTTGTTGCTAAAAGACAGTGGTGGAATGTGAATGAATGAATCATTATTTCGGATAGGTTAAAAGTAAAGATTAAAAGAAAATAGAATAATATGACAAAGGGGAAAAAAAATCTAACAAGGTCAAATTAAACAACTCCTCTGATTATACAGTTCAACATAGGTTATCCGAAATGGGTGATGGCTGAAGCCGCAGCTTATATTGCCCACCCATAATCATCCAAGAATTCAAAAGAAAAACAAAACAGGAGCGATTACAATTCGAATGTGACAATAAAGGACTTTGTTGTTGTATTTAACCACAATTTTCATGTAGCTGCGCTTCAGTAAAGTAGATTTTACAAGGGCTGGGTTATGTTTAAAATCATTTGTTTTTACTGTGGCCTCAGCAATCAGAATGAATTAATACATTCACTTGAATGGAATCTAGTACTTCCCCCTCATGGATCGTCACCTTGTCGTGGTGGGGGGGTTTACGTGCCCCAGTGATCCCAGGAGCTATGTTGTCCGGGGCAATTTGCCTCTGATAGGGTCACCCAAGACAAACTGGTCCTGGGTGAAGGGCCAGACTAAGAACGATCCAGCAGACTCTCATGATAAATTCTATATCAAGGATTCAGTGTACCCCGCCCGGTATGGGGTTACCGGGGCCCAACCCTGGAGCCAGGCCTGGGGGAGGGGCTTGATGGCTAGCATCTGGTGGCCGGGTTTCCACCCATGGGACCCGGCCGGGCTCAGCCCGAAGGAGTTACATGGGTCCACCCTCCAGTGGGCTCACCACCTGCAGGAGGGATCATGGGGGTCCGGTGCTATGTGAATTAGGTGGCGATCAAAGGCGGAGACCTTGGCGGACTGATCCCAAGCTTTCTAAACTGGCTTTTAGTATGTGGAATGTCACCTTTCTGGTGGGGAAGGAGCCTGAGCTGGTGTACGAGGTTGAGAGATACCGGCTAGATATAGTCGGCCTCACCTCAACATACAGCTCCGGTTCCGGAACCAGTCTCCTGGAGAGGGGCTGGAGCTTGGCCTTTTCTGGAGTTGCCCCGGGCTAGAGGCGACGAGCAGGGGTGGGTATTCTTGTATCCCCCCCCACCTTGCTGCCTCTATATTGGAGTTTTCCCCGGTGGACGAAAGGGTTGCTTCCCTACGCCTTCGGGTTGGGAAACGGGTCCTGACCATCATTTGTGCCTATGCACCAAATGATGTTTCAGAGTACCCACCCTTTTTGGAGTCTGTGACTGGGGTGCTTGAGGGTGCTCCTCTTGGACACTCCATTGTCTTACTGGGGGACTTCAATGCGCACGGGGGCAATGATAGTGAAACCTGGAGGGGGGTGATTGGGAGGAACGGCCTGCCCGATCTGAACCCGAGTGGTGTTCAGTTATTGGACTTCTGTGCTAACCACAGTTTGTCCATAACGAACACCATGTTCAAGCATAAGGGTGTCCATATGTGCACCTGGCACCAGAACACCCTAGGTCGCAGGTCGATGATCGATTTTGTTATCGTGTCATCAGACCTGTGACCGTATGTCTTAGACACTCGGGTAAAGAGAGGTGCAGAGCTGTCAACTGATCACCCCCTGGTGGTGAGTTGGATCTGATGGCAGGGGAGGAAGCCATTCAGACCTGGTACACCCAAACGTATAGTGAGGGTGTGCTGGGAACATCTGTCTGAGGCCCCTGTCCGTGAGGTCTTCAACTCCCACCTCTGGAAGAACTTTGACCACATTCCGAGGGAGTCTGGAGACATGGAGTCTGAATGGGCCATGTTCTCCACCTCTGTTGTTGAAGCAGTGGCCCAGAGCTGCGGCTGCAAGGTGGTCGGTGCAGTTCGAGGTGGCAACCCTCGAACTAAGTGGTGGACACCAGTGGTGAGGGGGGCCATTAAGCTGAAGAAGGAGACCTATCAAGCTTGGTTGGCTTGTGGGACTCCCGAAGCAGCTGAGGTGTGCCAGCAAGCCAAGCGGAGTGCAGCTCGGGTGGTTGCTGAAGCAAAAACCCGGGTATGGGAGGAGTTCGGTGAGGCCATGGAACAAGACTTTCGGTCGGCCTCAAAAAGATTCTGGCAAACTGTCCGGCGGCTCAGGAGGGGAAAGCAGCTCCCTGTCCACACTGTGTATGGTGCGGATGGGGCACTGTTGACTTCGACTGGGGATATTGTCGGGCAGTGGAAGGAATACTTCAAGGATCTCCTCAGTCCCACTGATACGCCTTCAACAGAGGAAGCAGGGTTTGGGGACAAGGGGGACGACTCGCCTATCACAGGGGCTGAGGTCGCCAAGGTGGTTAAAAATCTCCTTGGTGGCCGGGCCCCAGGGGTGGATGAGATTTGCCCTGAGTACCTCAAGGCCCTGGATGTTGTTGGGCTGTCATGGTTGACATGCCTCTGCAACATTGTGTGGAGGTCGGGGACAGTGCCTTTGGCATGGCAAACCGAGGTGGTGGTTCCTCTTTTCAAAAAAGGGGACCGGAGGGTGTGCTCCAACTTTAGAGGGATCACACTCCTCAGCCTCCCTGGGAAGGTCTATGCCAAGGTACTGGAGAGGAGAGTCCGACCGTTGATCGAACCTCGGATTCAGGAGGAGCAATGTGGTTTTCGTCCTGGCCGTGGCACATCGGACCAGCTCTTTACCCTCTTGAGAATTCTCGAGGGTTCGTGGGAGTTTGCCCAACCAGTTTACATGTGTTTTGTGGACTTGGAGAAGGCATTTGACCGCGTCCCTCGTGGTTTTTTGTGGCGAGTGCTTCGGGAGTATGGGGTATCGGGCTTGTTGTTACGAGCTATTCGGTCTCTGTATGACCGTTGTGAGAGTTTGGTTCATATTGCCAACACTCAGTCGGACTCATTCCCAGTGAGAGTTGGACTCCACCAGGGCTGCCCTTTGTCACCGATCCTGTTCATAATTTTTATGGACAGGATTTCTAGGTGCAGCCAGGGAATGGAGGGTGTCATGCTTAGTGACCACAGGATCTCATCTCTGTTGTTTGCAGATGATGTTGTCCTGTAGGCTTCATCCAGCAATGACCTCCAGCTCTTGCTGGGATGGTTTGCTGCTAAGTGTGAAGCGGCTGGGATGAGAATCAGCACCTCCAAGTCCGTGTCCATGGTCCTCAGCCGGAAAAAGGTGGATTGTCCTCTCCGGGTTGGGGACAGGCTCCTGCCCCAAGTGGAGGAGTTTAAGTATCTTGGGGTCTTATTCACGAGTGAGGGGAAAATGGAGCGAGAGATTGACAGACGGATTGGAGCAGCATCTGCAGTGATGTGGACGTTGTACCGGTCTGTTGTGGTGAAGAGGGAGCTTAGTTCTAAGGCAAAGCTGTCGATTTACCAGTCAATCTATGTTCCTACTCTCACCTATGGTCACAAGCTTTGGGTAATGACCGAAAGAACGAGATTGCGGATACAAGCGGCTGAAAAATTTCTCCGTAGGATTGCTGGACTCACCCTCAGAGATAGGGTAAGGAGCTCAGTCATCTGGGAGAGGCTCAGAGTAGAGCCGCTGCTCCTCCACATTGAAAGGAGTCAGTTGAGGTGGTATGGGCATCTGATTAGGATGCTTCCTGGACGCCTCCCACTTGAGGTGTTTCGGGCACGTCCCACTGGGAGGAGACCCCGGGGCAGACCCTGTACTTGGTGGAGAGACTATGTCTCCCAGCTGGTCTGGGAACGCCTTGGTATCCTCTCTGAAGAGCTGGAGCAGGTGGCTGGGGAGAGGGAAGTCTGGGCTTCTCTGCTTGAACTGCTGCCTCCGCGACCCGGACAAAAGCGGTAGAAGATAGATGGATGGATGGATGGATGGAATCTAGTACTTTAACTGAGGGTGTGCATCACCGAGTATGGAGTCGCTCAGTCGAAATATGGAATTTTTTTTCAATAAAAGTTTAGCCACCGCTTTGTAACCGCTGTGTCTCTTCTTGCCTTGGCTTCAAGTGTGGGCAGTGTTTTGTACTTGTATTGCTAAAATATAAAAGGATGCACTACAATGGGTCTCAAATATTTGTAATGTGTCCTGTTACTGCATGAGTTTATTGATGATAGACTATAAACTACATATACACTACCGTTCAAAAGTTTGGGGTCACCCAGACAATTTTGTGTTTTCCATGAAAAGTCACACTTTTATTTACCACCATGAGTTGTAAAATGAATAGAAAATATAGTCAAGACATTGACAAGGTTAGAAATAATGATTTGTATTTGAAATAATAATTTTTTCCTTCAAACTTTGCTTTCGTCGAAGAATCCTCCATTTGCAGCAATTACAGCAATGCAGACCTTTGGCATTCTAGCTTTTAATTTGTTGAGGTAATCTGGAGAATTCTGACACAATGAGCAAACACATTGTACCATTAGAACACTGGAATGATAGTTGCTGGAAATGGGCCTCTATACACCTATGTAGATATTGCATCAAAAACCAGACATTTGCAGCTAGAATAGTAATTTACCACAATAGCAATGTATAGAGTGTATTTCTGATTAGTTTAAAGTTATCTTCATTGAAAAAAACAGTGCTTTTCTTTCAAAAATAAGGAAATTTCGAAGTGACCCCAAACTTTTGAACGGTAGTGTATAAACTAAATTATATTGATGACTGAACAACTCCCATTCCCCAAAGTGTAACATACAGTTATGACTATAACTCACAAAGGATCACACAAGTGATCTGACAAAAAAAAAAAAAAAATACATTAACAAGCGGTTTATTTTACAGTTGATGCGCCAGTCATTTTCAGTTATTCTGTAATTAATATTCACACAATCAAATAAATCTCAGTTCAGTCCCTTTTATATTAAGTGGAAATTGTGCTACTTTGGTTTTGGCACTTTACCTATAAAAGCAAAGGATTTCAGTACTTTCCACAGTGGCAAGGTCCATTGTGGGGCAGCTGCTTTTCCTTTCCTCTTGCCTAGACCAAAGACAGAAATGGATGGTGGTTAGTTAAAGCAAGTTCAAAACATATACAGGCACATCTCAAAAAATTAGAATATCATGAAAAAGTTCAATATTTTTTGTCACTCATTTCAGAAAGTGAAACCCATATATAGATTCATTACACAGACAGTGATATATGCAAGTGTTTATTTTAATTTTGAAGATTTTGGCTACAGCCCATGCCAACCAACATTTCAGCGGCCAACATTTCTATTTAAAAACTATTTTTTTTAAATTAATTTTATGTAATATTCTAATTTGTTGCCAAACTGAATTTGGGGTTTTCAGGGGCTGTAAGCCATAATCATCCAAATTAAAGTAAATAAATGCTTGAAATATATCACTGTGTAATGAATCTATATACGTAATAGATGGATTTCACTTTCTGAAATGAGTGACACAAAATATTGAACTTTTTCATGACATTCTAATTTTTGGAGATGGACCTGTATTAGGAAAATGCACTTATGAAAGTCAGTGGTGGGATGTGACAAAAATGCTTCGTTTCCCTGACCAGTGAACACCCCAGGATCCACTCTGTACATGTACAAGTACATTATCAATCCAGGGATTTTTGGTGGAACAGAAACAGCACAACAACACTGTTCCAACACCTTTTATGGAAAATCCACAGAATAGGTGTGTGGGTCTATTCTGATGCTTTAGAAAATTATATGAATCACTTTATAAATAACTGGTTTGACAGTGCACTTGAATATGTTGATATTTTGGATCCTGGAGTCCTCTTGACCTGTATCCGCAATATAAACACAACATGCTGAGGACGGCTAATCCCTTGCATGTGGAAACAGATTCTAGAAAGAAATTACACACAACTTAATGCACAGCACCAAAGTGCAACATGTACACAAACCAGGACTTTAACCAGGATTAACATATTTCATCGTTTTGCTCTCACAAGCGAATACTTCAGACAAAGCAAGCGCGAATCAGCAGAGTTGGCTACTAGCTAGCTAGCTACTAGCTAACACTCGTTAGACAGCACAGGATGGCGTTGTATTGCTCAAAAATAGTGAGCTTACCACCAACAGGATAAATAAGCGAAAAGATGCACAATATCACAAATCACTCACCATCAATGGTTCTCTCACGTTCATCTTCAGCTTTGTCCATATTCCGGTTCTATGCTGGGCTGTCATCTGTATCGGTGCGAGTCGCTCCTCTCACTGTGGATCTGCCACCAAGCACAGAAAACTCCGCACCTCTTCGTTAGATCACGGTGTAGATTTCCGCGAAACCTACAACGCCATCTCTATTAATATTGTATTTACTCGGTGACCGAGTTTAGTCCGTGAACTATTGCAAATGGCGGTCGTGTCGATTCCACAGAAGACAGACACTTTCACAACGTTACGCCCTGACCAATCAGTGCCCTGCAGTCTGTTGACGTCACATTTTCGACTCGACTCAGCGCGGTTGTACCCTGGCCTCAAATAGGTACTAAAATAGTACCTGGTAACAGGTACTAGGTACTAATGGAAAAGGCTACAAACCGGGCCGAGTAGAGCCGAGTAGGGCCGACTGGGTACTAGTGGAAAAGGGCCATTATTTAACGTTCTAAGTCAAAAGAACCAACTATATGGTAAATGGCGTTCACTTATATAGCGCTTTTCTTCTCATCTAGGATGACCAAAGCGCTTTACAGATCCTGCAGTCCACACACACACATTCACACACTGATGGCAGCAGAGCTGCCATACACACAGGTGCTAACCAGGCCACCAGAAGCAACTGGGGGTTCAATGTCTTGCTCAAGGACACTTTGACAAGCGGGCAGCAGACAGAGCGGGAATCGAACCCATGACCCTCTGAGCAGTAGTCAGTCACACTACACCTGCACCACCACTGCCCCATATATGGATGATTGAAGATAAATTCATACTGAATATTGATCCATAGTTCCTAAATTGTGTCACAGACACTTTAAGAAACATGTCTCCTGGCACCCTAACATTTGTCTGCCACTTTCTCTTTCATTCTCTGTAACCATCAGAGGTGACACCTAATCAAAACATTTTTTCCTTATCTTAGCCATTAGTGGAGATGATGCCTAAACCTAACTGTTCAAGTCGAGTGAAAAACATGAAAACAAACCAAAAAAGTCAACGTGATAAACAGCCCAGCGTGGGACAGGAACTTGTGGCTCCTTGGTTGAAACTGCAGGTAAATTGCCATCCCTCACCCCTCACCAACTGAAGCCTTGTTAAAATGGGAGTTGTTTTGCTCCTGCACAGTGAGAATGGTGCGTTCTTTTCATGCATGTACAGAATGACAATGGGCAGGTGAATATGTGCATGCGTATCTCTGATACGCATTTTTATCATTTCTACGCATTCGCAATGACTGAAGGTGTTACTCTGTATGTACTCTGTATCTCAAGTATGTGTTTTTGTTATTTTACGTACAAATACATGTTTTTGAGTGGGTGGAAAATGTACATTTGGTACACATTTTAGTGAGATTGGGTTGAATTCAAGTTATAAACTAATATTTAAAGAGTGTGCATTTGCTGCTTTAGATATATGGAAGCAAAACCCATGCACCCTATACAGAACCCCTTTGGGCCCAAGTTGGCTATGTAACAGGTCTTGTCCTCTGCTGTGTTATCACCTCATCTCACCCTGCCTCCTGTCCTGTCCTTTACTGTCCTGTCTCTTTGAATGATCTCTTTGCTGCCTCAGCCTTCTTCTCTGTCTGCAACAACCCAACATAGGTCTTGCATTGAGCTCTCAGAGATCATGAGACGGGGAGGGGATGGCAGCACTCCATATGGCCCAATACGAGTTAACAGACTTGACAAGTTATTTGGCAGTAGTTTTTCTAATTAACACTTCCCTCCTCAATCCTCCTTTGCATTCTTATTCTCCTCCCCCCACTTTCACCATCTTCTGCTCCTTCGCCCATCCTTTCTTCCCCTCCTCATTCCTAAACAATCGAACACACTAATTCCTCCAAGGACCCTGACAGCATGGCAGGAGTTAACTGTATGACAGCCAATCAAATGTTAATCACCGTCTCTAAGGAACGCAGCTCTCAGCAGCCCAGCATTTCCTCCCCTCTGTCTCTCCCTTTATTAAACCATTTTTTTTCTTCTCCAAGGGATTCAGGCTCTCTTTGTTCACCTATATTAATGCTGTGCATCAAAGTAGGTGCAGATGCCGAGGCCTTCTGACAGGTTGAGTGATTTTTGACAATCAAGGATGGTGCAGGCATTTTCTCCCACCACTTTAATTCTAAAATTATTCACAGCTTTCTAACAACACCAAAACTATATTAAGGCTTTTAAGGTGCAATTTTCTGGTCTCCCACCCTGAGATTCTCTAGATTATTAAAAGACTGATCCCATGTTTTTTCCATGTTTCTTATCTACAATGATATAATGATGAATTATCAGTGAAAAAGTGTCCATCCATCCATCTTCTACCGCTTTTCCGGAGGTCCGGGTCATGGAGGCAGCAGCCCAAGCAGAGAAGCTCAGACTTCCCTCTCCCCAACCACCTGCTCTAGCTCTAAAGAGAGAATACCAAGATGTTCCAAGGCCAGCTGAAGACGTAGTCTCTTCAGCGTGTCCTGGGTCTGGCCTGGGGTCTCCTCCCAGTGGGACGAGCCCGAAACACCTCAAGTGGGAGGTGTCCAGGAGGCATCCTGATCAGATACCCAAACCAGCTTTTTTAACCACTTTGGCGACCTCAGCCCCTGTGGTGGGCGAATTGTCCCCCTCGTCCTCAAGCCCTGTTTCCTCTGTGGAAGGCGTGTCAGTGGGATTGAGGAGATTCTCGAAGTATTCCTTCCACCGCCTGATGATATCTGCAGTCGAAGTCAACAGTGCCCCATCCACACCAAACACAGTGTGGACAGGGAGCTGCTTCCCCCTCCTGAGCTGACAGACAGTTTGCCAGAATCTCTTCGAGGCTGACCGAAAGTCTTTCTCCATGGCATCACCGAACTCCTCCCACACCCAAGTTTTTGCCTCAGCAACCACCTGAGAGACAGCAGACACATTTCTCCCCTCTCCTCTCCTTTCCTCCTCCCTTGATACTGATCCTAGCTTGCTGTGTCCTGTCTGTGTTCGCTCTTCTTCTGCTGCATTTTGATCCAAACGGAAATTATGGAAATTATGGAATTGTGGGCTTTAATGCTATTGACACCACTTTTTAACAGAATCGGGCCAGGGGGAGCCCAAGTGGAGAGACTCATGGAACAATTGGAACTCATGTGTCTGCATGATTCGACTGAAGATGTGGAAGACATCTACCTGTTTTGGCATGATCACAGAATTTCTATTGTTTGGCTCTGGAGTTTTCCTGGTGTATCGAAAATTATAGAAGTTGGATGAACTAATCAAAATGCGGACCCAGCGTAGCTCCCTCAACAAATTCGACCAGCTGGGGAGAGCACTGATAGTGGCGAATGTGACTAACATGGAATTCACCATCTGGCATGCACTGAAGAGAGA
The DNA here is from genome assembly GCA_020510985.1 of Pholidichthys leucotaenia. Taxonomy (NCBI): domain Eukaryota; kingdom Metazoa; phylum Chordata; class Actinopteri; order Cichliformes; family Pholidichthyidae; genus Pholidichthys; species Pholidichthys leucotaenia. The sequence continues at coordinate 177,266,596 of CM035839.1, read as the reverse complement.
CGGACTCTGTGGACATGTTTATCTATGTTTCGGTAGGTGGATAACATCTGGAGTCGCTGAGTGCTCTCCAGGGAATGATTTTAAAGCCTGTATGGAAATTATGTAGCACAGAATCGCATGAGAGATGAAAATTCTATGCTCTAAGTGAACTGTGCCTATTAGACCTTGATTCGGCGCCCTGAAGATTTCATTCCTCCTGGAGAAAGATAAGGCAGAAGGGAGTTTTGGCTTGGCTTCTCTTGGCTTCTCCCTAACCCAAACAACCGGTGTGCAGTATCTGAACTCTCAAGGACAGCGTCATGTGACTAGCATGGAAATTACCATCGGACATGCACTGAGAGAATGAACTCTTGTGGACATGCTATCTATGTTTTAGGACACTAAAGACATAACATCTAAACGCTGCTCAGGGAGGATTTTGCTGTTCACCAGTAACTGATACACACACTGCATACATTACATGACTGATACACATACACTGACACACACACACACACACACACACTGTCTCTCTCAACTTCTGCTACTTTGTTAATGTGTGATTTGTATTGTCTGCTAATTGTGCATTAGAGGGTTTTTTTCTATGTGATCACAATTTTGCTCATACGAGCTTTATTTTGATAAACTATGTTTTTTCTCTCTGCCCATTGTGTCATTCCCCTCCCCCTCCCCCTCTTTACCCTCCACTGCATGACAGGCGCCTTGCATGGCTGGCGCGTCATTAGGAAGCGCTTATCGAGCGCACCTAATGTCAAGTCAAATTCCTCGTATGTGTAAAAACATGCTTGGCAATAAAGCTCATTCTGATTCTGATTCTGAGCTGCACTCCGCTTGGCCTGCCAGTACACCTCAGCTGCTTCGGGAGTCCTACAAGCCAACCGAGCTCAATAGGACTCCTTCTTCAGCTTGATGGCCCCCCTCACCACTGGTGTCCACCACTTGGTTCGGGGGTTGCAACCACGAGATGCACCAACAACCTTGTGGCCACAGCTCTAGGCAGCAACTTCAACAGTAGAGGTGGAGAACATGGCCCATTCAGACTCCGTGTCTCCAGACTCCCTCGGAATGTGGTCGAAGTTCTTCTGGAGGTGGCAGTTGAAGACCTCCCAGATAGGGACCTCAGCCAGACGTTTCCATCACACCCTCACTATACGTTTGGGTCTACCGGGTATGAGTGTCGTCCACTTCTGCCATTGGATCCAACTCATCACCAGGTGGTGATCAGTTGACAGCTCTGCACCTCTCTTTACCCGAGTGTGCAAGACATATGGTCACAGGTCTGATGACACAATAACAAAATCGATCATTGACCTGTGACCTAGGGTTTCCTGGTGCCAGGTGCACATATGAACACTCTTATGCTTAAACATGGTGTTCACTATGGGCAAACTGTGGTTAGCAGATAAGTCTAATAACTGAACACAACTCAGGTTAAGATCTGGGAGGCTGTTTGTCCCAATCACACACCTCCAGGTTTCACTGTCATTGCCCACGTGCACATTGAAGGCCCCCAGTAGGACAATGGAGTCTCCGAGAAGAGCACTCTCCAGCACCCCAGTCAGACTCCAAAAAGGGTGGGTACTCTGAACCATCATTTGGTGCATAGGCAGGACCCATTTCCCAACCCGGAGGCCTAGGGAAACTACCCTTTCATCCACCGGGGAGAACTCCAATGTTGAGGCAGCAAGGCAGGGGGATACAAGAATACCCACCCCTGCTTGTCGCCTCTCGCCTGGGGAAACTCCAAAGTAGGTGAAGCTCCAGCCTCTCTCCAGGAAAGTGGTTCCAGAACCAGAGCTGTAAGACCATCTATATCTAGCCAGTATCTCTCAACTTTGTGCACCAGCTCCAGCTTCTTCCCCACCAGAGAAGTCACATCCCATGTCCTAAAAGGTAGTTTTGAAAGTCGGGGATCAGACGGCCAAGGTCTCTGCCTTTGACCATCACCTGATCCGCATTGCACCGGACCCTCATGGTCCCTTCTGTAGGTGGTGAACCCAGTGGAGGGTGAAAAAGTGCCCAAAGGCAAAAAAAAAAAATGTTTTTAAAAATGATAGGGTCTACACACCTGTTGTAATTCTGTTAAAAACAAATTCATTTTTCCCAAGACTTGTGTACTCTGGCTTTATACACTATGATGTCATAGTGTCTGATTTATTTGATTAGTCATTTTTTCCAGGCAGCACAGATCCATGAGAAGGTGGGAGTTTCACTCAGAGCTGTAAGGGTTCTTGTCTGCTTTGTTTCCCAGCTGCCCTCTCTCCCCACTAATTGAACTCCCCTCCCTTTAGCTGCAAGCACCACCTGCCAAAAATTAGGGGGAGATGATAAATAGGACTCTCTCCCATTCCTCGGTCTGGTTGCATCTGATCTATAGCCTGCCTGTATCCTGCCTTGTGGTTATTCTGATTCTACCTTGTGATTTATTCTGCCATGATCTGACCCTGTGCCTGTCTATTTTTTGGATTTGTATGCCTGTTCTGTCCTAGCCTGCTGTGCTCTGAGCCCTGCCTGCCTCTGGACTCAGGAAACTGCCTTACGGATTGGACTTGAATAATCTCTGACTGTGCACATTTTCACCTCTCCAAGTAAATCAACTTACCACTGTTATCACCAGCATCTTCACCCCTGCTTTCCCCAACTCCCAGGCCTGACCAGCTGCTCCTCCTTTGCCCCTCACCTGTGTGGCAAAGTGGGTGAGAACCTTTTTATTACTCACCACTTGTCTCATTATCATATACATTAGATCAGGGGTTTATGTAACATTCTATCACTTACTATCCCGGGTTTGTTTGTGCTAGCCTTATGTTACTCCAATACTTTGATGTAAATTGTAAGTTAAAGCAAAAACATCCTTAAGTTTTTTTAAATTACTTTATTAAGTTGTAGATTGAAAATGTTTGTTTTTTTCTTTAAACTCACCTTTACCTTTTTTTTTTTTTTCCATCCATCATGCAGGAGTTGTTTGGGGAGGGGCCCGTCCTGAATTTTCTGGTTTAAATCAGTTTGAGTGAGGTCACATGGCATTATTGGTTCAAACCATGAGGAGGTGTTTTCTTCATGGGAATTTTTGTTTAGTTTACTTTTGGAATTTATTATATTTTGTTAGTATTAGACATTTCTAATAATTTCATTCAGTTATGTAAAATAAGTTTATTACTCAATTATTTAGATTATAGCTTGGATTCTAATGCTACAGTTGTGTGAAAAAGTGTTTGCTCCCTTCCTGATTTCTCATTTTTTTGTACGTTTGTCACACTTAAGTGTTTCAGATCATTAAACAAATTTAAATATTAGTCAAAGATAACACAAGTAAGCACAAAAAGCAGTTTTTAATTGAAGGCATTTATTACTGAGAGTAAAAAAAAGTCCAAACCTACATGGCCTCGTGTGAAAAAGTAATTGGCCCCCGTCCCCTGTTCAAACATAAATTAACTGTGGTTTATCACATCTCTGGAAAGCTGAGTTCAATCTTTCTAGCCACACCCAGGCCTGATTACTGCCACACCTGTTCTCAATCAAGAAATCACTTAAATAGGACCTGCCTGACAAAGTGAAGTAGCCCAAAAGATCCTCAAAAGCTAGACATCATGCTGTGATCCAAAGAAATTCAGGAACCAATGAGAAACAAAGTAATTGAGATCTATCAGTCTGAAAAAGGTTATAAAGCCATTTCTAAAGCTTTGGGACTCCAGCAAACCACAGTGAGAGCCATTATCCACAAATGGCAAAAACATGAAACAGCGGTGAACCTTCCCAGGAGTGGCCAGCCAACAAAAATTACCCCAAAGGTGTAGCAACGACTCATCCAAGAGGTCACAAAAGACCCCACAACAACATCCAAAGATTTGCAGGCCTCACTTGCCTCAGTTAAGGTCAGTGGTCATGACTCCACCATAAGAAAGAGACTGGGTAAAAATGGCCTGCATGGCACAGTTCCAAGACGAAAACCACTTCTGAGCAAAAAGAAGATAAAGGCTTATCTCAGTTTTGCCAGAAAAGATCTTGATGATCCCCAAGACTTTTGGGAAAATACCCAGTGGACTGACGAGACAGAAGTTGAACTTTTTGGAAGGTGTGTGTGTCCCATTACATCTGGTGTAAAAGTAGCACAGCATTTCAGAAAAGGAACATCATACCAACAGTAAAATATGGTGGTGGTAGTGGGATGGTGTGGGGCTGTTTTGCTGCTTCAGGACCTGGAAGACTTGCTGTGGTAAATGGAACCATGAATTCTGCTGTCTACCAAAAAATCCTGAAGAAGGATGTCCGGCCATCTGTTTGTGACTTCAAGCTGAAGCACACTTGGGTTCTTGGGTTCTACAGCAGGACAATGATCCAAAACACACCAGCAAGTCCACCTCTGAATGGCTTAAGAAAAACAAAATGAAGACCTTGGAGTGGCCTAGTCAAAGTCCTGATATGAATCCGACTGAGATGCTGTGGCATGACCTTTAAAAGGCGGTTCATGCTCAAAAGCCTCCAATGTGGCTGAATTACAACAATTCTGCAAAGATGAGTGGGTCAAAATTCCTCCACAGCACTGTAAAAGACTCATTGCCAGTTATCACTAACACTTGATTGCAGTTGTTGCTGCTAAGGGTGGCCCAACCAGTTGTTAGGTTTAGGGGGCAATCACTTTTTCACACAGGGCCATGTAGGTTTGGAATATTTTCCCTTTAATAATAAACACCTTCACTTAAAAACTACATTTTGTTTACTTGTGTTAATATTTAATTTTGTTTGATCTGAAAAATTTTAAGTGTGACAAACACAAAAAAATGAGAAATCAGGAAGAACACTTTCACACTACTGCTATATTAAAGTCCACCTTTTGTAATCAGTGGTGTAATTCAGTCCAGTTGGTGTCAGTTGGAGAGCCTATTTAGATCCATTTAGAATGTCCCTCTTAAGAGAGGTGAGGCTGTGCTGCCATTAATTATGTTTAGCTTTTAGTTTTGTCACATTTTTCCTTATTTAAGGTTGTTTTTTTTTGTTTGTTTTAATGGAGAACACTGTAAATAAAGCACACCTCTTGGATTTGAGAACTGCTGTCTGAGTCTTCTTGACTACCACCTTCCTTGACGTTTGTGCCTGACTACTCTACAAATGGTGGCAGTGGCGGTGTTTCCAGACCAGTAGTGAGCAGACATGCAGAGAACAGTTAAGCCAAAAAAGAACCATTGACCAGCAGACCAGGCCAAAGATGAGGCTCCAGAGGTTCATAATCATTGTCCAGGAGATGAAGAAATGGCTGATTAACAGTTTTGCAGAACTGTCAAACCTGTTATGAGGATTGATGCAGCAACAAAATGATCGTGAAGCAAGAGAGGAATTGGATATGGATGAACGGTGGAAAAGAATACAGCATCAGCTGACTTAACTCCAGCAGGAAGTGCAAACAGAACACAGAGAGCATCAGCTGCAGATGGAAGGTGCAGCAGCTGTAACTGGAATAAATCTGAGGTCTTCTGCAGGACAATTGTTACCTCAAACAGTTCAACTTAAACCAGATCACATGGAGGCGGTGTATTTTCCTAGTTCTGCAAGACCTTCCAGCTGGAAAGGCCCTAAAATGCAACCGTAGCGAGGATGAAGATATAGAATATTTTTAACAACTTTTGAGAGAATTGCCAGTGGATGCCAGTGGCCACAGGAGGAGTGAGCTTTACATTTTGCTCCATTGTTTACAGGAAAGGCTTGAGCTGCTTATGTTGCTGTAGATATTGATGAGACTTTGAATTAAGCAAAGGTGAAAAATGCTGTTCCTGAAAAATCTGAGATAAACTCAGAGACTTATAGATTGAGATTTTGCTCCAGCATTCTAGAAGGAGATGAGACACCAAAGGAGTTCCAGACATGCCTGAAAGATCTATATGAAAAGTGGATGGTTCCAAAGAACAAAACACAAGAGGAAGCTGGAGATGCCATTGTGATGGAACAATTCTTAAGAGTATTAAATCCTGAACTCCGTACCTGGATAAAGGAACGTAATCCATCTTCATCAGCCAGTGCAGCAGAGATGGCTGAAGCATTCCTTGCAGCACGACATCCACTAAAAAGCTTCATTAATCTCAGACAGCTTATGCTCCCTCCTTTAGTGGGTAAGCAAGTGGGTGGGAGTGTGCTGAGAATTAGTAACTCAAAGCAAGGTTCTTCTACAGTAAAAACTCAGGGCAGAGATGTCAAGCCAAAAGCTCCTGTAGTATGTCATTCTTGTGGTAAAACGGATCGTATTAGAGCAAACTGTCCAAGTCAAGCAGACAGTAAAACATATGTGTTTGTTGTAGAGGAGCTTGGAAATGAAGAGGCGATTTGGTTTATAAGCAAAGCTTTAATATTCAGCTCTTCTAACAAGTCTCATCTGGTGCAGAGAGTGGCAGAAGGGAAAAGAGACAGAATGTCTCCAGCTCACTGACTTTGTACTGGCACACAACAAAAGACATGCATAACAAAGGCTGACATCCCTCATTATCTTAATCCCCCCATTGTCTTGGTATTTCCTCTACTCGCCTTAGGGGGTGAGGGTGGCTCCTCCGGTCTCCTCCGCCGCGTCCGGGAACGTCTTTGTTCTTCACTCGGCGGGTGAGAGCCCTTTGTCCTTTCAGAGGTGTGAAGTCCTTTACATATGTAATTACCAAACATTTCCACATGCTTCAACATATGTAGGTTATGGAATATATGGTTAATATAGACCACAGGCCCCCCAAACAACTAAGAAAGGACAACAGGAAAGTTCACAGTCTAAGATAGTTATTATGACATACTAAGTGTTACATCTGTTGCCACGGAAGAAACTTTCTAGCAGCCATGCTCCTAAGAGAGTTCAGTGGTAATTATAACAGCATAGTAAAATCATAAGTCAGTCCTAAACTGTTGCAGCACAATTAGTGAAAAATTGTGGAGTGGTTTGTATCAGTCCCTGTGCTGTCTGGGTTTTAATCTTCTCCCAAAACTGCTGTAGGTTGGTTTAGGCGCCCTGCTGGGACCTTCTTGAGAGGGATCTGCAGTGTGGGAAGGAGAGAGGTTAACTGTTCCCTGCTGGGGGGCTGAGTCTTTTCTCTTGGGGGGTCTACCCCGCCAAGGTGCTCTCGCCAAGTGTGCAGGCTCGTCTTTCAACAAGAAGGCAGGTTTAAGTCTGTCAATGCTGACTGTTTCTTTTCTGTCCCCAAAATCAAGCACCAAGTGTTTATCACCATGTTCCAGCACTCTGAATAGCCCATCGAATGCTGGGCGAAAGGTAGGTTTTAAAGCTTCATGCTTAACAAAAACAAACTCAGCGTTTTTTAAAGCCTGAGGGACAAAAACCCGTGGGAAGGAGTGATGAGCTGGACCAGGGAGAGAGGTCGGTCCGTTGTTGCCTAAAAACCTTGGGACTGGAAGGCGCCCTGGCTCTGGGTTCTCTGGTAAAAATTCACCTGGGAGCCTGAGAGGTTGTGCAAAAACTAATTCTGCAGGAGAGGCGTCTAGATCCTCTTTAGGTGCAGCACGCAACCCCAATAAAACCCAGGGAAGTTTATTTACCCAATTTGTGTCCGTTAGTGAGGCTCTGAGGGCAGCCTTTAAAGACCTGTGAAAATGCTTGCATAACCCATTAGCCTGAGGGTGATAAGCGGTGGTGCGGTGAATTGTTGCCCCTAAGCTGTTGGACATGGCTGACCAGAGCTCTGAGACAAATTGAGGCCCCCTATCGGACGTGATGTCTGATGGGACGCCGAAACGTGCCACCCAGTTTGTCAAAAAAAAACGCGAGCGACTTCCTCCACTGTGGTTGCCGCTAGAGGGACTGCCTCTGGCCAGCGTGTGGTGCGGTCTATCATTGTTAACAGGTGTGTGAAACTGTGGGAGGAAGGTAGTGGCCCCACGAGGTCGACATGAACGTGGTCGAACCTTCTAGCAGGGATTGGAAAAGGCTCCAGAGGGGCTTTGTGTGTCTGTGTATTTTGGCTCGTTGACAAGAAATGCAAGTTTTTGCCCATTCTTTTACGTTTTTGCGCAGGCCTGGCCACACAAACTTTTCGGCGACCATTTTAACCAAGGCGCGCACACCTGGGTGCGCGAGAGAGTGAATTGCGTCGAAAATACGGTGGTGCCATGTAGCTGGTACTAACGGGCGAGGTCGGCCGGTTGAAACATCGCATATTAGGGGGGGCACGCCGTCGCGTAAACCCTTTTTCTCCAGCCTTAACCCTGTTGGTCCAGACAGGAGCGCGCGCACGTCCGCGTCACTGCTCTGTTCCTCTGCCATGGCTGCATAATCTATCCCTGCATGGATAGGTGCTGCGTATGTGTCTGCGTTAGTGAAGAGTTCTGCTGCTGAGGCAGTATAATCTGTCTCCCCGCGCTCTGGCGGTGTCACAGCGCGAGAGAGACAGTCCGCTACTACGTTAAGTTTGCCTGCCAGGTGTTGAATGTCTGTGGTGAACTCTGAAATTGCAGCTAGCTGTCTTTGTTGCCTGCCTGACCATTTAGCCATAGCAAAGGTGAGCGGTTTATGGTCTACAAAAGCCGTGAAACTCCGCCCTTCTAACCAGAACTGGAAGTGGCGGATGGATAAATGAAGCGCCAGCAGCTCTCTGTCAAAAGTGCTGTATTTATGTTCAGTTTGGTTTAGCGATTTGCTAAAGAATGCTCAAGGTTGCCAGACCCCGCTGACAAGTTGTTCTACAACTGCCCCTATAGCTAGGTCTGAAGCATCTGTGGTTAGTGCGATGCGGGCCGAGGGATCTGGGTGAACTAACAATGTGGCGTTAGCTAGGGCGCTTTTTACTTCCGCGAAAGCGCGTTCGCGTTCCGGGGTCCATTCGACCGCGTTGGAAGCTTTCTTTTTTTTTGAGCGCGTCATATAGAGGCTGCATGAGCTGAGCTGTGTGGGGGAGGAAGCGGTTGTAAAAATTAACCATCCCTAAAAATTCCTGTAGCAATTTGACCGTTTGTGGCCGTGGGAAACTTTCTATCGCGTGAACTTTGTCTGGAAGTGGAACTGCCCCCTTCGAAGAGACTTTGTGTCCTAAAAAATCAATTTGTGACACGCCGAATTTGCATTTGGCTGGATTGATAATCAGCCCGTGCTCTTCCAGCCTCTGAAAAACCGTAGTGAGGTGCTGCTCGTGTTCTTCCTCAGACGAGCTGGCTACCAGCATGTCGTCGAGGTAGACGAAGACAAAAGGAAGGTCGCGTAGGACCGCGTCCATCATTCGTTGAAAAGTTTGAGCAGCGCCTTTGAGGCCGAAAGGCATTCACAGGAATTCAAAAAGGCCGAAAGGGGTTATTACCGCTGTTTTAGGAACGTCTTCTGCTCGGACTGGGACTTGGTGATAACCGCGGACTAAGTCTATTTTTGAAAAAATGCGCACACCCGCTAGATGTAGTGAAAAATCTTGAATGTGAGGAATTGGGTAACGGTCGTGCGCTGTAGCGTTGTTTAATCTGCGGTAATCTCCGCACGGTCTCCAAGAACCGTCGGATTTCGGAACCATGTGAAGTGGTGAGGCCCAGGGGCTCTTCGAGCGTCTAACAATGCCCAATTTTTCAAGAGTTGTAAACTCGTCCCGTGCTATGTTGAGCTTGACCGCGTCTAAGCGGCGAGCTTTGGCAAAAACGGGAGGTCCCGTTGTGGGAATGAAGTGTTCAACCCCGTGTTTAGCCACAGTGGCTGAGAATTTGGGAATTGTAAGTGCTGGAAATTGGGTGAGGAGTTGCTCAAACTTACCTCCTGCCGTGGTGACGTTGGCCTGCACAGGTGGTGGAGAAACTCGGGCTGAGCATGGAATAGAAGCAAAGGACAGTGCATTAACCAGGTGCCTATTTGCTAGATCCACTAATAACCCATGTGCACACAAAAAATCTGCGCCTAACAAGTTAAAACTCACCGCTGCTACAACAAATGTCCATCTGTAGCTGCGGCCGTGGATGAGGAGGTGCAGGCTCTTTTCGCCGAACGTGTCGATGCTAGAGCCGTTGGCTGCCACGGCTCCGTTGCCCCGGGTGCCCGTGGCTCGATCTGCGTGGGAGGGCATGACGAAACTCAGCTGGGCTCCTGTGTCGATGAGGAACCGCTTGCCTGTGTGTCCATCCGTCACGTACAACAGCTTGTTTTTCTCGCCGAGAACCGCTGCCGTTAACGGCTCTCGGCTTTGGCGTTTTCCCGAAATCACAAATTTGCAGGGGGGAACGCATTTGTGGGCCTTCTCAGCGAAGCGGTGGTGATAATAACAGACGTCGCTCTGTCTGTTACGTCTTGGCCGTGTCGCTGTCACCGTGGGCTGGGTCTGCTCCGTGGGTTGCGGTTCCTCGTGGCTCGGGGCGTCAGCTTTGAGGTCTGCGGATGCTGCTGTGGGTGTCCGCTCCTTGCAGGCGTTGACGAGCCGATGAGCTTCATTGGCCAGCACGCGGAAGTCTTGGTGGTTGTTGCACTTCATGCTGGCGAGTGTCCCTCTCATGTGTGGTGGCAGCGTGCTGAGGAAAATAAACTGGAAGAGGAAGTTGTCATTGTCCTCTTCTTTGAGCTGTAGCAAATCCTCCATGAGGGCCTTCGGTTTGCACCCTCTGTGGCCGTAGACCGCCAGGATCTTCTCGGCTCTCTCTTCCGCCGTGGGACGTAGTTCGCCACGATGGTTGCTTTGAGCATCTCGTATTTGTCCCGGGCCGGTGGCCGCTGGATCATGCTCCGCACACACTTCGAAGTGGCGGCGTCGAGTTTGGAGACGATATGATAAAATTTGGTATCATCAGCCGTGATGCGCGCCAGTGTGAACTGGGCTTCAGCCTGCTGAAACCAAGAGGCGGGGTCTTCTTGCCAGAAGTCTGGCAGCTGGACAGCGACGGCATTCGTGCACACCATCACTGCTGTGCCCGCCGGGTGAGAGTGCCCTGCCTCGGCTCTCACGGCGGTGCTGGTGCTCGGTTGAGCCCTCTCAATCTCTTCTGCCGGGGGGAACAGTTGTCCATCTGTTCCCCCATCTGCGTGGCCGCTGGCGTCTGCCTGGGCCGCCACGGATGAGTCGATTGCGGGGGAACGCCTCCGGTCCATACTCGCGTCAGGGTCACCAGTGTAGAGGAGCTTGGAAATGAAGAGGCGATTTGGTTTATAAGCAAAGCTTTAATATTCAGCTCTTCTAACAAGTCTCATCTGGTGCAGAGAATGGCAGAAGGGAAAAGAGACAGAATGTCTCCAGCTCACTGACTTTGTACTGGCACACAACAAAAGACATGCATAACAAAGGCTGACATCCCTCATTATCTTAATCCCCCCATTGTCTTGGTATTTCCTCTCCTCGCCTTAGGGGGTGAGGGTGGCTCCTCCGGTCTCCTCCGCCGCGTCCGGGAACATCTTTGTTCTTCACTCGGCGGGTGAGAGCCCTTTGTCCTTTCAGAGGTGTGAAGTCCTTTACATATGTAATTACCAAACATTTCCACATGCTTCAACATATGTAGGTTATGGAATATATGGTTAATATAGACCACATTGTCACCAAATTTTTTGGATTGCCAGAAAGAGGAGGTTGAAGTCTTACCTTTCAGTGAGCAGGAACATACTACTTGTGTTTTATAGAGGATAGGCCTTGTGTTGCCATCTTAGATGCAGGCAGTAGCTGCACACTTGTCAGACAAGATTGTATTCCAAAAAAATGTTACTTTTTGTGGTAAAGTTAAAGTCTGGTGTGTTCATGGTGATGATGTTGATTATCCCATTGCTAATCTTAACATTCAAGTTGATGGGCAGCGATACTGTACTTGTTCTCTGTTCAAGGATTCAAAGGCTTTATTATCATGTGCACAGTTAAAAAATGCAACATTTGATGAGCAATGAAATTCTTACTCTGCTCTCCGCAACAAATGCCAGGACAAAAAGATACACAAAATACTCATACTAATAAAGGTAATATCCATCCATCCATCCATCCATCCATCCATCTTCTACCACTTTTCCGGAGGTCCGGATCGTGGAGGCAGCAGTTCAAGCAGAGAAGCCCAGACTTCCCTCTCCCCAGCCACCTGCTCCATCTCATCAGAGAAGATAACAAGGCGTTCCCAGACCAGCTGGGAGACATCCAGGGAGTCCTGAGTCTGCCCCGGAGTGTCCTCCCAGAGGGCATGCCCGAAAAACCTCAGGTGGGAGGCGTCAAGGAGGCATCCTGATCAGATGCCCATGCCACCTCAACTGGCTCCTTTCAATGTGGAGGAGCAGCGACTTTACTCTGAGCCTCTCCCGGATGACTGAGCTCCTCACCCTATCTCTGAGGGTGAGTCCAGCGATCCTATGAAGAAAGCTCATTTTAGCTGCTTGTATCTATGATCTCATTCTTTCGGTCATTACCCAAAGCTCGTGACCATAGGAGAGGGTAGGAATGTAGATTGACTGGTAAATTGACAGCTTTGCCTTAGAGCTCAGCTCCCTCTTCACCACAACAGACTGGTACAATGTTTGCATCACTGCAGATGCTGCTCCGATCCGTCTTTCAGTCTCTCGCTCCATTCTCTCCTCACTCGTGAATAAGACCCCAAGATACTTAAACTTCTCCACTTGGGGCAGGAGCCTGTCCCCAACCTGACTTGGAGGTGCTGATTCTCATCCCAGCCGCTTCACACTCAGCGGCAAACCATCCCAGTAAGAACTGTAGGTCATTGCTGGATGAAGCCAGCAGGACAACATCATCTGCAAACAGTGGAGATGAGATCCTGTGGTCACCAAGCATGACACCCTCCGTTTCCTGGCTGCGCCTAGAAATCCTGCCCATAAAAATTATGAACAGAATCAGTGACAAAGGGCAGCCCTGGTGGAGTCCAACTCTCACTGGGAATGAGTCTGATCGAGTGTTGGCAATACGAACCAAACTCTCACAACGGTCGTACAGAGACCGAATAGCCCGTAACAACAAGCCCAATACCCCATACTCCCGAAGCACCCCCCACAAAAAACCACTAGGGACATGGTTGAATGCCTTCTCCAAGTCCACAAAACACATGTAAACTGGTTGGACAAACTCCCACGAACCTTCGAGAATTCTCAAGAGGGTAAAGAATTGGTCCAATGTGCCACGGCCAGGACGAAGACCACATTGCTCCTCCTGAATCTGAGGTTCAAACAATGGCTGGACTCTCCTCTCCAGTACTTTGGCATAGACCTTCCCAGGGAGGCTGAGGAGTGTGATCCCTCTAAAGTTGGAGCACCCCTTTTTTGAAGAGAGGAACCACCACCCCAGTTTGTCATGCCAAAGGCACAGCCCCCGACCTCCACACAATGTTGCAGAAGCGTGTCAACCATGACACCCCTACAACATCCAGGGCCTTGAGGTACTCAGGGTGAATCTCGTCCACCCCCCGGGGCCCAGGCACCAAAGTGATTTTTAACCACCTTGGCGACCTCAGCCCCTGTGATAGGTGAGTCGTCCTCCTCATCCACAAGCCCTGCTTCCTCTGTGGAAGGTGTATCAGTGGGATCGAAGAGATCTCCAAAGTATTCCTTCCACCGCCCGATGATATCCCCAGTCAAATTCAACAGCGCACCATCTGCACCAAACACAGTGTGGACAGGGAGCTGCTTCCCCCTCCTGAGCTGCCGGACAGTTTGCCAGAATCTCTTCGAGGCTGACTGAAAGTCTTGTTCCATGGCCTCACCGAACTCCTCCCAAACCCGAGATTTTGCTTCAGTAAACACTCGAGCTACACTCCGCTTGGCCTGCCGGTACACCTCAGCTGCTTCGGGAGTCCCACAAGCCAACCAAGCTTGATAGGACTCCTTCTTCAGCTTAATGGCCCCCCTCACCACTAGTGTCCACCACTTGGTTTGGGGGTTGCCACCACGAGACGCCCCGATGACCTTGTGGCCGCAGCTCTGGGCTGCTGGTTCAACAATGGAGGTGGAGAACAAGGCCCTTTCAGACTCCATGTCTCCAGACTCCCTTGGAATGTGATCAAAGTTCTTCTGGAAGTGCGAGTTGAAGACCTCCCCGACAGGGGCCTCAGCCAGACATTCCCAGCACACCCTTACTATACGTTTGGGTCTACCAGGTCTGAATGGCATCCTCCCATGACATCGGATCCAACTCACCCCCAGGTGGTGATCAGTTGACAGCTCTGCATCTCTCACTACCCAAGTGTCCAAGATATACGGTCACAGGTCTGATGACATGATAACAAAATCGATTATCGACCTGCAACCTAGGGTGTCCTGGTGCCAAGTGCACATATGGACACCCTTATGCTTGAACATGGTGTTTGTTATGGACAAACTGTGGTTAGCACAGAAGTCCAATTACTGAACACGACTCGGGTTTAGATCGGGCAGGCCATTCCTCCCAATCACCCCCTTCCAGGCTTCACTGTCATTGCCCACATGCGCATTGAAGTCCCACAGTAGGACAATGGAGTCTCCAAGAGGAGCACTCTCCAGCACACCAGTCATAGTCTCCAAAAAGGGTGGGTACTCTGAAACATCATTTGGCGCAAAGTCACAAATGATGGTCAGGACCCATTTCCCAACTCGAAGGCGCAGGGAAACAATCCTTTTGTCCACCGGGGAAAACTCCAATATAGAGGCAGCAAGGTGGGGGGATACAAGAATACCCACCCCTGCTCGTCGCCACTCGCCCGGGGCAACTCCAGAGTAGGCCAAGCTCCAGCCCCTCTCCAGGACACTGGTTCCGGAACCAGAGCTGTATGTTGAGGTGAGGCCGACTATCTAGCCAGTATCCCTCAACCTCATGCACCAGCTCAGGCTCCTTCCTCACCAAAGGCTTGACGTTCCACATTCCAAAAGCCAGTTTAGGAAGCTTGGTATCAGACTGCCAAGGTCTCTGCCTTTGACCGCCACCTGATCCACATAGCACCAGACCCCCATTATCCCTCTAGCATGTGGTGAGCCCACTGGAGGGCGGACCCATGTAACTTCTTCGGGCTGAGCCTGGCCCTGTCCCATGGGTGGAAACCCGGCCACCAGATGCCAGCCATCGAGCCCCTCCCCCAGGTCTGGCTCCAGGGTGGGCCCCAGTAACCCCATACTGGGTGGGGTACACTGAATCCTTGTTCTAGTATTTATCATGAGTCTGTTGGATCGTTCTTAGTCTGGCCCTTCACCCAGGACTAGTTTGTCTTGGGTGACCCTACCAGAGGCAAATTGCCCCAGACAACATACTGTAGCTCCTGGGATCACTACGGCATGCAAACCCCCCATCACGATAAGGTGATGATCCATTAGGGGATAAAGGTAATAAAGACACCTTAATACAAATGCTAATAAATACTAATAAATACACATTAAAAGCAATTAGGACAGTTAAAGCAGTTAAAACTAGAGGAAACAAGAATTAAAATTCACTGGGTGACTGACTTGTCCCTGAGTAAAATAAAGGCTCACTGAGTGAGTATGACTTGTCTCTGATAATACCCAATAGACTGTACAATGGCAATTTTAATATCAGATGATATGAACGTGAGATGGCATGGGGCTATGTACAATGTGCAAATGAGCAATGTACAAATTAGCATCCAGTGTGAGAATTCCTCTGTGTAAAGCAGTGTGCCCTGATTATACCCAGGAGACTGTACAATGATAATTTAGTAGCAGAGATGATATGGACGTGAGATGGGGTGAGACTATGTACAGTGTGCAAAAGAACAATGTGCAAATTTAGTATCAAGTGTGTGAACGCTCATTTGCTGTTTGTGTCATGATTCCAAACATGGTGAGAGCCATGCTCAGCCTCAAGTTTGTTTGTCATTTTCTTCATTTCTGCATCTAGGTTTATTTTGTATTAAACGTGACTTGATGTGTTTTGGTATCTGAGTTTGTCCTCTTGTTTTTGTTCCTAGTTTCCTGTTGTTGTTTTTTTTATTCTAGTTTGTTTTTGTTTTTGGGTTTGGGTTTTTTTTGCGTATTTCTCTATTATTTTGTTTTCCAACTTATTTCTCAGTGTTAATATTTGCCCTTGTCTTAATTCTCCTTTTGTAGTCTCAGTATTTATTAGTTTATATTATTAGCATACCTCAGTTTTCTCCTTTAGTGTATTTGCTACTTCTATCCGTCTGCGTTTAGTTATTATTCTTAGTGTATTATTGTTCATGTATTTGTTCCTGATTTTCTTTCTTCACGGTTGGTGCTTTTACTTTGACAGTCATTGTTTTCTTCCTCCTGTCAAAGGCTGTTCGTGGGCTTTGCCAGCTGTCACCTGCTAGGTTAATTATTTCCTCACTCATGTCACCCACACCTGATCTGTATGTGTATCATTCTCGCTTCCCTATTTAAGGACTGCTTCTCAGTTTATTCCTTGCCGTGTCATGAATCATCTCTGATTCCTAGACAGAGTCCCCTTATTACCTGTTCGCTGCTTTTTGTATGCCCAGCCTCCGTGGTGGGAAGCTGTAGCTTTCAAGCTGTAATCGTAAGTCCAGCCTCTGTGCTGGGGAGCTGTAGCCTCCTTTCTCAGTGTGTTTCTGTAAGTTTTTGTGTTTGTTATATTCTGTTGTAATTAAATGTGCAAAATTCACAGCTTGCATTTGGTGTCTTCTGTTTGCCCTTGCTTTGAAGGGCAAGTTTTATGACAGAATGACACAGCCAGTTTTAGAAGCCAGCAGTTTGCTTGTTTTTCTTTTCTCCTCTGTATTTTTTAAGTCCAGGGTTTTGTGGAAATGTCTGCCTGCCTGTATGGACTTTAGTGTATTAGGACTGAATGAGGTGGAGTGTGGGGCTGCCGGAATAGTAATGGACTTTATCTCGGATGCTTACATCTCCCACACTCTTGAAGCAGTCTTGAGATGTCTGGATAGCACAGCACAGGTAATTGAGGCCTGCCCCAGCCTATGGAGCTATCCAGGATTCATGGTTCTCCACGCCTCCGTTTCCGAGTCTCAACTCTGTGAGCAGGTGAGAAACTTTCCTTCTACCGTACCTGTGCCGACAAAGAAGTATCCCTGGACACGGCAGTCCCCAGTCTCTCGCCGCTCTCCAGCAGGAGCCCCGCCTTTCCCTCCCATACAGTGGTCTGCACCATCGTCCGAGGAGCTGGAGGATCACCGATGGGTTGTATTATTTGAGACAGAACTTCTACTGGATTACAAGCCATGGCTTCTCCCAGAATATGAGCAGCAGCTGGAAGGAGTTTCACCAGATGGAGCAGAGTTTGAGCCGACGATTGAGCGTCCCCTTACTCCGGAGCCTCAACCACCTCACCATGAGCCCATGTCTCTGCCTCCTCACCAGACAACCTCCACAGCTCCCAGGGGAACATCATCTGGTCCAGCAGCAGCAGCTACCATCATGCCCCAGGAAGTAAGGCAAGTGTTTTTTTCCCCATTCTCCAACACATAAAAATGAACTTTCTTGCCTTATTCCCGGTGGTGAGGTTCAGTATCAGCAGTCCACGGTAGCTGAGTCCTCACCATCTGCTGCTGCCATTTCATTCTCACCTGTTCCTCCCATGTCCCTCTCCATTCTTCCTGAGTGTCTGCCGGTCCTGGAAGGGAACTGCTGGACGACGAAGGGGTTTGCAGTTCCAGAGGGTCCTAATCCTGTTCCACAGCCACATCCTGCATGGGAGAAGAGCGCCTCCTGTGTCCCAAAGCCTGTGCTGACAAAAGATTGTGCCCTGGTTTCGGCATCATGTGACCTGGTGTTATCAGTGAGGCATTCCCTGGCTCTGGTACGCAGGGCTGGGATTTCATCTGCTCCAAGATCTGAGCAGACTAAGAAACGTCCCGTCTCCACTGCCTCGCCCCCCCTCGCCAAAAGCCCGTGTCACCACCATCTTGCCAGACAACCTCAGCTACCTCCGGAGGAGCTTTGTCTGGTCCCTCAGCATCAAATACCATCACGCCCTGGGAAATAAGGCAAGTGTATTTTCATTCTCCTGCACATAAAAATGAAATGTCTTGCCTTATTCCCGGTGGTGAGGCTCGGCATCAGCAACCCATTTTAGCTGAGTCCTCACTGTCTGCTGCTGACACCTATTCCTCACCTGCCTCTCCCATGTCTCCTCCTGTGTTCCCTTATTTTCCGCCAGTCTTGGGATGGAGCCACCGGACAACGGAGGAGCCTGCAGCCCTGGAATATTCCGTTCCAGCCCTGCAGCCACATCCCGCATGGGAGGAGAGCGCTACCTGTGCCCTGAAGCTTGAGCCGACAGTGTCCCCTGGTTCCAGCATCATCGGTGAGGCAATCTCCAGCGTCAGCTGCCATGCTGGAGTTCCACCAGCATCGGCCACCACACCTGGGGGTTCTTCAGCTGCATCCACCTTCGTGCCTGCTGCAAGAACCGCCGCAGCAGAGTCGCTGAAGTCCTCGACAGCGGAGGAGCTCGAGTCTAGGCAAGTACTCTGTTCTAACACCTGCAGATTTAGAGAAATCTTGTCTAGCTCATGGTGGGGAGAGTAGGTTGCAGACATCCTCTGCTCCTGAGCTCTACTCGCTGGGCTCCACTGCTGCCAGTAATTTTCTGGTGTTTTTCTCTTCCTTCCCATCTGAGGTGGCCAAGCCGGGGTTGGAGCGTCAGATGACTGGATTCGAGACGTCCCAGCCCAAGTCCCCAGAGTCCTGGACGGCAGTGGAGCTTGAGTCTAGGCAAGTACTCTGTTCTGTTTTAACACCTGCAGATTTAGAGAAATCTTTTCTAGCTCGTGGTGGGGAGAGTTGGTTGCAGACATCCGCTGCTCCTAAGCTCTCCTCTCTGGGCTCCACTGCTGCCAGTAATGTTCCAGTGTTTTGCCTTCTTTCTCTATCCGAGGTGACCATGTTGGGAATAGATGTCCAGGTAAATGGATCTGAGACATCCCAGCCTGAGTCTTCAGAGTCCTGGACGGCAGTGGAGCTCGAGCCAAGGCAAGTACTCTGTTCTGTTTCTATGCCATCAGTTCTAGAGAAACCTTGTCTTGCTCACGGTGGGGAGAATCAGTTGCAGATGCCATTTGCTTCTGAGGTCTCCTTGCCGGGCTCCACTGCTGCTGGTGATTCTGATCCGGTGTCTGTCTCTGTTCTCTTGCCTGAGCCATTGCCTGAGGTCACTGAGGATCATCATCCTTTGCCTGAGGTCACTGAGGATCATCAGCCTTCGCCTGAGGTCACTGAGATCCCTCCATCTCTGCCAGAGGTCACGGCGGGTCCTCTGCCTCTGTCTGAGGTCACCGAAGTCCCTCTGCCGCTGTCCGAGGTCGCCACGGGGCCTTCGCCTGAGGTCGCCACGGGGCCTTCGCCTGAGGTCGCTGCGGGTCCTCCGCCTCTGCCCGAGGTTGCTGCGGGTCCTCCGCCTCTGCCCGAGGTCGCTGCGGGTCCTCCGCCTTCGCTTGAGGTTGCCATAGTCCCCCCCTTCTTCGTCTGAGGTTGCCGTAGTTCCCCCTTCTTTGCCTGAGGTCGCTGTAAATCCCCTTTCTTCACTAGAGCTCGCAATAGTCCCCCCTTCTTTACTAGAGCTCACCAGTGATCATCAGTTCCCCTCATCTGGTTCCCTTGCTGGTCAGCCACCCTGATCAGCAATCCTCTTTGCCTGCCTTCTCTGCTGGTTAGTCGTCTTCTTCACCTGGTTTACTTGTTGGTCAGCTGTCTCATGATTAGGTTTCGACCCCTCAACCCCTGCTGTCCGCGAAAGGCACTGGTTCCAGCTACTTCCTCCAGGAGGCCTTGTGGCCTGTTGGCTCTGGAGCTCGGGGAGGCCACCCGATGAACTACTTCATCCGTTAAGGTGGTCCTGGAATTCTGGGAAGCCACCTGATTAACTATTCCATCCGTTAAGGTGGTCCTTGAATTCTGGTAGGCCACCTGACCTATTCCACCATAGGATCGGGTGGTTCTGGGACTCTGGGAGACCACCTGAACTGTGTTAGTTTTTACCGATATCATTGGCATTTTGCTACCACCTGCTGTTCAGTGTTGTGGGTCATGAGTTTTTCTTTTCTTTGTTATTGTTTTGGTTTCTCCTTGCCTGGGTTCCCCCTCCTCCCTCCCGGGGTGTGTTAATTTTTTTCTTGGTCTTGTTGGGGGGGGGGGGATCTTTGTTGGTGGGTCCTATTTTTTTCTTTTTTGATGTTACGTCAGGGTGTCTGGTCTCCACCCTTGAGGGAGGGGCACTGTCATGATTCTGAGCATAGGTGAGAGCCGTGCTCAGCCTCTAGTTTGTCATTTTCTGCATTTCTGTATCTTGGTTTATTTTGTATTAAGTGTGATTTGGTGTATTTTGACATCTGAGTTTGACCTTTTGTTTCTGTTCCTAGTTTCTTGTTATTTTATTCTAATTTGTTTTTTATGTATTTCTATATTACCTTGTTTTCCAATTTATTTCCCGGTGTTAATATTTGCCCTTGCCTTAGTTCTCCTTTTGTAGTCTCAGTATTTATTAGTTTGTATTATTAGCATACCTCAGTTTTCTCCTTTAGTGTGTTTGGCACTTCTATCGGTCTGTGTTTAGTTATTATTCCTAGTGTATTATTGTTCATGTATTCGTTCCTGATTTTCTTTCTTCATGGTTGGTGCTTTTACTTTGACAGTCATTGTTTTCTTCCTTCTGTCAAAGGCTGTTCACAGGCTTTGACAGCTGTCACCTGTTAGGTTAATTATTTCCTCACTCATGCCACCCACACCTAACCACACATACCTCTGTATGTGTATCATTCTCGCTTCCCTATTTAAGGACGGCTTCTAAGTTTATTCCTTGCCACGTTATTAATCATCTCTGGTTCCTAGACAGGGTCCCCGTCTTACCTGTTCCCTGTTTTTCTTATGCCCAGCCTCCATGGTGGGAAGCCCTAGCCTCCAAGCCGCAATCGTAAGTCCAGCCTCTGTGCTGGGAAGGCGTAGCCTCCTTTCTCGGTGTGTTTCTGTAAGTTTTTTTGTTAGTTATATTTTGTGTGATTAAATGCACAAAACTCACAGCTTGCAATTGGTGTCTTCTGTTCACCCTTGCCTTGAAGGGCAAGTTTTATTTGCCCATTTTGCGGGATTTCATAATAAAAGGTGAAAGAAGGATAACCTCTCATGAGAGTATGATTGCAGTCACTAGATCTGTAATGCAGATTTGCATTTAGATCTGAGTGAGTTTCCTTTTGCAGACAGTGAACTTCCTGAAGTTGAAGGATTGAGACAAGGTTGTGCAAGGAAAAGTAAAATGCAGAGAAGATGATATAAAGTGAGTGAAACAAAGATGGTTGACCAAGTACCACAGCCGGAAAGAGATGGGTTGATGTTATTACCTAGTAATATAGCTGAACTTTAAAGGCAGTACCCATCTCTTGCCCCCTTTTTTTTCAAAGTGTGCCCCTGATTCAACTGAGGTCACAGAGAGAGCTAAGGAGGTATTTATCGTAAAGTAGGAGAAACTGTATCATAGTAGGGCAGGAGATCAGTTGGTTGTCCTCAAGAGCTTAAGAACTACAGACTTGCAGTTAGCTCATTCAGTACCTTGAGCAGGTCATTTGAGCCAAATTAAAACCTTCTCTTGGATGTTAAATCACTTCTTTTGGCCACAGCAGTTTACGGACATAGTTCAGTTTTGTAAATCATGCCCACAGTGTCAGTTAGCTGCTCCAACTAAAAAGGGTGATAGAGCTCCATTTATTACCATGCCCATTATAGACACACCCTTTTCTCATATAGCAATGGACATTGTAGGTCCACTGGAGAGAAGCAGTGCAGATCATAGGTATATTTTAGTAGTGTGTGACTATGCTACTAGATATCCTGAGGCATTCCCCTTAAGAAAAGTGAAATTTTGCCAGATTGCCAACTGTTTGATCCAAATGTCAAGGGTCGGAATTCCCAAAGAAATTTTAACTGACCAGGGTTCCAACTTTACATCTACCCTATTGAAACAAGTTTACAAATTGCTAGGAATCAAAGTAGCTAAAAACTAGCCCATGCTATCCACAAACAGATGGCCTTGTAGAACGGTTCAACAAAACTCTTAAATCTATGCTCGGGAAGTTTGTGCAAGACTCGAGGGCAGACTGGGATCAGTGGCTCCCCTTTCTGCTTTTTGCCTATAGAGAGGTGCCTCAAGCATCAACAGGTTTTTCACCATTCCAGCTTTTATATGGTCATGCTGTCCGTGGTCCATTGTGCTCAAAGAAGTGTGGGAGGGACCAAAACCTGAAAAACAATGTGGTGTTCTCTCATATGTACTGAAGATGAGACAAGCTTGAACAATTGCAGGAACTGGCCAGTAGTCATCTAGATGGCTCTCAGCAGTGTCAAAAGGAGTACTACAACAAAACAGCGTGCAGGAGATCTTTTCAAGAAGGTCAAAAAGTTCTGCTACTTTTACCAACTTCAGAGAACAGTCTCCTAGCAAATGGCAAGGGCCCTATGTGATTAACAGGAAAGCAGGTCCTGTCACGTATGAGCTCCACACGCCAGCTCATCGCAAGAAGTATCAAGTGTTTCATGTCAATTTGTTAAAAGAATGGATTGATAGACAGGTAACATCAGTACAATGTTGGGCTTGTACTGTGGTAGAAGAAGATAAACCACAGGTACAATTCTTTCCATCTGCAAATGAGGAGGAGACAACTCCAGATTTGGGTCATCTTGCAGTAGACCAGCAGGCAGAGTTGAGCCATTATGCCTGCTAAGCACTTTAGCGCTAAGCCAGGAAGCACAGATCTTATCTACCATGAGATACGGCTCCTTTGCCACAATCAAAAACCCATTAACCTTTTATTTAGCCTAGGTGCCGTGTGGCGCTTGGGGCAACGCCTGGGGAAACCCAAGGCCCCTAGTGGTCAAGAGTGGTAAAATATTTTTGTCAATAGTTCAGATTTCCAAGGCTATAACTTAAAAGTTTCAAGAGATAATGGCGTACTGTCAGTTAGGAAGATATAGAATATGATCCAAAGTTTCAGATAGGAATAAATTTATGCATCTAATTTGCATAATGTTGCAGCAGCTATATAAATTACATAACTCAGTCAAAAGTGGACTTTGGACACATTTACACAAAGAATGGTCCGGTTTATTTGATGCTGATTTGTCTACAGGGGTATGTTTTTATCTAATCTTCAAAGTATATGAACCAGAAAATCAATAAGATGTCAAAAAGAAAAACCCATATATTTCTCTTACCTGTTGCCGGGTGGGGGGGCTCGCTCGCCCACGTGACCGGTCCGTTTTCGTCCATGGTGGCTGATGTTTCACATTTACTTAGTAATTTACACCTGCTTACACATCTACAAACCCTTATGATTATCCCACGTGAATTTTGTTTGTATTATGTGGCTGTTTTTTCTGTTTGGCACATTTTTCCTGTGGGAATCCAGCAACTCGTGGGCGCCACCATCTTGGTAATGAGAGCTCAGTTTTTCATCCATCATGGCCGATGTTTCGCATTTACTTTACACCCTCTACCACATCTACAAACTCTTATGATTATCCCATGTGAATTCCGTTTGTATTAGGCTACTATTTTCCCCGTTTCATGTAGTTTCAGTCATCATCGCTACCGCAATGACCGATCATGGTGGCATCCACATTGGTGTGTGAACTCAAAGCAGAAAAAGGAAGAATAATAATGAAGATTTCTTCTTTGCTATATTCCATATCAGCCATGATTCCTTCGGCGCTTGTCTGCCACCTTCTAAACTGTCAGATCAATACAGATTAGTACAAATTCTCAGTATAGCTTTGGGACGTCAATAAGTTGACATGTGCAGTTGCTGTGCTGTGCCACTGGGGGCGTGCAACCCATCCATAAAATATGGATACCACCTTCAGAATTCCAGCCAAGCTTATGCCAGCTCTGTTGCAGGAAGTAGAAGACATACTTGCTATGGGTGTCATTAAGCCCTCTATAGCCGAATGGTGCAGTCCTGTGGTGCTAGTCCCAAAGAAGAATGATGGGAAACAATGATTTTGTGTAAATTTTTCCAAACTGAATGCAGTTTCTGTTTGATTCTTACCCTATGCCAAGAGTAGATGAACTCATTGAGCACTTGGGAAATGCTTAGTATTTAACAACACTTGATCTTTGTAAAGGTTATTGGCAAGTTCCCTTGACTGAGTCATCTAAAGATCCAACAACCTTTACGGTCCCAAGTGGACTATATCGTTTCAGGACAATGCCTTTTGGATTGCATGGAGCTCCAGTTATGTTCCTGAGGCTGGTGGATGAAGTGTTGCGAGGAGCTGATGTTTATGCTTCAGCATATATCGATGACATAATTGTGTTTAGTGAGTCCTGGGAAGACCATATTCAACACCTTTCAGATGTCCTACAGAGGATTCATAAAGCTGGACTGGTTATTAATGCACACAAATTGCTATTTGCAGATTGTGTGCATTAAAAATTGCAAAAAATTGCAATTTTTGCATTGCAAAACTGAGGTGGACTACCTTGGCTACATCATTGGAGGTGGGGTTATCCATCCCCAGGTGAGCAAAATTGAAGCTATTGCTGCCTGTCCTCCTCCAACTACCAAGAGAAAGTTAGTCCTTTTTGGGATTGGCTGGTTTTGGCTAGACGTTTTATTCCTAATTTTTCTTCAAGATCAGCCGTTCTCAGTGACCTTACTCATAAATCCAGCCCCAATAAAGTAAAATGGACTTCAGAATGTGATACTGCTTTTGCTGACTTAAAGAACTTGTTGTGTACTGAGCCTGTGTTATGATGTCTAGATGTTTCCCATCCCTTTACTGTGCAAACAGATGTTTTGGGATTAGGACTTGGAGCTTTGTTGCTACAAGGTGAAGGACAAGACCAAAGGCCAGTCCAGTATATAAGTCACAAGCTTTTTCTCAGAGAAACCAGGTACTCAACAATTGAGAAAGAAGTTTTGGCAGTGAAATGGGCCCTGGATACTTTTAAATACTATCTTATGAGTGATGAGTTTGTACTGGAGCCTGACCATCGTGCATTACAGAGGATGAACAGAATGAAAGACTCTAATGCAAGGATTACTAGATGGTATCTGTCCCTTCAGCCTTTTTTTTTTTTTTGTTACTTATTTGTACCCGTAGGTAGATTTGGTTTGCAGTCTGGTGACAAGCCACTGACTGCTGTGTGCGCGAGCGCCCTAAACCTACATGTTTTTGGTATGCGGGAGGAAACCGGAGAAATCCCGGAGTAAACCCACGCAACACGGGGAGAACATGCAAACTCCACACAGCTCACTGTTGGTCGGGGGCTGGGATCGAACCCACGATCTCATGATCCCCGCGATCCCCCGGCCGAGGGTAAAACTGTGCTGCCACAGTGCTAAACCACTGCGCCACCGTGCAGCCTTATCATTTCAGTGTCAAGTACAGACCAGGACATAAGAATGTGGTGGCCGTCTTCCTGTCCCATTCTTTTGAGGAGTGACAGTCTTGGGGGTGGGGGGGTAACAACCTTGTTTTTACTCATCACTTGTCTCATTGTCATATGCATTAGATCAGGTGTTTCTTTTGTACTTGTTTACTTTAATTTGTCAATGCTTATGTAACATTCTATCACACTATCCCGGGTTTGTTTGTGTTAGTCTTATGTTACAATTTACGTCAAAGTATTGGAGTAAGTTAAAGCAAACACTGACATGGTTCGGGACCCAGGAGACAGACGCTGACACGAGTAGATATTAGACAATTATTCTTTATTGATATTATGTGTGTAGTGCGTGAGTGAGTGAGTGCGTGGCTGTCTGGTCACTGGAGCTGAGCGTATCCTGTGGCAACCTGGCAACCCTGGAACACACAAGCACAAACAATTACTGCTGTTCATTAGGATGAGAGATCTGCAGCTAGTGATGCTTACTTGCAGGTGCCACAGAGTAAATCCTGCTGGCTCCAAGCGCCCGTGTGATGCAGTGCTCGTGGTGCTCGACGTAGCGGAGGTGAGGAGGAACTCCGAGGTGGAGGAGATGGTGCCCCGTCAGCTGGGGTGGCTAGTCCGCCGCCAGGGAGGTCCACCTGTGCACAGGGGAAAAGGCTAGGAGAGGATGAGTGCTGAGGTTGCTTACTTGGCTTGGCTTGACGTGATGTCCTGGTCTTGGCTTTGGCTTGAGGTCGTAATCTCGGCGCATTGCTGGGCAAAGACGACAGACGACTCCGTGCCGAGCCGTCTGCGGTTCTGGCTTTTAAAGGCCGCTGATTGACACCTGCCGGTGTGTGCGTAGCTGATGATGATGATGACGGCCCAGTGGCCGCCATGACAAACACAGCCTTAAGTTGCTTTAAATTACTTTATTAAGTTGTAGATTGAAAATGTTTTTTTCTTTAAACTCACCTTTACCTTTTTTCCATCCATCATGCAGGAAATGTTTGGGGAGGAGCCCATCCTGAATTTTCTGGTTTAAATTGGTTTGAGTGAGGTCACTAGTGATAGGATGGCAGGCTCCGGAGCTTTGAGGGTGCGCTGAGCTTTTCCAGGAAATATTTGGCAAAGCACGTTTCGAGGCGTGTATTGTTGATGTCATACCACGTGACTGGGTCCGGAAGCCATTCATGATTTTGCACACAACATGAAATAAAGGGAGCAGTGATACACAATGGAAATCCCCGTCCCTCACATTTTGTGTTGTCGATGTTTGACTGTGTAAGGGATTTGTCACAGCCAATTTTCAGATGGAACCAGCACCAAAAACATGGACTTCACCCGCTTGGGAACATTTTGATCTCATTTCTCCCACTGATACATTTTCCACAAATAGTGGATGTCTATGGTAGCTGAAGTGATGGCCTAGTGGTAAAGCATCTATCACTGCAGTGGCTGGGGTTCAAGTCCCAGCATGGTCATTCTTGTAATTTCATTTTTATTTGCAAGGTGAAGTGTCTGTTGTGTTTCAAAGAGCTTGGATCATTATGCTGAGGCATTATTGTGCACTGCGTGACAATAAGGACAGAGGTTAATGTACTGGGAGAGACAGAAACTTGTCCACCCTACGCTGTACTCATTGATATTTCTTAAAAGACCCTTGCAAAAATCTGCACGTTGTATACTTTTTGTCGACTACATGGCCTAGTAGACTAATGAAGTTTCACATGAGGCTTCATCTATATGAACAATTTTTAATGAAAAGCCTCAAGCCTTCAAGAAAGCCTCATCTATATACATAATACATTTACATAATCTAATGTTGTTAAATACTGTTAAATATTTGGTCTCTAACTCCCAAGTCTTTACTAGTTCATGATCTATTAATTGATCATCAGATTGATTTAATATCCCTTACAGAGACTTGGCTAGGGCAAGATGATTATGTTGGTTTAAATGAATCAACTCCCTCTGGTTATATAAACTATCATAATCCCAGAAGTTCTGGTCATGGAGGTGGGGTAGTGGCAATTTTCCATTCTAAATTACTAGTTAATGTAAAGCAAAAATCATGTTTTAATTCCGCTGGGGGCCTGGTCCTCTGTATGGGGCATGTTAGCAATCTTAGCTTAAACCCAATTTTCTTTGTCATAGTTTACCATCCTCCCTCAGCCTACTCAGAGTTTTTAACCGAATTTGCCGAATTTTTAGCTGATTTAGTGCTGAAATCAGATAAAATAATTATAGTAGGGGATTTTAATATACATGTTGATGTAGATAGTGACTGTCTTAATAAGGCATTCAATTCAATATTAGACTCAATGGGGTTTTCCCAGAAAGTAGAAAATTTCACCCATTATCTCCACCACACATTGGACCTTGTTCTGACTTATGGTATAGAAATAGAAAATCTGGTAGTGTCTCCTCATAATCCTGTACTGTCAGACCATTGTCTGTTAACCTTTGATTTCACGATTTCTGATTATTTGATTCCTAAAGAAAAATATTACTACAGCAGATGTCTTTCAGATGATGTTACCAAATTTTTGCAGATTGTCTCCTCTATACCATGTGTCAACACAATGGAAATAAAAGATGGAGACCTTGCTTCTTCCATAATTGATAGCATGGTAGATAGTGTTACAGCCTCTCTGCATCAGACTCTAGACTTGGTGGCCCCTTTAAAAATGAAAAAGTCTAATCGGCGATTTCTAACCCCTTGGTTTAACACAAAAACTCATAGCTTAAAACAGAAGACTCATCAATTAGAAAGAAAATGGCTTTCCACTAATTTAGATTAAATCTATTTAGCGTGGAGAAATCATCTCCTAATTTATAAAAAAATCTCTTAGAAAAGCTAGAACAAGTTATTACTCTGCATTAATAGAAGAGAATAAGAATAATCCCAGGTTTCTTTTCAACACTGTAGCCAGGCTGACAAAGAGTCAGGACTCTGTCAATCCTCGCATCCCCCTAGAGCTTACTAGTCAGGATTTTTTGAACTTTTTCAATCATAAAATTTTATCTATTAGAGATAAAATCAGTCAGATTCTTCCCACTGTAAACTTAGGTACAGCAGCTACTACAACTCCTTCAACTGGTATCTGTTTGAATAAGTTTACTCCAACTGACCTTTTAGAGTTAGATAAAATAATCTCCTCATCCAAGCCTTCAACTTGTCTTTTAGACCCTATTCCTACCAGGTTATTTAAAAAAGTCTTCCCATTTACTGGTAGCCGTATTCTTCAAATAATCAATACTTCTTTAGCCTTAGATCATGTACCGCAGGCTTTTAAAATTGCTGTAATTAAACCCTTACTCAAAAAGCCAACGCTCGATCCAGGAGTTTTAGCTAATTATCGACCAATCTCTAATCTGCCTTTCATTTAAAAAATCTTAGAAAGAGTTGTTGCTACACAATTATTTGACCACTTGCAGGGAAATGGTTTATTTGAAGAGTTTCAATCTGGGTTCAGAATTCATCATAGTACTGAAACAGCCTTAGTGAAGGTCACTAATGACCTCTTTATCACATCTGATAATGGACTCATTTCTGTACTTGTCCTTTTAGATCTTAGTGCAGTCTTTGATGCTATTGACCATGATATTCTACTTGATAGATTAGACCACTACGTTGGACTAAATGGAACTTTGCTGCAGTGGTTTAGATCTTATTTTTCCAATAGACTTCAGTTTGTTCATGTCAATAATGAGTTTTCTTCCAACTCTAAGCTCAGTCATGGAGTTCCGCAGGGATCTGTGTTAGGCCCTACTGTTTTTAGTTTATGTATGCTTCCATTAGGCAACATCATTAGAAAGCACTGTATACATTTTCATTGTTATGCAGATGACACACAATTATACCTGTCAATGAAGCCCGATTATTGTAATCAATTAGCCAAGTTAGATGCCTGTCTTAAGGAAATCAAAGCTTGGATGACTTGTAATTTTCTGCTATTAAACCCAGATAAGACTGAAGTCATTCTTGTTGATCAAAAAAAAACCTTAGAAATACCATTCCAAATCAAACTCTTAATTTGGATGCGGCTACGCTTACTCTGAATAGCTCCCTGAGGAACCTTGGAGTTATTTTTGATCAAGATCTGTTTTTTAATTCACATATTAAATTTATTTCTAAGACTGCCTTCTATCATCTGCGCAATATTGCCAAGATTAGGAGCATCTTGTCTCTGAGTGATGCTGAGAAACTGATCCACACTTTTGTTAGCTCTGGATTAGATTATTGTAACTCATTATTATCAGGTTGTCCTAAAATATCTTTAAAACGTCTTCAGTTGATCCAAAATGCTGCAGCAAGAGTTTTAATAGGTACTAGAAAGAGAGATCATATCTCTCCGGTTCTGGCCTCCCTTAACTGGCTTCCCATAGAGTTTAGAATTAAGTTTAAAATCCTTCTTCTCACTTACAATGCTCTTAATAATCAGGCCCCCTTTTATATAAAAGATCTGATATTACCCTATCATCCTAACAGAGCACTACGCTCCCAAAATGCTGGATTACTTGTGATACCTAGAATCTCCAAAAGTACAGTGGGAGGCAGAGCCTTCTGCTATCAAGCTCCTTTCCTGTGGAACCAGTTACCAATCTGGGTTCAGGAGTCAGACTCGATCTCTGTTTTTAAGAATAGCATAAAAACCTTCCTCTTCAATATAGCCTACGATTAGGGAGGGATCTTGTGTCTCTTAACCGTCCCTTTGTTTTGCTGTTAATAGATTTAGGCAGCACAGCAACTCACCCTTGGCCGGGGGATCCTGGGTTTGATCCCAGCCCCCGACCAACAGTGATCTGTGTGGAGTTTGCATGTTCTCCCCGTGTCTGCGTGGGCTTACTCCAAGATTTCTCCGGTTTCCTCCCACA
This sequence comes from Pholidichthys leucotaenia, assembly GCA_020510985.1. Classification (NCBI taxonomy): domain Eukaryota; kingdom Metazoa; phylum Chordata; class Actinopteri; order Cichliformes; family Pholidichthyidae; genus Pholidichthys; species Pholidichthys leucotaenia. Next base: position 177,236,516 of record CM035839.1, on the reverse strand, counting down.
TGTCAAAAACATGCAAGTTAGGTTAATTGGCATCAAACTGGGGATTCTAAATTGTCCTTAGGTATGACTGTGAGAGTGAATGGTTGTCTGTCTCTCTGTGTTGGCCCTGCGATGGACTGGCGATCTGTCCGGGGTGTACCCTGCCTCTCGCCCAAGGATGCTGGGATAGGCTCCAGCCCCCCCGCAACCCGAAAAGGATTAAGCAGAAGAAGATGAATGAATGAATGAGATTTAGACTGCTGGGTGACCTCTAATAATATTCTTGGCTTCTCTCCATTAATGTTTGCTCACTTTATGTCTGTTCTTTTCATCTTCTCTATCCCCTCACCCCCCAGCCAGTCGGGCAGATGACTGCCCCTCCCTGAGCCTGGTTCTGCTAGATGTTTCTTCCTGTTAAAATGGAGTTATTCCTCTCCACCGTCACCAAGTGCTTGCTGACAGGGGATTGCCTGACTGCTGGGGTCTTTCTGCAGTTGTGGGGTTTCCCCTACATTTGAAAGTGCTATGAGATGACTATTGTTGTGATATGGCGCTATATAAATAAAGTTGAATTGAATCTAGCTGTCACTAAGTAGTAGCTTAAGGCAGTGTCTCTCAATCTGGAGTCCGCGCGCCCCTGGAGGGGCGCCTGAGTCCATGAGGGGGTCCCAAGCTCCGTCTGTTTTGAGGTCATGAAATGCGTGGGTAAAAAAAATGCATATATTTTATATGGATTTTTTTTTTTTTTTATCCACGCATTTCTAGGTGGACATGTTGTGAAGCGAATGTATTTAACTAATAAAATTTGTTGGGAAAAAAGTTTTTTAATATTGCATGCTCCACCGCCAAGCAATGGCAGGTAAAAAACGTTCAGAAGACCTCAGTAACACCCTGTCAACTGTTGTCAAAATCGTGAACTTTGTTAAAGTGCACCCTGCTGATGAGCGACTTTTTGCACTACTGTGCGAAGATGAAGTGCACCAAAAATTACTGCTCCACACTGAAGTACGATGGTTGTCAAGGCGACAGGTGGTTGTGTGTTTTATTGAATTGTAAGACAAAGTTAAAGAATTCTTGCATGACCACAATCGGCCACTTTATGAGCAGCTGACAGACGCATTTTGGATCCAAGTGGCATACCTGGCAGACACATTCACTCTTTTCAACGAAACAAATAAGCGGATGCAGGGACCTGAATCAAACATCCTACAATGCAAAGACGAACTAGATGCTTTTGTGCGAAAACTGGAGTACAGGGTCGCTAACATGTCAAAAGGGGAGTTGCAGCAGTTTCCACTTCTGCAGAAGCAGTCCGGTTGCACCGTGCATGCATCTTTATGCATGGACTTCACGCGCCACATGAACCTGCTGTGTGATGAGATGAGGAGTCGCTTTGCCGAAATCAACGAATATTTATCCAAGGAACCATGGGTGATGGACCCCTACATTTCCAATCACAAGGATGTTGAATACTTGGGCTGTGAAGATGAGCTGTGTGACCTTCAATCTGATTCAGTGTCAAAAAATTATTTCCAAGAAAACGGATACAAAAAGTTTTGGATCGTCAAAGGACACACCGTCATGCCTACACTGGCCAAACACGCAATCAAGAGGGTCATTCTTCCTTTTGGTACTACATGCCTGTCTGAGGCAGCTTTTAGTGCCCTTCTAACAATAAAAACAAAAGTAAGGAACAGGCTGGATGTCCACCAGGACTTTAGACTGGCTATCACCACTGTCACTCCAAACATCACATCCCTGGTCAGAGACATGCAAGATCAAGGTACACATTAATATTATTTTTTGAATAAACAGACTGGAGAGAGTAAAAAGCAAAGAATAATTTTTTGCAATGTTAATTACTGGGTAGTGTTATGAGAAAGAGCAGTCAAGGCTATTTGTTCTTTGTGTATGACAGGGGTGTTTTTAGGCCTACTGCCATTAGGCCCAGACTGACTGACTTTTAGGCCTTTACTGATTTATGCTGTCATGTGTATGTATACCCACTATTTTGGTTGTTAGAAATTTTTGCTTGAACAAAGGACATGTTTTTGTTAACACTTCTGTTTCATACCTCTGGCAAAGATGAAAACTTGATGTTACTGACAATGAACAATGAAGACTCAGGACTGCCTTCTGGTGTAAAAAAGGCCATATTTAAAAGTAATGCTGTCTTAAAACAAAAGGACAATTTTTTTTAATACCATTGTAGTCATTTGCCACATTTATTTTTTGTCTGTGTGATACACATGTTCAAATAATTCAATTTAGCTTAAGTATAAAGGAAAACAAATCTACATTTCAAAACAAATGGAATAGGTTAAGCACAAAACTGATGTTATTTTTTTTCTAAATACAAACATGAACAAAATTGTTGGTACCCCTCTGTTAATGAAAGAAAAACCCACAATGGTCACAGAAATAACTTGAATCTGACAAAAGTGGTAATAAATACAAATTCTATGAAAATTAACCAATGAAAATCAGACAATGTTTTTGAATTGTGGTTCAACAGAATTATTTTAAAAAACAAACTCATGAAACAGGCCTGGACAAAAATGATAGTACCCTTAAGTTAATATTTTGACGCACAACCTTTTGAGGCAATCACTGCAATCAAACGATTTCTGTAACTGTCAGTGAGACTAATGCACCTCTCAGCAGGTATTTTGGCCCACTCATCATGAGCAAACTGCTCCAGTTGTCTCAGGTTTGAAGGGTGCCTTCTCCAGACGGCATGTTTCCGCTCCTTCCACAGATGTTTAATAGGATTTAGATCAGGACTCATAGAAGGCCACTTTAGAATAGTCCAATGTTTGGCTCTTAGCCATTCTTGGGTGTTTTTGACTGTGTGTTTTGGGTCATTATCCTGTTCCAAGACCCATGACCTGCGACTGAGACCAAGCTGTCTGACACTGGGCAGCACATTTCTCTCTAGAATACCTTGATAGTCTTGATATTTCATTGTACCCTGCACAGATTCAAGACACCCTGTGCCAGATGCAGCAAAGCAGCCCCAGAACATAACAGAACCTCCTCCATGTTTCACAGTAGGGACAGTGTTCTTTTCTTGGTATGCTTCATTTTTGCGTCTGTGAACATAGAGCTTATGTGCCATGCCAAAAAGTTCAGCTTTGTCTCGTCTGTCCATAGGACATTCTTCCAGAAGTGTTGTGGCTTGTCAACATGCAGTTTGGCAAATTCCAGTCTGGCTTTTTTATGATTTGTTTTCAACAGTGGTGTCCTCCTTGGTCATCTCCCTTGAAGTCCACTATGGCTCAAACAACGACTGATGGTAGGATCTGACACTGATGTACCTTGACCTTGGAGTTCACCATGAATGTGTTTAGAGGTTGTTCTGGGCTCTTTTGTTACCATTTGTATTATCCGTTTCCTCCTGCGGCCACGTCCAGGGAGGTTGGCTACAATCTCGTGGATCTTAAATTTCTGAATAATATGTGCAACTGTAGTCACAGGAATATCAAGCTGCTTGGAGATGGTCTTATAGCCTTTACCTTTAACATGCTTGTCTATAATTTTCTTTCTGATCTCCTGAGACAACTCTCTCCTTTGCTTCCTCTGGTCCATGTTTCGTGTGGTACACACCATGTCACCAAACAGCACAGTGACTACTTGTCACCCTTTAAATAGGCCGACTGACTGATTACAAGTTTGTAGACACCTGTGATGTTAATTAGAGGACACATCTTGGTTTTCAACCAGTTTCAACGTCACTACAGAATAGCCACGTGCAACAGAGTATAGTTCAGGCTGTGTGCGGGTTTATGTCACCAGACAGAGTGAGGGTAGAGTGATCAATTTATAGGGCCTTTCTTAATTGTCAGCAGATGGTGCACAAGGCTGCAGGGAGTGAGTCTAATCAGAGGGAGAGAGGGAGAAAGATCGCACATAGGAACTATTACAGCTGTAAGCTATACCGTACTCATCAAAATTAAAAGAAACGATTGTTTGAAATACATCACGCTGTGCGTAATGAATCTGTATAATGTAGGAGTGTCACTTTTTGAATTGAATTATATATATACACTACCGTTCAAAAGTTTGGGGTCACTTAGAAATTTCCTTATTTTTGAAAGAAAAGCACTGTTTTTTTCAATGAAGATAACTTTAAACTAATCAGAAATACACTCTAATATCTAATATACATTGCTAATGTGGTAAATGACTATTCTAGCTGCAAATGTCTGGTTTTTGGTGCAATATTTACATAGGTGTATAGAGGCCCATTTCCAGCAACTATCACTCCAGTGTTCTAATGGTACAATGTGTTTGCTCATTGCGTCAGAAGGCTAATGGATGATTAGAAAACCCTTGTGCAATCATGTTAGCACAGCTGAAAACAGTTTAGCTGTTGAGAGAAGCTATAAAACTGACCTTCCTTTGAGCAGGTTGAGTATCTGGAAAAAATTATTTCAAATACAAATCATTATTTCTAACGTTGTCAATGTCTTGACTATATTTTCTATTCATTTTACAACTCATGGTGGTAAATAAGTGTGACTTTTCATGGAAAACACAATAATTGTCTGGGTGACCCCAAACTTTTGAACGGTAGTGTATATACAGTATATACACAACTGTTTATTTTTTCTACCTTGGTGTAATTGTGTAATTTTAGTATATTATTGTACTTGTTTTTATGTTATTTTATTGTCTTTTATTCTGCACCAAACTGCTGACTAGTACATGTGTGAAACATCATTTTTTCAAATGTTATTTTAAAATATCAAATAAATGAATCTTGAATTTGAAGTAGAGGTAGAGGTAGCCTATTATATTATAGCATCTGTGCTGAAATAATACAGATATTCAGAGAAATGCACAGTAAAATTTGTTTTATATTGGTTGCAGCAAGAAGAAAAGACCCAGCAACCAGGGGACCCCAAGCAGAATCTGGCCCCTGTGGAGGAGCTTACCTTAATAAATAATGTCAGTCTCCTGTCACTGGAGGGGAGGGGAAGGGGGTCTCCGCAAACTCCAGAAGAGGTGGATGTCATTTTCCAAAGGATTTAATATGCTAAAGAGCAGTCCAATCACTGAGCTCTTATCTGGATCTTAACCTGCTCCTGAGCAGGTTAGCTTCACAGCATAAGTGTCCATGGTGATCTACTCTGGTAAGAAGTTACCACCCTAAACTTAATCCCTGCTTCGTAGTACAGGCCCCAGGACACTCTTGAAAAAGTGATTTCCAATCTTAGTCTTTCCTGATTCAATAAATCACTCAAATTTAACAATAAACATGACTTAGATCGTTTGTCCCATACTAGCATATTCACTTAGTGGTGGTTGAGATCTCTATCCACAAGGAGGTTGTGTTATAGTATGTACAGCCGTGGACAAAATTGTTGGTACCCCTCTGTTAATGAAAGAAAAACCCACAATGGTCACAGAAATAACTTGAATCTGACAAAAGTGGTAATAAATAAAAATTCTATGAAAATTAACCAATGAAAATCACACAATGCTTTTGAATTGTGGTTGAACAGAATTACTTTAAAAAACAAACTCATGAAACAGGCCTGGACAAAAATGATGGTACCCCTAGAAAAGATTGAAAATAAGGTGACCATAGGGACATGTTCAACCAAGATGTGTCCTCTAATTAACAACCAAGGACGACACCACTGTTGAAAACAAATCATAAAAAAAGCCAGACTGGAATTTGCCAAACTGCATGTTGACAAGCCACAAAGCTTCTGGGAGAATGTCCTATGGACAGATGAGACAAAACTGGAACTTTTTGGCAAGGCACATCAGCTCTATGTTCACAGACGCAAAAATGAAGCATACCAAGAAAAGAACACTGTCCCTACTGTGAAACATGGAGGAGGTTCCGTTATGATCTGGGGCTGCTTTGCTGCATCTGGCACAGGGTGTCTTGAATCTGTGCAGGGTACAATGAAATATCAAGACTATCAAGGTATTCTAGAGAGAAATGTGCTGCCCAGTGTCAGACAGCTTGGTCTCAGTCGCAGGTCATGGGTCTTGGAACAGGATAATGACCCAAAACACACAGCTAAAAACACACAAGAATGGCTAAGACCAAAACATTGGGCGGGCGGACCCGGGGGTCTCCCGGGTCGGCGGACGGAGCCACGGTTTGCAGCGGGAGACGTTACAGCGGGGAGCAGCTAGTGCTAGCTAGCACTTGGCCGCCGCCTGGTGCTAATGGGAAACTCGACATACCGGGAGCTGTAGCGAAAACGACGCGGGTGCCAGGCTGGAGTTTAGGCGGCGTGAAAGAAATATAAGACAGAATAATAAAGAGCGATGGCAAGAACCAAGCAGACCGCCCGTAAAATCTACTGGAGGAAGAAGCCCCCCAGGAGACAGCTAGCCACCAGGGCTGCTCGGAGAGGCGCTCCGGCCACCGGCAGAGTGAAGAGGCCTCGCCGTCACAGGTCACAGGCCCGTGGCTCTGAGAGAGATCCGTCACTTCCAGAAATCCACGGAGCTGCTCATCCGTAAGCTGCCCGTCCAGCGCCTGGTGAGGGAGATCGCTCAGGACTTCAAGACCGTCCTGCGTTTCCTGAGCTTCGCCGTCATGGCTCTGCAGGAGACCAGCGAGGCCCACCTGGTGATCTCTTCTTCGCTAAGGGGGTCACCATCATGCCCAAAGACTTCCAGCTGGCCCGCTGCATCCGCGGAGAGAGAGCTTAGACTTTCTGCTGCACATTCACCAGCCATAATGCTCTGCACTGTGTGTCTATATATATACATTTATAGTAATATGGACATATGTTTACTAGATGATGTTTTTTCTTGCCTTCTGATTGTTGCTCTGAGTGTTGCTATCCCTATGCTGTTGCAATCCTGGAATTTCCCCATTGTGGGACTAATAAAGGTTTTTATCTTATTCTAAAGTGGTCTTCTATGAGCCCTGATCTAAATCCTATTGAACACCTGTGGAAGGAGCGGAAACATGCCATCTGGAGAAGGCACCTTTCAAACCTGAGACAACTGGAGCAGTTTGCTCATGAGGAGTGGGCCAAAATACCTGCTGAGAGGTGCAGATGTCTCATTGACGGTTACAGAAATCATTTGATTGCAGTGATTGCCTCTAAAGGTTGTGCGTCAAAATATTAAGTTAAGGGTACCATCATTTTTGTCCAGGCCTGTTTCATGAGTTTGTTTTTTAAAATAATTCTGTTGGACCACAATTCAAAAGCATTGTCTGATACCACTTTTGTAAGATTCAAGTTATTTCTGTGACCATTGTGGGTTTTTCTTTCATTAACAGAGGGCAACCAACAATTTTGTCCACGTGTGTATGCAAATGTGTCAGAGTGTAAACTTTCCAGGCTCCAACACTGAGGGGTATGACTGTGATCTTTTTCATATCCCTAGTTTATCTAAGAGAAAGATATGAGAAAGATATGAGAAAGAGAGAGATATGACGATAAAGAGAGATAAAAGATATGACAAAGATATGAGATTTGGTAGACCTTGTAAGGATATTTGGAAGGCTACAATGTGCAGTTTTGTATTTGATTTTACATTGATCCCTTCTTTGAATGTGAGCTCTGGATTCATGAATTGTTATTTACAGACATATTGAAGCTGAGTTTGAAACTTTTGCAGTGATGCAACATTAACAAAATCAGTCCAGAACTAAGCTGCCTGGTTGACCCGGCTGTTGGTTTTTCATGGCGGCAGGTAACTTTTGATTATACTCATTACCTTATTCTGTAAAACATGGCCAGTAATAATAACAATCAAAATTGATATTTTTGATGACATTAAGATTCATTGTTTTGTTTCAGTATCTCTACAGCTGTATCATTCTCAGCCAGCAGATTTCAGGCCTCAGGAAAAAAAGAAAACAATGTTGCTTAAAAGAAGAATTCATAGTTTGGATATACATAAAGGATTTTAAAATCTTTTTTAGTAATTCAAGCATTTCTTCTTTTTTTCTGTTGTATTTATGGGTTACTGCATATGGATGCAATCAGTGCCTCTGTCAGCTGTTCAGAAAATGGATCACTCAAGAAAGTGCAGTAGGTGAGAGTTGGCCATGTTCTAAAAACAACTTCTCATTTCCTTTTTTTCTTGGACTCACATCTCAATTAAAAAGTCCTTCCAGACCTTAATAGGCAATTTATTTTGTGTTTATGTACAGTGCTGAGCGTACAATAGTCCTGATATCTTAACAGTGCTGAGGCGTGCAGAAAGAAACGCTTCAGAAATTGGGTGGGGCTGGGCTTGGAGTTTGTGTGTTGGGGGTGGGTGGGTAACCCTCCCGAATATGAAATGTGATCAAATTACCCTGCCTCACACCTCATATTAGCATACATCAGATCAAACGGCCTTGGACTCAGTGATTATGGATCCCAGCGTGTGTTCAGTTTCAACCCTGTTTTGCGTCCAATTATCATATCATTATCATATTGCTCCTCAGCTGCTGTGTAGTCAATTTAGTCAACATGGTGCTCAGGGGAGTGGCAAACACGGTCTATCCAGACTCTGTCCATCCAACCAGCAAGACCTTTCTTTTATTTCAGCACTGGTGAAATGGTCATGGCACCATAAACTCTGAATCATCTTTTCCATTGTGCTGGTTTGACCTTGAGAATGCAAAACAGTGTCTCTCTTGTAAATCAGAGGAGAATGTCCCAACCACAGATTACTATACATCTGTGACTGGACAGAAATGAGCTCCCAGTTTTTGGATGGAGGCGTCTATGCATTCATAGAAGCAACAACAAAAGCCTGGCATAAACTCATTAAATTTTGCACTTTGCAGATAAAAAGCTTAAAGGGGACATGTTTTGGCAATTTTCCACATGTTGACACAGTTCCCAGAGGTCTTGATGATATGTCTATGACATACTTTGCTCAGAACACCTCAGGGATTAAATATTGCAGCACCATTTTCCACCCAGTTTAAGTACCTTTTCTCAAAATTATGATTTTCAGTGCATGTTGCTTTAAATACTAATGAGCCCCAGTTCTTCCATCATTTCTGAGATCTGAGGTTGGCACCATATTGAGGGTAATATTAGTTTGCTAGCTAATGGCTCCTGAGTCAACCACAGCCTGAGCTAAATAACATAAAACTGGCTGAACATGAGAACGTAAAAGCACAAATAAAGTGTGGTTTGAATGGTAGATAAAATATGACTGGTCCCTGAAGTAAAACGAGTACAGAAACAAAGCATAATTTGTGAATTATTAACTCTGCTAATGGGAGCTAATTACTAGTGGTGGGAGAGCCATCCTGTCCAGAGTATAATAAACTAATAAACTAAAATAACATCTAGAAATAAGATTTATTGCCAAGTTTTGGTAGATGATCTGGCTAGGATCAGGGATGTCTTGTGGGGTGAATAGATTATGTTGTGGAGGAATGGATCAGGCAAGATGCGACTAGCTGGAAGGTTGCAGAGTTTTATTTTCCTCCAACATCATGAGACGCACTTTGCAGATCTGTGAACTACTGTGCTGTACTGTCTGTGCTGTCTTTTTGAGGCATGTATCGTCAGCTCTTTTATATGTTATACAAACAGAGAGAATGTATGGCACATTAGCATATTGATATACATATCAGTCAATACATATGATTAGCCTGACCAACTGGCGCCTGGACGTCTTCTCCTTAATCCGGGGATGTATATACAATAGTCCATTGTTCTGGTTGTCCCCCCAGGGGCTCTCTGTCCATATGTGAATGGTCCTCTGCTTCTTCCAGACCTTCTGAGTGTGAGGATGAATGTCCCTGTAGATTGTGGTGAGTCACCACAGCCCCCCCCCCCAGAACACTCAGAGGGGGCTGTGACCCCCCCCCCCCCATTTGGGCTCCAGCTCCGTTAGAACTGTCCTGCTGTAGAGGAGTGTCGGATGGCTTGTCAGTCCGTGGGGAGAACGGGGGAGGGGTGGAAAGGACAGTGTGCTCCGCTCCGAGTTCCAGCACGTTGAACGGCCGTGAACCGTGGGTGCACGGGGAAGGTTCGCGTTGTGCGTAATGGAACAAGATGGCGATCGGCCAGCTTTAGGGAGTGAGGTGCGGGAAAAGTGCTGTGGAGGAGGAGGAGGAGGAGGGTGGGAGTAAGTGAGTGCCGGCCTGGGACGTCAAAGGTGTCTGGGCCGCGCAAAAATTGCGTGTGGATCCGCGATGGTGAGGGACTTTCCCGGTCACCCTGGCGGTGATCCACAGCGCCTGTGAAAAAAAATTGAGTCTCTGACTCCTCTCGCGGCTCGGTCCAGCGAGGGTGTGGGGAAAGCAAACGGCCAAATTCCTCGAGGATGCGTAGCGGCCGTGAAACAACTGCAGCTGTGTGAGGGACTTGGCGGTTTGGCTTTTAGGTGTGGAAGCAGCCCTAAAGCCATCGGGGACAGCAATCGGCTAAATTCCCCTTGTGTGCCGTGGCTGAGAAACCCATACAAAGTCCTGTGTGCGGGCTGCACGTCTGCTTCAGGTGTGTGAGCAGCCCTGAAGGTTCTGACTGTGGCGATCGGCCGTGTTTCTCGGGCATGTGCAGCGGCGGAGGATGCTCTATCAGTCTGTGGAGCCGGTTTTGTCCCTGTGCATGGCGCGCACTTGGCGCAGTGACCACAAGCTGGCAGTTGCGCTGTCCTCGTAATCCTGCGGTGTGCGTGCAGGGCTTCTGTGCGTGGGAGGTCCGCTGTCGGGAGTTTAGTCAGAGTCAGGGAGCTCGGTGGAAATCAACGCAGACAGTGTCGATAATCGTCCCCGTTCAGGCTGCTTCCTTTGTTTCGCTCATGTCGCCGTTCATGGTGCGTGTTGGTCCAAGCGCTGCGCTCCGGAGCGCACACTCCGGTGAGGATGAAGAGGTTGCAGGCGTTCTCTGGTCCTCTGTGTCCACAGCGCTGTGAGAGGGAGCAGACGGTCATTCTCTCTCGTCAGGTCACCAGTGTGGATGGAAAAGATCAGGCGAGGGGCACACCATGACACGTCGGGTCACCAGTGTGGAGGGATAATCAAGTGAGATATGACGAGCTGGAAGGTTGCAGCATTTTATTTCCTCCATCAAAATGAGACGCACTTGTAGCGCTGTGTGCTACAGTGGTCTACTGTGCTGTGCTCTGTGCGCTGTGTTGTGATGTGTTCTGCTGTGTCCACAGTGCGGTGAGAGGGAGCAGATGGTCATTCTCTCTTGTCAGGTCACCAGTGTGGAGGGAAAAGATCAGGCGAGGGGTGCACCATATCACGTCGGGGTCACTAGTGTGGAGGAATGGATCAGGCGAGATGCGACGAGCTGGAAGGTTGCAGAGTTTTATTTTCCTCCAACATCATGAGACGCACTTTGCAGATCTGTGAACTACTGTGCTGTACTGTCTGTGCTGTCTTTTTGAGGCATGTATCGTCAGCTCTTTTATATGTTATACAAACAGAGAGAATGTATGGCACATTAGCATATTGATATAAATATCAGTCAATACATATGATTAGCCTGACCAACTGGCACCTGGACGTCTTCTCCTTAATCCGGGGATGTATAAACAATAGTCCATTGTTCTGGTTGTCCCCCCAGGGGCTCTCTGTCCATATGTGAATGGTCCTCTGCTTCTTCCGGACCTTCTGAGTGTGAGGATGAATGTCCCTGTAGATTGTGGTGGGTCACCACAATATAACTATTTCTAAAGAAACCACCCTTACTCAAACTAAGCTAATGACACAATTTGTTTGGTAGGGTGACTAGAGTTTATGGAGCGGAACCATTAAAACCCCAGTGGGCCACTTAGGCAGCTCCATAGTAGCACTGCTGGTATGCATATTTAGGTGTTCCTGACATGGCATAACACTAGACCCAGGAGCAGACACGGAAGACAATGTTTTAAGGTGACTGTAACAATAATCTTTACTGACAATAATACTGCAATAATGTGATAGTGGTGAGGATCTGGCAACCCTGTAGGGGAGAGAACAGAAACAACAGTGAGGATTTGATGAGGAGATAATATTGTTGTTATGCTTACTGGTTTCTTCTGGTAGAAACAGCAGTGAATTACAGCAGATCCAATGATGGAGTTCGTCAGGGAAGGAGTCCTGTTGGTACAGGTTGTAGAGTAGTCAGGCACAAACTAGTGATGTTATGCTCAACACCTCCCACTCGCCACTGATTCGAGCAATATAAAGCGGAAGTGTCATGAGCAGTGCATCGAGTGCTGTTTCAGCACACCCACAGTCACATGACCATAGCAAGCGAGGCCTCGTTATGTCGGTCACATCACGTGACTTGAGGGCTCATGAGAAGTTTGAGAGGGTTCTACTGGAATTTTTGTTGTTGTTGTTTGCTTTGTATCGTTTGTTCCTGCCATCCAATTTTGAATAGACCTTGGATGGCCAAATGCTCAAAGAAAAAGCATTGAGATTTTTTCAGGTCTTCCACTCAGATGCAGTTCTGACACTCAGTCAGCAGATGGAATTCTTTTTTAAATGTTTCATAACACTGTGCTGATCATAAAGCTATTGTCTCAAAATTGTTCATTGTTTCATAAGGCCTCAGTTTCACCATCACTAGCACAAACGGAAAGGAAGGTGGCAGTCAAGCAGACTAAGACAGCAGTTCTCAAATCCAAGAGGTGTGCTTTATTACAGTGTTCTCCATTAAAACTCAAAATAAACTTAAATAAGGAAAAATGTGACTCAAAAAACTAAATCAAACTAAACATAATTCATGACATCATAGCCTCACCTTTCTCTTCAGAGGGAGTTTCCAAATGTATCTAAATAGGTTTTCTATTTGAAACCGACTGGACCTAATTACACCACTGATTACAATAGTTGGACCTTCATATAGCATTAGAATGTAAACTATAAATAATTGAGCAACAAACTCATTTACATAACTAAATGAAATTATTATAAATGGCTAATACTAACAAAATACAGTATAATAAATTGCAAAAGTAAACTAAAGGAAAATTCCCATAAAGAAAAAAAACACCTCCTCATAGTTTGAACTAGTGATAGTGAAACAATGAACAACTTTGAGACAATTGCTTCACGATGAACACAGTATTATGAAACATGTAATAAAGACTGCCATCTGCTGACTGAGTGTCAGAACTGCATCTGAGTGGAAGACCTGAAAAAGTCAATACAAAGAGTATTGAGACTTTCAGAGGTTGCACTACACTTTTTTTAGCTGTAATTTTCTCAGACAGGCTTGTAAAATTCTGTTAATCTGTTATCTACCATTTTAATCGACTTTAATTAGATCACTCTCCATGCAATCTGTCAAATGATAGACAGCTTTCAGAATTTTTAGTCGTTGCTGGAAAAATTCTGTCAAAGGACAGTTTTCAGTGAACGAAACTTCTGATACATATATGTATATATATAGTATGTAGAGGGAGATGGGAAAATCTATGTTGTAGAACATCAGGGAACTTGCTGGTGCTTGTGCAATTGGGGAGTGTTTAAAGATTTTTATTCAAAAAAGAAGCATTTCAAAAGTGTGTGGTTTCGGTCTGCTCCTCTTGTGGCTTACTACCTCTCCAGCTTTGGAGAAGGCCCTCTCACATAGCACTGATGTTGCTGGCATGTGGAGATACTATTTTGCTATCTTGCAAAGGTTTGGGTATATGGTTTTGTGCGTTGCCCAGTAACAGAGTGAGTCTTCTCTTCTGGAGAGGTAGGAATCAGACAAATAACGATGAACTTCCACTGTGTCATCTGCTGCTGCACTTTGAAAGTGCTGTGTTTCACCTAAACAAAAAGAAAAAAACAATGTAATTGGCAATCTTTTATAATAAGAAAATGATGCTTAAAGTAATAACATAATACAAACCAACTCTGCTATCCAAAAGCTCTGACAAGTTTTCTTCTGCTGAAGGCCCAGGTTCTTCCTCTGCTGCTGACTGATGGAGTTGATAACATTTTTACATGTGGCTAGAAAGGTCTGAAAAGCACAATAACATGGAATAATAAATGGTTACCTGCTATGTTGATGGCATTGTCCTCTCCATCCTCGTGGTCGCAGCGCATTCAGCAGTGAATTTTGACATGGACTCTTGTGCAAGTGTTTCATTGCCAGAAACCTGATGTTTTAAATTGTGGGTCCACTCAGTCAAAAAAAAAAACACACCTTACACTCTCAAAAAACTGACATTCAACAACACAAACAACTCTCCTATCTTCTAGTGCTTGTGTGAATGAGTGTGTATTCATGTATCTCTGTGTAATATTTATTAAATGTAATGTTTTTGTTTGTTACTCAACCTAAACCTAATTCTAACTTGTGTAATACTCTCCCTGACTTATATTCAAATGCCCAACCCTCTCAAACTTCCCACGAGCCCTCAAGTCACTTGATGTGACCGACATAACGAGGCTTCGCTTGCTACGGTCACGTGACTGTAGGCATGCTGAAACAGTGCTCGATGCACTGCTCATGACACTTCCGCGTTATATTGCTCAAATCAGTGTTGAGTGGGCGCCGTCGAGCGCAACATCACTAGTCAGCCTGTATCTAGTCTACCGAGCCCTGATCTTTGCTTGCCTCTGGATTCTGGAAATAGCCTGGATTTGGATATTCTCAGATTTGTGCACATCCTCATTTCCCCAGAAGTAAGTCGACTTACCGCCGTGCCTTCACTGCTCTTCACTTTCACCCCCCAGCACTGAGGCCTGGCCTCAGCTGCACCTCTTCACCGCTCTCTCTGGCAACCTGCTTCCCCAGCATGCACTGCAAAAACTGTTACCTAGATCTAACACAAAAAATTAAGACAACATTTTCCAAGCAATTTTTTGTCATTTAGTGAACTGGTATTTTAATTTAGGAAGGCTTCATATGCATTTCACTTTATGCAAAAAAAAAATTAAGTAGGCTCAAAGTGAAACAGCCAAAAAACTGAGTAACGCCAAAGTGAAAAATGTCAATATACTAAATGTATCAGACCTAATCAAAATAAGTAACATTTAATATATAAAGTCATGATGTATCTATGCTTAAAATAATTAAATAATATTACCAAAAATTATTGAGACGTATGTTTCCAACATTTATTCAGTCATTACTACACAAACACTGAACATTTAAATATATCAATATTCAGTACATACCAGAACTTACAATCTCAGGTTATTCAGTGCTGCTAAATATAACACATTCATGATACATGTTTTTCACTGTGTATATAACAAAACATTTTAACATTACAATTACATGCAATTTTTACTTTTAACTTATAAAACAAAGCTTAGTAAAACACTTTCATAGTACTGTGTATATAATCTTGAAAAAGACAAACTGCCCATTTTCAACATCGTATCCATCATTCATCTAATGCAGGGGTCACCAACCTTTTTGAAACCAAGAGCTACTTCATGGGTATCGAGTCATGTGAAGGGCACCAACTTGACACACTCCTCTAAAATAACAAATTGTGTGTGTGTGTGTATATATATATATATATACTGTATATATATATACACTACCGTTCAAAAGTTTGGGGTCACTTAGAAATTTCCTTATTTTTGAAAGAAAAGCACTTTTTTTCAATGAAGATAACTTTAAACTAATCAGAAATACACTCTATACATTGCTAATGTGGTAAATGACTATTCTAGCTGCTAATGTCTGGTTTTTGGTGCAATATCTACATAGGTGTATAGAGGCCCATTTCCAGCAACTATCACTCAAGTGTTCTAATGGTACAATGTGTTTGCTCATTGCGTCAGAAGGCTAATGGATGATTAGAAAACCCTTGTGCAATCATGTTAGGTCTGCAATGCTGTAATTGCTGCAAATGGAGGATTCTTTGACGAAAGCAAAGTTTGAAGGAAAAAATTATTATTTCAAATACAAATCATTATTTCTAACCTTGTCAATGTCTTGACTATATTTTCTATTCATTTTACAACTCATGGTGGTAAATAAGTGTGACTTTTCATGGAAAACACAAAATAATTGTCTGGGTGACCCCAAACTTTTGAACGGTAGTGTATATACTACTGTTCAAAAGTTTGACATTGACAAGGTTAGAAATAATGATTTGTATTTGAAATAATAATTTTTTCCTTCAAACTTTGCTTTCGTCAAAGAATCCTCCATTTGCAGCAATTACAGCATTGCAGACCTAACATGATTGCACAAGGGTTTTCTAATCATCCATTAGCCTTCTGACGCAATGAGCAAACACATTGTACCATTAGAACACTGGAGTGATAGTTGCTGGAAATGGGCCTCTATACACCTATGTAGATATTGCACCAAAAACTAGACATTTGCAGCTAGAATAGTCATTTACCACATTAGCAATGTATAGAGTGTATTTCTGATTAGTTTCAAGTTATCTTCATTGAAAAAAGTGCTTTTCTTTCAAAAATAAGGAAATTTCTAAGTGACCCCAAACTTTTGAACGGTAGTGTGTGTGTATATATATATATATACACATAAATAAGTAATTATCAATAACTTAGAGTGGGTAACAGACAAGATCAATATTCAACACTTTATTTTTATTAATCTCAGCAATTGTTCAGATGATCACTTCTACATTTCATAAAAAAATGTCCAGTTTTCACCAGTCCCTTTTAACCATAAAAAACTAAACCCTTTTAATTCATGAACTATGTTGAACCATGTTTGAAAAAGTTATGCAACATTTAAGAAAAATCAACTTTCATATGAAATAAATCTTATCACATTTTTAACTGAACAAATCTGCTGCAATTCTGCTCAAAATCTGTTACATTTAATAAACACACTTTTGTGTGTTCTTCTTCACTGGAATTATATCCATACAGTTCTTGCCAAGAATCTTGAGCAACCAGCACTGCCCTTTCATGAGAAGCTAAACAAGCACTGAGAGTGCTTATATGCACGGTGGCGCAGTGGTTAGCACCACGGCAGCAGTTTACCCTCGGCCAACAGTGATCTGTGTGGAGTTTGCATGTTCTGGCGGTGCATGTTCTCGTTTTTCATGCAAAAACATGCAGGTTAGGGAGTTAAAGGGCGCTTGCGCACGCAGCGGCTGGTGGCTTGTCACCGGACTGCAGAACAAATCTACCTACGGGTACAAGATAAGTCCAAAAAAAAAAAGAGTGGGTAGTGAAGTGGCGCTTCGCCATTGCCCTGCAAATGAAATACACGCAGCTTCCTTTCACGGTAGTAAAAAAGAACTCTTCCTCCCGCTCACTTTGAAAATGATAAATTTTCTGTCTTTTTTTTTGCCATGTTTTTGGGCTTGGAAACCACACTGCGCCCACCACCTTCACTGCCCGCTAGCTTACGCTCCACAAGCGCGAAGGTTTTGTCATGCGCACAATACTGACCTTTGAACTAGGTCAGAGTTCACCTTAACTTTACGTATAATAAACATATTTTCATTTTTTTTATTTTTAAGACATTGTCATTTTTAAATCTATATAAATGCAAGTGTGATTTTAAAAAATATAAAAAATATAAAATAAAAAATAGCGGCAGAAAAAATTACATCTTAGACGCAGCTCACTTGCGAGTTGTGCTATTTTTAGAACAGGCCTGCGGGCGACATGGTGCCCGCGGGCACCGCGTTGGTGACCCCTGATCTAATGCATCATCTGGCATCAGTGTTGTCAGATGGGAAATGGGAAAAGGAATATTGTACTGTCACTTTAAAATTATCGTATTTTGACCCAAACTATCATATGTACTAAAATAACTTGACAAACCACAGGCTAGGACAGTGTATTTAAAAACAAAGCTATTCTATAAGTATGAAACTGCAGCAACCTAAAGAATAAACACAGGTTATTTGAATGAAACAACTGCTGTATGCAATGTCACACTTAAACACATCCATCCACACAGTGAACTGCACATCTTTGCACAACCACTGCTTCTGTCCTTAAACGTAGGGTCTAACTCCAGGCAAGGTGATAAAGCTGCTGTGCCCAGTGGAGTTGCTTTGTTTTCTTACCAGTGTTCGTGTCCATGCTGCTGGATTCTTTTCTTTTAGTACTTTTTTCCCTCAGAGTCCAAACTCATGTTCACTGATTTTTTTTTTAAATTTGTTTTGGTGCCAGTGCAGCTGTGCAAACAAACATGAGCTGAGCACTGCTGATGTGATTGGCACATTTGGCGGTGAGGAGGAGTCAGCCAGGTATGAGCTGATCAGCTATGAGCATCAGTTTCAGGTGATGTGTGGGTGTTCATGTAAGTCAAAATGACTTCTTTTTTTTTTTTCGGGGGCGGGGGGGGCACAGAAATGCCAAAACTATTGTATATTTTGCCCTTTTTAAAACTATTGATTGTATAGGCCTTAAAACTATTGTATAAATACAATAATTATATATCTAGTAACACTGTCTGGCATCACTGATAGCAGAAGACCAGCAACAACTGCAGGGAGTTTTAGTCCACATTTCTAATTCTGATAGGGGTAAGGTTCAAAAGTGGGATTGTAAAATTTCACATACAGTAACATCTGACCTTAGACCAAAGTGGAACTTAGCAGAACACAATAGTAGCGTCTGTGTGTACTGACATATCTCAGCTTAAACAATCCTCAGGCTGAAACTCAGCTGTTAAAGTGCAGCTTTGCAATGTTATGTGTATTTAGTGTGTATAAAAATTACAATAATAATTTACATAACAGGAATTATGACCTGCAGTTTGAGATTTTTTTTTCCATAGAACATACCAGCACAAGGAATTCCAGAAAAATCCAACTTATAATCTGACAAATGTATACATTCTTGAACAAGATCATACAACAGCCATTCATAATTGCAGGATCAGCAGTCATTGTAGTTCATGTATCCATTTCTGCATATGATAGACACAGGGGAATGTGTTGTAATTACATGTGTGGAATGATCTCACGTCTCAGAAGAGGACAATGAGTCTCCACCGCAACGAGGAGATGGAGGAGCGGCGGTGCAGACCTGAAAAGACTTCCTGACCCCCTGGGGTCAGGTGGAGGAACGGGGGGACATCGGAAGGATATGACAAGGACGTGTGAAGTCGGCTTTTGTTGTGAAATGCATAACGATGTTGGCTTTTGTTGTGTGATGCATAAGTACGGGGGTCTGACTGCGTTCAGCCTCTTTCTGCTTCTGCCTTTGGATGAGACATGTTGGGGATGTGAAGCCGACATTAAATCTGATTTATAAAATCACTCGGCTTCTTCATTTCACGTTCCCCACATTGGTGACCAGACGTGAGGATGGATCAAAGGCGTTCTCCCGTGGCAGACTCGTCGGAGGCGGCCCAAGCAAGCGCCGTCGCCATTAAGCTCCCAGAATTCTGGCAGAACAACCCGAACTCGTGGTTGAAGCAGGCTGAGGCACAGTTTGCGCTCGCAGGGGTGATGACGGACGAAACCAAGTTCTACCACGTCGTCGCCAAGGCTCGACGCCGCCACAGCGCAATGCGCGCGGAGCGTGATACAGCAGCCGCCCGCCAGCGACAAATACGAGGAACTGAAGGCTACTCTCATCGAGATCTTCGTTCCCTCGGCCGAGGAAAGGGCCAAGAGACTACTGGCGATATATGGCCACGGTGGGCACAGACCGTTGGCCCTGATGGAAGACATGCTTCAGCTGAGAGAGACAGACAATGACAACTTCCTCTTTCAGCACATCTTCCTCAGCACTCTCCCGACGCACATGAGAGGGACTCTGGCCAGCATGAGTTGTAAGACCCAGCAGGACTTCCGCGCGCTGGCCCGAGAAGCACAGCGACTCCTCAACTCCTGCGGCGAGCAGATGGTCACAGCAGCAGCGGCAGACCTCGGTGCAGAAGCCCAGGACATCAGGGAGCCAGAGGCAACGGAACAAACCTTGCCCACCATGGCAGCGGCACGGCCGCGATGCAACAGACGAGACGACCTCTGCTACTACCACCGGCGATTCGCTGAGAGGGCATACAAGTGTGTACCACCTTGCAATTTCAAGAGCTCGGGAAACTCCAAAGCCGGGAACCGTTAGCAGCTACGGCTCTCGGCAAGGCCAACAAGCTGCTCTACATAACTGATGAAGGCTCCGGGCGACAATTCCTCATAGACACCGGAGCTCAAAGGAGTTTCATCACCCCATCCTACGCTGACCGGGTGGCTGGACCCCGCGGCAACGGGGCAATGGCAGCGAACGGCTCAATCATCAGCACTTATGGTGAAAGGACCTTGTCTCTCTCCTTACACGGCTGCACTTATGAGTGGACCTTTATCATAGCGGCGGTGAGTTTCAACATGTTAGGGGCTGATTTCTTATGTTCACATGGGTTGTTGGTTGATCTTGCAAACAGACGCTTAATCAATGCACTGTCATTCTCTTCTACCCCCTGTTCAGCTCGAGTGTCCCCACCACCCATGCAGGCCAACGTCGCCACAGCAGGAGGTAAGTTTGACAAACTCCTCACCCAATTTCCAGCACTCACAGTTCCCAAATTTTCGGCAACAGTAGCGAGACACGGGGTGGAGCACTTCATTCCCACAACAGGCCCCCCGGTGTTCGCTAAAGCTCGGCGCTTAGACGCAACCAAGCTCGCCATAGCACGCAACGAGTTCGCCAACCTGGAAAAGCTGGGCATTATTCAGCGCTCGAAAAGCCCATGGGCTTCGCCACTGCATATGGTCCCGAAAGCTGATGGCTCCTGGAGACCTTGCGGCGATTATCACAGATTAAACAATGTTACAGCTCATGACCGCTACCCAATCCCACACATCCAAGATTTTTCACTACATCTGGCAGGTGCGCGTATTTTTTCTAAAATAGACCTGGTCCGCGGCTACCACCAAGTCCCAGTCCGACCTGAGGACGTCCCTAAAACGGCCGTAATAACCCCTTTTGGTCTTTTCGAGTTTCTGCGCATGCCTTTTGGCCTGAAAGGCGCAGCGCAAACATTTCAGCGTATGATGGACGCTGTGTTATGCGATCTTCCTTTCATGTTTATCTACCTCGACGATATTTTGGTCGCCAGCGCGACCGATGAGGAACACGAAAATCACCTCACTACAGTTTTTCAGAGGCTGGAAGAACACGGGTTAATAATTAACCCAACCAAGTGCCTAATTCGGTGAGGCACAGATTGATTTTTTGGGACACCGCGTTTCCGCAGAAGGGGCAGTCCCATTGCCCGACAAGGTGCGCGCAGTGGCAAATTTTCCCCGACCACAAACAGTCAGATCGCTGCAAGAATTTTTGGGAATGGTAAATTTTTACAACCGGTTCCTACCCCGCGCAGCTCAGCTCAAGCAGCCGTTATACACCGCGCTTAGAAAGCAAAAGCCCTCCAGCGCGGTCGTGTGGTCCCTGGAGCGGGAACACGCTTTCACGGAAGTAAAAAGAGCCCTGGCTGACGCCGTGCTTTTGGCCCACCCCAACCCCTCGGCCCGCATAGCGCTTACCACAGACGCATCAGATTTGGCCAGAGGGGCGGTCGTGGAGCAACACGTTAACGGGATTTGGCAACCACTAGCTTTTTTTAGCAAATCCCTAAACGAAACCGAGCGCAAATACAGCACGTTTGACAGAGAGCTGTTAGCGCTTCATTTAGCCATCCGCCATTTCCAGTTTTGGCTGGAAGGTCGGCGTTTCACGGCTTTTGTCAACCATAAACCGCTCACTTTTGCGATGTCTAAAATCTCAGAACCTTGGTCGGGCCGGCAACAAAGGCAACTGGCCGCCATTTCGGAATTTACCACAGACATTTGGCACGTAGCGGGCAAACTCAACGTGGTGGCAGATTGCCTCTCCCGCGCTGTGACATCGTCAGGGCACGCGGAGGCAGATCATACTACCACAGCCGCAGGGCGCAAGCCCAACACGGAAGCATACGCGGCCCCAGTCCACGTAGGGATAGATTACGTAGCCATGGCAGCGGAACAAGGCAGTGACGCGGACGTGCGCGCGCTCCAGTCTGGACCAACAGGGTTAAGGCTGGAGAGCAGGGGTTTGCGTGACGGTGTGCCCCCCTTAATCTGCGACGTGTCAACCGGGTGACCTCGCCCGGTAGTCCCGGCCGGGTGGCGCCGCCATGTTTTTGACTCGATTCACTCCCTGGCGCACCCGGGAGTACGCGCTTCGGTGAAAATGGTGGCGGAGAAGTTTGTTTGGCCGGGCCTGCGCAAGCACGTAAAGGAGTGGGCAAGAACATGCATGTCTTGCCAGCGCGCCAAAATTCACAAACACACGAAAGCTCCTTTAGAACCGTTCCCAATTCCGGCCAGGAGGTTTGACCATGTGCATGTCGACCTCGTGGGCCCCCTACCGTCGTCGCAGGGGTTCACACATCTTTTAACAATGGTGGACCGAACCACACGTTGGCCAGAAGCGGTCCCGCTGACGTCAACTACGGCCGCAGAAGTGGCTCGCGTTTTTTTAACGACCTGGGTGGCACGTTCCGGGGTCCCGTCGGACATCATGTCCGATAGGGGTCCTCAGTTTGTCTCAGAGCTCTGGTCTGCGATGGCCAGCAGCTTAGGGGCGTCAATCCATCACACTACCGCGTATCACCCACAGGCTAACGGTTTATGCGAGCGTTTTCATAGGTCTTTGAAGGCTGCCCTCAGGGCGTCACTAACGGATGCAAATTGGGTTGACAAACTACCATGGGTTTTATTAGGGTTGCGTTCTGCGCCCAAGGAAGATCTAGACGCCTCCCCAGCAGAGTTAGTTTTTGCACAACCTCTCAGGCTCCCCGGTGAATTCTTACCAGAACATCCGGAGCCGGGGCGCCTCCCAGCTCTGAGACCACTAAGCAGCACGGGAGCGGACACGCTCCCAGGCCCGGTTCATCACACTTTTCCGCGGGTTTTTGTTCCCCAGGCTTTAAAAAATGCCGAGTTCATTTTTGTTAGGCACGACGCCTTAAAACCAACCCTCCGCCCACCATATGATGGCCCATATAGCGTGCTGGAACCTGGTGATAAGCATTTTGTGCTGGATTTGGGGGACAGAAAAGAGACAGTCAGCATTGACAGACTCAAGCCTGCCTTCATATTGAGCGACGAACCTGCACGGGTGGCAAGAGCACCTCGACGTGGTAGACCTCCCAAGGGACACGTCCCAAACCCCCCGCAGGGATCAAATAACCACTTTTTTCCTCAAGCTGCAGATCCCTTACAAGACAGCGCCGCTGGGACGCCGAGGCAGGCGTACAGCAGATTCGGAAGACTGTTGAAACCCAGACGACACACAGACTGATGTGAATGTGATAATGGTTTTAAGATATGCTGACAGGGTTATCATAACAGTTTTAAGGCGGACAGGGGGCATAGACTGTACGGTTATGGTTATCACTGTGTTTTTTAATGTGATCAACTTGTATAGTTATGCCGATGATGTCATCATAGTCTACGAACCTACACATATTGTCCTTTTCTTAGACGTTTGGGTGGGGCTGTAGTTCATGTATCCATTTCTGCATATGATAGACACAGGGGAATGTGTTGTAATTACATGTGTGGAATGATCTCACGTCTCAGAAGAGGACAATGAGTCTCCACCGCAACGAGGAGATGGAGGAGCGGCGGTGTAGACCTGAAAAGACTTCCTGACCCCCTGGGGTCAGGTGGAGGAATGGGAGGACATCGGAAGGATATGACAAGGACGTGTGAAGTTGGCTTTTGTTGTGTAATGCATAATGATGTTGGCTTTTGTTGTGTGATGCATAAGTACGGGGGTCTGACTGCGTTCAGCCTCTTTCTGCTTCTGCCTTTGGATGAGACATGTTGGGGATGTGAAGCCGACATTAAATCTGATTTATAAAATCACTCAGCTTCTTCATTTCACGTTCCCCACAGTCATGATAGAAGCTTGTTTTTGAAAGTCATCAACCTGAAGCTTGGTTTTGCCCACAGTGTGTCGAGTCCCACAGAAAGTCTTTGAAAGATTTCAAAAGTTTTGGCAAGTTTGGAAGGATACTGGAGGTTAAGGATGTATGTCAACGTAAGGAGTAGGCTGTATGCTTAGGCCAGATGACCAAGGTCAGTAACCAGTCAGATTCCCTCAATGATGATGATGTCCTCTGCACGTGGCAAATGGCAAACACAGATCTTCACACTGTGCATTTTCAGGTTCTCATGCACACTGGCCTCTGTTGTTCCCTTTATAACATACAAACAATAATTAATATAACAACAACAACAAACGGTCAATTTGTGTTTAAAAGATAAAAATACATGTGATTTAATGACTCTTGTGTAGACCATCTCGAAAAGTAGACAATTACAGAACAATCCTAATTTGAAGGGGAAAAAAGTCTGGCCCGTGCAGCTCCCCTCCCTACCACTTTCCATGTGAATGTAAATCTATGACAAATGTCAGGTTTTGTAGAATAGCTAATAGAAAACTCTACTGACAAGACCTGTGTTTGGGCAGAGAGACTTTTAGCATGTTGAACAAAGCCCAGAGGAGACAGTGTGGTGTAATTGTCTTGTCACCACTTGCATGACATACACGACTCACAAAAAGTTAGGGATATTCGGCTTTCGGGTGAAATTTCAGGATGCACCTAAAATGCATTATAACCTTTACAGGTGAATTTGACCTTCTCTAACATTTTGAATGCACATGTCCAACTGTTCAGTGTTTCAATACTTTTTGCATAACTTGCTGTTCTCGAACAAGGTCCTTTAGGACAAAATTCACAACAGGTGTGTGATCCATTAATCAACCAATAAATTTTCTGGTTCAATTAGAATTGGTATTTAAATAGTCTTCTTCATCATGCTGTTCACATTTTGACATCATGAGCTCAAGACGACACCTAACAATTGATCAATAGTACCTTGCCATTGTGAGGTTTCAAACAGGATGTTCTCAGAGGGAAGTGGCCACTGAGCTTAGAATGTCACAGAGTTTCATCAGCAGGTTGCAACAGAAATACAGAAAGACTGGAAGAGTCACAGAAAGACATAGACGTGGACGTCCTTTGGCCACATCCCACACTGATGACCGCTTCATTGTGAACAATGCCCTGTGGAACCAGATGATGACTGCCACTCCACTCCAGGCACACTTAAGAGAAGTGAGAGGCACCCAAGTGTCACGTCAAACCATTCGAAATATTTACATCAGCGTGGTCTGCATGCTAAGTGAACTGCAAGGGTACCTGACCATGTCAACAGGCACAGGCGTTATCATCTTGCATGGGCCAGGGAGCATTTACACTGGACAAGGAACCAGTGGACTTCAGTGTTGTTCTCTGATGAAAGTCGATCAACGTTGAGCAGAAATGATGGCCGCTAACAATGTTGGAGACCTCAAGGACAGCGCTATGCATCAGTCACTGTTGTCACCATGTTACAGTCTGGGCAGGTGTGTCTAGTCAATACAGAACTCCCCTACACCCTGTGAATGGTACAGTGACAAACCAATACTACCTGAATAACATCATTAATCAAGTCATAGTGCCCCTGCATAAACAACACAGGCCTAATTTCACCTTCATGGACGACAATGCTCCAACTCATCGAGGTCACATCATTAAAGAACAGCTGCTGGAGGTTGGGGTACCTCAAATGGAGTGGCCCGCACCTTCTCCAGACCTGGATCCCACAGAAAACCTATGGGATCAGCTTGGTAGAGGCTCGTTACCCTGCACCCCACAATCTCAATGACCTGAGGATCAGCATCTTCATAAAGCTTGTCAGCAGAGGGAAGCATGAAGTGCTCTAAAATTTCCTGGTAGAAGGCTGCACTGACTTTAGACTTGTTAAAACACAGTGGACCAACACTAGAATATGACATGGCTCCCCAAATCAGGTGTCAAGTCCTGCCATGTGGAAATCAGAATCAGAATCAGAATCAGGTTTATTGCCATTGTTCATGTAGTACACAAACTAGGAATTTGTCTCGGTACAATGCTGCAACATTAAACATGATTAGGCCTCGCCGTCACAGGTCCGTGGCTCTGAGAGAGATCCGTCGCTACCAGAAATCCACGGAGCTGCTCATCCGTAAGCTGCCCGTCCAGCGCCTGGTGAGGGAGATCGCTCAGGACTTCAAGACCGTCCTGCGTTTCCTGAGTTTCGCCGTCATGGCTCTGCAGGAGACCAGCGAGACCCACCTGGTGGGTCTCTTCTTCGCTAAGGGGGTCACCATCATGCCCAAAGACTTCCAGCTGGCCCGCTGCATCCGCGGAGAGAGAGCTTAGACTTTCTGCTGCACATCCACCAGCCATAATGCTCTGCACTGTGTGTCTATATATATACATTTATAGTAATATGGACATATGTTTGCTAGATGTTGTTTTTTCTTGCCTTCTGATTGTTGCTCTGAGTGTTGCTGTCCCTGTGCTGTTGCAATCCTGGAATTTCCCCATTGTGGGACTAATAAAGGCTTATCTTATCTTATCTTATCTCTTATAAGATAAGAGAAATAAACTATACATGTAATAAAGTGTAGGATAAGATTAAGTGATACTGGTCAACAGTTAAAATATATATTAGCCAGCAGCAGATACTGTGGAGAACTATATAGTGCAGTCGGTAATGCAGGAAGAAAACAGTGATGATTGACATGAGTCTGGTTGAGCTGCTGTACATGGTGCACGAGAGTCACTTAGTGTTCAGCAGTCTAATGGCAGAGGGGAAGAAGCTGTTCATGTGACGGGAGGTTTTAGTCTGGATGGACCGAAGTCTTCTACCAGAGGGGAGGGGGGCAAACAGTACGTGACCAGGGTGTGAGGGATCGGCTATGATCCGGCCAGCATGCCTCCGGGTCCTGGAGATGTACAGATCCTGGAGAGATGGGAGCTTGCAGCCGATCACCTTCTCAGCAGTGCGCACGACGCGCTGCAGCCTTAGTCTGTCCCTGGCAGTGGCTCCTGCGTACCACACGGTTATGGAGGTGGTGAGGATGGACTCGATGATGGCTGTGTAGAACTGCACTAACATCTTGGTGGGTAGCTTGAGCTTCCTCAGCTGCCGCAGGAAGAACATCCTCTGCTGGGCTTTTTTGATGAGTGAGCTGATGGTCAGCTCCCATTTGAGGTCCCTGGTGATGGTAGTGCCTAGGAAGCAGAAGGAATCAGCAGTGGTGATGGGAGAGCCTGAGAGGGTGAGGGGGGGCAGAGGAGTAGTGACTTTCCTGAAGTCTACAATCATCTCCACTGTCTTCAGAGCGTTCAGCTGCAGGTTGTTATTGCTGCACCAGGTCGCCAGCTGGGCCACCTCTCTCCTGTAGGCGGACTCGTCGCCGTTGGAGATGAGCCCGATGAGGGTGGTGTCGTCCGCAAACTTGATCAACTTGACAGACTGGTGGCTGGAGGTGCAGGAGTTGGTGTAAAGGGAGAAGAGTAGGGGGGAAAGTACACAGCCCTGGGGTGATCCGGTGCTGATGCTAGTATAGTCTGAGACAGTCTTTCCCAGCCGCACATGCTGCCTCCGGTCCGTCAGGAAGTCGATGATCCACCTGCAGAGGGAGTCAGGCACGTTGAGCAGGGACAGCTTGTCCCGGAGCAGAGCGGGGCGGATGGTGTTGAATGCGGAGCTGAAGTCCACAAACAGGATCCTGGCGTAGGTTCCCGGGGAGTCCAGGTGCTGCAGGATGGAGTGGAGGGCCAGGTTGACTGCATCGTCTACAGACCTGTTGGCTCGGTAGGCAAACTGCAGCGGGTCCAGGAGAGGGGTGGTGATGGACTTGAGGTGGGACAGGACCAGGCGCTCAAAGGACTTCATGACTACAGAGGTGAGCGCTACAGGTCTGTAGTCATTAAGTCCAGTGATCCGTGGCTTCTTGGGGACAGGGATGATGGTGGAGGATTTGAGGCAGGATGGCACGTGGCATAACTTAAGGGCATAAAATCAAGGTTCCAGAGTCTGGAGAAGAGTGGAGATGCACAGAATCCAAGTTGCTTGAGGTCCAGTGTCAAGTTTCCACAGTCAGTGATGATTTGGGGAGCTATGTCATCTGCTGGTGTTGGTCCATTGTGTTTTATCAAGTCCAAAGTCAGTGCAGCCTACTACCTGGAAATTTTAGAACACTTCATCCTTCCCTCTGCTGACAAGCCTTATGGTTTTGAGCCACAGACACTGATGCAGTAATTCATGCAAAAGGAGCCAGAACCAAGTATTGAATAAATACATGGGCATACTTTTCAGCAAGCCAACATTTCTATTAAAAACCTTTTTTTAATTGGCTTTATGCAATTGTAATTTTCTGAGAAAATGAATTTTGGATTTTAATTACCTGTTAAGTTGTAATCATCAAAATAAAAATAAATTAACACTTGAAAAATATCACTCTGTGTGTAATAAAGCTAAATATACTAGAAAAGCAATCAGAAAGCACATACCTCCACCAAGGCTCCTTCCCTCTGTCCATCCATTTGTCCATACCTCCCAGCCTCCATCCCGCCATAAATTGTAAGATAGGGGTTTGGTCCAGGTATGTGGTCAAGGATCACATCCAAAATCTAATGGGTTCATCTATAGGCCAAGGGCCAACTCTGGTGAAAATTTCATCAAAATCCATCCAGTAATTT
Organism: Pholidichthys leucotaenia; assembly: GCA_020510985.1. Taxonomy (NCBI): domain Eukaryota; kingdom Metazoa; phylum Chordata; class Actinopteri; order Cichliformes; family Pholidichthyidae; genus Pholidichthys; species Pholidichthys leucotaenia. Next base: position 177,208,137 of record CM035839.1, on the reverse strand, counting down.
TTGCATTATCCTGCTAAACCTTTGCTAGAAGATTGAGCCTTGGTGGAGGTATGCACTCATGGATCACCTCCAAAATGTAATGGGTTCTTGTGTAGCCCAAAAGCCACCTCTAGCAAGAATTTCATCAAAATCCATCCAGTAGTTTTTGAGTAATCTTGCTAGCAATTATGAGAAGATAGAGCCTTGGCAGAGGTACGCACTCTCAGATCATCACCAAAGTCTAATGGATTCCTTTCTAGCCAAAGGACCACCTCTGGTGAAAATTTTATCAAAATCCATCCAGTAGTTTTTGTGTAATCCTGCTGCACAAGTGCAAACAAGGGCCTTGATGGAGGTATGCACTCTCAGATCATCACCAAAATCTAATGGGTTCATCTATAGGCCAAGGGCTACCTTTGGTGAAAATTCCATCCAAATCAGTCCAGTAGTTTTTGCATAATTGTGCTAACACAAACATGTCGGGGAAAAACACTTTTTGAATCGAATCACTGAAATAAATCAACTTTTCAATAACATTCTAATTCACTGAGAAGCACTTAAACACATAGCTTAAACTGATATTAATGCTTGATATGAGTCTATTCTAGTGGGCAAAATTTGTTCCTCTCATGTCCTTAATGAAGGGATGCATCTCATACATCCCCACTGCAAAATCATTCATTTATTTAAAAAAAGATAAAAATTTGACACAAAAGCTTATCTTGTTTGTCTGACTCACTGAGGAACGTACCTAAGTGAACCTGATGAGACACAAACATCAAAGTCAAACTCTTCTCCCAGTGGGCTAGAACTGATGATTTCCTGAAGAAATATGTGGGAAAAATACAGTTAACAGTGATATCAGAAAGATCCTAAAGCAAATAAGTTATTCACAATTAAAAAAATCCTTTGACTTGAACAAATGGTTTTAAAATGTCAACATAGACATATACAGCCGTGGACGAAATTGTTGGTACCCCTCTGTTAATGAAAGAAAAACCCACAATGGTCACAGAAATAACTTGAATCTGACAAAAGTGGTAATAAATAAAAATTCTATGAAAATTAACCAATGAAAATCACACAATGTTTTTGAATTGTGGTTCAACAGAATTATCTTAAAAAACAAACTCATGAAACAGGCCTGGACAAAAATGATGGTACCCCTAGAAAACATGGAAAATAATGTGACCATAGGGACATGTTCAACCAAGATGTGTCCTCTAATTAACATCACAGGTGTCTACAAACTTGTAATCAGTCAGTCGGCCTATTTAAAGGATGACAAGTAGTCACTGTGCTGTTTGGTGGCATGGTGTGTACCACACGAAACATGGACCAGAGGAAGCAAAGGAGAGAGTTGCCTCAGGAGATTAGAAAGCAAATTATAGACAAGCATGTTAAAGGTAAAGGCTATAAGACTATCTCCAAGCAGCTTGATGTTCCTGTGACTACAGTTGCACATATTATTCAGAAATTTAAGATCCACGGGACTGTAGCCAAACTCCCTGGACGTGGCCGCAGGAGGAAACGGATAATACAAATGGCAACAAAAGAGCCCAGAACAACCTCTAAACACATTCATGGTGAACTCCAAGGTCAAGGTACATCAGTGTCAGATCGCACCATCCGTCATTGTTTGAGCCAAAGTGGACTTCATGAGAGACGACCAAGGAGGACACCACTGTTTAAAACAAATCATAAAAAAGCCAGACTGGAATTTGTCTAACTGCATGTTGACAAGCCACAAAGCTTCTGGGAGAATGTCCTATGGACAGATGAGACAAAACTGGAACTTTTTGGCAAGGCACATCAGGTCTATGTTCACAGACGCAAAAATGTTTTACACAAAAAAAAGTGTGTAGAATTATAAGATTAAGTACAACGAAAATGGTAAATTAGGTTGTAATATATACCTTGATAAATGATATTATTATGTTTGCTTTATGAACCACAATGAACTAAACTGAACCTAAAATAAACCAAAATAAAATAAAATAAAACATGTTTTTTGCTTCAATTCAGAGGGCCATATGAATTTCTGCATCCTTGGACTTTAAATAAAGTCACAAGTTCAACAAAAAATTGGAAATAAAATGTGAAAATGTGAGCCACAGTATTATTACTAAAATTCAAAACCAGCTAAAAGGTATGTCGAGAAGAGCAAAATAAAAAATCATTTTCCAGCAGGACTTGAAACCTGTCCAGACTGCCAAAATTTGAAATATTTGATTTAATTACCATGGTATCACTGTGCTTGATTTGCCAGCAAACTGGCCTGACCTAAACCCCACAGGAAATCTCTGGAGTATTGTCAAGAGGAAGATGAGACACCAGACCCAACAATGCAGATGAGCTGAAGGCTGCTACCAAGGCAACCTGGGCGTCCATAACACCTCAGCAGTACCACAGACTGATCACCCCCATGCCACACCGCTTTGATTATTCCATGCAAAAAAAATGTCCCAATTTAATTACCTTCTACAATCTCTTCCTCTTAGGATCCCAGTTGCTTATTTTCGACAATTTGATAGGTTGTGCGATAAGTTTTTATGGCATGGTAAGCGCCCTAGATTAAAGTTGAAAAGATTACAAAAGTCTACAGATTCAGGAGGTTTGGGGGTCCCAAATTTAGTTTTATATCATAACGCTTTTAGTCTTAGACATTTGATTCATTGGGCTCTCCCCCCTGAGAGAGCTCCCCCTTGGTTTTATTTGGAGAGTTATCTGAGCAGCCCTCTTCCCCTAGTACATCTAATCACAATCAAACTTCCTTCTGAATTTCAGTCGCATCCTATTGTATCCTTTTTACAATACGTTTGGAAGAGGGTTGCTTCTATACTAGAGTTTAGCTCTCATCTTCATTCTATGGCTTCTATTTGGCTTAACCCAAGTCTCCATATTGGAAAATCCCCATTTATGTGGAAAATTTGGGTGAAAAAGGACATCTTGATGTTAAAAGATCTATATGAAGGGGGAGCTCTCAAATCATTTGATATTCTACGGGCACAGTATGGATTACCCCATAATCAGTTTTGGAAATATTTACAACTTCGACATCTGCTGTGTCAAGTCTTTGGATCCGCAACTACCCCTCCTCCTGATGCAGATTGGCTCATCCAGGCATTGAGTTCCTGTGGTAAAAGATGTAAGGCCTCAAATTTCTATTTAATGCTCCTTAAGAGCTCAAATAAAGATTCTTCATCCCTTAAACACGTATGGGAAAAAGATCTGAATTCACAATTTACTGATGTTGAATGGGCAAATATTTTAAAGAATGGGAAGAAAGTGTCTAGGGAATTGAAAACCAGACTTGTTCAATTTAAAATTTTGAATCGATTTTACTGGACACCTCGTAAAATGTTTAGAGCGAATCTCATTCATTCTTCAAGCTGCTGGAGATGTCTACAGGGGGAGGGGACATTAATCCATATGATCTGGAGTTGTCCGGTAATACAGGACTTTTGGTTGCAGATCCATAGACATATTATGACAATTGTTAAGCAAGAAGTGCCATTCACTCAGAGACTTTTTGTCCTTGGGGATCCATCAACTATTCAGGACCCAATCTCTGATGCCAAGTGGATTCAGACTGCTCTGATGGTGGGCCGAAAGTTGATCACTTCTTACTGGAAATCTTCCTCTGCCCCACCCGTAGCTCAGTGGCTCGGGGAGCTGGGCAAGCTTGCTGCACTAGAACGCCTTTCATATAAACTTCTGGACAGGATGGACAGCTTTTACAATAAGTGGGGATCCTATCTTACCTTTATAGGTGTTGTAGATTAAGCCAATCATCTTAGGAGTATTAGGGTGGAAATGGAATGTTTTATCCTCTCACTGGGAATATTTGTTTTTGATGTTTTCTTTTGTTTGTTTGTTTGCTTTATTTTCTAAATTGAAAACCCAATAAAATTCTAATTACAAAAAAAAAAATGTCCCAACTAAGTATTGAGTGTGTACATAAATATACTTTTCAGCTGAGCAACATTTTGATTAAAAATATGTTTTTTAACTGATCTTATATAATATTCTAATTTTCTGAGAAACTTAATTTGGGGTTTTCATTAGCTGTAAATTATAATCACCCAAATTAAAAGCGAACACAAAATATGTCACTCTGTGTGTAATGAATCTTTATAATATAGGAGTAAGATAGTTTTATAGTATATAATAATATAGTTTTACTTTTTGAACTGAAGTAAATTAATTTTTCAATGATATTGTAGCGGGTTTGATTCAACCCCCCCACAACACACAGAGACAGTCAGCTCGTTACTCCTGGGTTTTTTCCGCTGCATGCTGAGTTTACAGCTGTGAGGTTAAAGTGTCATCCATGCATTGTGTTCATGCATCCTGTCTGTACCTCTGATATGCAAATGCCCAGATCGACTGCTGTGAAGGTCTTTGATGTATTGTCTGAGTTGGGTATATATGCTGCACTGTCCTGTAAATCTGCCTCTCATTCATTCACTCCTCAACTGCTGCTGGACACACGCACTGTGTGTCTCCTCTTCTCTGAGAGCCTGAGGACATCACCTCAGCCCGCAGCACAAGGGCTGGGGAGATGTTCCGATGAAGGCGGTATGATTCAATAAACCAACTTAAAACTCCATCGCTGCCTTTATTTTATCTTGCCGCTTTACTGGTGACCCCAAGAACGCACACATTTTGTGCAAACGCAACCTTCTGGTCTGGACGGCCACGCTGGCGACCCGACGCTGAAGAAAACGAGCTGCCGGCGAACGCAGCACCCGGCAGTGATGCTCCGCCGATGAGTGAACGCAGCAGCCTGACTGATCTGCCCTCCCTGCGGCTTCAGGGAGGCCTCAACGCAGAGCTCACGGCAGGCGAGCTACTCTCCGGACATCGCCCAAGACCGGGTAAACGGCAGTAAACGTCATGGCGCGACCCTCGCCGAGATCGGGGCGTCCATGCGGGACAGCCTGAGGGACAAAGATCGCCTATCTCCCCTCAACGCTCCAACGCACCATGACTAATCTGCAGCCACGGCTCATCATAGATGTTTTTCGGCGCCGACTGCGCCGATCTCCACCAAGTTTCCGACCCTGGTTTCCTCTCCAGCGGGCCCACCCACGCAAGGAGCCCCGGCACACGCACCGGGGGTGACGAGGACGGCGCAACACGCACGGAACAAGAATGGCTCCAGAGACCGCCATCGTCCTGCGCAGCTGCACGCAGAACCTTCAGGGCTGCGCGCTCACCCGAAGCAAGCACGCGCGCAGCGCGCCCACAGGATTCACTGATGGTTTCAGCCACGGCGCACCAAGGATTCAGCCGTCTGCTTTTCCCGAGGGCTTTAGGGCTGCGCACGCTCCTAAAGTCAACACGCCAAGTTCCTCTGCTTTTGTTTACGCAACCTCGCCGCTCCTGTTTTTCTTCATGTCCACAAGAGGAGTCAGAGACTAATTTTTCTTCTGGTGATCTCCGCAAGTTCAACGGGACAGCCCCTCGACATCGCGGAGCAGCAAACAATTTTTGGCGCGGCCCGAACGATTTCACCGCACTTACTACCCCCCTTTCCCCCTCCCCCTCCACCTGCACAGAGCATTTCCCTGCTCGCTGCCCAAACTGCAACATCGAGGTCTCGGCCCCCTGCCGTGCCCTCTGGGGGGAGCGGTGTAGCGGGTTTGATTCAACCCCCCCACAACACACAGAGACAGTCAGCTCGTTACTTCTGGGTTTTTTCTGCTGCATGCCGAGTTTACAGCTGTGAGGTTAAAGTGTCATCCATGCATTGTGTTCATGCATCCTGTCTGTACCTCTGATATGCAAATGCCCAGATTGACTGCTGTGAAGGTCTTTGATGTATTGTCTGAGTTGGGTACATATGCTGCACTGTCCTGTAAATCTGCCTCTCATTCACTCACTCTTCAACTGCTGCTGGACACACACACTGTGTGTCTCCTCTTCTCTGAGAGCCTGAGGACATCACCTCAGCCCGCAGCACAAGGGCTGGGGAGGTGTTCCGATGAAGGCGGTATGATTCAATAAACCAACTTAAAACTCCATCGCTGCCTTTATTTTATCTTGCCGCTTTAATATTCTAATTTATTGAGATGGACCTGTATGCAAGTCCTGATGCACCCCAAACATCAGAGCATATTTCAGGGTTATTCCATCAATAATGAGAGCAAAGTCATTTTCCGTGTGTGTGTGTGGGGAGGGGGGGGTGCGTGCGCACGTGTGTAAGTGGTGGTGCTGGGGTAACAAAAGAGAGCAGACTTGTCCTTGAATTGATTATAATTTATAGGCCATTATTTGCTCTCGTGTGTTGACACCACTGCCGAGTGTATAAAAGGTACATATATTGTTTGCTGACTATGTAATTATTAATGAAATTGGAGAAAAATTTTCAAAGTTATTAAGAAGCCTATGTGATCAATGTCCATTGGAGCAACAGATCAAGGAGTTACAGTAGGTTATATTTAAAATGGTCAATTTATTGAAGCATTATTGCCAACTTTTTTTCTGTGCTTCTTTTCTACTTTGACTACTGCAGCTGCTTCCATATTTATTTAATCTGACGCTTAAGTTTTTCATCAGTGACAGACTCCGCTCTGCCCTGTTTATTCTCCTATTGGTCATCTGCTGCAATCACCACATCTTTTATGTGAGCATGCATGCAAGCCAGACAGATTAACCCACGGTCTACTTACCGAGCTGACTAAGCTAACTGCATTCATAGTACAGATAATCCTGATCAGAATGTCTTGGATTGTGAAGCCAGGTAACTGAAAGATACCCTGGATATGTTGAACCTGCTTTGTAGTACAGGCCTTTGGCCAAGTTGGGAAGCTTTAAGGTTAATGATATACAAACAAACAAGCAAAACAAAAATCCAAACACTCAAATTTTAAACTCATTTACACAATCAAGAGAGGTGTTTACAAAAAGCCATAATCAGGGGCAGTTTTAATCTGCTATATTTGCCAGCTGAAAGTAACAGGTGAACACGGAGCTGGTCTGTTATGTATGGAAATACCTGGGTGAAGGATGAGGCAGGATGATGGTCAGTGAACACAGCGTTATCGAACTAAGTACAGTGCAGTACATGGCATGGTACCCAGCAGAGAGTCATCTGGAAAAGAGGCCCTGAGATGGATGTCCTCTGGTATTTATAGGGCGGTGCATTGACCTGACAGGAAGTGCACGTCACTACACCGCACTTCACAATAAGGTGCCGGAACCCGACACCATATTCTCTTCCCCCCTTAGAAAAGTCCAAAACCATACACACAATTGAAAACCTCCCCAATTTTGGGATTTGAATCACGCACTTATCATCACAGGTCTGTTGTGGGCGACAATGACTTTTTTATTTAGGTCTGATCAGATTCCTCCATGCAGCTCTGTCCTTAGCCTTCCGCTGCCAGGAACTCCTGTCTATATCCAACTTCTTCAAGTTTCTTTTTACAGTGTCTTTAAATCTGAGCCTTGGTCTACCCTGATTGCGTTTGCCCTTGCATAACTGTGAGTAGAGTATCTGTCGAGGGAGACGCTGGTGGTCCATCCTCTCAACATGTCCGAGCCATCTCAGGTTCATCTGTATTAGCATGTCCTCCATTGGTGATAGACCAGCTCGTTTCAACACTTCTATGTTGGTTATCTTGTCTTTCCATGAGATGTTCATTATGACTCGAAGGTGTCTCATCATGTATGCATGGAGTTTCTTTACCTGCGCTCTGCAGACAGTCCAAGTTTCAGCATCGTGCAATAGAGTAGCCAGTACTGTCGCTCTGTACACTTTGCATTTCACACGGATAGACACAAGTTGATTATTCCACAGTCTCTCCCTCAAGTTTCCAAACGCAGTGCTCGCTCTTCCCATTCTGAGAGATAGTTCATCCTCCAGCCTAGCATTCTCTGAAACCATACTCCCGAGATACTTGAAAGTCTTACACTTGACTAGTGGCTCTGTACCAATGCTGATCTCTTCTGGTAGTGATGTTGATAACTGGAACTTTGGTGGTTGATAAAGGCACTGTCTACTTGATGCTGATTTTGAGGCTTAATTGGCTAGCTCCTTTATCAAAAATCTCCACTAAAGATTGCATATCTTCCGCACTGTGTGCAACTAAAGTATTGTCTTCGGCAAAGAGCATTTCTCTTACTACCTTTACCGATGTCTTACTCTTGGCTTTAAACTGTGCCACACTGAACAAGTCTTGTCATGGTGTGGTCCTGGTGGACCACTAATGAGTCGCTATAGGCAATCAGTGAGTTTGCGTATTTATTAAAGGACTGATACAGGGTACAAAATAATGAGCCCCGTGGGGCAAAACACAAATAAAGACTATGACTAGGACACACTAACGATACACTGAGAACAAGGAGAAGCTTACTGGGAACACAGAGGATCAAGGGAGTGACTGAAGCCAGGGTTAGGGGCTTCAGCCAAATGTCGGGGAGTCCAACGTTGACATATGTGAGAGAGGTCACAGCCCGGAGTAACCTAAGCTGCTCCCTTAAATAGGCAAGAGGAATAACCAGCTGATGAGAATGCCATCAGCTGAAATGGCAAACAGCTGTCACTGAGGAACTCTGCTCTGACAGCCGGAAGCCCCACCGAAACGCTGTCAAAATAAGAGCCCGGGAAGGCCATAAGGAAAACTGCTACAGAACGGGAGGAAAATACTGCATGACCCGAGCACGGACGATATCGGCGCTCAGACATGACAGTACTCCCCCCCGAACGACACACTCTGGGCATGACGTAAAATCCAAGCCTCCCCCCCGCCCAAAAGCTCAAGAAGGCCCACCCAGGGGGGAAGGAGGGGAGAAAAAGACTAGGAGGGCGAGAGTCAAAAAAAAAAAAAAAACATCAAGGAATGGAACCGGGAAAAAATGACAAGGGCGAATACAGAAAAAAACAAGAACATGGTGCAACAACAGAGCATGGGGAAAAAGAAAAAACAAAACCACAAATATACTCTATAATGCACAGGAGAAAACGCAGAAACAGAACAATGGAGGCAAATAAATACTACACCTAAAGACCATGATACACAGGCAACGGAAAAAAATAAGCAACCACAGAGTGTCTCTCAAACAGAGGAAGGGAAAAAAAAGGACACGCTAAACAGCGGCGAAATACAGATAATTCAATAAGACCAAATAAACTGGCAGAGGCAACAACAGTGCATAACTCAGACTACAGAGGAAGAGAAAAGAAAAACACACTGAAGAGTGGCGAACTACAGACAGTACAGATAAATACAAATAATTGGGCATAGGCAACAAAGAACCTCTCAAACAATAGAGGAGGGAGAAACTGAAATACAGGCACATACCAAAATACAACGTACCCTGATAATACCAGACAAAAGGAGAATGAAAAAACGCGCTAAAGAGCAGCAATATACACAGTACAATATAGTTCATAGAAAAAAAAAAACACAAGGGCATCCCAGAACTACAGGGACGACAGCAGGAAGAGCACAAAGAAATAATAAAGAAAAACAATAAGTTCAGGCGGTCTACCTGCATCCAGTGTCCAGATCGCTAGCAGGGGGAAAAGAAAGAGTTCAGGCGGTCTACCCCAGTCCCAGGCCCAGAGAAACAGCACCTCTGGCGGCTGGACCAGGTCGCCAAATGAAAAGTCCAGTTTGTCAGGTGGCCGACCCAGAACGCCAAACCGGCAAAGTAGTTTCCCAGGCGGCCGACCCATGTCATCAGGCCACCAGGACCGCAGGGGAGAACTCATAGAGGTGGCCTCCCTATCGCGAGGAATAGCGAGGGAGAGCCGAGCCGATTATGGGGAATCCCTGCAGCACCCGATGGAGGGAAAAAGGAAACGGGGAACAGAGGGACCAGTCCGGCGTCGATCAGCAGAGGATCTGCAGCTCCTTCTCCAAACTCCACACGGACTGGCGCTGTGCTCTTGTTGGATCCCAAGCGGGACCGTGCTGCACCCACAACAGACCCCGATTGGGCCAGAACAGCGTCCATGACGGACCCCGATTGGGTCCGCGTTGCACCCACATTGGACCCCGACTGGGCCGGAACACTACCCACGACGGACCCGACTGGGCCGTCGCAGCACCAGGGATGACCTCCAGACATGAACCCAGAACCTCCAAGGCGACGACCGGAGCAGGCTCGTCACCAGTGACCCTGGGAGAAGGCTCAGAGGAAAAAGAAAACCGGGATCAGAATCACCGGCAGTGGCAGAGCCCAGCGAGACAAGCTCAGATGCAGTGGACGGCTGCGCCCTGCTCGTCTCCCCGAGAGACAGGCAAAAATGCTCCAGAATAGAAGAAAGGAAGACAAAATAGAGCACTTGCCTTATCTCGGGCTCTACTGCAGCCCAGGACTTCGACGATCCGCGTTCAGCACGCTGAAGGTCCACCTCTGGTTTCCATTTGACCACGGCGGGCTCCGCAGCCGGCATGATGGTGTCCTCAGTCTGGGGATACGCTGATGTCCACGCCGAAAACCCGCACGGCGTGGTGGCAGGGGATCCTTGACCTGCTGGGTTGAACCGCTCCTCCGTGGAGACCCAGGGACGCTTAGTTGTCGGCGCAGGCTCCAGTTGGCAGTCCGCCCTCCTCCTCTGCCCATGAAGGGGCTGCAGGGCTGGAACCAGGCACTCCAGGGCCACAGGCTCCTTCCTCGTCTGGTGGTGTAGTCCTGGCACCGGGGAACGCTCAGGGGAAGGAGACACACAGATAGCAGGTTCACAATTAATGATTACAGCAGGTGGAGAGGGCTTGGGGGACTGAGAACCCCGAGCTCCACCCCCAGGGATCAGACAAAGCAATTCACCCAGTGAAGGAAAAGAATGAAAAGACACTTGCCTGATCCGCTGAGGACCGATGGAAGCTTCTGCTGTGGGCTTCATTTTCTCCCTTCCCCTTTGGATGGTGATGGAGGGCCCCCCGGGAGGATGAGGAGGAGCCACCAGCACCGGATCAATGATAGGCACAGCCGGAGCAGGACTCGTGGAGTTCTCAGCCGCTGGAGAGTGCGTCGAGGATGAGGGAGGAACAGCCGAGGCAGGCCGGGGATGAGGCACATACAACCCGGAGGCGGCGACGGCTGTCTTACCCCTCTGACGAGACGCAGAGGCTACAGCTGGCTGGGAGACAGAGTTCGTGCGGCTACCCGGAACTGAGTCGGGATGGGGTTTTCACTGAGGATTTGCCGAGGGAATCCGGGCTGATGTCTTTCTCTGCTGGGGATGACTCCTGGGTGGTGCGAACTCCTGGACTGGACAGGAGACAGGAATGGGATCCTGAGATGAGGAGCAAGGATGTCTCCTCTTCGGCTTCCTGCCGGAGTTTCCCTTCAGCCCACGGAGCTTCTCCCGGAAAGCAGAGATGTCCGCCATCCTCACCGTGATTTCAGGGTGGTCAGCGTAGCAAGAATGGCGGTTAATAGTTGCCTCAGCGAGGTCCAGGTACTAGTGTGAGGCGCTGAGGACAGTGTGATGGCGAGCGCTGGAAATTATCCCGTCGATCTCGATAAGGGCCATCACCAGCTCGTAGCCCAGGCTCATGGCGTAGCCTTTGTGTGGCGACGCCATCTCCCAGCACACTGGTACACGGAAAGGGGAAAACTACAGGCCCAAATTAAGCAAACTCACGGTCACCAGCGTCTCATTTTGGGCTGTGACATACTGTCATGGTGCGGTCCTGGCCGACCACTAATAAGATGCTATAGGCAACCAGTGAGTTTGCATATTTATTAAAGGACTGATACAGGGTACAAAATAATGAGCCACGTGGGGCAAAACACAAATAAAGACTATGACTAGGACACACTAACGATATACTGAGAACAAGGAGAAACTTACTGGGAACACGGAGGATCAAGGGAGTGACTGAAACCAGGGTTAGGGGCTTCAGCTGAACGTCAGGGAGTCCAACGTTGACGTACTGTACGTGAGCGAGGTCACAGCCTGGAGTAACCTAAGCTGCTCCCTTAAATAGGCAAGAGGAATAATCAGCTGATGAGGATGTCATCAGCTGAAATGGCAAACAGCTGTCACTGAGGAACTCTGCTCTGACAGCCGGAAGCCCCACCGAGACGCTGTCAAAATAAGAGTTTGGGAAGGCCATAAGGAAAACTGCTACAGAACAGGAGGAAAATACTGCATGGCCCGAGCACGAACGATACTGGCGTTCAGACCATAACAAGTCTGCTTCTTTCCTTGCTTGGATGTGTACTCCTTCTGAAGTGTCTTTGAAGGCTACTTCAAGCATTGCTGCCAGATATAACAAGAAGATTGTAGGAGCCAGCACACACCCTTGTTTCACCTCGTTGCTTACTGAAAAGTCTTTAGACACTGAACCACTCATTGCCATGTTTGCTTGCATACCTGTATGGAGTGCCTCGATCAGGCTGACAAACTTCTCTGTACAGCCATATTTCCTGAGTACCTGCCAAAGTCCTTGTCACGATACAGTATCAGAGGCTTTACTAAAGTCAATGAAGACTACAAAATGCATGTTCTGTTCGATACATTTTTTTTAACCTGTTTCAAGCAGAAAATCATGTCCATTGTGCTCCTTCCAAAGCCGCACTGGGTTTCCGGTAGTACATTCTGCGAGATGTGTTCATTGAGTCTGTTCAGTAGTACATGTGAGAGAATCTTACCAACAGCGGCTAGCAGTGATATACCTCAGTAATTTCCACAATCCTTTCTGTCACCTTTCTTGAACAAAGGCACAATACAGTGATCCCTCACTTATCGCGGTTAATGGGTTCCAGAACCGACCGCGAAAAGTGAAAAACCGCGAAGTAGCGTCACCCCTAATGACGTCACCCATAAATAATACGTACGTTCATTCTCTCACTCTCTCTCTCATATGATACGCGTGTGTGTGTGTAAGTGTACATACATACGTAGATGTAAATAAAGTGTACATGACATGATGCACGGCTCAGGAGACACACACGCAGGCTCAGAGTAGCTCAAATAGCTTTATTAACAACAAGGGTGTATGAATGTGTGTCTGCGAGATGTAAATGTGTTGGTGGCGGCGTCTGCTTCGGGCACGGAGGCAGGAGACCGTACAGCCGGACAACCCTATGGGAAAAGCACAGGGAGAAGGGTGACGGGCACACACCAACACAGGAGATGTAAAAGTTGGAGAGGAGCTTACTTGGAGTGAGCAGGTGGCTGGCACAGCAAGGACGGAGAGCCCGGTGCCCCTGGAGAGCCCGGTGCAGCAGCGAGGGAATGGACACGGAGAGAAAAGGTCCGCCGCCGGGAAATCCACCTGTGCACAGGGGAGCAGACTTGAAAGGGAAAAAGGTAAGGGCTTCTTACCGCAATGCTTGCTGGGGAGTAAGAGGGAACTCACAGCAATCCAGCGAGTGAAGTCTGACGGCCTCAGGTCAAAGCCCAGGGCAAGGCGGCTTAAATCCCTCGCCGCTGATGATGTGCAGGTGTGTGTGCAGGTGGCGCCGCTGATGAGCGGTGCGGCGTGACAGTACTCCCCCCTCTAGCAGCGCCTCCTGGCGATGGTTTCTCCGGGTGCGCTCGGTGGAACTCAGTAATGAGGGATGGGTCCAACACAAACGACGAGGGTACCCACTGCCGATGTTCAGGCCCATAGCCCTCCCAGTCCACCAAGTACTGCAACCCACGACCCCGGCGCCGGGAGTCCAGGATGGAGGAGACAGGCCAGGCCGGATGGCCATCAATCATCCGGGGCGTGGGTTGCGCAGCAGGAGGAGGGCAAAGAGGGTCGGAGACTGCCAGCTTCACCTTGGATACGTGGAAGGTGGGATGGATGCGGAGGGAGGGAGGAATAGCTACACGCACAGCCACCGGGTTGATAATCCTGGTGATGGGGTATGGGCCCATAAAACGCTGTGCCAGCTTCCTCCTCTCGCCCTTTAAAATCACGTCCTGGGTCGACACGTAGACACGCTGGCCAACTCGGTACGCTGGGGCAGGTCTTCTGTGCCGGTCCGCCACGGCTCTGTTGCGCTCCGCCGTGTGTAAAAGCGCATTGCACGCTGACGCCCAGATGGAGCGGAACTGCCTGAGATGCGCCCGAACTGAGGGGACAGTTACCTCACTCTCCTGCGCCGGGAACAGCGGGGGGTCGTAGCCCAGGGACACCTTAAAGGGGGACATCCCTGTAGCAGAAGAGCGAGCGGTGTTGTGGGCGTATTCAACCCAGGCGAGGTGGTTACTCCAGGACATTGGTTTGGACGCCGTGACGCAGCGGAGCGCAGCCTCCAGTTCCTGGTTGGTCCGCTCACACTGCCCGTTGGATTGGGGGTGATGGCCGGAGGAGAGGCTCACCTTGGCTCCCAGGGTGTTGCAGAACGACCTCCAAACCTCTGAGGAAAATTGGGGCCCCCGGTCCGAGACCACGTCCACCGGAATCCCGTGCAGCCTGACCACGTGCTGGATTAGGAGGTCCGCCTTCTCCAGGGCAGTTGGAAGACCTCCTAGGGGGACGAAGTGTGCCGCCTTGGAGAAGCGGTCCACGATGGTCAGGACGGTGTCGAAGGTGTTTGAGACTGGAAGTCCGGTGACGAAATCCAGGGCGACATGCGACCAGGGCCTGCCAGGGACGGGCAGAGGCTGGAGCAAACCCGCTGGAGGGCAATTACCTGATTTGCTGGTGGCGCACACTGGGCAGGCCCGGGCGTAGCGGGCAGCGTCCCTCCGCAGGCCCAGCCACCAGAAGGACCGTTGGAGGAGGTCAATCATCCCGGAGGAACCAGGGTGGCAGGTGAGCTTGGACGTGTGCAACCAGTGGATGACCTCCCCCCGAACCGTGGATGGCACGAACAGCCTCCCCTCCGGTCCGCCGCCAGGGTCAGGTTCCACTTCCTGCGCCTTCCGGATCTTGCTTTCAATGTCCCAGGTAACGGCTCCCACGACGCACAACCTGGGTAGGATGGTGTGGACCGTGTCCTCTGACTCCTCAGGGGCAAATTGCCTAGAGAGGGCGACGGGCAGGCCGTTCTTGGGGCCAGGCCTGAAGGTGATGGTGAATCGGAACCTGGCAAAGAACAAGGACCAGCGCGCCTGGCGGGCGTTCAGACGCTTGGCAGATCTCAGGTACTCCAAGTTCTTGTGGTCCATCAGGACCACCAACGGCAGGTCCGCCCCCTCTAGCCAGTGACGCCACTCCTGTAGCGCGAGCTTGATGGCGAGGAGCTCTCTGTCCCCCACGTCGTAATTCCGTTCCGCCGGGGACAAGCGCCGAGAGAAGAAGGCGCAGGGCCATTTGACTCCATCATCTGGCGACCGCTGGGATAGAACCGCCCCCACTCCTGTGTCCGAAGCGTCTACTTCCACGATGCACTGCAGCGCAGGGTTGACTTGGCTAAGGACCCGGGAGGAGGAGAACTCCGCCTTCAGCGCCTGAAAAGCAGCCGCGGCCTCTTCGGTCCACCGGAACGGGACCTTAGGGGACGTGAGGCGGGTCAACGGGCCAACGATGGTGCCAAAATTAGGGACGAAGCGGCAGTAGAAATTTGCAAAGCCGATGAATTGCTGCACCTGTTTTCTCGATGCAGGTGTGGGCCATTCCACCACCGCCTTCACCTTCACTGGGTCCGGAAGCACCTGGTCGTGGGAGATGATGAACCCAAGGAAGGATGTTATCTTAGCGTAGAATTCGCACTTTTCGGCCTTCACATACAACCGGTTCTCCAGCAGTCTTTGGAGGACCCGCCTCACATGGACCCGGTGCTCGTCCCTGGATTTGGAGAAGATGAGGATGTCATCCAGGTAGACGAACACAAAAAGGCCAATGAAATCCCAGAGGACGTCATTAATTAGGCGCTGAAAGACGGCTGGAGCGTTGGTCAACCCGAACGGCATCACCAGGTATTCGAAGTGGCCGTTCGGGGTACGGAAGGCTGTCTTCCACTCATCTCCCTCCCGGATCCGGACGAGGTGGTATGCGCTGCGTAGATCCAGCTTAGTGAACCAAGTCGCCCCCTGGAGGGAGTGGAAGGCGGTATCCATGAGGGGCAGAGTGTAGCGATCCTTCTCCGTAATGTCGTTTAGGGCGCGATAGTCGATGCAAGGATGGAGGGAACCGTCCTTCTTGCCCACGAAGAAGAATCCTGCCCCCAATGGTGATGACGAGGGACGGATAATCCCAGCACTCAGCGACTCCTTGAGATAGGCGTTCATGGTCTCCTTCTCCGGCGCCGACAGGCTGTAGAGTCGCCCAGAGGGTAAGGGTGCCCCCTGGCGGATGTTTATTGCACAGTCGTAGGGTCTGTGTGGAAGAAGAGACATTGCCTTGGACTTACTGAACACCATACCCAGGTCGTGAAATTCCGATGGCACCAGGGATAGGTCCGGGGGCGCAGCGTCCGTAGGTGTTGGGGAAGAGGACGGAGAGCAGGCAGCAGACTGTAAACAGGTGCCTATACAAAAAGTGCTCCATGCCGACACCCTGGCGGACTTCCAGTCCAAGACGGGGTTGTGGAGGCGTAGCCAGGGGTACCCCAGGATGACGGGCGACACAGAGTTGGGAAGGACGTAGAACGTTATCTCCTCCCGGTGGTTCCCAGAGATGATAACAGGAACGGGGACGGTCCGATGTGTTACTCTCCCCAGGGAGACACGGGAGAGGTTGACCAGGGAGAGAGGAGAGGTTAGTGCCTGGCAGCAGATGCCCAATCGGGTTGCCAGGCTTTGTGAAATAAAACTGCCCTCCGCGCCCGAATCCACCAGTGCGTGGGTGAGATGCCCAGTGGAGTTGTGACAAAATCGGACGGGCAGCTTCAATTGGGTGAGGGGACTTAACCGATTGATGTCCGCGAGGCCCCCTACAGTGACTCGCGGACCCCGCCGTTTGGCTTCTGTGGACAAAGCTCCACCGTGTGTTGACTATCCCCGCAATACATGCAGAGATTCAACTCACGCCGGCGTTGTCTCTCCGCAGGGGAAAGCTTTGTCCAGCCCGTCACCATCGGCTCCGACTCCTCGGGACGCGATGGTGGTGGCGTCGCCAGGGGGCGAGCTTGGAACTGGCGCGACAAGGCTCCACGAGGGCGAGAAGAAGACGACTTCCGCCCCAAGGAGCGCTTGCGCAGCCTGTTATCCAAACTGATAGCTAGAGACGTTAGCTCCGCTAGAGTCTCCGGGATGTCCCGTCCAGCCAGTTCATCCTTCAGATCATCGTTGAGACTGCGGAGGAAAAGGCCGCAGAATAAGCGTTCATCCCAGCCCAATTCCTCCGCCGCTACCCGGAAGTCGATCGCGTAGTCCGCAGCCGACCGGCTAACCCTGCTGGAGGCTGAGAAGCCAATCAACCTGGACTGTCTCGGTACGAGAGTGATCAAAGACCTCCAGGAAACGTCTCACGAATTGGTCATAAGTGAGGGTGGCATAACTGGGCCTCGCCATTACGGCGTAAGTCCAGGTTAGTGCTCGCCCCTCTAGGAGATTCCCAATATAACCAATTCGGCTATGATCTGAAGGAAAGTCTCCAGGCACACGGTGAAACATGGACTCACACTGCATTATGAACCCCCGCGCTCCGCCGAGCTTACCGCTAAAGCGGGCAGGGGTCGGAATGGGCGTGAGCCAAGTCGGTGCTCCCGGAGCCTGCTGGACGGCCACTGGAGCAGCAGGAGCCGCGCCACCCTGACGAGCCAGGGGGAATGGCTGTTGGGGGTCCAAGCGGTCCAATCGGTTAGTTATGCTGATCAATTGGTTTAGAATCACCTGTTGCTGGTAAGCTATTTGGTCCACTCGAGCCTCGAGAGTGGTAAGTCGGCATGCGAGCCCGCCGTCTGCCGAGCCGCTCTGCTGAAGCCGTACTGACATGATGCACGGCTCAGGAGACACACACGCAGGCTCAGAGTAGCTCAAATAGCTTTATTAACAACAAGGGTGTATGAATGTGTGTCTGCGAGATGTAAATGTGTTGGTGGCGGCGTCTGCTTCGGGCACGGAGGCAGGAGACCGTACAGCCGGACAACCCTATGGGAAAAGCACAGGGAGAAGGGTGACGGGCACACACCAACACAGGAGATGTAAAAGTTGGAGAGGAGCTTACTTGGAGTGAGCAGGTGGCTGGCACAGCAAGGACGAGGTCAGGTAGACAGCAACCTGGAGAGCCCAGTGCAGCAGCGAGGGAATGGAGACGGAGAGGAAAGGTCCGCCGCCGGGAAATCCACCTGTGCACAGGGGAGCAGACTTGAAAGGGAAAAAGGTAAGGGCTTCTTACCGCGATGCTTGCTGGGGAGTAAGAGGGAACTCACAGCAATCCAGCGAGTGAAGTCTGACGGCTTCAGGCCGAAGCCCAGGGCGAGGCAGCTTAAATCCCTCGCCGCTGATGATGTGCAGGTGTGTGTGCAGGTGGCGCCGCTGATGAGCGGCGCGGCGTGACAGTACATAAATATGTTTTTAGAACTCTTTTATTCTTATAACAAGATACATAACTCAAGATGAAGATGATTTACTGCACAGGTTAATGAGAGCTTTACTGCTCCTCAGGTGACGCCTCATCGTCAGGTGCTAGAGGCGCAGCATCGTCGAGGGCAGCTTCCGATAGAGCTGGAGAAGCTGCAGGAGGCGGCGTAGTGGCTCGACGGGAAGACTATTTCGCACAAAATGGCACAAGAGAACAGCAAAAAGTTCCACGTGGCGAGACTAAGCAACACGAGCGATAAAGAGCAATGAATGCGGTCTTCCTTCGCTGCATGGGCGTTCGGCAGGGAGAGAAGGTGGGTGAAACGTCTCGGCCAATCAGCTTGCGAGATTTCCGAGCCGAGCCAACACGAGAACAGCGAACAGAGAGGTGGATTTTTGAGTTGTGCGGGCTCTCCGTGTTGATACCTGATGGTCTAATGTAGTCTCCCTGCCTTCTGCTAGCGGCCGCCCATTATTTCTCAATTTTGAATTTTTGATGAATATTTTTGAAAAATCCGCGATGCACTGAGGGCGCGAAAGGTGAAGCGCGAAGTAGCGAGGGATCACTGTACTTCCATCCTTCCAGTCTTGGAGTACTTTCTGGGCATCCCATATCTCTTGGATGAGCTTGTGTAAGCAGTTGGTCAGCTGAACACCACCAAATTTCCACACTTCTGCTGGAATTTCATCCCTTCCTGGAACTTTACTATCCTGTGTTGTCCTGATATCTGCCATTAGTTCATCAAGTTTTGGTGGTTCATCCAGACTTGATACAGCTGGTCGTTGCACCAGAGCTTCTTTAGCCTCTTCAGTGAGAACTCCAGGGTTGTTCAGTAGTTGGTCAAAGTGGTCTGCAAATCTGTCCAGGATTTTGTTTTTCTCCTCCAAAACCGTTTCACCATCCATAGCTTTTAGTTGGATCAATCCTCTTGGTTTAGGGCTGTAGATTTCTCTCAAACCTGTGAAGAATGTTTTCACGTCCTTCCTGTCTGCTGCAGTTTGAAGTTCCTCCGCTTTTTCATCCCACCAGTTGGACTTCATCTCTCTGGTGTACTTCTGTAGCTCACTCTGAGCCTTTGAGTATTTCTTCTTCGTCGACCTTGTGTTACACTGTAGATTTTCATGCCTAGCTGTATTCCTTGTTTCTAGTAGTTTCTTCAGATGTTCATCATGCTCATCAAACCAATCTTGATGTTTCCTCTCAGGGTGGCCTAAAACATCACTTGCAGTCTGATACACCGTATCCTTCAGTGTTGCCCATTTCTCTTCTATGTCATTCTCTGAGTTGCTGCTGTCCCAGTCTTTCAAGTTTTCATCCATTCCTGTTTAAGTTCTTCCTGATTCTTTTGGCCGTTCAGTGCACTGGTGTTTAGCTTCCGTGGTGGCTTCGCACCCATCCTGCAGCGCTGTTTTCATCTGCAAATCCTTAATCTAGATCTCAGAATAACATGATCAGTACCAGAGTCCACGCCTCTCATTGCTCTAGTGTCCAATACATCCCTCATGCCTCTCAGCCTTACTATGATGTAGTCTAACAAGTGCCAGTGCTTGGATCTTAAGATAAGATAAGATAAGATAAGCCTTTATTAGTCCCACAATGGGGAAATTCCAGGATTGCAACAGCACAGGGATAGCAACACTCAGAGCAACAATCAGAAGACAAGAAAAAACAAGAGCAGCGAGTATACATATGTACATATAAATATATAAATATATAGACACAGTGCGGAGCATTGTAGCTAGATGGAATAAATATATAAATATACACAGTGCGGAGCACTGTAGCTAGATGGAATAAATATATATATATATCTTATATATATATATATAAATATAAATAAAGATAAATATATTTATATATATTATAAGATAAATATATTTAATATAATATATATATTATAAGATAAATATATTTAAAATATATATTTATATTTTAAATATATTTATCTTATATTCCTACCTACAGTCTGACAGCCGTAGGTAGGAAGGACCTGCGAAACCTCTCGGTTGTGCACCTAGGATGATGTAGTCTGCTGCTAAATGAGCTCCTCAGTGCATTCAGTATGTCCTGCATAGGGTGGAACTCGGACTCCAGCAGAGATGACAGTTTAGCCACCATCCGTCTCTCTCCCATCTCCTCCACTGGGTCAAGGCGTTGCCCCAGGACAGAGCTAGCTTTCTTGATCAGTTTGTTCAGTCTCTTCCTATCGGCTGCTGTAACGCCACTGCCCCAACAGACCACTCCAAAAGTGATAGCTGATGCCACCACCGTGTCGTAGAATGACTTCAGCAGTGCCCCTTGTACACCAAAAGACCTGAGTCTCCTCAGTAGGAATAGCCTGCGCTGTCCCTTCTTGTAGAGTGTGTCAGTATTGTGTGACCAGTCTAGTTTATTGTTCAGATGAACACCCAGGTACTTGTAGGATGTCACCATCTCGATCTCGACATGGATGCATCTTGGGTGCATCCATGTCTTCTTGTGTGTGTCCTTGTGCTTAAATAGTGTTGGTTATCACAAGGTTGTACTCTGAACATAGTGCAAGTAGAAGTTCTCCATTAGCATTGCACTTGCCTACTCCATGACTGCTTAGCACTGATTTCCATTTCTCAGTGTCCAAACCAACTCTAGCATTAAAATCTCCAACGAATATCAGCCTGTCATCAGTCGGTACTCGCCTGATAGTCTCACGTAAATCACTGTAGAACTTTTCCTTCGCCTCCTCTGTGTTGGTCATTGTTGGGGCATACATCTTCCTCTGTAGTGGGAGTCTCATAGTCATTATCCTGTCGTTGATTGGCACCGGTTCCTCATCAAGCATTGCTGCTATTGCCTTTCTAACTGCAATGCCAACTCCTGCTTCTCTCCTTTCTTGAGTTGATTTCCCGCTCCAAAAGAAGATGTACCCATGGTCTTCCAAGCTGTCATATCCAGGCAATCTTGTTTCACTAAGTGCAGCTATGTCTCCATTGTACTTGTTCATCTCCAGGGCCACAAGCGCAGTCTGTCTTTCTGGGCGCTGTGATGTTGATCTGTCCAAAAGAGTGCGTACATTCCATTCTGCTACACATGAGGCTGCTGTTTTCCTCTTCTTTTCTCTTCCTGCTCCTAACTTACTTTTCACTGCCTGTTGGTGTGTCCCCAAATTTGGGATTCGAATCACGCACTGGAATAATGAAAACTAAGGTACTAAATGGCCTAACACATTCACACAACATAACCTAAAATAGGGCTGATGGGTGGACTACTGTGCAGCCCGCACAGCATAATGGATTATTCTGCCACTAGTAAACTAAAAGTCTTTATTTGAAACTAAAATTACAGCCATGCTCCTAAACTAAAACACAAAAGCACATACATATAACCCCCAAAACATAACATGCAAAACATTAAAACATCAGAACTATAAATAAAGTGCTACCACACAGTCAACTGGGTGAAAAAACCTGGAGCTTGCATGGGGGGTCCAGGGCTCTGATAGGCCTCCCACCAATGCGGCCATAAAACTGGTGGTTCGCCCGGGAACTCGAGAAAGAGACGGAGCGGGGTAATGCACGCCTCCATGAGTTAATCCTCAATTGCCAAATGCTATGTATGAAAATACCTGGGTGAAGGATGAGGCAGGATGATGGTGGGTGAACACAGCTTCATTGAACTATGTACAGTTCAGTACGCGGCATGGTACCCAGCAGAGAGTCATCTGGCAAAGAGGCCCTAAGATGGACGTCCTCTGGTATTTATAGGGCGGTGCAGTGACATGACAGGAAGTGCACGTCATTACACCACACTTCACAATAAGGTGCCGGAACCCCACACCACATGGTCATTGTGATATTTTCTGTTGCCCCCAGCTTATCAGCCTTATACAACTTTGATGGGGGACTATGATAAGAATAAAATGAAGACATTTTGGCCAAAAAAGTAATTCTATTACATTTCTGGAGAACATGTTTCAGCTGAGACACTCACCCTGGATTTACACTGACTTTGGATGGAGTACGTCATGGCTGTGATCTGGCCTCAGCAGCAGTTCCCATTCTCATAAGTTTTCTAATCTCCACCTGGTCTGGACCACTGCGGAACATATCCGACTTGTCAAATTCGGTTTGCTAATGAAATGGAATGAGTCTATTTTTGACAGATGCTGGATCCAATCAGCAAGGAAATGCTGCATTATTTAATAGCTGTTTGATCATTAAAAACGATTTAAGGACCATCCATTATTTTCTGAGGTCTATTCCGCCACCACTGTGTCAGAGAAGGTAAAAACTTGACTTAACATACAAACACTTCACAGAATTAAAATTAACAGTCGACTTACATTTTATTTACAGCCCAAAAATCCAGGTGGAGAGCCGCTACATCACACTTCCTTGTTGTTATCACGTGATCGCAGCTGGTTCATCTCGGTTACTCTGGGGTCTTTCTCAAGATCTCGAGTTATTTTGCATAATTCTCACGCGATCTTGTATTTCAAACCTTGGTCTTATCCATGCCGCTGCAAAACACAAACAGAGCTGATAAGGATGAAGGCAAGGGAACATCCGCACTGCATCTGCAACAGACTGCATCTGGAGTCAGTGCAACCTGAGTAAGGCTTACAGTACATCTCTGCAAAGGTAAAAAAAAATAAAATAAAATTACAAGCCTTTTAAACTAAGTAAGCAACAACTATCAGGGTACAAACATTTTTTTTTTTTTAAACTCTGGTTCAGTTGTTAAGCAATTGCTCCCCCTGCACTGCAAAGAAACACAGATTATCAAGTTATTAACAGATTAGATAACAGACACATTTGTTGAAAATTATATAGAAACATCTTGCAGTGTGATCTTAAAATAGCAAAGCAATGATATGACAAGGCAATGGTGTTCTTGCTGTGTCATCCTCAACTGTTGCCAAATATGGGGAGACTCACCAGCGACTCATGAAGCAGCAAAAAGTCTATTACATAAGAGGTGCCCTGGGCAGGACTGCTCCAGAGGAAAGACAGGTCACGTTAACCTTTCACTTGCCAGCCACAAGGAGCTAAATTATGGAATTACTCATTGGATTTGATTTTGAGCTTTCTATTATGTAAAGGCCAAACCTAATTAACCTCCTTTTAGGATTTAACTGCTTCCAGTCAAGGGAATAAAATCACAAAAATATTGCTTTGGTGGTTCAGAGAAAACAACATCTTAACTGCTGTAAACACTCCATTGTAGAACCTCTCATGGGAAAAAGAAGCTTAGCCCCATTCAGAGGTCTAGAAATGTGTGCGAGAGTGAGTGTGCCTGCGTATAAGCCCCTTATTAAGGCTATTCCTGTATGTGCCGACTGTGGCACTCAGGTGCTTACATAAGCTTAAGGAGCTGAAGTATAGTTAGCGACAACAACACTGAGTTTTTGTGGAGTCAAACTGACCTCACAGTGTGACTGTAAATCAGAGCAGAAGGCCAGATGAGGTGCACACTATGAACTCTTTCTGCTTCATCAATTTACACTCCACACACTTGCTTCAACAACTCAACCTGTGCACACAGAGACACTGTATGGACACATATAAGAGTGCATACCTGTGTGTGCATGTATAGATCAACTGTGGTGATTGAGTGTCACTCATGAACATGGATTAATTAGCACATATATAAAAGGCATGTGCACACAAGTTATTCAGTCAGCATGCAAAAGATCTGAACAACACAAGGACAGGTGATGTGGCATAGATGCATTTGCTCAAACAAATCTGGTCATTTCATACATTGTTAAAAGGGTATAAGATATAATCTGATGAATTTGTGGATCTTTACTAGATGAAGACATAAATAAATTAACTAAAGTCAACCATGCAATGTATTTCCTGTTGCTGATATGATAGCTAACACCAGCTATCCATCTAACACAGAAAAATGTGCATCACAGTGGATAAGACCGCATCTGTCCAAATTTCTTAAGCTAGTTTCAATGGTAAATTAACTTTTTTTGTGTGTACTTACAAGCATGACAAGCCTATTTAGTCATGAAGTGTAGCTGAGTTACAGAAAGCTGGCTAACCATAATGTTCATCCTTGTTATCACGCTTGTGATATCCATAAGATATGGAATTAGTTACCATGATGCCACCATGCAGTTTAGGAAGTCCTACTATCAAGCATGGTCTAAAACTGTACAAGATTAGAAACTTGTCAAACAGCGGGTAGAAACTAATAAGAAACTAGAAAAGCACTCGGAGAGCGCAGACCTCCGCCAAGCGCCACAATTCCCCCCATACAGTGTTTGTGTGTACGTTTTCAGATTCCTTGAGCATGTAAACATATGACTAGCAATTGGATTCACAATGATTATTTGTTTATTTGACAGGGACAGTGCAATAAACACACAATTAATCAATGACAATCAATCTGATAGTGATAGGATTAGTGGTTCAGTAGTAAAAGCATTGCCTCCTTGGCGGAGGTAATAAAGTGTTGCTGTTGTGTCCATCTCCTCCACTGACAGATGCAAATTGTGTAGACAGGTTGCCGTGGGTTTTATATTATATTGTAACGTGCTGCTCGACATGGCGACGTCCCACCGGGAGGTTCGAACTCACGCCTCCCGCTCCGGAGTCCCGCACTCTACCTGTGTCGCCAATAGGGTCAACCCACTTGGCAAGCCAAGTAGGGTGCTCATATTGAGTTCGCTACAATATTATTTTTTGGGGGGTTGCGCTCCGCGGCAAACGAGAATTTAGAAGCTTCGCCGGCAGAGAGCTCGTTTTTGCGCAGCGCCTATGGCTGGCCGGTGAATTTCTGCCAAATGCGCAGCGCCTATGGCTGGCCGGTGAATTTCTGCCAAATGCGCAGCTCCTATGGCTGGCCGGGGAATTTCTGCCAAAGAATCCGTCGGCGGACAGCTGCCCGTGTGAGGTTTTGCAGTTGCGCGCAAACACAGGCACGCTGGCGGGCCCAGGCCAGCAGTGTTTTCCGCGTCCTTTTGTGCCTAAAACGTTGAAGAACGCAGTTTGTGTTGCAGACACGACGACCAGCGCCCTCCATTGCGCCTGCGCACATGTTGAAAATGGCTGTATGTCACAGTGTTGAATGAAAAATGCTTTAAAAAATTCCTGTATCCAGACGGTGAACCGGATCACCCCCAAAATTTAATCAGTTCTTCCTTGTACCATTTCCAACAACGCCTGAAAGTTTCATGGAAATCCGTCCAAGATTTTTTGAGTTATCTTGCTAACCAACAGACAGACAGACAGACAAACAAACACACAGACAAACCCCGGCAAAAACATAACCTCCTCCTGGCCTTTTCGGCCTGGCGGAGGTAATATCATCATTGGCTCCATCGATCTCGAAAGATCATGGGGGGGTTTTGTGCCTTGGGTCATCATTCAGGGAGCTGCACCATCGGGCGTGGCTGTAGAGGCCGATACGGGATCTGCAGGTCCTGCCGCAGCCGTTGCAGATGAATTCTTCACAGTGTAGTGGGGGTCTCGACAGTCTCCTCTGTCTGCGGAGTCTCTTCTCCCCCCAGCGAGTGTCTCTTCTTTCCTCTGCTGTTCGGATGACATCCTGGGTGATGCTCCGCCAGTTGGAGCGGACGGAGGCGGCTGACTCCAGGTCGGAGGGGTTAAAGCCTCCAGCCTTGAGGTCACGCTTGCAAACATCCTTGAATCTGAGAGTTGGGCGTCCCTTTGATCTAGTTCCAGTAGCCAGCTCCCCATACAGTAAGTCTTTGGGGATGCGGCCATCCTCCATTCGGTTGACGTGGCCAAGCCATCGCAAGCGTCTCTTTGTCAGGATGGCAAACATACTGGGCACATCTGCTCTGGCCAGGACGTCGATGTTGGAGACACGGTCCTGCCAAGTGATGTGCAGTAGTCTGCGAAGGCAGCGCTGGTGGAAGGCGTTCAGTCGGCGTTCCTGGCAGGAGTAGAGGGTCCAAGCTTCACTGCCGTATAGGAGAGTACTCAGTACACAGGCCATGTAGACTCTTATCTTGGTGTTGATGGTTAGCATAGAGTTGTCCCAGACTCGCTTCGCCAGACGGGCCATCACCGTCGATGCCTTGCCGATACGGGCGTTCAGTTCGGCGTCTAGGGAGAGATTGCTGGAGATGATCGACCCGAGGTAGGTGAACTTGTCCACCACCGCAAGTGTGTGGTCGCCGATATTGATGTTGGGAGCACTGCTGACATCCTGGCCCATGACCTCGGTCTTTTTAAGGCTGATGGTGAGGCCAAACTCAGAGCAGGCACGAGCAAAGCAGTTGATGAGACGCTGGAGCGCTTCCACGGTGTGGGCAACAAGACCAGCATCATCAGCAAAGAGCAGCTCCCTGATTAGAACACTTCGCACCTTGGTCTTTGATCTGAGGCGTGCCATGTTGAAGAGGCCTCCGTCGCTCCTGGTGTGGAGAAAGACACCATCTTCAGAGCCCCGGAAGGCGTAGCACAGAAGCAGGGAGAAAAAGATGCCAAATAGGGTAGGAGCCAGAACACAACCCTGCTTCACACCGTTCTTGATCGGGAAAGGGTCTGAGGATAATCTATCAAACTGGACAATGCCGTTCATGTCCTGGTGGAATGACTTGATCATGCTCAAAAGCTTGGGGGGACATCCAATTCGTTGGAGGAGGGCAAACAGTCCATCCCTGCTGACCAAGTCAAAAGCCTTGGTCAGATCAATAAAGGCCAAAAAGAGGGGTTGTCTCTGCTCCCGACACTTTTCTTGCAGCTGCCTCATAGAGAAGACCATATCTATGGTTGATCTGGTTGCTCTGAATCCACACTGCGCCTCTGCATACACACGTTCGGCAAGTAGTTGTAGTCTGTTGAGGACGACACGGGCAAAGGCTTTGCCAACTATGCTTAGGAGTGAGATACCGCGATAGTTGTTACAATCGCTCCGCTCCCCCTTGTTCTTGTAAAGAGTGATGATTTTGACATCACGCATATCTTGGGGCACAGCCCCTTCCTCCCAGCACTGCAACAGGAGCTCATGGAGGTGTTTCAAGAGCGAGCTCTCCTTTGCGGTTTTGACGATTTCAGGGGGGATGTTGTCACTGCCCGGAGCCTTGCCGTTTGAGATAGAGTCTATCGCCTTGCTGAGCTCCTCGATGGTGGGTGGAGCGTCAAGCTCATCCATGACTGACAGTAGAGGGGTGTTCTCAAGGGCCGTGTTCGAGACGGTGGTTACTCTCGAGTAGAGCTCTTGGTAGTGCTCAGCCCATCTCTCCATTTGTTTACCGCGATCCTTGATGACATCTCCTGCAGCTGATTTAAGTGGGGCGGTCTTGATGACACTGGGACCGAAAGCCTTCTTCATGCCTTCGTACATTTTGCGCATGTTTCCGTGATCTGCAGAAAGCTGAATGTCCTGGCAGAGGTTAAGCCAGTAGTCGTTGGCACATCGCCTTGCAATCTTTTGTGCATTGTTCCTCGCAGCGCGCAGTGTAGCAAGCGTCTGCACAGAGGGCTCCTTCTTGTGGGCAATTAGGGCTGCACGCTTGGCAGCGATTGCAGGTTCCATCTCAGCGGCTCCAGCTTCAAACCAATCTGCACTCTTCCCCACCTTTTTCCCAAAGGTACCTATGGCGGTCTCAAACACAGCCTCACGGATATGGTTCCACCTTGCAGAAGCACAGTCAGTGGGACAGTCCACCAGGGCTTCATTTACGACTTTAGCATAGCGTTCCCGCAGTTTAGGTACTGTAATCATAGCTGTGTTGATGCGGGGTCGGGGTTTCTGCTTGGAGCGGTTGACACGTCTGAGGCAGAGACGTACCTTAGTGGCGACCAGGGAATGGTCGGTGTCACAGTCAGCGCTGTGGAAACTGCGCGTGACCAGCACTCAGTTCAGCAGGGATCTCCTGGTGATGACAAAGTCCAGCTGATGCCAGTGGCGAGACCTTGGATGTCTCCAGGACACACGGTGACAAGGCTTGGTGGAGAAGAATGTGTTGGTCAGACAGAGGTCATGAAAGGAGCAGAGTTCAAGGAGGCGTTGACCGTTCTCGTTGAGCTTGCCGATGCCGAAGCGGCCAATGCAGCGGGGCCAGGAGTCATGATCTGCCCCTATCCGTGCGTTAAAGTCACCAAGCAGAAACAGGTGCTCCTTGGCAGGGATCTGCTGGATCCTGGTTTCGAGCGCCTCGTAGAATGCATCTTTCATCTCAATTGAAGAGCAGAGCGTCGGAGCATAGGCGCTAAGGATATTAGCTGGTCCAGAGGAGGTTATGAGACGGAGAGAGAGGACTCGTGGAGTGCCTGAAGACGGCGGTTCAATAGAGGACAGAAGGGAGTTTCGAACAGCGAATCCAACACCATACAGGCGAGGCTCGTCAGGCTCCTGTCCCTGCCAGAAAAACGTATAGTTCTTCTCCTTCAAGCTGCCGTTGCCCGGGAGTCGCGTCTCTTGCAGTGCTGCAATGTCAATATTAAGCCTCTTCAGCTCGCGGTCGATGATAGCAGTTTTCCTGGCATTGTTGATTTGCTGGAGGTCGTTAGAGAGGCCAGGACACATTGTTCTGACGTTCCAGGTTGCCAGACTCAGCGCTGGCGGCTTTGGTTTCTTGATATTAGCTGGTGCAGTGATTACAGTCCGTGATTCAGCTTTTGGCCTACACTTCAAGCACCCTTTGAAGTAAGCGGACCGTGACGGGCCAGCACCTTACTGACTGGGGGCTGCCCAGCTAAAGGCGGGCGGTAGCTGGCCAGTGGGACACGACGATCCCTCCCACCGTCGGGAGACAGCCCTAGGCGCCCAAGCTTACGCCAATTTGCTCTGGACTTTTAACCAGTAACTGCGTCTCCCCGTATTTGAGCTGCCGCAGAAGGCGGCACTGGAGTGACCTCTCCAGGGCACAGGCCAGGGCGAAGTTGTGGAGAAACTGAGATGCCCAGTTGACAGATCCTCCTTCTCGGCCTTGTTGGTAGTGTCCAATGGAAGGAACTAGCCGATACAGTTTGGTACCAACTTGGCTACAGGAGTTGCCGGGAGGTCCCGCTACGTGAAGACCAACCGCCTTCGGGGCTCCACTCCGGATTTTCTGTAGGGGTTGTCTCCCTTAGCCTTTGTCACTCCCGTGACGACCACAAGGCAGTGGTGCTATTTGCCCATAGCTGGGGGTTGTTTTGTGTGGCACCAGGGCATGTCCACGCGCCGGTGGGCCTGCGTGCCACACATTTGGGCCCAGCCCAAGGGGGACACACCTCCTCCCTTAATGCGACAGGTTGTACTGGGCTACATCTTACCAGTAGAGGAGAGAGAAAACTTCCTCCCCCCACCTGACACTGACGTATTAACATACGGCCATGGAACATTACCTCATTTCAGATGTCTAATACACTGCTGCTTGGTACTCTGCCTCTCGCCCAAATATGCTGGGATAGGCTCCAGCCCCCCACAACCTGAAAAGGATTAAGTGGAAGAAGATGGATGAATGGATGGATGGTCAGTCAATAACATTATGGATATACAATGAAGAGTAGGACCTATGATGCTTTAAATTTATAAAACACTCACAAACACACAACCTTCAACATGTGAAGCTGTGAACAAAGGCAATGAGGGGTCAAATGAGGAGTCAGAGGTGTATTTTGGACAATCCAATCCAAAGCGCTCCTGCCCATCCCTTTAATGTACAGGGGTACATTATCTAAAGGGAACTCTGATCATGATTGCTTGTTTAAGACAGGTTTTGCACTGGCCAAAGGGCATGTGTGTGCCTGAAAAAGAATGCTGCTTGGCATGAAGCAGGCATTAATCACAGTTGATGCCCAGTTAGTTATTTTAGAGAGGACAAATGGGGAAGAGATGATGTTGGGCTCAACAACTGAGCTGAATAGTTTAACACAGTGTGCATGGATGCAACATGCAGACATGAATGGGTTTGAGACTTCGGGAAAAGAGGACAATCCCAGTGCAAATTGTCATAAACTCACGCCCCATTTTTTTTTTTCTCTGTGCAGTGAAAAACTCTGCTGTTTCTTCAAATGATCTGGAATAGTTTATGTTGCTTGGTGTAGGAGGATAGTTTGTATTTAAATATCCTCAGATTAATACATCCAACAGAAAAACAAAAGCTGAGTGTGCATTTTTATTACTTAGGACAGGACACGTGCATAAACAGATTAAAGACTAATTGATAGAGATGACTGAGGGGACACAGACATTATAAATTTTACTGTATATGGACAGCATAATAGTTTGTCATAGCAGAGAGGTTTGTAGGCTAAAACCTTCAGACTGACAGTTCCATCCCACCTCTACGTTTGGATGAGAGAGAGGGTAAACACCAGCTACTGAGGACACCAAATCATGGCTCTGTCCAGACCTGATCAGAGACTACACCAGCTGAGGCAGACATGGACACACCTCCTGTCTCTTGCGGAAGTTACAGTGAAAAGTAAAGCACACACACTCCCTGTTCATTCATTCATTTGCCTAAAAATAAACATATTAATGCCTAATAAGTCCGTGATTAAAATGAAATTGTGGATAGAACAAAAAACTATTAAGTGTATCATCATATTATAATTAAAATGAGGAGTGATTAGATTATAACTGTTACGATCTATCTACCCAATAACATAATAACAGAAATGGTTCTATCAATGGAGTTTTTGTTTCTCAATAGTAGTGTAGTACTTAGGGTATTGCCAAAGAAATGCTTTTTTATGTATAAGAATAATGGATATTTGGAAAGCATTTGTGATGCTCACATACGTATATATCAGAGCATTTGTGCAAGCTCAGATCTCTAATTCATACCCAGGCCAAAGCTTCTTTAGATTTAAATTGTATGGATTATAGAAAACAGCATATAGCTACAGTATGTTGTATCTCTACCCCAGTGGCATCTACAAAGCTTATCTCTGTAAAATACCCATCATGTTTCTTTCAGGAAGACATGATGGAAATGAGATTTGGCCAAACACACAAATATTTACTGAAGTAATTCAAAAATGCTTTGTGTCAAATAACTGGTTCCCACAGAGAAAAGCAGCAGGCGGGCCATTATTTTTTTGGTGCCCGAGTTCGAAAGCTTCAAGGGAGGGTTGAGGTTCGCCTCACAGATGCATCAGCAAGTGTGTGGACATCACATACTGTATATTGATTTAATGTTGCCACATCAGACACAAAAATACCCAAACATATTGTGCCTGTACTAAATTTCTGTGTTGCTGCATTCGACCCATCTTCTTTTTCTTCACATATTTTATTTGAATTTTATCTCCTGCCTGCAGTGTTAAATGTTTATTCTTATTGAGAAGATTTAGTCCAGAAGAACATATAACTACACTTTCAGTTAGCTGAGCAACACTACAAAACAAGATGCCCTTTGGAAAATACTTTGTCTGAGACACAGCCTGAAACATAACGCCATGCAGACATGTTGATGCCATGTACATGATGAGTTACATCATCTACAGCCTGGAGGTAAGAAGGGGCCTATGATCAAGGCAGAAACATGTTCCCTATAATAAGCTGTCCTTGTGTAAAAACCTACACCTTGATCACACTTTGTGGCAGTGTGGAGCATGTCTTAGTACTACAGAGCTGCTAATGTGAACAAGAATAGCTGTGTGTGTGAAGTAGGCTGTATGAGAGTAGTGCTGATTATTTCCCTCAGGAGGGTGTTCTATCTTTGCCTAGAGATCTCTTCTTCCCAACCACACCGATTTGAAGTGTGTCAAAATAGTGGGTTTCCACCATTATGGCCAGTGCCAGTAATGCTAGTAAGACTAACACTAAACTGAAGTAAACTGGGATGACTTTAATTGATAAAGATTAGCCTAATTTTCAACAGATTACAGAGAAGACAAGGCCCAGACACACAGTCATCTAGTTGAAGTAGCTTCCCTTCAGTTTTATTTTCCCGGAACCTCTCTGATGTGTTTGGCAACATAGGATGACATTGTCCCATATCATGAATTCATGACATCACTGTGTAATCCATCTTCATCCCACCCTATATCTGCCAGGTGAACATCGTGCTGCAGAAGGGCAGGGGTGACCTCTGTGTCTAAATAAAGAACATTTGGCCAGGATTTACATCCAACCATGTCACACATGTTGTTTGTTGGGATTTTCCATGAATAAGTGACCCACTGAAAGCTATTTCCAGTTACTGAATTCATAACCTCACAGTGATGAAGTGTGACAGCTCTTGTGATATTTCAGTGGAGGATTTTTATACTTTAAAGGGGGCAGCAGATAAAAGATGTTGCTGCAGCAGCAGTGACAGATTAAAGGATCAATTTCAATAAAGCACTCGGTCTTTGAATAAATTTTATTTTGTGAATGATGAATATGTATTAAAAAGATACTTGTGCAGACTCCTTTAGAACCTGTGAGTGCAAGTGTGAGGATGTGAATGCATACGCGATATTAGGATTACAGTAGTCCTGACTGTATAGGATGGCAGGGAAGCACTGATGAATAACAAAGTGAAAGGAATAAAATTGCAGCTTTTAACACATTGTCTCTGTTTTTGCCATTTTATCAGGGGCATTAAAACCTACAAAACTGATAGGGACTTATTGTCTTAAATAAGCTTACGGACATGGATAAGGAAGATATGCTTACCATGGCTCTGGGTTTTCACTGTGTTAAGGAAGAAGACAGAGAAAGTGGGTTAAGGCAGAAGGTCTGAAAAATTAAATGCAAAGCTGTTTGAGAAGGGATTAGTCCATAGTCCCTGCACACACAAAAAATGAACTCAAATTCACTTTAAGTCACAGCTATTCAAAGGAAATCATTACAGGGATTAATAGATTAAGGTACAGTTGTTCTGGCCCCGGATTATGAGCTGCATTTTGGCGTGCAATAACTGAGTTTGACACATCTTTAATGTCCTTGCTTTCGACTTTAATGCATCAAACACCATAAAGACTGAAACATATCAAACACAAGAAATATTATTTCAGCTGTGGACACAAAATTCTAGTATTGCAGAAATTAAATCATACTGCATACACACAAATGTAAACATTTATGATCTCAAATTGATAGATTTTTTAGGTTTACTGAGTTGTTGCAAGAAAACTACCAGCAAAAATTATGCAGCATTTACTGTAAACAAATACAACAGATTATCAAATCCACATTTAAAAATTGTATGGCTTGTGCACATCAGATTTTCATATTAGAAACACACACAAAAAGTTTCTATTCTTTGGACATGTGCATATTCAAACAACCATCGTTAAACTTCAACAGAGTTAAACATTTCACTAACCACTTTGCCGGGTCGCAGCCTTCCGAGGGCAGAAATTCCTTGCAGGCTCTCACATTTTGTCTGCAATTAATAGCCCGGAATAAATACCTTGTAAATTGGTATTTCAGCTAATTTAAAGTCAAGATGTCAATTCAAAAACATAACAATAAAATTGACTAGAACTAGGCATCCAGTAAATAATGAAGGATTGCCAGATTTGCACTTCTAAAAACTACCAAGGCCATGCAGGCCGGGAATTGTAGCAGTGACTGACCAGAATAATACTGCATTTACTTCAAGTCAAAAATACATCCCTATTCACAAAATGAAGCTTCAAAAATTACTTTTTCACAACTATTACAGTTTTTTGCACATGCATGGAGACTAGGTGAAGGGTTACATAGGCATGGATTACCACTGACAGTCACATGGTCTAGTCACACTTCAACAAACTTCAAAAATATCATCATCTCTCAAACAACCTACAGAATATCGGGTAGATAATTGGATATGAGGGATTATTTCATCATTATGACAGTTTCACCCTACCTGGGCTGAGGTAAGCAGCTGGATGGCTTGGATTTTTGTTTTAGCCAGCCATGCTCAATCCGTCTGTTGCCATATTCTGCTGGGCAGGAAGTCTCAAAATCGTCTACTTCCTGTTGTGAATAATACTTATACCTCATGTATTTTTTATGACAAATTATTTCAATAATTTTTAAATCTCAAAGGACAAATTTCCAAACCTAGGTTTTAAAAAAATATGGAGGGAATAAAAAAAAAGGTAGGGAGTTTCCAAGGGATTCCCCAGAGGTCAAAGGTCATTTCCATGTTGGGGGTTCCCCCAGACACAAAGTAAACAACTTTGACTGGCACACAGAGCCAGGCTGTGAGTATATATACCTGCCAAAACAAATCTTTGGGAGGCATTGCTGTACAACCAAAAGTCAAATACTGGAAAGGATGTCACTGTTGACATATATAGCAGGGAAATTACCACAGTCACAAGAATTGCCATGTTTCTCACATGGATCAAACAAACACAGCTGCTGCCGTTACAACAGTGACCTTTAATGTGTTTTTGCTAATTTTTTTTTTTCCTTTGTGTTCTTGCTTTCATAGAGTTGAAGGAAGCAACCATGTTTTGGCTCCTAGAGGCTTAACTGTGTATTCAAAATGTCAAACTGTCAAATGTTGATATAAAGTCTTACCCCCGTATCTCACGGAGCCACAAATGCTGGTGAATTGATTATTGGCGATTATGGGGTTTCATCAGGGTCCATCAGGTTTGTAAAAGGTTGCGAAATAGCTTGCAAACAGTTTTTAAGGTCCCAAACAGTTTTTCTTTTCGCCCCCCCCCCCACCCAAAAAAAAAACAAACAAAAAAAATGAACATGTTTGAATTTTTTTGGCAAAAATATTTTACCACAAACAGTTGCAAATGTTTACAAATGGTTGTAACAGATTTGCAGATGGTTGTAACATGAGCCAGCCCAAGTATTCATGGGGCCCTAAGCAAAATTTGAATTTTGGGCCCCTCTTTGGTAAATTACATGAATCTTCTGAGGGAATTTTGCACAGTTGTAGTGGCATTGCTCGCATCATCTCAAAGTCTGTCTGGTGTGTTTCACCCTAGTATTTGATTTAACTTTAAATGGTACCAACCTTAGAAGAGTAGTCTGATGCTGATTTAGCCTACTGTTAATATTCAAGGCGATACAATTCTAAGTGGCATATCCAACATGATGAAGGCAAAATATAAAAAAAAGACATTGCAAATATTGTAAACAATGGGTAGAACAATGGCTTTACTAGTTGTGACTTAAAAATGCAATGTGCAAAATTACAATTAAAATTAAATTAAATCACCCTTTATTGTCATTCAACTGTACAATCAATCATGTACAGTGGAACGAGATTGTGCTTTACCTCATCATCATCATCGGCGGTCACTCGTAGTCGAGTATGACTGTCCTCCCTCTTGGTCCTTGTGGGTCTTCAGGTGGGCATAGAGGCCAATTCTGGACCCGATTATTCTGCTGCAATGTGGGCAGGGGAATGTAATGGTGGTGGGTTTGGGTTGGTCCTGATTGTTGGTTGCTCTCTCCTTCCTGAGTCTGCGTTTGTCTTGTGCAGCATGATGGAGGTCAGCGTTGTACTGTGCAGCACCCTCACGAACAATGTTTCTCCAGGTCGCCCTATCGGTTGCCATATTTTCCCAAGCTTTTAGGTCTATGTGGCACTTCTTTAGGTTTGTTTTTATGTTGTCCTTAAATCTCTTCTTCTGGCCTCCTGGAGCCCACTTCCCTTCAGCTAGCTGGGAGTACAGGACTTGTTTTGGGAGGTCAGAGTCAGGCATTCGGATAACATGGCCAGTCCATCTGAGCTGGTTTGGGGCAATAGTGGCAGTGATGGTGGGAAGGTTAGCCTCCTCCAAGACGCTGGTGTTGGTGCGTCTATCCTCCCAACTAATCCTGAGGATTTTTCAAAGGCATCTCTGATGGTGTACCTCAAGTGCCTTTAAGTGCCTGCTGTATGTAGTCCAGGCTTCTGATCCATACAGGAGAGTGGGGAGCACCACCGCTTTATAAACCAGGATTTTGGTATTCACTTGGAGATCATGGTGTTATGACCCGAGCGCCGGTTCTGATCGCGCTCGGGCTAAGTTATTCTCGCTGCCGGCTTTGACAGCTGCGGGCTGTATTCTGGCCTCGCCGGGCTCTTATTATGAAAGTGCTCGGTGGGGCTTCCGCCTGTCAACGGCCGGTCAGCTGATTGTCATTATCGTCGTTAGTGCTTCGCCCTTTTAAGCCCAGCACTGACGACGGTAAGACGCAGGAATATTAGTCGACATTGGTCAACGTTACGTCTGAGTGGCTTCATCCTGCCAAGCCCTGGGTCTGCGCCTCGTCATACCTGTGAGTGCCGCAGACCTTCATGTCAGGTCTGTCATCTTAGTTATGTCACAGTTAGCTCGTAGCGGCTGGGTTAGCCCTACGAGCCCAAGTCTAAGTCATGTGTTTGTTTGCCCTTATGGGTTCATAGTTAGTAGTAGTAGTAGATTAGTTTATTTGACAGGGACAGTGCAATAAACATAGACAATTAATCAAAGACAATCAATCTGATGTGTTGCACATAGAGTGTATAGCTATTAGCTAATTTGCAACTCTTGTCCCTGGATGGGCTTTAGAAAAAAGAATCAAGATAAAAATATACACAATAACCACATACATCAATGCAGAAGAATTATAAATACACAATTATAAATATTATAAATATTATAAATACACAAATATAACAGCCTGACTCACCTTTAACATAAATATTATAAATACACAAATATAACAGCCTGACTCACATTTAACACATATAACATAACTCACATTTGCCTATTTCAGGCCTTCCTCCCTCCGTCACTCACTATAAACAAACACATTTATTCCTTCCCTTCATTCACTCTCACTTTGCAGACAAATAATTCATACATGAGTACATTCTTGTTTATTTTTCAGCCAGTTTTTAACATTTTTAGTGAATGTTTTAAAGTCCGTTATTATTTTAATTTCATTTGGCATTGTGTTCCAGATGTGACTGCCCTTTATAGAGAAAGCTGTTTGTCCAAATGTGGTTCTGCGGTGGAATATTTTACAGTTATTGTTAACAGAACTCCTGGTGGCTCTGCTGCTGTCCTGTCTTTGGACGAAACCAGCAAGTGGCTCGGGTGCTGATTTATGGAAACATTTGAACGTTAATTTCAGAAGACAGAGGTCAATGAAGCTCTCAAAACTCAATAGGTTGTATTTTTTTAAAACATTACAGTGATGCCACCTAATGGGCTTTTTGTCCAAGATTTTTAGGGTTTGATTATATAATGAACCTATATGTCTTATTGTGGAAGGGGCTGCTTGAGCCCAGACTGTCAAACAGTATGATATATGAGAAAAAACCATAGAATGCATATACAGTGCAGCTGCTTCGTAAGGTATGTAATATCTAATTAATTTAAAGCAGTTCAGATTTTTTTTTACTGTTTTTGAAATTTTCTTTATATGAAGATTAAATTTGAGTTGAGGATCTAGTACAATGCCAAGGTATTTGAATTCTGTAGCTAAACTGATGTCATGATCATGTATATTAACTTTAAAATGTTGCAGGTTACATTTTTTGATTGAAAAGCACATTGAGACTGTTTTCTGAAGGTTCAGCAATAGATGGTTCTTGAGGAGCCACTCTTGGACATCAACCATACTTGTAGACAGTACATCTGCAGCCTGTGCTGGAGTCTTGGCAGCTGTGTAAATAACTGCATCATCTGCATAAAGTTGGCATGTTGCAGCTGAGCAGTGTAACGGCAAGTCATTAATAAAAATGCTGAAAAGTAAAGGACCAAGAATGGACCCTTGTGGGATACCCATGCGGTTGTTTAAAAATGAGGATTTATCCTGGTGAACTTTTACACACTGTTCTCTATTCTGGAGATAAGATGCAAACCATTCTAATGTATTTGGGGAGAAGTTAAAAGATACCATTTTGGATAAAAGCAAACTGTGGTTTACAGTATCGAAAGCCTTTTTGAGATCTAGAAAAACAGCTCCTACCACATTACCCCTGTCCAAGGACTGTTTGACGTTTTCAATAAGGCAACAATTTGCTGTTTCTGTTGAGTATCCTGGTCTAAAACCAAATTGATGTGGATGAAGAAGTTGACTGTCTTGTAAGTAGTCTATCAGCTGTGTAGCTACAACTTTTTCAAGAACCTTAGATAGGACTGGTAAGATAGAGATTGGGCGGTAATTGCATATATCGTCTTTACTGCCTGATTTATGAACTGGTATGACGACAGCTTTTTTCCAGCCAGATGGAAATGTACTAGACCTAATGGAGAGATTAATGAGATGAGTCAGTGGTTTGATTAATATTTTGCTGTGCATTTTGAGAAAGGAGGTGCTCATATTGTAGATATCACTAGTTTTTGAGTTTGACAGTGTTTTAACAATACCAGCAATTAACTTCTCATTTACCTCATCGATGTGAAAAGTATCTGTTGGGAGTATGGAATTTGTGTTGTTGAGCACATTTGGCAGCACAAAAATTTTTAAGTCTTCCACAGAGCCCACAAAGTGTGAATTAAATTCATTTGCCAAAGTAGCCTTGTCACTGACGGTCTTGCCATTGATTCTAAGTTCCTTTACCCCCTTCTGATCGTTTTTTTTATTAGTTAAGTTATTTAAATGCCTCCATAGGGAACTGTTGTTACCCTTTGCATGATCTATCAGTTTATTGTAATAAGATATTTTTGATTTTCGCAGCTCATGTACCACTTTATTTCTTAAACTTTTGTACACAAGGTGATCATTTTGTAGTTTGGAGGTTAGTGATGTTTTCAGTGCATAGTCTCGCCTCTTCATAAGTTTTCTTATTTCATTATTTAACCATGGTAGGCTAATCTTCTGTTGTCTACTTTTAATTTGCTTTGAAAATTTTTCTATAGACTTTGTGATTGTTGCAGTTATAAAATTACAACAATCATCTACTTCACATGTTGCCATGAGCTGCTCCCAATTTTGATTCTCTAAGTAATGTTCAAACTCCTCATTTTTTGATTTGGGGATAATAAAATTTGATTTGTCAATATTGACTCCCCCAAAATACTGTAGTCGCTTTTTAGTAAGTTTCCTGACAGCAAGAACCATGTTATGATCTGAGAGACCAGTTACAAGATTATAGGTTCTGGTTATTCGTTCTGGTTTATTAGTAAATACCATGTCAATAAGTGTTCTGGATTGTTTGGTTATCCTGGTGGGTCCTTTGATGATTTGCTGGTAATTAAATTTAGTCATGAGGCTTTTCAGTTTTTGTTTGTCTTTTTTATCAGACCAGTTGATATTAAAGTCACCATGAATTATTGTTTCTCTGTTCTTCTCAAGTTGTTTAACCAGATCACTTAATTCATTATAAAAGGAAGAGTTGTGTGACGGTGGGTTGTACACTACTGCAATGTTGAAATTCATTACCGGAGAGAGACATACATTAACAGCTAAACATTCAAGTGAAGTATTCAAATCAACCAGTTGACATTTATATTTCTCTTTGATGTAAATTAAAACACCTCCTCCCCTCCCTACCTGCCTGTCTTTTCTAAAACACTGGTAGCCCACAATATCGATCATATTAGTGTCTATGTTACTGTGTAGCCAGCTTTCTGAGAGACAAAGGTAGTCCAGATTTGAGTCCAACAGCAACACCGAAATCTCATCTCTTTTGGGGATTATGCTCCGTATGTTTAAATGACCGCCGAGGATCCCCTTTGGTTTAGCCTTGGTGTCCCAAAGAACTCGTGCATGATTAACAGTTTGGAAAAATAAATGTTGTTTTTGCTTTTGTACAGCTCGGTTTTGTGCTAACCCAGTGGTCTGCTGTTTAATAGTGGCAGGTCCAGGGTTAAGGTGAATATCTCCTGCCAGAAGTAGCAGAACTAACAGAACTTTAACTGTATATCCTCTGCCATATTGTGATTTTTGCTTAACAGCCATGTTTGCCTTAATTTGGAAGTTTTTGCTCAGGGCTTTTAAAGACCACATAGAGTGTAGGGTGAGATGTCCAAGCCCAAATCCATACAGATAAAACTTTTTAACTTCACCTTTGGTTGAGTTTGTCGGAAAATCCTTCTTGTTGCAGGTCCAGACACACAAAGACAAAACGAAGAGGAAGTAGAGAAGTAGAGAAGGCTTATTAGTGGTGCCCATCAGCCCACTTTTTAATCCGGTGGCAGCCATCTTCAGTTCTTCTTGGAAAGAAGGAAAAGGAAAATCTGTGGATAGTAAAATAAATTCTGCTTATATCGCCAGAATCTGATCTGATCGTCCTCGAATCCAGCTGGGCCTCAGCTAGCCAACTAGCCCCTTCCGTTGCTGGTCTCGTTGCTCATAGTCGCCGTAACTGGTCTCCCGTCCCGCTCCTCCAACCGAGTCTCGTCACACACCGCCGCTGCCACCGAGCTCCGCTGAGGTCACGGTAAATCCTCCGCTAGGCACCGCCACCTACCGTCGTCTGCCTGGGTGAAATCTCTGCTGAGCCCCGTCAACAAATAGCCGCTTGCCTGGTAGTATCTCCGCTGGGCCTCGCAGCTGGGCTTCGATTCAGGCTGGTGTAAGGTGGAATGACTGGCGCCAGCATTAAGCTAACTAGCGTTAGCTTAGCAATCGCTTCGGGTAGTCTCGTCGCACACCGCCGCTGCAGTCACGGTAAGTCCTCCGCTGGGCACCGCCGCCTACCGCCGTCTGCCTGGGTGAAATCTCTGCTGAGCCCCGTCAAACAAATAGCCGCCTGCCTGGTAGTATCCCCGCTGGGCCTCGCAGCTGGGCTTTGATTCAGGCTGGTGTTAGGTGGAATGGCTGGCGCCAGCATTAAGCTAACTAGCGTTAGCTTAGCAATCGCTTCAGGTAGGGCACATCAGTGAATCACAAGGAAGCGCTGGAATCGCTGGTCAGTTTACTCACAGTGGCCGGATAAAAGCGATCAAAGGGGTAATCCACCGGAGGTATATCCGATCGCTGTAGGTAGTTATTTAGAGACTGGCGCCAGCATTAAGCTAACTAGTGTTATGGACACCCTTATGCTTGAACATGGTGTTTGTTATGGACAAACTGTGGTTAGCACAGAAGTCCAATAACTGAACACCACTCGGGTTCAGATCAGGCAGGCCGTTCCTCCTAATCACCCCCTCCAGGTTTCACTGTCATTGCCCACGTGCGCATTGAAGTCCCCCAGTAGGATAATGGAGTCTCCAAGAGGAGCACCCTCCAGCACCCGAGTCAGAGACTCCAAAAAGGGTGGGTACTCTGAAACATCATTTGGTGCATAGGCACAAATGATGGTCAGGACCCGTTTCCCAACCCGAAGGCGCAGGGAAGCAACCCTTTCATCCACTGGGGAAAACTCCAAT
This sequence comes from Pholidichthys leucotaenia, assembly GCA_020510985.1. Lineage (NCBI taxonomy): Eukaryota > Metazoa > Chordata > Actinopteri > Cichliformes > Pholidichthyidae > Pholidichthys > Pholidichthys leucotaenia. The sequence goes on along the minus strand of CM035839.1, from coordinate 177,166,652 downwards.
ATAGAGGCAGCAAGGTGGGAGGATACAAGAGTCCTCCCACGAGTTGTGTTTTGTCACGTCTGAAAATAAATAACATCTCAGCCAAACTCTCTGGTGAACTCTGTGGCGTCTCTTGGTGATCCGCGAGGATCACCACATGACAGTATACTCCTGCCAGGTCGCCCAAACGGGGGCGCCGCATTGAGACGCCGTTTCACCGGGAGTTTGGGCCTTTATTGAACTGTTGTTTCTTCTTGTTCGGGCGTCAACATCTGGGAGAATGCCGGCTTCCAGGGGCCGTGGTCGGCGTCTGGACCAGGGTGTAGCGGGCGCGTTGGAATACGCCGATGGGGCGCTCCTCGCCGCTACATTTGATGACACCTCCAGTTACATGCGCTGGCATCTGGGCGTCGCTGAGGAGTATCTGGACAGCCTTCCCCTCGACTACGACGATCATCCGGAGGTGATATCGAGGTGGGAGGAACTTGCCGCTCAGCGCGAGGTTCTTCGTGGGCTGGAGGAGGAAGAGAGCGGGAAGCAGAGGAGGAGGCATCCTCGCTCCCCGCGTTGGTGTCCCGTTCCCGTCCCGGAGCAGGTCCAGGAGTACGCGCCGTCTGGGGGCCGACAAGGACGTCGGAGTAACGGCGCGGGCAACCCACAGCGGAATCCCCGGCTGGACTCGCTGCCGGCGTATCCCATCAGCAAATCTTCGAGAGCGGCCCACCTCGTTTTCCTAAGGGGCCCTCTGTCGCCATCCAGCGGGGAGAAGGAGGAACGACGTCCCCCACAGCAGGAACCATCTCTGCCCCCGGAGGAAGGCAAGTGATCGTTTGTTTGTCACATCTTAATAATGATCTGCCTTGTCTGACTCCTGGGGGTGGAGTTCGGGGTTCGCAGCCCCCTGAGCTCCCTCCACCTGCTGTGGATAAAATTATTAAACCTACTGCCTCTGTGTTCTCCCCCGTTGAGCGGTCCGCGATGCCAGGCCAGCGTCGCCGGACGAAGAGGGCCCCTGCAGTGCTGGATAGCGTGCATCCAGTCCTGCAGTCACGTCTTGGACGGAGGAGAGGAGCGGACTGCGGCCCGGAGGCTGAGCCGACGAAGAAGCGTCCCCGGGTCTCCTCGCTGGAGCGGTCCGAGCCAGTGGGTCAAGGGTTCCCTGCCTCCACGCCATACGGGTCGTCGGCGTGGACGACAGCATGGGAGGAACCTGAGGCTGCTGATGACATCGTGCCAGCTGCGGAGCCCGATGCAGCTGAGTCCGAGTCAGCTGACGAGAGTTGCCCTGAACCCGGATCGTCGGAGTCCTGGGTGGCAACGGAACCCGAGTGCAGGCAAGTGCTCCCTCTTATGTCTCTGTCCTCTTTTGTTGAGCATTTTTGCCTGCCTCTCGGGGAGACGAGTGAGGAGCAGCCCTCTGCTGCGCCCGAGCTCGTCTCGCTGGGTTCCGTTGCTACCGGTGATACTGATCCCGGTTTTCCTGTCCCCGAGCTTTGTTTTAGTGTCGCCGGCGGGGAACGGGTCGGAGTCACCGAGGTGGAGGTCCCAGGTTCGGGGGTGGAGTTCGTCAGCGGAGCTGCACCGAAGGCCCAATCGGGTCCCACCGCAGGGGTGGTTTCGGCCCAATCAGGGCCCCACGTGGGTTTGTCGGAGGCCCAATCGGGGTACACCGCGGGTGCGGTTCTGGCCCAATCGGGGCCCAACGTGGGTGCAGCTGGGACCCAATCTGGGTCCAGCGGTGATGCAGCGCGAGCGTGGTCCATTGGCGGAGGAGGAGCTGCAGACCCTTCTTCGCGGAGTGGATTCTTGGCTCGTCCTGCTCATCGATCCCCTCAGAATCACCGCCCCTTTTCATCATCGCCGGGGGCCATGGGGGTCCCTGTTCGCTCGCCCCGGTTCTCACGAGTTTTGTTCTCGTCTGGGAGGCCGCTGCGGGTTGTTGATGCCCTGGACTAGTGGCTGAGGGACACGGGTCGGCCGCCGGAGGGACTGTTTCGCCGGTTAGGTGCCTCGGTTCGGCCACCCGACCTGTTATGTGTGCCATGGGGCTACCTAGTTCGACCACCGGAGAAGCGGACGTGCGGGACTTTGGACTCTGGTGAGCCGCCTTGTCCATCTCCGTTGACCATCGGTGGACATAAACTGTCGGGGGGTGGTAGTGGTCCCTGGGTGTGTCTCAGTATTTGTGCTTTTTTTTATTATATTTTATATTTTTTATTATTATATTATATTATATTTTTTATTATATTTATTGTATTTTTATTATATTTTTTATAGTATTTGTGCTCGGGTCTTTCAGAGACAAAAGATCAAGAAGGCTGCAGGACCTGATGGTGTGTCTCCGTCCTGCCTGAGAGTCTGCTCCAACGAGTTGGCCCCCATCTTCACCCGGATCTTTAACAGATCACTGGAGCTGCGTGAAGTGCCTTCCTGCTTCAAACGCTCCATCATCATTCCAGTTCCCAAGAAACCCTCTATTACAGGATTAAACGACTACAGACCTGTTGCCCTGACCTCTGTGGTCATGAAATCCTTGGAGAGATTGGTGCTGAACCACCTGAAGGTCATCACAGGCCCCCTGATGGACCCACTGCAGTTTGCCTACCGGTCAAACAGGTCAGTGGATGATGCAGTGAATATGGGACTACATTACATCCTGCAACACCTCGACTCCCCAGGGACATACGCCAGGATCCTGTTTGTCGACTTCAGCTCAGCGTTCAACACCATCATCCCAGGCATTCTTCATCAGAAACTCCTCCAGCTCAAGGTGCCCCCCTCCACCTGCCAGTGGATCTCCAGCTTTCTGACTGACAGGTGGCAACAGGTGAAGCTAGGGAGATTTACATCCAGCTCCCGAAAAATTAGTACTGGCTCCCCCCAAGGATGTGTCCTTTCCCCACTGCTCTTCTCCCTCTACTCCAATGACTGCACCTCAGAGGACCCTTCGGTGAAGCTCCTGAAGTTTGCGGACGACACCACAGTCATCGGTTTGATCCGGGATGATGATGAGTCTGCATACAGGCGGGAGGTGGAGCAGCTGATCCTCTGGTGCAGCCAGAACCATCTTGAACTTAACCCAGCCAAAACGGTGGAGATGACTGTGGATTTCAGGCGACACCCCCCTTCATTCCCCCCACTCACCATCCTCAACAGCACAGTGTCCACTGTGGACTCCTTCAAGTTTCTGGGTACCACAATCTCCCGGAACCTGAAGTGGTCCTCCCATATTGACACTGTCCGGAAAAAGGCCCAGCAGAGGTTGTTTTTTCTGCGTCAGCTCAAGAAGTTTGATTTGCCTCAGGAGCTGCTGGTTGTCTTCTACACCGCCATCATCCAATCTGTCCTCTGCTTTTCCATCACTGTCTGGTTTGGATCTGCCACTAAACAGGACAAGACCAGACTGCAGCGGATCATTAAGTCTGTGGAGAGGATCATTGGTACCGACCTACCCTCCATTGAGAACTTATATCGGTCCATAACCAGGAAACGGGCGGGAAACATCTGTGCTGACCCATCACACCCCGGCCACAAACTGTTTGAACTTCTATCTTCTGGTCGTCGTTACAGATCACTGAAGGTCAAAACCACCCGTCACAGGAACAGTTTCTTTCCTCAAGCCATCACTCTGATGAACTCCTAACATTCACCTAATCCTACCCGTTGCTGTACTCATGACTTTTCATCCATTATTACATTGCACATAACTCTCACACTGCTTTTTACTTCATTCACATTATATCACTGAATCTGAGTCCACATTGAAATACTGTGTGATTGTTTATTTTTTCATATATTTCTGCAAAGTGTGGTTAGTCCGAGTAAATAACTGCATATATTCCTGTATATATTTGCATCCTTTTATAGAAACGTGGACAGACTGTAATTTACTGTACATACTCTGGTTGTCATTGAATCCTTATTTAAATCCTTCACCTGAACAACGAGAGCAAGTTTTTAGCCAAAGTCAAATTCCTTGTATGTGTTGTGCATACTTGGCCAATAAAGCTGATTCTGATTCTGATTCTGATTTTTTTCTTTGGCCTGGTTATGTTGTATCTGGTGTTCATGCCTCTGTTTTGAAAGCCACAGTCAAGTCATAGTCATGTTATGTCAAAGCAATTTTAGATTGTCTCTTGTGTTTTTGAAAGCCACAGTCTGGCCATAGTAAAGTTATGTTAAGCAATTTTAGATTGCTTCATGTGTGTTTGCAGTAGCCCTGCTGGTTTATGTATAGTCTGGGTAGAGCGTGTAGTGCTCTGGGTTTTTTTGTTTTTTAGTTTGTTTTTTTTTGTTTCATGTATAGTTTGGTTTGAGCGAGTAATGGTCTGTTTTTGTTTCATAGTCTGGTATGAGCGGGTAATGCTCTGTTTTTGTTTCATAGTCTGGTATGAGCGGGTAATGCTCTGTTTTTTGTTTCATAGTCTGGTATGAGCGAGTAGTGCTCTGTTTTTTTTGTTTCAGGTTAAGTCTGGTATGAGCAGGTAATGTGTTCTTGTATCTAGTTTATCTGAACCTGTAGTTCTGGTTTTTGTTTTTCTTTGTACATTTTTCCTTGTTAGTCTTGTCATTGTCTTGTATGGTTTTTTTGTCTTGTCATTGTCTTGTATTTTTTTTTCTTGTCATTGTCTTGTATGGTTTTTTGTCTTGTTCATGGATTGGTTCCTTGGGGCGGAGTCCGCCCGTGGAGGGAGGGTACTGTTATGACCCGAGCGCCGGTTCTGATCGCGCTCGGGCTAAGTTATTCTCGCTGCCGGCTTTGACAGCTGCGGGCTGTATTCTGGCCTCGCCGGGCTCTTATTGTGAAAGTGCTCGGTGGGGCTTCCGCCTGTCAACGGCCGGTCAGCTGATTGTCATTACCATCGTTAGTGCTTCGCCCTTTTAAGCCCAGCACTGACGACGGTAAGACGCAGGAATATTAGTCGACATTGGTCAACGTTACGTCTGAGTGGCTTCATCCTGCCAAGCCCTGAGTCTGCGCCTCGTCATACCTGTGAGTGCCGCAGACCTTCATGTCAGGTCTGTCATCTTAGTTATGTCACAGTTAGCTCGTAGCGGCTGGGTTAGCCCTACGAGCCCAAGTCTAAGTCATGTGTTTGTTTGCCCTTATGGGTTCATAGTTGTGTTTTGTCACGTCTGAAAATAAATAACATCTCAGCCAAACTCTCTGGTGAACTCTGTGGCGTCTCTTGGTGATCCGCGAGGATCACCACATGACACACGGTTCTCAAAGACTCTCCTCCTTAGCCTTGAGAAAGCCCCACTGGCACTGCGGAGGCGGTGGTGTATTTCATCATCGATGACGGCTTTTGATGAGAGGAGGCTGCCAAGATATAAGAAGTGGTCCACATTTTCCAGTCGGATGTTATCAATGGAGATGTTTGGGGGTATGGCAAGTGTACTGCAGTTTGGTGATGGCTGGTGGAGTATTTGTGTCTTTTTTTATATTGACGGCCAAACCGAGCTGTTTGTATGCTTTGGCAAAGGCAGACAAGATGCACTGAAGGTCCTTTTCTGAGAGGGCTACGAGAGTGTTGTCATCTGCATACTGCAGCTCCATGATGGATATGGTGGTGGTTTGACCTTTAGCTCTAAATCGGTTGATGTTGAAAAGTTGACCGTCGATTCTGTAAGTGATCTTGACTCCCGGGGGCAGATGTTGGTTCGTGAGATGGAGAATAGCAGCAATATAGATGGAGAATAGTGTTGGAGCGATGACACATCCCTGTTTGACTCCCGTGTCAACCCTGAAGGGTTCTGTTTCGTCTCCACTGCCACTGAGTACCATGGCAGACATATTGTCATGCAGCAGTCTCAGTACCCGGATGTATTTTTCTGGGCAGCCAATCTTTGCCAGAACCAGCCAAAGGGCCTGACAGTTTACTGAGTCGAAGGCTTTGGTAAGGTCTATGAAGGTCATGTATAATGGTAGATTTTGTTCCCGGCATTTTTCTTGCAATTGGCAAGCAATGAAAATCATGTCTGTGGTGCCTCTGTTTGGGCGAAAACCACTCTGGGACTCGGGAAGAATGCTCTCTGACAGGGGGGTGAGTCTATTGGCCAAGACCTGGGCAAAGGATTTCCCTATGGTGGACAGGAGAGAAATGCCACGGTAATTCCCACAAACTGCCCTGTCCCCCTTTTTAAAGATGGAGACAATCAAGGCATCTCTGAGCTGTGCAGGGATTTCCTCTACTTTCCATATTTTCAGGAGCAGGGCATAGATGTGCTTCTGAAGATCAGGACCGCCTTTCTTCAGGACTTCTGCTGGGATGCCGTCAGGTCCAGCAGCCTTGTTGTTTCTCATCTTCCTGATGGCGTCCTGTACCTCATCCAAGCTAGGTGGTTTTCCCATGCTTTCCTCTATGGGCTGTTGAGGGAGTTGATCAAGGGCCTCCATCTCAGGAGTGGTGTCCCTGTTTAAGAGGTCCTTATAATGCTCTTTCCACCTGTCTGCAATTGCCTCCTTGTCCTTCAGAAGCGAGAGCCCATCTTTGGAGCAAAGGGGGGTTAGGCAGCGGTGGCTGGGGCCATATACCGCTCTTGTGGCATCAAAGAATCCTCTCGTGTCTCCAGAGTCGACAAGCTGCTGGATCTCCAGGGCCTTCTTTGTCCACCACTGGTTCTTAAATTTCCTAACAAGTGTTTGTACGGCTGCCTTCGCTTTGACATGGGCTGCTCTTTTAACCTTGCAGTGAATGTTGTTTTTCCAGGTGATAAAAGTTTGCCACTTGATGTCGATGAGCTGTTGGATCTCACTGTCATTCTCGTCAAATCAGTCTTGATGTCTCCACTTTTTATGACCAAGGATGCTTTTGCAGGAGTCCACGATGGCAGTGGAAAGTGTTCTCCAGTGTTTTTCAGTATCCTCTGGGTACTGTTTGGGCAAAGCTGCCCTAAGAGTATTCTGCAGCTGTTGTTGGTAGATAATGTCGTCCAACAACACGATGTTAATCTTTGGCCGGCTGTCCTTTCTGCAACCTTCTTTTCCGCATTAAGCGGATAGACATGATGGAGCGAATGAGGCAGTGGTCAGTCCAGCAGTCATCTGCACTGGTCATTGCTCTGGTGTTAAGGACATCGCGGCGGTCTTTGGAGCGGACTATGATGTAATCAATGAGATGCCATAATTTGGAGCGGGGATGCATCCATGATGTTTTGAACTTGGTTTTCTGACGAAAAAGTGTGTTGGTGATGACCAGGTTGTGCTCTGAGCACTTGGTTAGCAGTAGTATGCCATTGGAGTTTGTGTTTCCAACCCCTTCTCTCCCCAGCGTGCCGCTCCATAGATGATGGTTTCGTCCCACTCTGGCATTAAAGTCTCCAAGCAGGATTAACTTATCCTCCTTTGGGATTTCAGATAGTATTTTGTCCTGGTCAGCATAGAAGGCCCCCTTTACTTCATCCTGTGCATCAAGCGTTGGAGCGTAGGCACTAATAACGGTGGCCATTTGACTGCAGGCAAGCATCAGATTAATGGTCATTAGGCACTCACTGATGCCCACAGGGAGTTCATGGAGGTGGTTGATGAGGCAGTTCTTAATAGCAAATCCCACACCATGGATTTGTGGCTCATTTGCAGGCTTTCCCTTCCAAAAGAAAGTATACCCGCCTTTTTCCTCCTTCAGCTGACCTTCATCAGCCAGTCGGGTCTCGGAGAGTGCTGCGATGTCGATCCGGAACTTCCTTAGCTTTCTGGAGATGATGGCAGTTCGCCTTTCAGGTCGATCACTGGCTTGGTTGTCCATAAGGGTTCGCACATTCCAGGCTCCAATATGTAATTTTGTATGTTTCTGACCGCGTGGTGGTGATCCCTCTGGATGCGATATTCCAGACAGGATTTTGTGAGGCAGGCTATGTTTGGGGTACCTTTTATAACCCCCTCCCCTACTGGGGTGAGCAGAGTGGATCCTAAATAGGGCTGCTCATTCATGAGTGCAGCTGCCGAGAAGCTCTTTCTGCCTCAGTCCAAGAGCTTAATGACTGTATCAAGCACCCATCGCCTGTGTGCCAGATCGTGGCTAAGAACTCCCAGACTTCACTGTCCTGTCCCCGTTACCACTTCCTGATCGCCACAGGACTTTATCTTGTCCAAGATGTAAAGTGGATGGGCTCCCTTTGGGAGGACTGCTGCGTGTGACGTCTTTTATCATGGGGAGACTGATGTGCCTGCAGCCACCACACGGTCCTTGGCAGAGAGGGGCCTGAATCCAGTGGCGTGGAATCCAAAACGACTGGAGACCACTCTCTGTTGCAGCCTTCATCCGCCTTCAGTGCCGTTGTGACTCATGGTGTCATCCTCCGCCACTCCTGCCGTTGAGGTCTTTCTTTCTTTCTTTGGATCGCTCTTGGTCTGGGACCTCCCCCTCGACCTTACCGCCATGGGTGACCCTACCGGGAGCCAAAAGGCCCCCGACGGCATCGCTCTCGAATCATTGGAACACACAAGGTTCTCCACCGCGACAAGGTGGCGATCCATGGAGAACGCATGAACTTTTGTTCTTAGTGCTTTACCTATCTACTGTGTTAATCACACACACCCCAAGTGTAGAATCAGAGGGCCGCTGCCATGCAAGTCGCCGCCACAAATTTCCCTCCTCCATTCCATTATTGCTGAGCACCAAGCTGGACGGCAGGAAGTTCCACTTTTATATGGTCTTCGGCATGACCCGGCCGGGATTTGAACACCTGCCTCCTGGGTATGGGGCGAATACTCTACCAACTGAGCCACCACTCCGGTTAATAATAATAATAATAATAATAATTAAAGAACAATAATTAAAGAACTACAAAATATGCTGTAAATAAATTCAAATAACTTACAGAAACACCACCTTGTTAATTGTCCTCGACTTAAAAATAAATGCAAGCATACAAGACACAATATTAAAATAAGTGTAGCCTCCGGCAACACACGTAAAAACTACAAAGCGGTTGCCAATTTAACACCTTTATTCTGAACAGGATGGGTCACTGTAGACCGTGACCACACCAAAAAAAGGTGCAGAGCCAAGCAACAAAAATTTCTCCCCATCTCTCTCAACATCCACACACACACACACACACACACACACACACACACACACACACACACACACACACACACACACACACACACACACACACACACACACACACACTCCTCCTCTTGCTCCCTCTCTCTCTCTTTCTTCCACACAGCCCAACCACACAACCTCCCACAGAACAGAACAGAGACCCCTAACGTTACACTGCCCCCCTCCCCCCTTACTGAATCCCTTGCCCTGAGGGATCACAAAAAAAAGTCACTAAAGTGCACAGGGGGAGGGGGGGCTCCTCTGACTCTGAGACTGCCTTGGGATGTGTGCCTCCTGCTGTGCCTGCGTCCCTGGCCCGCTGATAAGTCAGGGGCGCAATCGGGTAAGGAGATGAGTAGACAGTCAGTGAGTCCTGAGGTGTTGCGGATACATCCATTTGGTGTGGTGCCGGAAGCCTCAAACATGGGTGGGGCTGTGCATCACCCCTGTATGGCACCAACCTGTCCCTGTGGATGGCCACTCGTCTCCCCCTAGGCGGCAGCTGGACCCTATTATACCACCTCTCCCAGTCTCTCAAACACCTACCAGGGACCCACCCAGTGGCAATCCAATTTTAGGCACCGCTCCTTCTTTTTCTTTGGGCTGTACACACCTGAATCATAATTTCTTTTCTGCCTCACCCCCACTTTCTGCAGCTGGGCATGAGTGAAGGCATGGGCCGATTCTATCTGGTCTTGGAGTCTCCGTGCATATTCTGGTCCTGGGGGAACCGCTGGCATGTCTGAGGGCTTTCCAAACACCATCTGTTTGACTGATCAAGAAAGCTAGATCTGTCCTGGGGCAACGCCTTGACCCAGTGGAGGAGATAGGAGAGAGAAGGATGGTGGCTAAACTGTCATCTCTGCTGGAGTCCGAGTCCCACCCTATGCAGGACATATTGAACGCACTGAGGAGCTCATTTAGCAGTAGACTACATCATCCTAGGTGCGCAACCGAGAGGTTTCGCAGGTCCTTCCTACCTATGGCCGTCAGACTGTATAACCTAAGCAGGGCTGCTTGCAGAGATAGCAAAAAAACGTGATGACCTAATAGTATTGAATGCAAAAGATGCAACAGACTTACACAAATGGTCCCCTCCAGTATGGTCTCCTAGGACAATATCAGTCGCTACGGAGGGTGACAATATGTATGGGTACCTATTCATACTATGTAGGATAACTAAGTAGACGGTTATGCTGTTTATTCCAACTTGCTACAATGCTCCGCACTTTGTATATATATTTATATATTTATGTGTACGTATGTATATCCACTGCTCTTATTTATATTTTTCGTATCTTCTTAATTATTGCTCTGAGTGTTGCCATCCCTGTGCTGTTGCAGTCCTGGAATTTCCCCATTGTGGGACTAATAAAGGCTTATCTTATCTTATCTTATCTTATCTCCTCCGGTGTCCTCAGCTTAAAGATTCAAAGATTTTTATATGTCAGTACTACTATACGTACAGGACACACATGAGAATTGAAATGGTGTTTCTCTCTCTCTCCAGTGGTGTGCACAATATAAAAGAAAGAAAAAGGAATAAGGCTGGAAAAACAACAACAGCAGTCTATGTACAGTATTGCTACCCGTAGTGCAAATGGTGTCAAAAGATAGACCCAGACCTCCTATAGTGCAAATAAAGACAAACGATGAGACCCAGCAATCTTATATACAGAAAAGTAGAGCAGTAATACTGGTAGTACCAAGTTTGATGCAGTAGTGTAGGTGCAGACAGTGACAGATAGAACTGCACATGATCAGTATTGCAATGATAGACAGCAGCAGATATGGCATTTGTGCAAATGGTTGCAGCAAAGTGCAGAGACATACAGCAGCAAATGTATTACTGTTGGTGTGCCAGTCTTTCTGTGCCAACAGCTGAGGTGGTTGTTGTGCGGGTGAGTATGTTAAGGTCCGGGGGGGGCGGGGGTGAGGAAGTGGACTGAGTTCAGGGTCCTGATGGCCTGATGAACAAAGCTGTTTAGCAGTCTTGTGGAGCAGGCCCGGAAGCTCCAAAACCTTTTCCCCAAGGGCAGGGGGCTGAAGAGGGAGTGTGAGGGGTGGTAAGTGTGGCCTGCAATGTTGATGGCTCTGCGGGTGAGGCGGGTGAGGTAGTTGTCCAAGAGGGGGGGCAGGGGGGCACCGACGATCTTGCTGGCTGCTTTCACTGTGTGCTGTAGTGTCTTCCGGCAGGAGGTGTTCCAGCTTCCATATCACACTGTGATGCAGGTGATGAGGATGCTCTCCATGGTGCCCCGGTAGAATGAGCACATGGTGGGGGGCAATCCCACCCCATCATCATCATCTCATCCCAACATAAGCAGAGCCGGTGTGCATGAGGTGGAATCAACTGACCTATAGGCCATCAAGATGAAAGAGAAGTGCATATACCAGTCTTGTTGGTATTCTGCGGTGAAAATAGCCAGCTGTGTCACCAGGATTCTGTTTGAACCTCTCAACTAGTCCATCACTCTGGGGGTGTAAAAGGGTAGTACGAGTCTTTTGCATGTTTAGTCACTCACACATTGCCGAGAACACCCCCGACTCGAAGCTGCACCTCTGGTCACTGTGGATGACCTCAGCTGTCCCAAACCTGGCAAACATACCCTCCACTAGCGCATTTGTGACAGTCTCTGCTTCCTGGTCGGGTATAGCATGCGCCTCCCGACATTTTGTAAAGTAATCTGTCGCAAACAGAACAAAACAGTTCCCATTGTCTGTGTGAAAAAATGGGCCCATTATGTCCACTGCCACCCTCTCCTTTGGGGCTCCCACGGCCAGCTGCTGGAGCATGTGACTGGTCTGGAGGGCCCTTGTGCACTGTGCTGGAGTCGCAGTGGTGACAAAAGTCCTCAATATCTTTCCTCTGCTGACCCCAATAAAACAGTTGACAGAGCCGGTGGAGGGTTTTTGAGACGTCGAAGTGTCCCGCCCCGGTAGTTCCATGGACGGCTGATAGTACTGTCTCCCTTAACATTCTGGGGACCACTACCTGCCACTTCTCCTCTCCTGTAGCTGGCTTTTTTTACACTCCCTGAAGCACCCCGTCCTTCACCCTCAGAGCCTCCTTTTGCAAGCAGTCCTTTAGTGGCAGGTGAGCACCCCGCTACTTCATCCCACGGTGGTTTATGGCCTGACTCCACCAACTGCAGCACCAGTTGCAGGTCATTGTCTTGCTCTTGTGGCATTCTCCATTCAGGTGGGTCAATAAGCTGTATCTCTCTGTTGACTGGTCCCTCTCTGTCCCTCTTGGGACCATGCTCCCCCCCATACGAAGCACCACTTCATGGGCATCCCTTCTGTCACAGTACCGGCAGCTGTCCATTGCTGAGGGACATCAGGACATGGCATCGGCGTTAGCATGGTGAGTTCCAGCTCTGTACTCCACCCCAAAGGTGTACGGCACTCGCTCTTCCAGCCACTGTGCAATTTGCCCTTCCAGCTCTTTGAAGGCCATCAACCACTAGAGGGCTGAGTGGTCAGTTTGGACAGTAAAGGGAAGGCCACACAGGTAGTATCTGAAGTGACTAATGGCTCTCACAATGGCAAGGAGCTCTTACCGTGTCACACAATACCAGCGCTCAGCTTTGTTGAAGGTCTTACTAAGATAAGCGACCACTTTCTCCCCTTCTGATCCCACCTGACTCAACACTGTGCCCATCCCAACATCACTGGCGTCGGTGTCCAGGACAAAAGGCAGGTCAGGGTCAGGCAGAATGAAGATGGGAGTCTCTGTCAAGGTCTTCTTCAATAAGCTGAAGGCTTGCTTGCACTCAGAAGTCCAAACAAAGTCACTGTCTTTCTGCTGGAGGTGGAACAGAGCTGTGGCTATGCAAGAAAAGCCACGCACAAACCCCCTGTAGTAGGATGCTAGTCCTATGAAGCTCTTTAGCTCTCATGGGTTAGTAGGGATCGGCCAGTCCTTCACTGCTTGTACCTTCTCCTCTAAGGTGCTGATGCTGTCTCCCCCCACTCGGTGTCCCAAAAACTCTTGTCAAGTTGGAGTTTCAACCAGCTGCCTCTATCTGCTGCAGAACCTGCTGCAGGGTCCCCAAATCTGCCTGAAAGGAGCTACCATGGACCAGGATGTTGTCGAGGTAAACACGGCACTCCTGTTGGGAAACATCAGTCAACGCCCTTTCTATTAACTGCTCAGATGTCGCTGAGGTGTTGCACAGGCCGAAGGGAAGAACCCGAAACTGCCACAGCCCCCTGCCTGTGCAGAAGGCCATTTTTGGTCTGGCTTCTGGGCTGAGGGGTCCTTGTCGATACTCGCTGCGTGGGTCGAAGGAGGAGAACCAGGATGAGCCAGCCACCAAGTTCAGCGACTCATCAATGCGAGCCAGCGGGTAGGAGTCCTTCTTGGTTACACCATTCAGGGGTCTATAGTAGAAGCAGAACCTCTTCTTCTGACCTCTTCATCTTTTTGACCATCACAACCCCCGATGCCCAGGGGCTGTCCAAGGGTTCAAGCGTCAGCATCAGCATTCAGCATCTCGTTGATTGCGGTGCCAACTGCTGCCTGATGTGCAAGGGGCAGGAGGCAGGGGTGTGTCCTGATGGGCGGAGCCTCTCCGGTGTCGATCTCATGATGCACCAGGTGTGTCAGGCCCATTTCTTTCTCTGACAGTATGAAAATGTCCTTGAAGTCAGCTACAGCTCAACCTGCTGCCATGGGATCCAAGTTGTTGCAACTGCATCTCCATACTTCTTGTACTGCTGTTGATCTGTCCATCCCCCTGCTGTGGGCAGTTGGTCCAAGGCAGGTGGTTGCACATCGTCCAGAGTATGGAGTATGGGGCCTGATTCATAATGTGTCTCCACCACTCCCATGACTGCCAGGTGTGGTCTTGGGGCTTCTGTAGGGTGAAACATTTCAACTTTAGCACCCCCCGGGAAGGCCAGAGTGTTCTTTCCCAAGTCTAACACACAGTGGGGCAGCCCACAGGAACTCCAAACCCAATATGCAGGAGTCCTGCATTGCAGCAACCCACACCCTAAAATCCACAGATTGACCCCCACCCCCCACCCAAATAGTCACTATCCCTCTTCCAAGCATGGGGACTAGCTCACCTGTAACTGTCCTCAGTTTCACTGCAGTAGGGTCCAACTGCGTTCTTGATGGGACCACATCGGGCCTCATCAAGGTTGCTGTGGAGCTGGTGTCGACAAGGGCAATGCAGAGGGCTCCTGCCAGGGTGATGGGGATGTGGAAAAAGCTTCCTACATTGGTCCAGCAAACCACCCTTGCAGACTCAGCAGTGTTATCTGCTTCTAGGGGGAATGGAGCCCCGCTCCCCCATCTGTGCAGTTGGGCTCCATCCACTGGAAACAATTCGGGGTGGGACGCAGGAGTGTGGGTCTGCATCGTTCCATTTACGTAAACCATTAGCTGTTTCCCTGGGCACCAGTATGCTTTGGGCACCACACGCATAAAGGAGGGCTTTGGCGAGCATGGCTGCTGTCACGTGGTGGTTGTAGTGATGCAGCTCGGAGCAGTTCAGTAAATTCAGCTATCCATGCCTGTTTCTCTTGGCTTGGCCCCTCCTGTCCCACTGCTCTTACCATGGGGGTGTTTCTGGTGCAAGCACTCTCAACTATCTCTCTGACGGCCTTTCTCTCCACCTCCAGCTCAAGCGCCTCCTGCAGGGTACAAGGGTGTGCCAGGTGGGTCTGTATGTGCAGCACTTTAGGGGTATTGGCTCTGATGAACTGATCTCTGGCCAGCTCACTTTGCACTTCAGGGGGCATGCAGATGTAGGCTCTTCTCGCCAGTGTTTCAATGTCACTAGCCAGAACACGGAGTGGCTCTCCGGGCTGTCTCTGCCTGTTTGACAGCTCTCAGCGTAGAACACTGGCCTGATTGCATTGTCCAAAACACCGCTGCAGAGCCCCTATTAAAATAGTCCTCTCTCTCTGCTGGGCTAAGCAGCAGCAAGCATGCTAAGGCATCATCTGTGAGGCACAGGGCCATCTAAAGTGCTTTATTGACCTCTGACCAGTGTGCAGCCCATGCTAACAGTTCAAATTGGGCATGGAAAGCCTCCCAGTCTGCCTTACCAGAGCATTTTAACATTTTCACTAGAAGTTGGACACCCTGGCCACCATCTTTGTTTACATCCAGGACCATATCACTCTTGGCGAGCACCCCTGCACCTGCGTACACCCCCTGCCCCAGATCCAAAACCGGCATGGGCAGCTAGCGTTCTGGCTGCATGTCTCAGGCAAGCCATGCACTCCGTGGTCCCCTCGTGTCCCACCTCATCGCCGAAAACCCCATGCACCTTTTCCCCCTTAATCCTCTGGAGAGATTCATTCTTGTTTCTCCATTCTGCCATCCCATCTGCAGGCTTCTAGGGCAATAAGCTGTGCCGTGGCTAGCAGGAATAGCTGGGGAAGCGCCAGAGTTTTACTTCTGACAGCAATGTAGCATCCGCTAAGATGCGTTGTGTAATAACCACGAAGAGGTTGCCAATTTAACATCCTTATTCTGAACAGGATGGGTCACTGTAGGCCGTGACCATGCCAAACAAAAGGTGCTGAGCCAAGTAACAAAAACTTTTCCCTGTCTCTCTCTCGCAACATCTCCACACACACACACGCTTCTCCCCCTCTTGCTCTCCCTCTGGCTCTCTCTTCCACACAGCCCAACCACACAACCTCCCACAGAACAGAACAGAGAACCCTAATGTTACAGTATAATAAAAAGATGAACATGTAACAAGGTAACAAAATGCTTTGACTGCAATGAATTCCTTAATCATTTTGTAAATAAGTTACAGGACTTGAGATCCAAACTCTCCATGAGGTCCTCTCCTTAGGAAGACTGCCCTCAGTGCCCTGAGCCATTTACTTCATTCTCCCCAGTTACATTTAATGACTTAGTTAAAATAGTAAGCAAATTGAAACCCTCATCATCCTCGTCTGAGATTTTACCATTTTCTGTTCTAACTGGGTCTTTAATCACCATTGGTCCTTTATTACTCACTATCATTAACAATTCACTGAGACAAGGCTGCGTTTGTCATGGGTCGTGTGCTGACTCCGTCGGCACTCGGGCTGTGCGGTAGTCTCCCTTCTCTCCTCTGGCGCGGTTCTAGACTTTGACAGGGTCTCAGCAGGGCTTCCGGCTGTCAGTGGAGCCCCGCTGAACAACCTGTTTCTAATCAGCTGATGGCCCTTCATCAGCTAATCAATCTATCCCTCCTTATTTAAGGGAGCAGCTCTGTTTGCTCAGGGCTGCGACCTACACAAACGTTCCTACGTTTCCTTCCAATCTGGCTTCCCTAGACTTAGACTTAACTTTATTAATCCCTTTGGGATAACTCCCTCTGGGAAATTTAAAATTTCCAGCAGCACATAAAAGGAGCATACAGATCAGAAAAGCAAAAAAGAAAAAATAAACACTTAACATAATATACACAATATAAATACAGGGCTGAATATGGCTTGTACAAATATGGTTAAGTTAAAGTTATTACACTATGAATGCCCTACTGTCCTCTGTACTCTATGCCCCCCCCCCCCAAGTGAGGAGTTATAGAGTGTGATGGCATGGTGGACAAAAAAGTTCTTAAGCCTGTTGGTCCAACACTTGGGAAGGAGCAGTCTTTAACTAAACAGGCTCCTCTGGTCACTGATGACGGTGTGCAGAGGGTGGCTGACATTGTCCATTATATCCAACAGGTTATCCAGAGTCCTCAGCTCTTCCACTGTCACCAGGGTATCCAGCTTCGCGCCAACCACAGAGCCGGCCCACCTGATCAGTTTATCCAGTCTGGACACATCCTTCTTGGATATACTGCCCCCCCCCCCCCAGCACACCACGGAGTAGAAGAGGACGCTGGCAACCACAGACTGGTAAAACATCCGCAGAAGTTTGCTGCAGATGTTGAAGGACCGCAATCTCCATAGGAAGTACATCTTACTTTGTGTCTTCCCATACAAACTCACCGGCACTCAGTATGTTGTCCAATCCAATTTATTGTCCAACCACAACCCAAGATATTTGTATGAATCCACAACCTCCACCTCAACTCGCTCTAACAGGACTGGTTGAGGGCTTGGTCTGGACCTCCCAAAATCAATAACCAGCTCCTTCGTCTTAGAGGTGTTGAGCTGTAGGTGGTTAGTGTGGCACTATGCAGCAAAGTCCCCTACCAGTCTCCGGTACTCCTCCTCTCTATCATCCCTGATACACCCAACAATGGCTGTGTCTGAGGTGTACAGGGTGAAGAGAAGAGGGGCCGATACTGTGCCCTGGGGGGCTCCAGTGCTGCAGACAACTGTGTCAGACGTAATGTCCTTCAGCCCGACATATTGTGGTCTGCCAGTGAGGTAGTCAGAGATCCAGTCCACCAGGTGGGAGTCCACTCCCATCTTGCTCAGTTTATCCCGAAGCAAAGGGGGCTGAATGATATTGAAGGCACTGGAGAAATCCAAAAAGAGGATCCTCACTGTGCCACTTCCCTTATCCAGATGGGAGTGGGCTCGATGAAGCAGGTAGAGGATGGCATCCTCCACACCAACACCTGGTTGGTACGCAAACTGCAGGTGATCCTGGGCATGTTGCACCTGGGGTCTGAGGAGGCTGAGGAAGAGCCACTCCAACGTCTTCATCAGATATGAGGTGAGTGCCACTGGTCGGAAGTCATTCAGCTCGCTAGGCCCTAACCCTGAGGTCAGTTCCCACAGCGTTCAGGTTCCGCCCTCGCTGTGCATATGTAAGTGTTTGTATTTATTTGTGTTGCCCCACGAGGCTTGTTATTTTGTCATTGTGTGTCATTATTTAATAAATGTACAAACCCACGGCTGCCTATAGCGTCTCACTGATGGCTCGTGAGAGCCATCCATGTCAGTAGGTCGCAGCCGAAAGAGACGCCGGTGGTCATAGTTTGTTTAATTGGACTTGTTTCCCCTTGTCTGGGTACCGTTGTGCTGGGAGAGTATGTTGTCATGCAGGGGCCGCACTCGGAGCCTGGGCTACGAGCTGGTGGAGGCCCTGGACTACATTGATGGAACAATCTTCACTGTTGTCCTCTACGACACTCCCAGCGATGTATGCCGGCACCTGGACCTTGCTGAGGATATTATTAATCACCTTCCCCGCTACTCCAACCACCCAGAAGTCACGGCGAGGAAGGCTGAAATCGCTGTGCAGCGGGAGAGACTCCATGGGCTGGAGGGAAACCCTGGCAGGAAGCCGAAGAGGACGTATCCTCGCTCCTCGCCTCAGGATCCCATTCCTGTCCCCGCTCCATGCCAGGAGTTCACACCGCCCAGGGGTGATCCCGAGAGAGTGTGTTGTCAGTCGGAATTCCCCCGGAGACACTATGTCTGACAGCTGTTTCCATCAGGGACTGAGTGGCAGCTGCTCGCTCCGCCGTTCACCCTACGCAGGTGATAAAGCATGTGACGGCGGCAGTCAGGCTGGTGGAGAGGAATCCAGCGTTAAAGGACCATCCAGAGTTCGCCGACCTGCTTGCTTCTGTTTCCGCACAGGAGCGGCGGTTCTCGAATCTCTCCTTCGCCTCACCCTCTGCCGGTAACCGTCGTCACACAGCTAACAAAAGGCCTCAGCAAGAACCCCGTCCAGATCCTGTTCCGGGTCGTCACAAAGACTCTACCTTTCTGACAGCTGCCGCTCCTACATCTCATCAGGAGAGAATTCCCGCAGCCTCTCTCCCAGGGTCACCTCCTCCCGCTGTTCTGTCAGCTTCCGGTGCCCGGATCGTTTCGGCTGTCATCCCCTCCTCCTCGATGTCTTCCTCGGCTCCTGTGAAGGTTATGAGTCCTGCTTCGGCGACGCCCATCGTGAATCCACCGCGAGCGGCTCCTCCTCGTCCTCCCAGGGGGCCCTCCGTCACCATCCAGCGGGGCAAGGGAGAAACGAAGTCCACTGCAGCGGGCTCCATCGAGCCTCCATGGGTCAGGCAAGTAACTTTTCATTCTGTTTCCATATTAGATGAATTGTCTTGCTTGATTCCTGGGGGCAGAGTTCGGGGTTCACAGTCCCCTGAACTCCCTCCACCTGCTGCAGTAAATAGTAATGGACCTGCTACCTCTGTGTCTTCTTCCTCTGAGCGTTCTGCGGCGCCAGGCCTACGCCGCTGGACGAGGTGGGAGCCTGCGGCCCTGGATAGCCTGGTTCCAGCCCCGCAGCCACGTCATGGACAGAGGAGGAGAGCAGACTGCAGTTTGGAGCCTGCGCCGACAAGGACGCATCCCCGGGTCTCCACGGAAGAGCGGTCCAATCCAGCAGGTCGAGGAACCCCTGCCACCACGCCGTGTGGATTGTCAGAGTGGATGTCAGCGTTGGAGGTCCCTTAGGCTGTGAAGAATATCATGCCGGCTGCGGAGCCCGCCACAGCCGAGTGGGAGCCAGACAACGACCTTCTTCGTCCTGAGCCCGGATTGACGAAGTCCTGGACGGCGACAGAACTCGAGTGCAGGCAAGTGCTCTATTTTGTATTCCTTATATCAATTCTGGAGCATTTTTGCCTGCCTCTCAGGGAGACGAGCCAGGTGCAGCCGTCCGCTGCATCCGAGCTCGTCTCACTGGGCTCTGTCACTACCGGTGATCCTGATCCCGGTTCTTTTTCTTTTCCTGAGCCTTCTCCCAGGGTCACTGGTGGGGAGTCTGTGGAGTCATTCCTGGTCGCTGTGCAGGAGGTTCTGGGTCCAGAGTTGGAAGTCGTTTCTGGTGCTGCACCGACCCAGTTGGGGTCCATCGCGAGTGCGGCACTGACCCAATCGGGGTCCGACGTGGGTGCAGACGAGACCCAATTGGGGTCCATCGTGGGTGTTGCTCCGATCCAATCGGGGTCCGACGTGGGTTCAGACGAGACCCAATCGGGGTCCATCGCGGTTGCTGCTCTGGCCCAATCGGGGTCCGTCGTGGGTGCCGCGCTGACCCGATCGGGGTCCAACAGGGGTGCAGCGCCGGTTTGGTCCAAGGCCGGTGAGGGAGTTGCAGATCCTCTGCCACCTGACGCTGGACTGGCTCATCATCTTCATCATTATAATCATCACCATATTTCTCCCCTGCAGTCCTGGGGACTGGGTGATGCGGGTCGGCCACCTGGAGGACTGCCCCGCCTGTTTGGCGTTCTGGGTCGGCCACCCGACAAACTTTCAAGTCCGTTCGGTGATCTGGCCTGGCTGCCAGAGGAATTGTGTTTCCTGGCATGGGACTGGGGTAGGCTGCCCGAACTGTTCCTTTTCCCCCTGCCAGCGATACGGACGCTAGATGCAGGGCGGCCCCCCAAACTATCAGCCTTCATGCCATGGTGTTTAGACTGCCGTCATCCCTGGCATTCTATTTCTGTTCTCCTGTAACCATTTGGGATGTGCGGGGGTCTTATATACGAAATTGTATATGTATGAAATTGTGTATGTACAAAATCGTATATGGATGAAATGGTTTATGTCACCGCTTCCTAGCAAGTGTTTTTTGTTTTTCCTCTGTTCAAATATCCATTCATTGCCTGTATAGTTTGTGTGTGTGGATTTACAACTGCAGGGTTTCAACGTTTGTAGTGTTTTTTTCTCTCCCCCCTTTCCTTTGTGGGGGATATGTGTTTTTTTCCTCGGAACTACAGTATGTATCCTGGTCTTTAGACTCGAGTTTCTGTTTATGGCCAGTAGGCTTAGTTGTTCCTTATTTGGGCGTAGTATTCCACCTGTTGGTACATTATGGAGTGTTGCTGTGCTTTTTTTTTTTTTTCATACTCTGTAGTGTCTCCTGTTGGGTTTTTTTTTCTCTCCACTCTGGTCCCCAGGATCTAGCCCTCCGCGGCCTTTTCTTTCCCCCTCCTCCCTCCCTGGGATGGTGTTGTTGGCCATCCAGTTGGGGGGGAGGGTGTTACCGCGTCTAGAATCCGCGTCAGAAATGGGGGCAACTGTCATGGGTTGTGTGCTGACTCCGTCGGCACTCGGGCTGTGCGGTAGTCTCCCTTCTCTCCTCTGGCGCGATTGTAGACGTTTATTTTGACAGCATCTCAGCAGGGCTTCCAGCTGTCAGTAGAGCCCCGCTGAACAACCTGTTTCTAATCAGCTGATGGATAATGGAAATAATCAAGAAATGGGCCTCTATACATCTATGTAGATATTGCACCAAAAACCAGACATTTGCAGCTAGAATAGTCATTTACCACATTAGCAATGTATAGGGTGTATTTCTGATTAGTTTAAAGTTATCTTCATTGAAAAAAACAGTGCTTTTCTTTCAAAAATAAGGAAACTTCTAAGTGACCCCAAACTTTTGAACGGTAGTGTAAGTGTTTGTATTTATTTGTGTTGCCCCACGAGGCTTGTTATTTTGTCATTGGGTGTCGTTATTTAATAAATGTACAAACCCACGACTGCCTATAGCGTCTCCCTGATGGCTCGTGAGAGCCATCCATGTCAGCGTTTGTCGTGAATGCTTCTTCAGGGCAGAAGGACAGACCCAGACACTGGATTGTGTCTATGCAATTTATTACAGAAAATAACATAAAGTCCCAAAGTGCCAACAGTACAAAAAGTGCAAAGCAAAATAACTTATAAGCAGCCTCTGCGCAAGGTGTGCTCAGGAGAAGAAAAAACTTCAGAGGCTGAAGCAGTTGAAGGATAAGGACAATTCAAAAAATGCAACAAGAATCACTTACACGGTTGACCTTAGAGTCTGGAGAAGAAAATATTTCAGAGGCTTGACACGTGTAGAGAGGAGACAATCTAAAATATCCGCACTGCCACAGTGAAACGGCAGTGCTTAAATATACACAGAAAGATGAGCTGCAGGAGTGAATCATTGAGCGAGCAGGTACCTGCTGATTAACTGCTCCAAGCTGAGCTGACTGAGAGCAGTTAGAGCAGTAGAGGCAGTTTCTTGGAAAAGGGGAGGCCCAAGTGAAAAAAAACCCAAAAATACATGCAAGAAACTAACAGAATCAACCTAATCAGACAAACAATACTAGGAATAAAGTAAGAATCTGAGCTCAGAGAAAACCTGAGCTCAGCTACATGACAGTGTGCTTTTACATTTCAAACACGCTGAGGTAATTCCATTCCTTAAAAAAACGTAACCTCAACACTTAGTATTTAATTATCAACCAATTTCTAAGCTGGCCCATTTTTAGTAAAATATTAGAAAAGGTTGTGGAATGTCAGCTCAAAACATTATTATGTAAATTAAAGATCAGCAATTCTTTTCAATCTGGCTTTCAGAAACTGCACTCTCCTGAGACTGCTCTTTTAAAAATGTGTAATGATCTTTTAATGGCATCTGATTGTGGGGATTGTTCCGTTGTCATATTGCTTGATCTTAGCGCAGCATTTGATACTGTCGATCACAACATTTTAATTAATAGGCTAAAGCTTCTGGCAGTTATATCTGGTTCTGTATTAGATAGGTTTTATCCATATCTTTCTGAGAGGACTTTTTCTATAAGGGTGGGTGAGTTTCTGTCACGAATCGCCCTACCAGGGTAGAACTGATGACACCAAACGTGAGCTGTGAGTTTGCACAGTTTAATCAAGAAATACACAAAAATACAAAACAACATGAAAGCACTACAATTACTCAAAAAGGTCAGGAAGAACGGAGAGGACAGCACGAATGCTGAGGCATATAGGAATGCTGGTGAGATGGGAGATAACCACCAATACAAAATATAAAGAGAGACGGGGACTCCATCTGGATACGAGAAGGCAGACGTAGGATTAACGTCTAAACACTGAGAAGGACTCTGCAAGGAGTAATCCAAGCAGCAGTCCTTAAATAGGTAAGACTCAGACTCAGACTCAGAAAAGATTTATTGCCAAGTACATTAACAGATACTGATAACAGATCGCTGATAACAGATCACTGATAACATACGAGGGATTTGACTTGACACTGAAAATGAACCTGCATTTCCGGTGACACGGCGGCATCTGAAACGCGCCTGCCAACAGAAGGGTACAGGTGGCATAAGAATAATACAATAGGAAGGAGCAAAAAAATCATTGACTCAGAATAGTGGTCACATATGATCAATATTATGATTACAAAGGGAAAAAAAAGCCCTCAATGCACATTCAGCAGACCAAAAGTTCACAAGACACAGAGAGAGCAGTGTGTGAGTCATCTTTATCGTCAGTTTTGTGGATCAATATGATTGTAATGTTGGAGTGTGAGTGTTGTATCAGTAAGAACAACAAGGACTCTTTGGCAGGAGATGTTGTGTCTAACTGCTGGCAGTTTTTTGTCCTTGGCCAAGCAGCTGCCTGTCCAAGGCCTTGAGCTCAATGTTTTGAAACAAAGACTGCAGATTATCAGGAGGATTTTTGTGAGGGAGCCGGATGAAGCCGAATGGTACTGAACACAGAGAATAACTTTATATTCTCTTGCAGATTCAGTACATAATCCTTCATTGCTGGGTGTTGAATCTATCTTGGATGTCCTTAAGCGAAACCATGATGTAATCCACCTTCCGAGACAGTTCTCCATTTGTCGCTATGAGGGTCCTTTCCATTTTTTCAATTTGATGGATATACCTCGCTTGGCCAGCATTTTGATAGGTTGTATCCATCTTCAACAATTTGCGGTACACCAGGACGATTCCAGATCCAATCTGAACGATCCCAATCACCATTACAGCGAAGACGTAAAGATCTTCTACATCTTCGATAAAAAGATCAGTCAGGCACAAGAGCTTCCAGTTACTTGTCTCCCGTAAATAGCCCGCTGGAGCCGTTCCTGCTGGGCAAACAACCTCCCCCGGGGCACTTTTCCTCGTTGAAAAGATAGTGTCAATTGCGTTCAAAGCCCAGCTTATCAATTCCATAATTTCTTTCGATAATCAGCAGCAAAAACGCAGACAGATGACAGCAAGCTGGGATCCAGTTAGTTGGGGGGGAAGGAAAAAAGTCAGAAGCAAGAGAGAAGCAAAAAGGCGTCTGCTCTCTTTGGAGGCGGAAGTGATGATTAAGAGGGGAATGATTACAAAATGATGAGCAGGTTTGGGTGTCATGAGCGAGAATAATCAGATAACTATTGTAAAGGTGTGACAGCCCACAAACAGAATCTGACACACCAAAATAACACAATGCTGTCACAATAAAGGCATGGGAAAACAAAAGGGTAACTGATAATAAACATGAAATAATTCCAAAACGAGAACAACCCAAAATATACGATGAGAAAAATAACAACAAGCACCAAGACAAAGACAAGAAGGAATGCAAAACCAAGAAATGCTCATAAAACAATATTAATGAAAACTGGGGTTACAAAGGGAGACTGGAGATAAGGATGGAGAAGGCTCAGATCTAAACACAGGAAAATCAGAATACAAGATAAAGCAGAAATACATAACTTAAAACCCCACAACTAATAACTAACCTAAGATATAATAACAAAAAACTCAAAACAGAAACAAAGGACAACTTCAGATAACAAAATACAATAACCATGTTCAATACAAAATAACCCGAGACAAAGAAATACAGAAAATGATCTAAACACACTGGAAGCATGAGCACAGGCTCCCCTTGTGCTAAGCATCATGATAGAGCCCCTTCCTCAAGGGGTGGATTCCAGACACCCCAATGTAACATCAAAAAGGAGAAAAGAACAACCCGCAAAGAACCCACCACCACCACCACCACAAGAACAGAAAAAACAACCCACCCTGGGAGAGCGGTGGGGGAACCTAGGCTTGGAGCGACCAAAACAAAAAATGCTCATGACCCATAACACTGAGCAGATAAAGTGGCAACAGAATACTAGTGATACTGAGAGAAAAAATAACGCAGTTCAGGTGGTCTCCCAAAGTCCCAGAACCACCCGATCCCATGGTGGAGTAGGTCGGGTGGCCTCCCAGAGTTCCAGGACCACCTAAACAGATGTTGCAGTCCAACGGGTGGCCACCCGGTATTCCTGAGCCAACGAGCCATGAGGCACGACGCACCCCTCCTGGAGGCGGTAGCTGGAACCAGTGCCTTCTGCGGATCGCAGGGGTTGAGGGGTGGAAACCCGATGAGGAGGATGACTACCCAGCAAGGAAACCAGGCGGTGATGACGGCTGATCAGCAATGACCTTAGGTGACCACTGATGACCAGTGATGACCTCAGGCCAAGATGGATGACCCTTGGCAACCTCAGGTGAAGAAGGAGGACCCATGGCGACTTCAGGTAGAGATGGAGGACCCACAATGACCTCAGGCAGAGATGGAGGACCCACGACAACCTCAGGCGGAGATGGAGGACCCATGCCGGCCTTAGGCAGAGAAGAAGGATGCATGGCGACCTCAGGTGGAGAAGGGGGACCCATGGTGACCTTAGGTGGAACCCAGGTGAAACAAAACGGGTGACCTCCAAGAAAACCAGGCAAAGGAGATGATTGATCAGCGGGGAACCAGACGAAGGCAGAGGACCCTCAATGACCTCGGTCGAAGGCAGAGGACCCTCGATGACCTCGGTCGAAGGCAGAGGACCCATGGTGACCTCGGGCAAAGGCGGAGGACCCATGGTGACCTCAGGTGAAAGTGGAGGACCCACAGTGACCTCAGGCGAAAGCGGAAAATCCTCAGTGACCTCAGGCGATGACTCGGGCAAAAGGGCAGAGACAAACACTGGGTCAGAATCACTGGCAGCAGTGGAGCCTGGCAAGGAAAGCTCAGAAGCAGCTGACTCCTGCGACTGGCTCTCCCCACCAAGAGTCAAACAAGACCTCTCCAATACCAACAAAATGAATACAAAAAGAGGACTTGCCTGAGCTCGAGCTCCACTGCCATCCAGGACTCTGACGATCCAGACTGGGGTGTCCTGAATCCATTCATCTGAGGATCCAACCCCACCACGGCCACCTCGGATGAAGAAGAAGGAAAAAACACCAGAAAACAATTGCCGGCAGCAGTGGAGCCCGGCGAGGAGAGCTCAGGAATAGAGGACGTCTGCAACCGATTCTCCCCACCACAAGCTAGACAAGATTTCTCTAGATCTGCAGATGTAAAAACAGAACAGAGTACTTGCCTAGACTCAAGCTCCACCTCCATCCAGGAGTGGATGGTGGACCTGTGAATACAAAATATAAAGAGAGACAGGGACTCCGTCTGGATACGAGAAGGGACACGTAGGATTAACATGTAAAAATTGAAAAGGACGCTGCGAGGAGTAATCCAAGTAGCAGTCCTTAAATAGGCAAGTAGGAAATGACTACAAAATGATGAGCAGGTGTGGGTGTCATGAGCGAGGATAATCAAATAACCAATGTCAGGTGTGACAGCCCACGAACAGAATCTGACACACCGAAATGACACAACGCTGTCACAATAATGGCACAGGAAAACAAAAGGGTAACTGACAATAAACATGAACAACCCAAAATACATAATGAGAAAAATATCAACAAGCACCAAGACAAAGACAAGAAGGAATGCAAAACCAAGAAATGCTCATAAAACAATATTAATGAAAACTGAGGTTACAAAGGGAGACTGGAGATAAGGACGGAGAGGGCTCAGATCTAAACACAGGAAAATTGCAATACAAGATAAAGCAGAAATACATAACTTAAAACCCCACGACTAATAACTAACCTAAGATATAATAACAAAAAACTCAGAACAGAAGCAAAGGATAACTTCAGATAACAAAATACAATAACCATACTCCCTGGGCAGGTGACGTCTTCTCCTAGGCAACAGGTCTTTCCCTGACCTGCAACTTTGGGATGTCCACCGGCCGACAAGAACCACAGAACTGAAGAAAAAAATTGATGTAAAAGGGTTCCACCCACAAAATCCAAGTTCTTCCAACGTCGTGGTACATGGGTGAGACAATCTTGCGGAAAAAGTTCAAAAATGACTATCAGTCCATTTTAATGGTGAGTTAAGGAAAATCAATAAAAAAAAGTATAACAGAATAAAACTGTGTCTGAAGAGAGGGAAAAACATTGGAGTTTTACTCCATGTAGGAGGGGTTGAGCTCAAAGAGAGGATGATCTCTCCTCAGATACCAGTGAAAAAAACGCACACAGAAGAGACAAAAATACTTCAGAAAGACAACTGAACAAGAACTGAGAAGAACTGAACAAGAACTGACAAAAAAACTACTGAACAACAGAAAAGCTAGGGCGTTTTCCACTTTTAAATGAGAGCAATTCCTTGGACATAACACTTGCCTGGCAGCAGGAAGAACCAATTATTGTCTATCACATGAGATTTGAATGGACTCTGGTCCAATAAGGAAGCGGTCCTTTGTCTGTAACCGACCAATAGAATGAAAGGGGGTGCCGTCCAACAAAGACGGCCTGGTGATTGGTGATACCAGTCATATGACTTAACGTAAGATTTTCAGAAGAAAAACACATATTAACGTTGAAATTCATATTATAGACATATATACAATCTAAGCTAACCAGTGATTCATGACTAACTTTCATGACTACTTCCAGTGAGCATGCACTTTTATAAACTTGTTTAAACATGTTTCAGACATGCAATACATGTCAAATCAATGATCAATGAAACATTTCAAACCATAATTGTCCCACACAGGGGTTGTCATTTTCAACAGTGTTCTGAGCAGTATTTCCTGGAAAAATATCACAGTCTTGAGGAGAGAGGGTTATTTTACGCAGATAAAACACCGTCCAATGTTGACCAAAAGGGAGCACTGTTGGGCTTTGGATAATGGTAGGAGGCTCCAGGAAGGTGTTTGGACTGGTTTTGTATCAAAAGGCTCTTAGCACATAAAACTGTCTGAGGGTAAGTGTTCCTAGGGGATTTATGATAACAGTCCAGGTATCTTCCTGGCACGAAGAGGATCCTTGAGGTTTTAAGTCAAGCAAGGAATGTAGTGTTTCAATGCTTTATTTAGGAAACAGATTGAATTGAAGGTCTCCTGTTCACAGAGACTGTTCATGTAGACTGGAATTCAGATGTAATGTTACATCTTTCACAGCATCTCTGATGTGTGGGGTTCCGCAAGGTTCAATCCTGGGTCCATTATTATTTTTCTTTTATGTTATTCCTTTAGCACGTATTATTCAATCTTTTAATGAAATTTCTTATCATTTTTTATGTGGATGACCTCCAGTTATACAAGTCTTTTAAACCTCACCAGATTGACTGGCTCTCCAACCCTGGTTAACTGTCTAACCCAGATCAGTGGCTGACTCTCCAGCAACTACCCCATCCTAAATTCCAATGAAACTGAGACCATGATTGTAGCCCCTTTTGATCTTCATCCAAAAATCAGTCAGACACTTTCTTCTTTTTGCTCATCTTTTAAGTCCAGTGTTTGAAATTTTGGTGTTATTTTTGAATCGTCCCTTTTATTTAATAGTTTTATATTTAATTCCCATGCAAATTCTATTTCACGTTCATTTTTTTTTTTCATTTACGGAACATTTCCAAATTGAGAACCATTGTTTCTTCAAGTGAGTTTGAAAAAATAATCCATGCATTTGTGTCTTCAAGATTAAATTATTGTAATGCTTTGTTTACTGGTTTAGACAAATTTTCTTATCTCCAGTCTATACAAAATGCTACAGCCAGACTACTTACACGTTCTAGGAAATAAGATCATATTACCCGCATATTATATACTTTACATTGGCTACCAGTGGATTTTAGGATTTGTTTTAGAGTTCTTACACTTACATATAGAGCACTACATGGACAATCCCCATCTTATTTATCTGATCTCCTTCTCAAACATACTCCTGTTCACATTCTTAGATCTGAAGCCCAGGACTTGTTAGTTGTTCCTTTTACAAGACTCAAGACCAGGGGAGACAGAGCCTTTCAGTCTTTAGCTCCGAGGCTTTGGAATAATCTCCCTACTCCATGTTATGGTGGGGGTATGTGACCCAAAAGCAGACTCAGGAGAAAGTGATAATAGATGTGAACAATGATCTTTTATTAAAAGGATTGTGCAGGTAAATGTGCCAAATGAAGATGCGAGAGCCTGGCAATAGCTTCAGCAGGAGTGAGCAGCTGGGAGCAGAGGAAGGTCCTCCACGCTGGTGCAACAGGCTGCCAGGGAGAAGTGTACTGAGATACTGGGAGGAAGTCACCAGGGGATGCTGTGGACAGGTTGGCCAGGCCTGTGTGCTGGGGAGTGAGAGTAAAGAGCAGAAGGGATCACAGTGGTAAGTCAACTTACGTGGGGAATTGGGGAAGTGTACAGTCCAAGATATTCCAAGACCAGCCCAAGAGGCTAATTCCAGTGTCCAGAGGCATGCTTGGGTCGAGGTACGTAAGGTAAGAACTCAGGCAGGCAGGCAATTCCAAATAGGCAGGCAGTGTCAGGGTCTAGAACAGGGATGGGCAATTGGCGGCCAATGGGCTGCATGCAGCTCACTCTCTCATCCACTACAGCCCTCCATTCCATTTCCAAAAGTCAATTATTTATTTATATCACATTTGCCATAATTGGAACTGCATTCTCAAATGCAATTATAGAGTCCACCAGCAGAGGGAGTGCTAATTGAAGCCTAGGTTCCGCTGTGTGTGCAAGTGGTCAGTAAAGGAAACAGCCAGAGTGAGGGAGCCATAGGGAAAAGTGCACTGGTGGAGAACGTGTTTTTAACGTATGTTGCCTGCTAAGACCACATTAATAGGCTGTAAACAGCAGTGAATGTACAAAGTAGGCTGCTTTTAAACAAGAATAAATACTGCTGAGGAGCTGTTGCATTTATTCTTGTTTGGCAGGTGAAGCCTCATGGAGCTCAGAGGCTTTTCTTCTAATTGTGCAGAAAAATATTCAAAGCTTTGAGGTTTCTTTCTAAAGAGCAGAGTAAAGCACTGATAGTCTCAAATCATTAATTAATTAAATTAATTAAATCACCCTTATTGTCATTCAACCGTACAACCAATCATGTACAGTAGAACGAGATTGTGTTTTACCTATCTACAGTGTCAATCACACACACCCCAGTGCAGAATCAGAGGGCCACTGCCATGCAAGGCGCCGCCACAGATTTCCCTCCTCCATTCCGTTATTGCTGAGCACCAAGCTGGACGGCAGGAAGTTCCACTTTTATATGGTCTTTGGCATGACCCGGCCGGGATTTGAACCCCTGCCTCCCGGGTGTGGGGCGGATGCTCTACCAACTGAGCCACCACTCCAGTTACCAACTGAGCCACCACTCCGGTGTCAAATCCATGTCAGCAATAAAAGTTCAGAGACTGTGGTCGTTGTAATCTGCTAATGTTTTTTGTTTATTTATACCAGTGGCTCTTAAACTTTTTTTTTATTCCAAATTTTGGGGAGCCATTAACAAGCCCACCTACCCATAGCTATTTCTCTACCCTTCCACACTCCAACAGCAAGCTAAGCCTCATCATATTTCCTGTTCTTCTTGGCTTTTTTGGTTAATTATTGTCCGGAATTTCTTTTTTTTTTTTAAATTAGATCATGATATAATTTTATCCATCCATCCATCCATCCATCTTCTGGTTACTGGAGCGTATCCCAGCATCTTTGGGTGAGAGGCAGGATATATGCTGGACAGATTGCCAGTCCATTGGAAGGCAGATATAATTTTAACAGTAATTTTAATTCTAATATGATAAAACACTGAGTAGCTTTTATTTATTTTCATTTGCATTTTCAGTTTTAATTGTGAAAGTTTAAACTTTGCAAGAAATAATACCCCCCGCCCCTCTCCATGGAAGGTTTACATGTAAATCTTGCCCACGGGAAGTGAGGAAAAAATTTTGTGACCCTCACTACAACCAAAGTTGCCCATCCCTGGTCTAGAGCAAGCAAAAGTCAAAAAACCTAGCAAAGCAGAATGAATTGGAGCTCAGATCAGATCAGGCTGTGTATAGGTCAACGTCACCAGGCAGAGTGAAGGAAGAGTGTCCTATTTAAAGGCCTCCATTAACCACAGGTGATGCACGAGGCTGCAGGGAATGAGTCTAATAACAGGGAGAGAGAGAGGCAGGGAGATAGAGCAAACACAGACCATGACAGTACTCCCCCTTCAACGGACGCCTCCTGGCATCACCCTAGGCTTGTCGGAGTGGCGCTCATAAAAGGTCCTGATGACAGAATCGTCTATAATAAATGACTTGGGAATCCACAATCTCAGCTCAGGACCATAGCCCTTTTAATCCACCAAAACCTGCATGCCCCTACCCTGGCAGCGACCATCGACGATGTGGGTGACTGCGTAGACCGGGCCGCCATCAACCATCTTGGGTGGTGGGGGGGGTTTAGATGGCAGACACAGGGAGCTGGCAAACACTGGCTTGACCTGGGAGGTGTGGAAAATGGGATTGATGCGAAGAGAGGGGGAAAGGCTGAGTTGCACCGAAACAGGATTAACAATGGAGGAGATAGTGAATGGACCAACTAAGTGAGGAGACAGTTTCTTTGAGTCAGATTTCAAGGGAAAGTTCTTGGTAGAAACCCATACCTTGTCACCCACCGAATATGCGGTGGCAGGAATCCTCTTCTGGTTGGCCCTTTTGATGTTCTCCTCTCTCGATCGAAGGAGTGCTGCCTTGGTGTCCTGCCAAAAGTGGTGACATCTGGCCACATGGTTGGTGACGCTGGGGACGGCGATCTCTTCCTCCATGATGGGAGGGGGGAAAGGGGTATATTCCAGTGATGCCTCAAAAGGGGACACACCCATGGCAGTAGATGTGACAGTGTTATGGGCAGACTCCACCCACGGCAGGTAGGTGCTGCATGACGCAGGGTCAGATGTGATGGCGTGCCGCAGGAATGCTTCCAGCTCCTGGTTTACCCGCTCACACTGTCCATTAGATTGAGGGTGGCCCCCATGGACTTACAGAAAGCCTTCCACACTTGAGAGATGAATTGGGGCCCCCAATCTGAAATGATGTCATTCAGGATACCATGTAACCTGATGACGTGGTTGGTGGGTAGGGTAGCTGTCTCCAAGGCCAATGGTAACTTGACAGGGGGATAAAATCAGAATCAGAATCAGAATCAGCTTTCTTGGCCAAGTATGCACAACACATACAAGGAATTTGACTTTGGCTAAAAACTTGCTCTCGTTGTTCAGGTGGAGGATTTAAATAAGGATTCAATGACAACAGAGTATGTACAGTAAATTACAGTCTGTCCACGTTTCTATAAAAGGATGCAAATATATACAGGAATATATGCAGTTATTTACTCAGACTAACCACACTTGCAGAAATAGTGTGAGAGTTATGTGCAATGTAATAATGGATGAAAAGTCATGAGTACAGCAACAGGTAGGACTAGGTGAATGTTAGGAGTTCATCAGAGTGATGGCTTGAGGAAAGAAACTGTTCCTGTGACGGGTGGTTTTGACCTTCAGTGATCTGTAACGACGACCAGAAGATAGAAGTTCAAACAGTTTGTGGCCGGGGTGTGATGGGTCAGCACAGATGTTTCCTGCCCGTTTCCTGGTTATGGACCGATATAAGTTCTCAATGGAGGGTAGGTCGGTACCAATGATCCTCTCCGCAGACTTAACGATCCGCTGCAGTCTGGTCTTGTCTTGTTTAGTGGCAGATCCAAACCAGACAGTGATGGAAAAGCAGAGGACAGATTGGATGATGGCGGTGTAGAAGACAACCAGCAGCTCCTGAGGCAAATCAAACTTCTTGAGCTGACACAGAAAAAACAACCTCTGCTGGGCCTTTTTCCGGACAGTGTCTATATGGGAGGACCACTTCAGGTTCCGGGAGATTGTGGTACCCAGAAACTTGAAGGAGTCCACAGTGGACACTGTGCTGTTGAGGATGGTGAGTGGGGGGAATGAAGGGGGGTGTCGCCTGAAATCCACAGTCATCTCCACCGTTTTGGCTGGGTTAAGTTCAAGATGGTTCTGGCTGCACCAGAGGATCAGCTGCTCCACCTCCTGCCTGTATGCAGACTCATCATCATCCCGGATCAAACCAATGACTGTGGTGTCGTCCGCAAACTTCAGGAGCTTCACCGAAGGGTCCTCTGAGGTGCAGTCATTGGAGTAGAGGGAGAAGAGCAGTGGGGAAAGGACACATCCTTGGGGGGCGCCAGTACTAATTTTTCGGGAGCTGGATGTAAATCTCCCTAGCTTCACCTGTTGCCACCTGTCAGTCAGAAAGCTGGAGATCCACTGGCAGGTGGAGGGGGGCACCTTGAGCTGGAGGAGTTTCTGATGAAGAATGCCTGGGATGATGGTGTTGAACACTGAGCTGAAGTCTACAAACAGGATCCTGGCGTACGTCCCTGGGGAGTCGAGGTGTTGCAGGATGTAGTGTAGTCCCATATTCACTGCATTATCCACTGACCTGTTTGACCGGTAGGCAAACTGCAGTGGGACCATCAGGGGGCCTGTGATGACCTTCAGGTGGTTCAGCACCAATCTCTCCAAGGATTTTATGACCACAGAGGTCAGGGCAACAGGTCTGTAGTCGTTTAATCCTGTAACAGAAGGTTTCTTGGGAACTGGAATGATGATGGAGCGTTTGAAGCAGGAAGGCACTTCACGCAGCTCCAGTGATCTGTTAAAGATCCGGGTGAAGATGGGGGCCAACTCGTTGGAGTAGACTCTCAGGCAGGACGGAGACACACCATCAGGTCCTGCAGCCTTCTTGATCTTTTGTCTCTGAAAGACCCGGCGCACCTCCTCTTCACAGATCGTTAGTGCTGGTGGGAGGTCAGAGTGGAGGAGGGATGGAGTTCCTGGGGCTGCAGATAATCCTTTTGTGTGGGTGGGAGGTGAGAACTGTAGGTTCTTTTCAAACCTGCAGTAAAAGCTGTTTAGGTCGTTAGCCAGCTGGAGGTTTTCCACAGGGTGGGGGGATGGTCTCCTGTAGTTGGTGATATTCCGTAGGCCTCTCCAGACAGAAGCAGAGTTGTTGGCTGAGAAGTTTTTTTGTAACTTCACACTGTAGCTCCTCTTAGCAAGCCTGATCTCCTTCGTCAGCATGTTTCTGGCCCGCTTGTACAGAGTCCAGTCACCAGTCCTGTAGGCCTCCTCCTTGGTCTGACGTAGCTGCTTCAGTTTAGGAATGAACCAGGGTTTATTGTTGTTGTATGTGCAGAAGGTCTTGGTCTGCACACACATGTCCTCACAGAAACAGATGTATGACGTCACAGTGTCAGTGAGTTCATATAGGTTAATGGCTGCAGCTTCAAAAACACACCAATCTGTACAGTCAAAGCAGGCTTACTTCAGCTTTGATTCCTCAGTCCATTTCTTCACAGTCCTTACAACAGACTTGGAAGTTTTTAGTTTCTGTCTGTATGTTGGAATAAGATGGAGCAGACAGTGGTCAGAAAAACCCAGAGCTGCACGGGGGACGGCATGATAGGTGTTTCTTAAAACTGTGTAACAGTGGTCAAGTGTATTTGTGTCCCTGGTGGGACATTTAATATGCTGTCTTAATATGCGTATAAAATACGCTGATTGGAGACAGGTGGACAGGCAAAATGGGCTCTAGGTGCTTATAGTCCCCCTACCCCAATCAATGGTGAGATTATGGAGTCTGAGTCATGGGTAGCCTAGAACTATGGGGGACATGGAAACAGGGAGGACCAAAAACTCTAGGTCTTCCTGATGGTTTGCCGAGGACAACATAGTTAAAGGAACAGTTTGCAGGGAGACCTGAGACATAGGCTGGCCAGATACAGCGACTGCCCCATGGGCTGCTGAAGCTTCTTGCAAGGTATTTTCAGTTGGGTCACCAGACTCTCAGAAATAAAGTTCTGTTCAGCCCCAGAATCATTACACTGGTCAACACCAAATTCACTGTCTAAGGTTTTTTTAGCTGATTTAGGACAATTTTGATGTGCCGAATCCAAAAATCACATTGGTTTTGCTCAATCAGGTCAACTTTTTGAACTATGGCCACATGTTGTTTTTTACATTTTTGTTTACATGTATGGGTATTTTCACTTTATATGATGCAAAATTCTTTTTTATTTCTTGAAATTTCTTGAACTCTGAAAAGTTTGCATGTGCCAATTTATGACATAATGTCATAAATTGTCATGATGGCTGATTACTGTTGGACTCTGAAGAGAGACATCCCTGCCGCTAAGCATTCTAGAGGTTCGAATAAATGGAAGTTGAAGCTCTGAATTTTGAACAATGATGACGTAACATTCAATTTACATGTACTTACCTTTATCAGTGTTTACTATTCAATTTACAGTAATTGAAGTTTGTAACATTTAATCAATAAATTGTGTTAGAAAATTATTTTTTTCTCTTAAAAAGCTATTTCGGATGAGAAATATTAACAAAAATCAAGCGATAATTTCACAAAAATGTAATCGATTTAGTCAGAAGATCAGATTTTTTAAAAATCAACTTAGCATAAAATCCTGACCTGATCGAGAGAAACGGATGTCATTTTCAGATTCAGTGGTGCAAAATTGTTTTAAATCAGTTGAAAAAAACACAGACAACTTACAAAAAAAGTGTTTTTGTAACCCTGTGTTTTATTAACCTTATTAGTCTATGGACTATAATAGGTTGTTGTCTGACTGATGTGTTTTATTTATTTATTTATTTATTTATTTTTATTATTTTTTTTTGCAGATCTAATGTTTGGACGTCCACCACATCAGGGATGTGGAATGTTGTGATGGAGGTCTTGTCCAGAGCATTGAGTTCTTAAGTGTTGGACTTGGCAAATCTTGTCTATGAATTTCCCCTTTGTGGGACTAGTAAAGGCTTATCTTATCTTATCTTATAAGTACCTATGCCATCTGTTTAGCGTGTTGGCACTCTTAAATTGTTTCTCCAGGTGCCGGGAATTGCTGGGTAGTTGATGGGTTTGAATGGGTTGGCGGGGTGTTTACACCAGGAATGGGGTAAAGGGAAAAGGTGGACCTATAGTTGCTGTAGACTGTCCACTGCAGTCTTCATCAGAAGACTGATGAAGACTGCAGTGGACACTCGAAACATGTAAAGGTAAAAACATCTCCTTTCTATCCTTGTCTTTAATAAGAAAACAAAAGGCTACTATGTATGTGTGGTCTATGTTTGTGTTTTGCAATGTGGAACTGTGAGCAGGGAAGAGGTGGGAAGCTTTTGTACTAGCTGTGTGCCATAGGTTTTAGCCTGTGTACCACAGTAAACACCCAGTGAAACCAGGCGGAGTTATGTTGTGTTTTGTGTTCATATATTTTGTTATTTAATATACAGTATGTTCTGTATAGCTTCTAAGGACGTCTGTCTCCCACAGTGGTCAGGAGAAACTGAATGTTGGGGCAGGTTTGTGCCCCCTGTTTTTGATTAGATCAAAGATTCACCTGACATTTGCCTGGTATTTTACCTGGTGTTGACTAAAGGTCTCAAACGTTCTCAAACAATGGCAAAGGCGTTGCAAAGAATTGCTAATCATTGCAAACACTGTCGCTAATGCTTGTTAATAGTTGCTAATGTTCATCAGCTGTCTTTCACAAACACTCTCGCAAACACTTGCATGAATGTTGCAAATGGTTGTTAAGCATCACAAAAAGTTTCTAGCTGTTGCTAATGACAGAGGCAAATCCTGATGTTCGTGAACATTCCTCAGAAAAGTTGGCAAATGAAAAAATTGTCACATTCTTCTTCTTCTTCTTCTTCTTCTTCTTCTCTCGGTTACTGGTGGATAACAAACAACTGAAAGGTGTATACTGCCACCTACTGTACAAGAGTGTGTAACATTATGTCATCTGAGCCCGACCCCTAAATTCTCTGACTTACATGTAATCCTGTGTTATTTAAAAAAGAGAAAAGAGCCCTTCTTGTGATTTTTATTGTCTCTCCATCTCCATCTGTTCCCAGAATCCCAGTTAAATCCCATTCCCTACCGGCCTCTCAAACTTCATTTTCCATTATCTGTCTTTCATTTCAGTATTTCGTCAACATTGGTGGCGCCATGAGATGCTACCCTTAAAGTTCAGACAAACAGCAGGTGACATCACCTATCCGCCATTCATTTTCAGTGGGACTGGTACACAGTGGTGATGCGAGTCCTTCTCTTGCAAGTCCATGTGCATATGAATGCTTGTGATGCCACCCTAATAAAAGTAAAAGATTTCAACTTTTCATCCCTTTCGCCTGGCAATGACCAGTCAGAGAAGGTTTCACTGACAATGAGCCAATGAGATAAGACGATTCAGGTTATCCATGTCTCAATAAACACTTACTGTACTATAAAAATTTACCTCCATAAATATGGAGGTAAATTTGATTGTATCATAAAGTTAAAAGTAAAGGCCTGTGCTATTACATTTTAATGAAAATTGCATGTTCTTTTCATTTGATGTGACAGTTTAAAAACATACAAACTCAGGTTCAAAGACGGAGCGGGTCATCCAATAACCAGAGGGTTGGCAATTCAAATCCTGCTCACTCCTAGCCAGCCTGCCGCTGTGTCCCTGGGCAAGACACTTTACCCACCTTTCCTCCAGTGTCCATGACACTGATGTATGATTGTGTATAAATACAGTGGTGCAAAAAAGTGTTTGCCCACTTCCTGATTTCTCATTTTTTTGTATGTTTGTCACACTTAAATGTTTCAGATCATCAAGCAAATTTAAATATTAGACAAAGATAATACAAGTAAATGCAAAATACAGTTTTTAAATGAAGGTATTTATTATTAAGGGTAAAAAAAAATCCAAACCTACATGGTGTCATGTCTGTCATGAGTTTTCTGCCTATCAAAGGCAGACGGAATGAAACCCACTCGCGAAAATACATTGTGCGTGCTTTATTGTGCAGAACAAAATATTACAGTCCAAACACAGTGAGCCAAGGGAGTACAGGGAAGTCTCTAGGACGCTCGATAGGACAAGTGAGTCAAACATGGGGAAAAAATGTTCCAAGGTAGACTGAACTGCAATGGAGGAACAGAGGAGGAGCCTGGAAAAGAGCCATCTGGAAAAATAGACAGCAGGGCGAAACAGTTTGTACTCATGAAGCTGGAGCTGTCCGAGTAAATCCGTGAAGCCCACAGGCTGGAGAAAACAAAGGGGAAAGAGACAGATGAAGGCTACTCAGGGATTTCACCTCAATCACCCGACAATACACAATGGCAAACTGAGATCTTAAATACAGCAACACTAGCGAGCAGAGTGTATGCTGGTGTGGAGAGAGGAGACAGTGTGGAAGAGCGTGAGTGGAAACACCTGTGTGGATGGACGTCTGCACCAGTGAGTGAGTGTGTGTAAGTGTGAGTGAATGAGGGAGCATAGAGCATGTAGGTGGAAATGAATGAGGGTGTGTGTGTGTGTGTGTGTGTGTGTGTGTGTGTGTGTGTGTGTGTGTGTGTAAGGAGTGAATGAGAGTGAGAACACAGGTGAAGATATGTGTGTGTGTGTGTGTGTGTGTGTGTGTGTGTGTGCGCGCGCGCGCGCCAAAGGAAGACAGCTGGTAAGGACTGGCAGGAGAGAGGGGCGTGGCTGAGCTGTCACAGCTGAGCAGAGCTCAGAGCCTCCCAGGAGGAGCCTAGAGAAAGGTAAGGAGAAAAACACCCTCCTGAGGGTATAACAGCCACCGGGCCAAGGAGCTGGGCCGGTAGGCCCAGCCCAGTCCATAACACATGGCCCTGTGTGAAAAAGTGATTGCCCCCCTGTTAAAATATAAATTAACTGTGGTTTATCACATCTTTGGAAAGCTGAGTTCAATAGCCACACCCAGGCCTGATTACTGCCACACCTGTTCTCAATCAAGAAATCACTTAAATAGGATCTGTCTGACAAAGTGAAATAGACCAAAAGATCCTCAAAAGCTAGACAGCATGCTGCAATCCAAAGAAATTCAGGAACAAATGAGAAACAAAGTAACTGAGATCTGTCAGTCTGGAAAAGGTTATAAAGCCATTTCTAAAGCTTTGGGACTCCAGCGAACCACAGTGAGAGCCATTATCCACAAATGGCGAAAACATGAAACAGTGGTGAACTTTCCCAGTAGTGGCCGGCCGACAAAAATTACCCCAAGAGCACAGCAACGACTCATCCAAGAGGTTACAAAAGACCCCACAACAACATCCAAAGGACTGCAGACCTCACTTGCCTCAGTTAAGGTCAGTGTCCATGACTCCACCATTAGAAAGAGACTGGGCAAAAATGGCCTGCATGGCCGAGTTCCAAGATGAAAACCATTGTTGAGCAAAAAGAACATAAAGGCCCGTTCAGTTTTGCCAGAAAAAATCTTGATGATCTCCAACACGTTTATGAAATACTCTGTGGACTGGCTGTTGCTGATGGTTTTGATGGGAACCATCACTGATGAAACTATAACCTGCTCTGGATCTGTGCACATGGCTTCCTGTGCATCAGGCCAAATTATTGAGGCAAATTTATTTCACCTCACCTTCAGTCCTTGCTTACCATTAAATATCACCATTACAAATATGGACATACAATCTGAATTTGTTGCTCAGTTAAAAGTGGGTAATCAGCTTCAGTTATTGACATGGATGGTTGATACCGTGGAGTGAGAATATTTTCCTCCACCAAAGTTAATATAGGTATCCCTATCATTATTTGTCATGACCATTAAATGCACAAAAAATAACATTAGGACAGGTAGCTACATTAATGTCTGGCATGTATGTATACTTCAATTTGATGATATATTTTGTTTTGAACCAAAGAGGTGGATTATCACAGTTTGTATAATTTATTGAGTAGTTGAAAAATAGTATGACAAGCAGCAATTTTCAGTCCTGATTTGATAATTCTAATGAACAAACAATTTTCTCAGTTTGTCCATTTCCTTCTCAAAGTCACTTTTATTCCATATTTATGTTTGTGGAGCTATGGAAATATGACAGCCCTGGTAGGAACTTTCCGACATTATATGTTTTCTCACACTTTATGACTTAAAAAAAAAAAAACTTTGAAAGAATTAGTAACAAAAAAATTAGGTTTCAGTTTCAATTTCCCTTTCCTTCCTTCTACTCACCTTTCCTAATTTTTCTGTATATGTCAGTCCGTCCCGGATTTCGTGGGATGTTTTTATGATTGTTGCAGTCCAAAAAGCCTGAATATGTGGGAGCTTTTTTAAAAAGTTGTGATAAAAGTTGTAATGTTTTGAAAGGTTTTTTGCATGAAAAGTTGTGGGAAGAATTACAAATTTTAAAGCAAATGTTTTTTTGTTTTTGTTTTTTTTCCAGTATACTGCAGTGATATTCTATATAACAATACAAGAAAAGCACAGGATTGTCAAAAATTTCCTCTTTCAGTGATTTGTAAATTAAGCAGAAACTTCTGCTATACAGAAAAACTCTTTTGTGCTACAGCAAATACAGACTTTAACACAATATCCATTACAACAGCTATGTAACTTGCACTGAATGCATGTTAAAGAGTATAGATTTGGAAATCATTGGCAGCACCTTCATTTGGAAAACTCCCTACGGTCCCCAACCACTCTGTACCGAGCGGAGATGAAAAAATAAATAATTTACTCTGTTGATGTGTATTGTCTATCAGAGTCTGTGTTTTTCTGAAAAAAAAAATATTACAGATGTTATTCTCTCTCTTTCCATGCCTAACTCCTACCTGTCTATCTGCTGCACGTCTTGACACACATACTTGTCTCCTCAGACACACATCTTTCATTTTTTGGGGGGGGGCTTTGGTCCGTGTCCAGACCAGAGATCCACAGAGTTAAAGCTCATTGACAAGATGTAGTAATGATTTTACCTCTAAAGATGTATAAAATGTTCAAACACTGGCTGTAGTGTTAGATTTGCTCATTTTGTTTGTGGTTTTATGGCATCCCTCCTCACGCACGCTCCTGCGACGGGGTGGTTTTGGGGCAGGCGGGCATTTTTCAACACAAACCCAGCACTTCGTGAACATGGTCAGGACGGAGACGTGGTGAGATGTCGGCCGGCAGGCTGGGGGAGACAGAGGAAGGGACAGTGTTGGAAACCTTGTGGGTGAGTGTTTTTTTTTTTTTTTAAATCACACTCTGTCTTTGCTGATGGTTCCGTTAATACTCACTGTAAAGTGAAGTGAACGTGGTGCAGTGATGCATTTGATTGGTTAGACTGAGCGTTTCAGCACCAGTTAGAGACAAATTTGATTGGTGAAGTTGGCAGAAGTTGACGAGGATTGACCAAAATTGTGGGAAAGTTGAGGTGATTGGACAAAGTTGCGAGGGCATGCAATAGCATTAGCTGATTTTGCGTGAATTGGCGCGATCACAACATCGCAAATTCCTGGAGGGACTGATATGTTTGCTCTGAGCAGACAAAGCACTGACACAGTAGTAAAGTCAGCACTTGGCTGCCAATGTAAATTTGGCCACCTCACAACTGTGCATTTTAAAATCCCCCCCCCCCCCCATCCCAGTCCCACATCCATCTACTGCAAAATCCAAGAGACTGGAGCCCAAGCAACAAGGCAATTATAAATTTTCCTTCTTGTAATTTCGTCACACAGGTAGAGCTGGCAGTCACACAAGTGTGACCACAGATACAGCAACACACACACATCCATGCACAGCAGAGATGGGTGTGCAGCAGGCATATGAGGCAGCACTGAGCCCACTTTCATCCTTGTCTGAGAGGAATATTTGGGGCATGAATCATGACTGTGAGCAGGTGTTGCTGCATTCTCTGCTGCTTTACTAATTCGGAGTCATCGCTTTCTCTAGACCCCAAGAAGACACTTTCACTGCCACCACCATACGTTCAGGAAGCAGTAAAAATTCATGCCCTGTTCGACCATTTCCATTCTGCAAACCTGCACATGCGCGTGACTTATTTATGAAGCTGATTGAGTGCTTTTTCTCTGAAGTGTTTGGTGTGGGGCTTGAAAGGTGCAACAAACATGAAATGATTTTAAATATTTCACAACCACATCTCTGCTGGTTTTCTCAGGTCTAATTAATTGACAGCAAAGCTCAGAAAGGATTCATGAGAATCACTAAAATTCTGAATCCATTTAACTTTTAAATGCCAGCTTCCGTATTAATTATCAATGAAAAGTTGGAATTCCATAAACACTGGCCTTCCAGCTTTGTGTCAGAAGGAAGGGCCACATCCAGCTCTGTTACGTATTATTATGCAATTCCCAGGCAGAGTACCCAAGAACGATCTGGCACTCAGCTAACGCAGTTAAGCTTCTTACCCATGAGCACAAGTTAACTGGGTCTAAGTTCAGCAGGCTTAGCCAAAACACTGACTGACTGAAGCAGTGTCTGAGGGATATTTTTAGACTCTGTGCTCCACTCTGGGCTCAGGTTCATTCAGGCTTCACTCACTGTGTACTGTGGGGTCAGGTGAACAGCAGGTCTGGAGGGAGAAGCAAACCAGCCATGAAGGTAACATGCAGCAGGATTTAGATGTTCATTGGCTCTGTGGTTTGTTGGATGTCTCCACTGATGCTGTTACATGACACCCTGAGATCAGCAGTGTTTCCTCCACAGGATGCCACGTCTCTGCCTGGCTTGGTGTGATACCAGGAAAAGCAGCACATCTTCGGAAAGCAACCTTCAGCTTCAGTAGTTCCAGAATTGAGAAAACTGTTGTTGTTGTTGTTTAATTTACTATATACATGCAGTACTGAAGATGACTGATCAACTTTAAAACATGAATGTTTTAATCACTTGGAAGACTCCTTTAGGCTGGTTTTACATGCATAAACATGACGCATCATGAACATCCAAAGAATTAATTTTAATGAATATTTTGTGCACCTTCGGGTTGGGACCATCATTTGTGCCTATGCACCAAATGATGTTTCAGAGAACCCACCCTTTTTGGAGTCTCTGACTGGGGTGCTGGAGGGTGCTCTTCTTGGAGACTCCATTGTCCTACTGGGGTACTTCAATGTGCATGTGGGCAACAGCAGTGAAACCTGGAAGGAGGTGATTGGGAGGAATGGCCTGCCTGATCTGAACCTGAGTGGTGTTCAGTTATTGGACTTCTGTGCTAACCACAGTTTGTCCATAACGAACACCATGTTCAAGCATAAGGGTGTCCATATGTGCACCTGGCACCAGGAAACCCTAGGTTGCAGGTCGATCATCGATTTTGTTATCGTGTCATCAGACCTGCGACCGTATGTCTTGGACACTCGGGTAAAGAGAGGTGCAGAGTTGTCAACTGATCACCACCTGGTGGTGAGTTGGATCCAATGGCAGGGGAGGATGCCATTCAGACCCGGTAGACCCAAACGTATAGTGAGAGTGTGCTGGGAACGTCTGGCTGAGGCGCCTGTCCGGGAGGTCTTCAACTCCCACCTCCGGAAGAACTTCAACCACATTCCAAGGGAGTCTGGAGATATGGAGTCTGAATGGGCCATGTTCTCCACCTCTACTATTGAAGCAGCGGCCTAGAACTGCGGCTGCAAGGTTGTTGGGACATCTCGTGGTGGCAACCCCCGAACCAAGTAGTGAACACCAGTGGAGAAGGGGGCCATTAAGCTGAAGAAGGAGTCCTATCAAGCTTTGTTGGCTTGTGGGACTCCCAAAGCAGCTGAGGTGTACCAGCAGACCAAGCGGAATGCAGCTCCGGTGGTTGCTGAAGCAAAAACTCGGGTATGGGAGGAGTTCAGTGAGGCCATGGAACAAGACTTTCGGTCGGCCTCAAAGAGATTCTGGCAAACTGTCCGGTGGCTCAGGACGGGGGAGACAGCTCCCTGTCCACATTGTGTATGGTGCGGATGGGGCGCTGTTGACTTCGACTGGGGATACTGTCGGGCAGTGGAAGGAATACTTTGAGGATCGCCTCAATCCCACTGATATGCCTTCCATAGAGGAAGCAGGGCTTGTAGA
Organism: Pholidichthys leucotaenia; assembly: GCA_020510985.1. NCBI lineage: Eukaryota > Metazoa > Chordata > Actinopteri > Cichliformes > Pholidichthyidae > Pholidichthys > Pholidichthys leucotaenia. Next base: position 177,122,920 of record CM035839.1, on the reverse strand, counting down.
CAAGGGAGACGACTCGCCTATCACAGGGACTGAGGTCGCCAAAGTGGTTAAAAATCTCTTTTGTGGCCAGGCCCCGGGGGTGGACGAGATTCGCCCTGAGTACCTCAAGGCCCTGGATGTTGTAGGGCTGTCATGGTTGACACACCTCTGCAACATTGCGTGGAGGTCGGGGGCAGTGCCTTTGGCATGGCAAACCGGGGTGGTGGTTCCTCTCTTCAAAAAAGGTGACCAGAGGGTGTGCTCTAACTTTAGAAGGATCACACTCCTCAGCCTCCCTGGGAAGGTCTATTCCAAGGTACTGGAGAGGAGAGTCCGGCCGTTGGTCGAACCTCGGATTCAGGAGGAGCAATGTGGTTTTTGTCCTGGCTGTGGCACATCGGACCAGCTCTTTACCCTCAAGAGAATCCTCGAGGGTTTGTTGGAGTTTGCCCAACCAGTTTACATGTGTTTTGTGGACTTAGAGAAGGCATTCGATCGCATCCCTTGTGGGTTTTTGTGGGGGGTGCTTTGGGAGTATGGGGTATTGGGCTTGTTGATATGAGCTATTCTGTCTCTGTACAACCGTTGTGAGAGTTTGGTTCGTATTGCCAACACTCGATCGGACTCATTCCCAGTGAGAGTTGGACTCCGCCAGGGCTGCCCTTTGTCACCAATCCTGTTCAGAATTTTTATGGACAGGATTTCTAGGCACAGCCAGGGCACGGAAAGTGTCATGCTTGGTGACCACAGGATCTCATCTCTGTTGTTTGCAGATGATGTTGTCCTGCTGGCTTCATCCAGCAATGACCTACAGTTCTTGCTGGGACAGTTTGCCGCTGAGTGTGAAGTGGCTGGGATGAGAATCAGCACCTCCAAGTCCGAGTCCATGGTCCTCAGCCAGAAAAAGGTGGATTGTCCTCTTCGGGTTGGGGACAGGCTCCTGCCCCAAGTGGAGGAGTTTAAGTATCTTGAGGTCTTATTCACGAGTGAGGGGAGAATGGAGTGAGAGATTGACAGACGGATCAGAGCAGCATCTGCAGTGATGCGAACGTTGTACCGGTCTGTTGTGGTGAAGAGGGAGCTGAGTTCTAAGGCAAAGCTGTTGATTTACCAGTCAATCTACATTCCTACTCTCATCTATGGTCACGAGCTTTGGGCAATGACCGAAACAACGAGATTGCGGATACAAGCGGTTGAAATGAGCTTTTTCCGCAGGATCTCTGGACTCACCCTCAGAAATAGGGTGAGGAGCTCAGTCATCCGGGAGATGCTCAGAGTAGAACTGCTGCTCTTCCACATTGAAAGGAGCCAGTTGAGGTGGTTTGGGCATCTGATCCGGATGCCTCCTGGACGCCTCCCACTTGAGGTGTTTCGGGCACGTACCACTGGGAGGAGACCCCGGGGCAGACCCAGTACTGCTGTAGAGACTGTGTCTCCCAGCTTGTCTGGGAACGCCTTGGTATCCTCTCTGAAGAGCTGGAGCAGGTGGCTGGGGAGAGGGAAATCTGGGCTTCTCTGCTTGAACTGTTCCCTCCGTGACCTGGACCTCCGGAAAAGCAGTAGAAGATGGATGGATGGATGGAATATTTCGTGCACTCTCACTAGGCACTCTGCAGTGTACTCAGTACAGTACAGAGATGCAGGAGATTATTAAAACACGGAACAAAAGGTACAGAACGGAACAGAACATTCCATCCCATTTCGTCCGCATTCCATAAGGAATGTTCCGTCCGTGTTCCATCTGGAATGTTCTGTACATGTTCTGTACAGAACACTGATCCTGCCTACTGTCAGTTCTATGTCAGTGTGCCTTTGTACTCATTCTTTACGAAGCAGTCCTTCTACCTAACAGTGTTAAGTGTGCTACGAACATGTACATGTAATTTTAGATACGTAACCTTCCTTACGCAACATTCCTTACACAATGCTAGCAGTGCTGCTACATCTATTCTGTACGTGTTCCATACGAAACATTCCATTAGATATGGAACGTTCCGTGTCTAACGTTCTGTATGCTAGTGGTCCCTACATGTTCCATACATACTAGGCATCAGAGACAGTTTATTTATAAAGCATTTTTTAATAAAAGAAGCCCTCCTGGAAATGTGTCAACGATGATTTTTGTCGAACTACTTAGAATAATGATTAATGGATTAATGCACGGACACAACCGGGTAACCTGCCAACCAACAAGCCATATGGTATGTTCCTTAATTTCTTATTGCATGTATTTATTTATTGACAATTCCTCGTTTTATTGACAAATCCCTTCCTGTTGTGGCATGTAAGGTGAGGACGCACAGGTAAAGGCTCCCAGTTCGTTTCTTGCTTAAAACTCAGTTTAGAGCAAGCATTTTGAGCTGTTTTTTTTTTTTTTGGTCACTACCGCTGGAGAATAAACCTGCTCTTGCAAAAAAAGAGAAATTGCCAGTTTCATAACTTAATATTGTAGTGTCTGGTGAAGCAATCAGGCCCCTCACGCTCAGGGAGAACAAAGGGATTTCTCCCACATGTTGTTTTTTTTGTTTGTTTGTTTCTTATGATCACAATCAACGAACATCGGCCGGGATCATGGGTCCCAAGAAAGCTCAGCAGACTGAGGAGGTGGATGACATTAAAAGAGCGCTGGACTTCTTGGCTGAAGAGATTTCTGCTGTTAAGCTGCAGCAAAGAAACATCCTGGACTTGGTCGAGGAGGTGAAAGCACTGCAGATCCAGAACGGTGAGAAGGACAAGAGACTGGCGTATCTGGAGAGCAGAGTGTCGAAACTGGAGCAGAACACCCGGGTGAACGACATGATCATCACGGGGCTCCACATTAAACCACGATCGTACGCGCGAGCGGTAGCCGCGGACAGCGGAGGAAGGCTCGACGTGCTGGAAGAGGAATCCACGGAGCAACAAGTGGTGGCCTTCATGCAGTCCAAAGGAATCCAGCTGGACTCTAACACCATAGAGGCCTGCCCACCCTCTGCCCAGGAAAAACGGCGACAAACCGGCTGTGATCATGAGGTTTGTCAACAGAAAACACAAGACTGCGCTGTTAAAACAAGGTAGGAAACTGAAAGGAACGAACATTTACATAAACGAGCACCTCACAAAAGAAAACGCAGAAATAGCCAGAAAAGCAAGATACCTGAGAAAGCAAAAAAAGATTCAAAACACCTGGACATCAAACTGTAAAATATACATCAAATTAAATGGATCACCTGAAGAAGCCAAGGTCATTAACATCTGTAATATTATGGAACTGGACAAATATCAATGAATGTTATGAACTGGAGTCACAGCAACAAAAGACAATTGTAGGACACTGGAGGATTATACTCATCTGCATCAGGAAATTTAACAACATGAAACAAAAGATCAACAAACAGGAACAACAGGAACTGAAAGTTTTTGAATATACAGATCACAACCCACAGGACGTAGAATATAACATAGACCCTGATAATAATTTATTTAGTGCCATCAATAATGACTGTAGTTACTACACAGATGATCAGTTTAACACAATGGTCACATCTGATTTCAATATTTCTATGATCCACTTCAACAGCAGAAGTCTCTATGCCAACTTTAATAACATTAAAGATTATTTACATCAGTTTAAAGAGCCATTCAATATTGTGGCAATATCAGAGACGTGGCTCAGTGAAGAGAAAGGAGTGGATTTTACCATGGATGGCTATGAATTAAATTATATAAATAGAAAAGTGAAAAAAGGAGGAGGAGTTGCAATTTATGTTGACAAGAGCTTGAAATACAAGGTTGTTGAATATCTGTCAGTAACTGTGGATGATTTATTTGAATGTATTACAATAGAAATCTGTCTGGACAATGTGAAGAATGTAGTAGTGAGCTGTGTATATAGAACACCTGGATCAAACATTGACTTATTTAAGGACTGGATGGAAAAAATGTATGCAAAACTAACTCATAAAATTATGTTCATCTGTGGGGATTTCAATATAGATCTGATGAACTCAAAACAACATAGTTTGACAGAAGAATTTATCAACACAATGTACAGTATGGGCTTACATCCAACAATTACCGGACCTAGCAGAATCACGTCATACAGTGCCACATTAATAGATAACATATTCACAAACGTTATGGAAAATAATATCAGGAGTGGGCTTTTATTGAATGATATCAGTGACCACCTGCCGATTTTTGTTGTCTATCAATGTGATTATAGGAAGAAAAAGTATACCAAAAATATTAAATATAAAAGAATAAGAACCGAAGAATCAATGTGTTTACTGACAAAGGAATTATTAATACAAGATTGGAAGATAGTTTATGATGAAAATGATATAAATAAAGCATATGATAAATTTTTACAAATATTTCAATCATTGTACAATAAAAACTGTCCTATAAAACAATACAGTGACAGACAACAAAAAAAAATATTCCTTGGGTCACCAAGGGGTTAGTAAATGCATGTAAAAAGAAGAATACATTATATAAACTAGAAAAGCACTCGGAGAGCGCAGACCTCCACCAAGCGGCACAGTTCTGCCCATACAGTGTTTGTGTGTACGTTTTCAGATTCCTTGACCATGAAAACATATGACTAGCAATTGGATTGACAATGATAGGATTAGCGGTTCAGTAGTTATTCACGAAAATGGCATTTTCCGTAATGGCGGCGACAGTTCCCCCCATACAGTGTTTGTGTGTACGTTTTGAGATTCCTTGACCATGAAAACATATGAGTAGCAATAGCACGGTGATTCTCCACATCGTCTGTGTTATCTCCCGGCCTTTTTTTCTTTCTCATGCACTCTGCACTCTGTTGCCTACTGTGTTTCACACTTTTAGACTTTGAACGAGGCATGACTGGCAATATCGAGCAGATCTTGTTTTAAAAAAAAAAAAAAAATAACCTCCTGGCGGAGGTAATAAGAAAAAAAATCAATTAAAAAAATAATAAAACTAAGCTCAACGAGCTTCAATAGCACCTGAGTCGCTGCATTTCTTGTGTCGCTGCAGCATGGTGATTCTCCGCATCCTGTGTGTTGAAAATGGCCCTATGTCACAATGTTAAAGAATCCTTTAAAAAATTCCTGTATCCAGACGGTGATCCGGATCATCCCCAAAATTTAATCAGTTCTTCCTTGTACCATTTCCAACAACGCCTGAAAGTTTCATCGAAATCCATCCCAAACTTTTTGAGTTATCTTGCTAACCAACAGACAGACAGACAGACAGACAGACAAACCCCAGCTAAAACATAACCTCCTGGCCTGCGGCCTGGCGGAGGTAACAATTCATTAAATGCAGAATGGTGGAAGCTGAGATCAAATATAAAAGATATAAAAATAAGCTTACTAATATAATGATAATGTAATAATAATAATATAATGTAATAATATAATGTAAGAAAGAAGATTACAACAGAATATTAGAGGATAACAAAAATAACCTAGAAAAGCACTCAGAGAGCGCAGACCTCCGCCAAGCGCCACAATTCCCCCCATACAGTGTTTGTGTGTACGTTGTCAGATTCCTTGAGCATGTAAACATATGACTAGCAATTGGATTCACAATGATTATTTGTTTATTTGACAGGGACAGTGCAATAAACACACAATTAATCAATGACAATCAATGTGATAGTGATAGGATTAGTGGTTCAGTAGTAAAAGCATTGCCTCCTTGGCGGAGGTAATAAACTGAAGTGTTGCTGTTGTGTCCATCTCCTCCACTGACGGATGCAAATTGGGTAGACAGGTTGCCGTGGGTTTTATATTATATTATTTTGGGGTTGCGCTCCGCGGCAAACGAGAATTTAGAAGCTTCGCCGGCAGAGAGCTCATTTTTGCGCAGCGCCTATGGCTGGCCGGTGAATTTCTGCCAAATGCGCAGCTCCTATGGCTGGCCGGGGAATTTCTGCCAAAGAATCCGTCGGCGGACAGCTGCCCGTGTGAGGTTTTGCAGTTGCGCGCAAACACAGGCACGCTGGCGGGCCCAGGCCAGCAGTGTTTTCCGCGTGCTTTTGTGCCTAAAACGTTGAAGAACGCGGAGTTTGTGTTGCAGACACGACAACCAGCGCCCTCCATTGCGCCTGCGCACATGTTGAAAATGGCTGTATGTCACAGTGTTGAAAAATGCTTTAAAAAATTCCTGTATCCAGACGGTGAACTGGATCACCCCCAAAATTTAATCAGTTCTTCCTTGTACCATTTCCAACAACGCCTGAAAGTTTCATGGAAATCCGTCCAAGACTTTTTGAGTTATCTTGCTAACCAACAGACAGACAGACAGACAGACAGACAAACAAACACACAGACAAACCCCGGCAAAAACATAACCTCCTCCTGGCCTTTTCGGCCTGGCGGAGGTAATTAAGAGGAATATGGCAGTTACTCAATGGGATTATTAGTAATCGATCTAAGAATGCTAATTATCCAGAATATTTTACTGAAAATGGCAATTTAATAAATAATATGGAGGATGTGGTCAGTGGTTTAAATAATTTTTTTGTAAACGTTGGTCCTGAATTAGCAAAATCAATAGTGACAGCAGAAACAAACAACAGTGGTTCTGTAAATGAAATAGAAGATAGAAATCCAAACACAATCTTTTTGGGTGCAGTTACTGAAAAGGAAATTATCGAGACTGTGAGTAAATTTAAGAACAAAAAATCAACGGACTGGAATGAAATTGACATGACAATAGTGAAAAAAGTAATTGAAGGAATTGTTAAGCCACTCACCCACATCTGTAACCTGTCATTTCAAACTGGTAAATTTCCAAACAAAATGAAAATAGCAAAAGTAATACCTCTATACAAAACAGGAGACAGTCATTGTTTCACAAATTACAGGCCAGTCTCTTTATGTCTCACAATTCTCCAAAATACTTGAAAAAATCTTCACTAAGAGACTGGATGATTTCATTGAAAAACACAACCTCCTTACAGACAGCCAGTATGGTTTTAGAGCAAATAAATCTACATCTTTGGCACTGATCGAACTTATAGAAGAAATTACTAGTTGTATAGATTAAAAAAAAGTTTGCTGTAGGAGTATTTATAGATTTAAAGAAAGCTTTTGACACCATTGACCACAGAATACTACTAAGGAAACTGGAAAGGTTGGGCTGCACGGTGGCGCACGGTGACGCAGTGGTTTAGCACTGTAACAGCACAGTTTTACCCTCGGCCGGGGGATCGCGGGGATCATGAGGTCGTGGGTTCGATCCCAGCCCCCGACCAACAGTGAGCTGTGTGGAGTTTGCATGTTCTCCCCGTGTTGCGTGGGTTTACTCTGGGATTTCTCCGGTTTCCTCCCGCATACCAAAAACATGTAGGTTTAGGGCGCTCGCGCACGCAGCGACCAGCAGCCGGTGGCTTGTCACCAGACTGCAAACCAAGTCTACCTACGGGTACAAATAAGTAACAAAAAAAAAAAAGTAAAAAAAAAAAGGTATGGGATAAGAGGGGTAGGACTGAGTTGGGTGGAAAGTTATTTAAGTAACAGACAACAATTTGTACAAATTGGTGAGCACCAATCACCCTTCATGGACATCACTTGTGGTGTGCCCCAGGGGTCAGTTTTGGGACCCAAACTCTTTATTTTGTATATAAATGACATATGCCAAGTATCAAAAATTCTGAAAGTTATTTTGTTTGCGGATGACACAAATATCCTTTGCACTGGTAAGAATTTGCAGCAGGTTTTAGAGGTGGTTACAACTGAAATGAAAAAGTTAACGCAGTGGTTCAACAAAAATCTATAAAAAAACAAAGACTATGTTGTTTGGAAATTATAAAATAAATCATGAAATAATGGTAACGATAGATGATACCAGAATAGAAACAATACAGGAAAATAAGTTTCTGGGGGTGACGCTAGACAATAAAATCTGCTGGAAACCTCACATCAGTCACATCAGGGCCAAGTTAGCAAAATGTATAGGCATACTGGGGAAGACGAGACACATCTTGGACTATAAATCATTGGTCTTACTGTACAATTCACTGTTTCTACCTTATCTTAACTATTGTGTAGAAGTCTGGGGAAACACCTACAAGACCAACCTACAGTCAATATGCACATTACAAAAAAGAGCTATAAGGATAATAAACAATGTAGGATATAGAGACCACACCAATTCGTTGTTTTTAAAGTCACATGTCATAAAGTTCATCGATTTAGTTAAATTTAAGACAGCACAAGTTATGTACAGGGCAATTAATAATCAACTCCCAACTAATATACAAAAAATATTTTAAAAAAAGAGACAATGATCATAATTTGAGAGGAGACTTAAACTTTACAAAACCCAAGATACGAACAACCAAGAAAAGTATGTGCATATCTGTCTGTGGGGTGGATTTGTGGAACAGTCTGGAGCCGGAACTGAAACTATGTACAAACAGAATTCAATTCAAAAAGAGGTATAAACATTAGCTGCTGAAAGGATATATGTTAGAAGGGTAGTATTTATATGTACGATTCACTATGCTCACTCTGGGACATTATGGGACACTATGGAATGGTGGGTGGGACAGCACTGTGTATATCTGTGTTCTTTGAGGCTGGTTTTGATGTATGGACATCAATGTATGTTAGGATGGATGGGTGTTATTGTTGATATGTAAAAAATACAGTAAATTGTTTACTTGGGGTCTTAAAGGTGGTAATTTGTATATAATTCACATGGGTGTATTTATGGAAAAGAGGAGATGGAATTAAGTGTTCACTTCTTCCTTCTCCCTTTCGAACACTGTATACTGTTACTTTATTGCATTTGTCATTTGTTTTGTTTTTGTTATACTTTTTTTGTTCGAAATAAAGTATGTGTGTATGTATGTATGTATGTATGTATGTATGTATGTATGTATCTGTCTATCTATCTATCTATCTATCAACAATTGCTACTGTGTTTACAACCGTCAGGTACGGAACATGTGCAGTATATGTATGGAACATGCTAAGAGCTAAGTGCGGACTGCGGCTCATGACAAAGGCACATTAACATAGAACTGACAGCAGGCATGATTGGTAGACATCCCGTTCCATATGGAACATGTACAGAATGTGGACAGAGCGTGGCCAGAACACTGACAGAACATTCCGTATGGAATGCAGATGGAATGTTCCATACCGTACCGTTCATTCTGTGTTTTAGTGAGCACCAGGTGTACATCAATATCATCCCCCCATCCCCATAGGTTCATTGGTATAAATCTGGGGGGGGGGGGCATTTCCCCCCCAACCTGGAAAAAAGAGAGAATTGTCCCCCCAGTATCATCATAACCATTTTTTAAAAAATCATGTTACATTACTGAATCAAATTAATTTGATGCTCTAATCCTAAGCAGAAATACAATATATATATATATATATATTTGCAACATTTTTCTGAAAATTGTGCAAATTTTTTCCTTGTAATTTTTTTTACTTTTTTCTTGTAAATTTGCAACTTTTTTCCTATAAATTTACTAATTTTTTTTCTCAAAAATTTGCTACTTTTTCTCATAGATTTGTAACTTTTTTCTCATAAATATGCAATTTTTTCCTCATAAAAATTGCAATGTTTTTCTTGTAAATTTGCAACACTTATCTGGATGCTGGTATAATTTTATTCAGTGTAATAAATTGTAATTTGCAACTTTTAAATTGGCATCTTTATCATATTTTTGCACCTTTATGCTTACAAATTTACCCCTAATTTACATTTATCCATTTGTACCTTATGCTAAATCTGTGAATACCAACCTTGTCCCTGTTGAAAAATAACAAATCTCCCACTGAGTGTACTCAAGGACATTTGACTACCAAAGTGTTGGTGATTTGACTACTGTGATCACTCCATACCACACTCAGGCAGGGAACATTTCTTCATCTCAGGCATGCTTGTGAGAGGTGTACTTGGGCATGAAACAGATGCCCATGCCTTCATAGTGTTCTTACGTAATATGATGCATCATTTATGTGACCATTCTTTTTTGACAATTCTTTAACAACAGTGGTGGTAAATGATTCATCTTGGTCTGATGCAGAGGTCAGTGGTTTACTCTAATTTGTACAGATACAAATATACAGAGATGAAAATTAGCAAAAGTACTTCTGGTAAATAAAGAGGTGCATAACGATGATGTACAGCAATGCTTGCACTGTATTATGATGGGATGACATATTTACAACAGCTCTCCTTTTTCAGGCCCAGATTCATGTGAGCAATGTCCAGCAGTATAGAGGGAAGGAGAGAAAATTGTACTTTGGGGTGAACAGAGCAACTCGGTCCAGTGTGAGTGCTTCCATATGAGCAAGCCAAATTAACATAAATTATTACCAAACAACACAATGAAACTCCATCCATCCATCTTCTACCGCTTATCCGGGAATCTGGGTTGCAGGGGCATCAGTCCAGGCAGTGTAGACTTCTGCCTGTTTCACATAGCGCTGTGATCTCCATGATCCCTTCTGCAGGTGGTGAGCCCACTGGAGAGTGGACCCATGTGCCTCCTTTGGGTACACTGGGTCCTTGATGTATTGTTTTTCGTGGAGATCCACTGGACCGCTCTTAGTCTGGCCCTTCACCCAGGACCTATTTTCCTTGGCAGACACTACCAGGGGCAAGTTGTTCCCGACAACATAGCTTCTGGAATCATTCGGGCACTCAAATCCCTCCACCACGATAAGATGGCGATCTAGGGAGGGGCACAATGAAACTGTGCCTGTAAAAATCTGTGTGTTTATGTAGTAAGCATTGGCATAGTCTTGGTCAAAGTTTACTGATGAGAGTCCAAATGCTGGATTCTAGAAAACCATATTAGGTCCAGATTCAGAAACTATTTTATCATCAAGCAAAGGACATACAGTCAATCTGAGATAGGTAATGGGGAAACAGACATGAAGAATTATAACACAATGAATCAAAAGATTAAAAAACAAACGTCATAATTGTAGCAGAAAAACTTGTCTGCATAACAATATCTTGAAAATCATCCTGAATTTAGATGACCACGCATAACCAAGATCCAGAACTATGAAAGTGTTGATAACTTCCTTCACACAGCTAAACATTAACTGATTAGATTTTGACCAATAAGGATAAGAAGCGCACATCATCACATACTATACACTGTTTTCATATTACAGTGTTTAAATGATAAAAATTTGGAGTGGCATTTACTTAAAAAACCTTGTCAAATATTTTCACTTATTTCTAATAAAAGTTACTAAAGTTTTCCTTAAGTTCACTTAGCACCAAAACATTATTTTACAATTATATTCTAGTATCCTTTATGGAGATACTGATTTCAGCCGCTTCTATCCGTGATCTCCTTCTTTTGGTCATTACCCAAAGCTCATAATCATAGGTGAGAGTAGGAATGTAGATTGACCAGTAAATCAACAACTTTCCCTGAGAGGTCAGCTCCCTCTTCACCACGACAGACTGATACATTGCCCACATCACAACAGATGTTGTTCCAATCCATCTGTCCATCTCCTGCTCCATTCTCCCTTCACTTGTGAATAAGACCCCGAGATACTTAAACTCCTTCAATTGAGGCAGGATTTCATCCCCAACCCAGCAAGGGCAATCCACCCTTTTCTGGCTGAGAACTACTCTCCATTCCTTGGTTGTGCCTAGAAATCCTGTCAATAAGTATTTTGGACAGGGTCAGTGACAAAGGGCAGCCCTGGCAGAGTCCAACTCTCAATGGGAATGAGTCCGACCGAGTGTTGGCAATATGAACAAAACTCTCACAACGGTCGTATAGAGACCAAATAGCTCGTAACAACAAGCCCGATAACTCATACTCCTGAAGCACCCCCCACAAAAAAAACACGAGGGACATGGTTGAATGCTTTCTCCAAGTCCACAAAACACATGTAGACTGGTTGGGCAAACTCCCATGAACCCTCAAGGATTCTTGAGAGGGTAAAGAACTGGTCTGATGTGCCATGGCCAGGACGAAAACCACATTGCTCCGTCTGAATCGGAGGTTCAACCAATGCCCGGACTCTCTTCTTCAGTACTCTGGGATAGACCTTCCCAGCAAAGCTGAGGAATGTGATCCCCTAAAGTTGGAACACGCCCTCCGGTCCCCCTTCTTGAAGAGAGGAACCACCACCCCTTTTTACCATGCCAAAGGTACTGTCCCCAACTTCCACGCAATGTTGCAGAGGTGTGTCAACCATAACAGCCCTACAACAGCCAGAGCCTTGAGGTACTCAGGGTGAATCGTGTTCACCCCCAGGGCCAGGCCACCGAACAGTTTTTTAACCACTTTGGCGACCTCAACCCCTGTGATAGGCGAGTCGTCCCCCTCATCCCCAAGCTCTGCTTCCTCTGTGGAAGGCATGTCAATGGGATTGAGGAGATCCACGAAGTATTCCTTTCACCACCTGACTATATCTCCAGTCGAAGTCAGCAGCACCCCATCCATATCATAAACACTGTGGACAGGGAGTTGCTTCCCCGTCCTGAGCCGCTGGACGGTTTGCCAGAATCTCTTTGAAGGCCGACCGAAAGTCTTGTTCCATGGCCTCACCACACTAGTCCCAAACCCTAGTTTCTGCTTCAGCAACAACCTGAGCTGCACTCCGTTTGACCTGCCGGTACACCTCAGCTGCTTTGGGAGTTCCTCCAGCCAACCAAGCTCAATAGGACTCCTTCTTCAGCTTGATGCCCCCCTCACCCCTGGTGTCCACCACTTGGTTTGGGAGTTGCCACCATGAGATGCACCGACGACCTTGGGGCCAAAGCTCTGAGTGGCCTCTTCAACAATGGAGGTGGAGAACATGGCCCATTCAGAATCCATGTCTCCAGACTCCCTTGGAATGTGGTCGAAGTTCTTCTGGAGTTCTGGAGAAACTGTGGTTAGCACAGAAGTCCAATAACTAAACACCACTCGGGTTCCGATCTGGCAGGCTGTTCCTCCCAATCACCCCCTTCCAGGTTTCACTGCCGTTGCCCATGTGCACATTGAAATACCCCAGTAGGACAATGGAGTCTCCAAGAGGAGTACTCTCCAGCACCCCAGTCAGAGACTCCAAAAAGGGTGGGTACTTTGAACCAACATTTGGTGCTTAGGCACAAATGATGGTCAGGACCCACTGTAGAATGTAGCCTGTAGAAGAAGAAGAAGAAGAAGAAGAACAACAACAACAACAACAACAACAACTCATGTTGGTCATTGACCATGCCCAAACACTAGTAATATAGCCGCCAGCGGCAATTATCAGAATGCTAACAGGTGCAGACTTTTAAGTCTTATATTACTTAGCAGCATTTAAAACCTAAGGTCTTAACCAGTACACCCCACAATTGCTTTGGATCACACACTGACTTCCTCACACACTAACAAAATGTTACATTGACAAGACAAAATGGCTGACAGGCACTTCATAAACATGTCTTTTGGAACATTAACAGAATTGGGTGAAATTTGGTGTTTTAGTGAATAATCCTGTTGTGGTTGTGAGTAGCTACGTTCCGATTCACAATGTACTTCAACTGTATTCCCTACTTCCTGCTCTGTTCTCAGGGAATATCAGTTAACTGCCCTTCACAAAATTTCTCCATTTGAAACACCCTGTAACCGTTGGCTCCCTCCTCTGTGTGTTACCACGGTAACCACAGGTGCATATTGATACTATGGTGGATAATTTATATTTTTTAAATAAGATGTTAATACAAATATATTTTTATTACAGTTGATATAAACAATAACCAACATCAACTTAGCTTGTTAATAATGTTAGCAACAATAGTTTGTTTTACTAGTATTTGAGGCACAATGGCTTATGGGTAATATTCTTGTCACCTTCCAGCGAAGTGATGTACTGTTGTTCACTTCTTCCCTGCTCAGTTCTCAGTTCCCTTTGAACTGAAGACCATTCGCTCCCTTTGGTTTGGAATCTCAGATATGGCAGAATACCCTGTGCAGTCTACTTTGGAGTATACTACTGGGCAATCAGAACGCCCCCAATGTGAAGTTCCATCAAATTTGAATCCCTATACCAGAAGTTAAACCAAAAAATTCATGCCAAAGAGAAACTGTACAACTTGATTGACTTAGAAAATCGAAACTGATTTAAATTTTTGGATAATTTTAATAACTTTTCATTATCAGTGTCTGTAGATGATCTCTGCTTAATTTCAAGCAATTTTGGGTGAATGACCCAGGAGTTCATTTTGAGTTACCTTGCATATTTTTGAAAATATGGTGTAAAAAAAAATCATTTTTAGAGCATAAGACCAGTGGCAAAAAGTTGTGGAAGACTGTAGAGAATAGAATGGTGAAAGAATTTTTAGTCTTGACCCAGCTGTATTGAGATATTTGCAAAAATGTAAAACTGTTTATTATACCACCACCTATGTATGCAGTGCCTTGATTTTTTGGTTCCTGAGTAGTGGGGAGAATTTTTGATCAGACTGTAAAATTTCAAGTTTGTATATATTACCATTTTTGCTCCTTTGCACTTTTGCCATCAGGTGAGATTCTTCACTGTGAAGCAGTGGTAATTAAGAAAAGTTAAGAAGACTAAATCTCTATGTCAAGTTCTCGTTAACACTGGAGAGCCTCATTACATCTGATGTCACCAGCTGATGTGCACATCCCAAGAGAGAGTTCTGCTGTGAGTGGCTGCTGAGGTGAGCTGTCTGTGAAGAGCCCAAAGGATCCTAAAATACATTAAGGCCACCCCCCAGCCACCGCCTGTTCACTCTTCTGCCATGTGGCAAGCGATAAAGAAGTTGCCACTATAGTGCCATTAGGGTTGAAATACTTTCTTCCAGGTTGGGAAACTACAGAATCACCATGTTGCAAACATAATGAGATGCATCTGCTGTTCTGTCATAGAAACAATGGAAATTCAGCATAGATCTTCAGTCTTAAATAGAGCTTAGTAGTTCCATAGAGTGGATGGTGACACTGAATAATAAACCTGTATTTGAATGACTACAAATTATTATCAGGGAAAAATGTATGTTTAAAATCTTAGCAATTTACTTGTTCTGTCAACCGAGCCATGATGCTGAACAAGTAACCAGAATTTCACTCCTCTAACATAGCAAAGTTTTGATCAAAACTGGACCGTGTGTCATGTTCAGGTAAGCGCACAACCCCTCCTTTTCCCCGACTCCTTAGATTCCCCGACTCCTTAGGCAATCATTACACCTGCGTGAGTGGACGCACCTGCCGCTCCTGCCTCGCCAGCGCATAAAAGGACCATCAAGGGAAGGCTTCAGCGCTGGCTCGTTGGGTATACTGCCTATGCTACAAGCAAGTGAATTAAAACTGCATTTAGAGGATTCTAGCTTAATTCCTCTCTTCTCTCCTATTCCCAGGTTGCTGCCATTGGTGCGGTGCGTCTTCTGGGATCGTTGTGCACACACCTGCTCCATCATCCTCACCCTGCCTCAGCTACCTGTCTCCACCTGGTCAGACACCACCCAGCTTCATCCTTTCCCTACTCCCTGCCAGCATCATCCTGCTGGTTCATCTATTCCTGCTGGGTCTCTGTCGGGCTCTCTGCTCAGTGCACATAAGTGGCAGATTTGCATTCACCACTTCCCTGCCTTCCACCTCTTATTAATCAGTTCTCGTCTCTCCCCACAGGCTGAGTCTTGCTCTGGCGAGCGACGTTTTCCATAACTGTGCTGTCTATTTTGAAATTAATAAACTGTTCAAACGTAGCTTCTCTATGTCGTGTGAGTTTTCTCTGGTGTGGCACCCTGCACGTGAGCTGACCCTTCTATCAATATGACAGAATGAGCCAGCCAGAATGTGAGCTCAGTGGGGGCTGCATCAGCGGAACACTCCGCTCTCCACCGCCTCGACACTGCAGAGAGGCAGGTGGCCGTGCTCAACAGCTGCAGACAGTTATGCAGCAGCTGAGCACGGTCACCGAGCATTTGACCCACTCTGTCTCACTCGGGTCCTTCCACTCCACCTGCTGCCCCTATTTCATCAATCGTACACCGAAAAACTTCTCTTCCCTTACCTGCCCCATATTGGGCAAAAGCAAATGTGAGGAAATGCAAGGACTTCCTTTGTCATGTTCTGCTTTACCTTGGCCAGGTGGGCAGAGAGTACCTGGACAAGATTTCCAAAATTCATTTCATGACCCTCTTGTTGCGTGACCGAGCCCTTAGTTGTGCCCGGTCTGTTCTCGACAGCCAAGAGGGTCCAAGCTACACATTTGATCGTTTTGTTACCGAATTTTCCCACACTTTTGACTGAACAGAGAATGATTTTCAATTATGAACTGCCTTTTGTCTCTCCGCTAGGGAAGTCGGTCTGCTGCCGACTTCTCAGTGGAATTTTAGGTTGTCGCGGCGGATTCTGGATGGAATGACGTTGCATTACGCAATGCCTTCCTCCAAGGTCTTAACGCCAACCTCCGTGATGACCTGGCGGTTCATGCTGTTCCCTCCTCTTTGGATGGTTTAATCGATCAGGCTGTCGGTTTGGACAACCAGTATCTCGAGCACGTGAAGGAGCACAAGTCCTCCTCTTGCCCGCCCTTCGCGTGTGTGCCCATCCAGGCTACTGACACAGGTGGAGTCGACAATTCTTCCAAGCCAATGGTGCTTGGCCAGACTCATTTAACTCTGGAGGAGTACCAGTGGCGGAGGAGGGCCAGTGCATGTTTGTACTGTGGCTCTTTAGAGCATAAAATAGACAACTGCCACCTGAAGCCAAAAAGACGTGGCCCATCAGTAGCCGTGGGGGGTCTGACGGGCGGGACTCTTCTTCATCCCCCTGGTAGTTTCTCTATTTCGTCCCTTATCCAACTGCCGGGGGTCGAGAGGAGGGTTATGGCTTTGATTGATTCAGGGGTGGAGCAGAATTTCTTTTCTTCCGGGCTTATGCTGGAGATGGGCATTCCCACCACAAAATTTCCCATTCCACTGAATGTCACCACCTTATCTGGCAGAAATGTGGCCTCAGTTTCCGAATGCACAACGCATATTTCCGTCCATCTTTCGTGGAATCACAGGGAGGCGTTATCTTTCCTTATCCTCCCAAATTCATCCTCCCCAGTGGTTCTGGGTTATCCTTGGCTCCGGAGGCACAACCCCATTATCAACTGCGCACAAAACTCCATTTCCTCCTGGAGTCCTCATTGTTTGGCAACATGTCTTAGGTCAGCCGAGTGTTCACCTTCCCTACCCATCTTCTCCCCTCCGGTGGAGCCGCCAAACCTCACCATCATACCTGAGGTCTATCATGACCTTGGGGAGGTCTTCAGCAAATCAAGACCGCTCTCCTTACCACCTCATCGCTCATACGATTGTGCCATAGACCTCCTCCCGGGTGCGCGGCTGCCGTTCAATTGGCTCTATAGTATATCTGGTCCGGAGAGGGAGGCGATAGAGAGGTATATTAAAGACTCGCTGAATGCCAGCCTCCTTGGCCTTCCTCGGCTCTTCTTGCGGCAGGATTCTTTTTTGTCAGCAAGAAGGATGGATCTCTGCGCCCGTGTATTGATTACCGGGAACTAAATGCTATTACCATCAAAGACAAATATCCACTGCCCCCGATTAACTCCGCGTTCGAGCTCCTTCAGCAAGCGGGGGTGTTTACAAAAGTAGATCTAAGCGATGCATATCACTTGGTCTGTATTCACAAGGGGGACAATTGGAAGATGCCCTTCAAAACACACTTGGGGCAGTTTGAGTATATTGTAATGCCTTTTGGACTCACCAATGCCCCCGCCGTCTTCCAACGCCTCATTAATGATGTCCTCCGCAATATGGTGAATCCATTTGTTTTTGTGTATTTGGATGATATCTTGATTTTTTCCCACATGCCAGAGGAACACGAGGTCCACGTCAGTGCCGTGTTACAACGGCTCCTGGAGAACCAACATTTTGTGAAGGTCGAAAAGTGTGAGTTTTCCACCTGCTCCACTTCCTTCCTGGGATTTATTGTGGCGGAGGGGAAGCCGAGAGCCGACCCGACCGAGGTGAAGGCTGTGCTGGATTGGCCTACACCTCACTCCTGCAAGGAGCTCCAGCACTTCTTGGGGTTTGCGAATTTTTATCACAGGTTCATCAGGAACTACAGTGGGGCAGCACAGCCTCTCACACAGCTGACCTCCGTTAAGGTGCCGAGACTCTAAAGTGGCCCCGGGTGTGAATGTGTGTGTGAATGGTAAAGGAATAGCGCCGTACAGTGGCTTCTTCATCCATCCAGGTGGATGCCCTCAATTTCCCCTCTGGGGATCAATAAAGTATACAAAATCAAATCAAAAAATCAAAATTTCTCTGGTCCGAGGCAGCTGAACAGGCTTTTTTCAAATTAAAGAGTATGTTCTCCAATACGCCCATCTTGAGTCAGGTCGACCCTGAGTTCTAGTTCACCCTGGAGGTGGACGCTTCTGACTCGGGGGTGGGCTCTGTCCTTTCGCAGCACTCGACCGCCGACCAGAAGTTCCACCCGGGTGCATATTTCTCTCAGCGGCTCACCCCAGCTGAGAGGAATTACGACATAGGGAATCGAGAGCTCCTAGCCATTAAGTTGGCTCAGGAGGAGTGGAGGCACTGGTTGGAGGGAGCCGTACATCCCGTAGTTGTGTGGACAGACCACAAGAATTTAAAGTACCTTCAGTCGGTCCCCCGACTCAACGCCAGGAAGGCCCGCTGGGCCCTATTCTTCCTTAGATTCAATTTCACCATTACATACAGGCCTGGCTCACGTAACATCAAACTGGACGCTCTCTCCCAACAATTCTGTTCTGATCATTCAGGCCCCCGTCCCACTCCCAGCCTATTGTGTCGCCTTCATGAATCCTCAGAGCCCTTACCTGGGAGATTGAGCAGAGGGTCCAACAGGCTCAGTCCCTGGAACCCGAACCGGCAGGGGGGCCTAAAGATCGCCTGTTTGTTCCAGCCGCCCTCCGCAGCAACGTCATCCAGTAGGGCCGCTCCAGTCACTTCGCCTGTCATCCTGGAGTGTCCCAGACCATAGACCTTATTCGACGAGTGTTCTGGTGGCCCACTCTACAGAGGGACGTCCTGGACTATGTGAAAGCATGCCAGACCTGCTCTCGGAATAAATCCAACTCCTCACCACCTGCTGGCCTGCTTCACCCATTACCGATCCCCAGTAGACCTTGGTCTCACATGGATGGATGGATGGATGGATGGATGGACTTCCCCCTTCACAAGGTAAAACAGTGATCCTCACCATTGTCGACTGCTTCTCTGAGGCGGTTCATTTTGTACCCCTCCCCAAGCTACCCTCCACATTTGAGACCGCTGACCTTCTCACCATTCATGTCATTCACCTTCACAGGATCCCTCTGGACATTGTGTCTGACCGGGGCCCACAATTTACATCACAGGTTTGGAAATCCTTCTGCCGATCACTTGGAATTTCAGTCAGCCTCACTTCAGGTTACCACCCACAGAGCAACGGGCAGGCTGAGCGTACTAACCAGTCCCTGGAGGCCGCCCTCAGATGCGTAGCAGCCGATAACTCCTCTACATGGAGCACTCATCTGACCTGGGTGGAATATGCTCACAACTCGGCCGTCTCCACTGCCACGGGTCTCACTCCCTTTGAGGCCTTCATGGGATACCCCCCGCCCCGCTGTCCACGGCGGAGAGGGAGGTCACTGTGCCATCTGTGGGGGCTCACGCACGCCATTGCCGCCGGCTCTGGAGAGCCATCCGAGCCACCCTCCTCCACTCTAGGGAGCGCAACCGCCATTATGCGGACCGGAAGCGGACCCCTGCTCCTAAGTATGTGGTCATGCAGCACATTTGGTTATCGGTGGACCAGATACCTTTGAAGACGGACTCCAAGAAATTATCACCTCACTTCTTGGGGCCATTTCCCATCGTCAAGATTGTCAACAACACCACGGTCCACCTACAGCTCCCATGGACTCTCCGTGTACACCCAACATTCTCCCCCCCAGGCCACCTGCTCCTCCTCAGATCCTCGACCGCCAGACCACCTACACCGTCTAGAGAATTCTGGACATTCGCCGCCAGGGTCGAGACCTCCAATACTTAGTCCACTGGAAGGGCTACGGCCCTGAAGAACGGTCGTGGATCCCCAAGTCCCATTTCCACAACAAAAGGATGGTCCAGTCCTTTCACCAGGACCATCCTGATAAGCCCAGTGAATCACCAGGAGACGCCCCTTGGAGACGGGGAGGCACTGTCATTTTCAGGTGAGCGCACACCCCCTCCTTCCTGTTAAAGATTCCCCGACTCCTCAGGCAATCATTAACCTGCGTGAGTGGACGCACCTGCCGCTCCTGCCTCACCAGCGCATAAAAGGACCATCAAGCGAAGGCTTCAGCGCTGGCTTGTTGGGTATACTGCCTATGCCACAAGCAAGGAAATTAAAAATGCATTTAGAGGATTCTAGCTTAATTCCTCTCTTCTCTCCTGTTCCTAGATTGCTGCCATCGGTGCGGTGCATCTTGTGGGATCGTTGTGTGCACACCTGCACCATCATCCTCACCCCGCCTCAGCTACCTGTCTCCACCTGGTCAGACACCACCAAGCTTCATCCTTTCCCTTCTCCCTGCCAGCGTCATCCTGCTGGTTCGTCTATTCCTGCTGGGTCTCTCTGTTGGGCTCTCTGCTCAGCGCACGTAAGTGGCAGATTTGCATTCACCACTCCCCTGCCCTCTTATTAATCAGTTCTTGTCTCTCCCCACAGGCTGAGTCTTGCTCTGGTGAGTGACGTTTTCCATAACTGTGCTGTCTATTTTGAAATTAATAAATTGTTCAAACGTAGCTTCTCTGTGTCATGTGAGCTTTCTCTGGTGTGGCACCCTGCACGTGAGCTGACCCTTCTATCAATATGACACCATGGTTTTGTTGCTTTGTATACATCTGGCCCAGTCAGGTTTGGTTTCACGCTGTCACTTATTGAAGGGCACAAAACAACTTTGCATGATGCATGTGGACACTAATTGTCAGTTGTGTATCCTTTTTGTTGAATAACAGTCTGCAGTCTTTTATTGTAGTTTTCAACTAGTATCACACACGTCTCCTGAACAATCCCAGTCTTTTCTTCTTTGGCAAATCTCTCAAGCTCCTCCAGATTTGATGGTCTTCTGGTATGAACCTTGGTCTTCAGTTCACCTTACAGATTTTCAATGGAATTCAAGTCAGGGCTTTATGTAGACCAGTTAGTGACGTTCAGTTTAGTCTTCAAGAGGTAGCTCTTCACCAGGAGCAACTTATGTTTTGCGTCCTTGTTGTGCTGGAAGACAAAGTAATGACCCAAACCCAGTTTTTTCTGCTGACTGCTTGAGGTTGTCTTTCAGAATCTTCACAAATCCTTTTTTCTTCATGATTTCTTCCACCTTGATGGGATTTGAAGTTCTAGGGGCATGGAAGCATCCCAAAAACATAATAATCCCACCACCGTGTTTCACTGTGGGGATGGTGTTGTCCGTATTGTACACCTCTCCCTTCTTTCTCCAAACATCAGCAGTGTCTCTATGGCCAAAGAGCTCTACTTTTGTCTCATCTGACCAAAAGACACACTTCAAGTATGCATATCTTTCTCCAGGTTGTCCTTAGCATCCTTCAGTCTGGCTTGAAGGTGTCTCTTCCACAGAATTGAAGTTTTTCTTATTGTACAACCTCACAGTCCGTTCCTGTGCAGGGTTCTAGTGATTGTCTTCTTTGAGACTACAATTCCCGACTTGACTAAATCATTCACTAATGTCTTGGCAGTTGTTCTGGGATCTTTAGACACATCTCTCACTAGTTTTATTTCCAGACTCTGAAATCTTTTTCTTCCTTCCTCTACCTGGCTTGTTTTGTAGATAGATAGATAGATAGATAGATAGATAGATAGACTTTATTGATCCCAAACTGAGAAATTACAGTCTAAACAGCAGCATGACAGTAGATGATCTCTGCTTAATTTCAAGCAACGATAGAAACACACACAGCATAATAGACAAAGACATTACCCATGGAAAGCAAAACTGCTAAATAACTTATATACATCATAGATGAATAGATGGTGACCCGTATAAATACAGTACATGAATCATAGCCGCTGTACAATGCAGGACTATCAGGTGAAGGGTAAAATGTGGGGCACCAATTAGACTGCAAGGTGCAGTATGGCAGCATAGTTATGGCCAGAATTCAACATTAGAGTGAGTTATTGTACAGTGAAATGGTATGTGGCAGGAAAGATTTCCTGTACCTAACCGTTCGGCAGTGAAGTTGTAGCAGTCTGCTTGAGAAAGTGCTCTGCTGTCTGTCCAGTGTGTGGTGGAGGGGGTGATCAGGATTGTCCATGATGGATCGCGGTTTATTTAGTGTCCTCTTCTCCACCACTGTCTCAAAAGTCTCCAGCCTGAGACCAATTACAGAGCCAGCCGTCTTGATAATCTTGTCAAATCTATTGGTATTGCTGGCTCTGATACTGCTACCCCAACAGACAGCAGCAAAGAAGATGGTGCTGGTGACAAAGGCCTGGTAGAAAAGCTCCAGCATCTTGTTGCACACATTGAAGGACCTCATCTTCCTCAGGAAGTAGAGTGTGCTCATCCCCTTCTTGTATGCAGCATTGGTGTTGGATTTCCAGTCCAGTCTGTTGCTGATCATGACATCCAGGTATTTGTAGTCCTCAACTACCCCCCCACCCCCCACCCCACAATCTGCAATGGCTGTGAAGGCGTCCTCTTTTTCTTGAAGTCAATCACCATCTCTCTGGTCTTGCTGACGTTCAACCTCATGTGATTCTGCTATGTCCACTCCACAAATCTGTCTACCAATGCCCTGTACGCCCCCTCCTCTCTCCCTCTTACACACCCAACAGCTGAGTTGTCAGAGGATTTCTGCCGGTGGCATGACTCGGTGTTGTACTAAAACTCATCGGTGTATAAGGTGAAAAGAAAAGGAGAAAGCACAGTCCCCTGTGGAGCTCCTGTATCACTAACCACCACATCTGGTTGTACTGTGGTTCTCTTTGAATTTCTTGATGATACGACTTACTCCAGTTCTTGACACTGTGATAATATTGTATATCCATCTCCATTGTGAGCATCAACAATTCTCTTTCTCAAGTTTAAACTGATTTCTTTTGTTTCTGACATGATGCTTTCTCAAGTAACAGCTCAAACCCGTGCTGAATCTTTTATACTGTGTGTAAATGGGACGATAACCCTCAGTTTTAATTTGATTTTTACAAGCTCTGAGCATTGTAAAGTTAAAGCACATCATTGCACAGCAGTGGTTTGTGCTATGGACCAATACAAAGGTTAGTTTTTCAGGGGGTTCATAATTTTGACCCTGGTAGTTGTTCTCTTTTTTTGTGAAATAACTTTTGTTTCTTTGTGCAAAAGAAAATAATTTATTGTAACGTCGGGGCCATGTTAAGGGGGGTAAGGATTTCCCAGCATGCTTTGCCAGTTGAAAACGTTACTGTGTGTGTGTATTAAATGTGTTATTACTGAGTTATTATACTGCTGTGTCATTATAACTGCGTTATAATGACCCAGCAGTGTTTATAGGCAGGATTAGGGCAAGATGTATCGTGTGTGTGTAACCATGATTGAAACGGAGGTCTGGGAGGATGACCTCCCCTCCTGTCTGTACTCAGAGGTAGTCGGGGTTGGTGTGTGTGAATAAAGCCTGTTCTTAACAACCATCTTGCTCCTCTTCTTTGTGTCAACCTTGCCTACGTCACACTGGTGTCAGAAGTGGGATGGAGCAAGATGAGGATCCAGGCGGAGGTCCAGCGGCCGGAGCGGTTCATCGCTCGGCTGGGAACGGAGCATAGAGCTGAGACGCTGGCCCCCAGAGTGGCTCGCTGCGATGGACGGAGCAGCGGACCCGACGGGTGGGCCGAGCAGAGCAAACCAGCCCCATTTCCCGCCCTTTTCAGGGCAGGACGGGCTGGCGATTCCAGAGCGATTAGGAGCGGTGATCGACCGGGAGATGACTGTCCCATCCATCCGGCAGCGGGCCAAGATTCCCCGCTACAACGGCGAGAACCTGTTGGATGACCACCTGGCCCAGGTCGAGTTGGCTTCCGTGCTGAACGACTGGTCATCGGAGGAAACCGCCGTGCTGAGAGCGAGTGGGAGGAGGAGCTACGGCAGACCACGGCAGCGCGTGCGCGGAGGAGACAACAGCGGTGACGCGAGGAAGGGGGGCTTCCGCTGCGCAGAGCCAGGGTACATCACACGGTACTGCCCCGCACGCAGCGCACGACAAACTGGCCACTCGCCGACATTAAATTAGAGCGAGGCGGCATGGACGGGGAAAAGACCACCTCCTGCAGATGCTTCTCCCGGCGGTGACGTAACAGAGGCCTTTGGAGCGCAGCAGCAGCGGAGCGAGCAGGACAGATCCGATCTTTTCCCGGGCTCGGCAGGGGCTGGACGCCTGGACGTGGGCCAGCGGCCGCCTGGGAGGTCCTGGCAGCGGTGGGAGTCGTGACTCCCGCTGCCAGGGGAGGAACTGTGCGTGTCCTACTGCCACCCGCAGATGCTTCCCCTTTTGGTGACGTCACGGAGGCCCTCGGTGCAGCAGCGACGCGCAGCAGCGACACGCAGCAGCGACGCGCAGCAGCGACGCGCAGCAGCGACGCGCAGCAGCGACGCGCAGCAGCGACGCGCAGCAGCGACGTACAGCAGCGATGCACAGCAGCGATGTGCAGCAGCGACGCCGACGCGCAGCAGAGATGCCGACGTGCAGCAGCGACAGCGACGCGCAGCAGCGACGCGCAGCAGCGACGCGCAGCAGCGACGCGCAGCAGCGACGCGCAGCAGCGACGCGCAGCAGCGGAGTGAGCAGGACGAAGATCCGGCCATTTTCCAGGCGCGGCAAGGGCTGGATGCATGGACGTGGGCCAGCGGCCACCTGGGAGACCTGGCAGCGGTGGGAGTCGGCCGGAGCGGGCATGGGACTCCCGCTGCCAGGAAAGGGACCGTGCGTGGTCCTACAGAGGCTGTCAGATGTGTCCATCCGCCCGCTGGTGGCCAAACCGGAACCCTACCCCAACCAGATACTCCTACCGAGACTCAGATGGACACTGGATGGCCCGTGCGTGCCGCCCCGGCACCGGGCTGACTCGCGTTGGATTTCTGAAAGTGGACTTTGGATTTTCTGGGGACAGAAACCAGTCCAGGGGAGGGCAGTGTAACACTGGGGCCATGTTAAGGGGGGCAGGGATTTCCCAGCATGCTTTGCCAGTTGAAAACGTTACTCTGTGTGTGTATTAAATGTGTTATTACTGAGTTATTATACTGCTGTGTCATTATAACTGCGTTATAATGACCCAGCAGTGTTTATAGGCAGGATTAGGGCAAGATGTATCGTGTGTGTGTAACCATGATTGAAACGGAGGTCTGGGAGGATGACCTCCCCTCCTGTCTGTACTCAGAGGTAGTTGGGGTTGGTGGGTGTGAATAAAGCCTGTTCTTAACAACCATCTTGCTCCTCTTCTTTGTGTCAACCTTGCCTACGTCACATTATGCTTTCTAAAGAAAACTAGGATGTTTCAAAAAGCGGTGTTAAAAATTCTTTGCACTGTTTAACAGCTCTTGGGAAATACTTTTTAAAAAATTAAATGTTGACAGAGGGGCTCATAATTCTGTCTTCAAGTGTATGTCTTGTCATTATGACTTTTTTGTAGTTAGCGCAGACTCCTGTAGTGAGCAAACATGCTACTCACTGTTTCAGTAGCTTTGGGAACATCAGTAGCCACACTTTAAATTGAAGCTGGGGAAGACTCCACCACTTTAACAGGAGAACTACTTGGGTGAGTGCCTGAATGGTATCCAGGTCATCATCAAAAGGACATTGGTCTTTCTCATTGCTGTGGCAATGTCCAGGTGGTGTTGCTCTTCTGATCTTCCATTCCCTCTCTCTCACATCATATATCTAGTAAGTTTCTGCATTTTTATGAGTTTATTACACACAGTCAGACTATATTTTAATTAAAAACCCCATCTCTTCTTCTACCCAGGTGCTACCACAGCTCATGTTTTGCTCTTATAGCCTGGTGTAATTGCGTTTGGTCTTAAAATCTGAACCTTACTGAAAATTGCTTTCTCCAGAGCAAGGTTCTATTTGATCTAGACTGAGACCATTTATTTTTGCTGGACCAAATTTCTGCTGTATCGTCCAAACCAGGTCTCACCCCTGTAGTTTTGGTCAAAATCAGATATACAAGTTCAAAATTCAAGACCAAACGGAAAAGGTGTCAAAACACAGTTAGTGAATACAAGCTGGCTGGCCACATAATCAGGAAACACCAGGAGGCACATTGTTTATTTCAGTGTTAAATATACACTTTACAAGTGATGTTCGAACAAGCCCATTTTTATTTCTTGTGTATTAAATGGTGTAGACTGTGGAGAGTGCAAATAACGGAGGCAGACTCATGCAGCAGATGACTTTATTCACTCTCACATCAGTCATACACAGAAAAAGCCTTATTACAATACACCAGGGTCTCTCCTTTTATATCATCCGCCCATCTCACATCTGCATGACATCTCGCATCACAATACATTCAACCCTTCTCCTCCCACTGTCCTCCAATTACTTCTTCCTGCTACCTCACCATAATCTCTCTCATCTCAATACCTATTGTCCTTCTCTGTTTACCCTCTGCATCCAGTCTGAGATGATTAACCCAGCTTCTACACTGCCCCCCCGCCCCCGAATCTCAGACTGAGTTTCAGTCCTCATGTCCTTTTGGCTTCAGTCTCCTCCCGTATCTGCTGTAACGGGGGTTTTCCACCTCTGCAGCGCTGCTGTGCCAGTGGGGGGCTCCTGGGGGTGTGTCTGTCTGCGGGTGGGCAATGGCGAGGGGGGGAACCTTCGACTTGCCCGTGTGGCTGCTCTGATGAATCGATTACCTGGGGAGTTCTCCGTGGGGGTCTTCCCCACCGAGGGGCCTGAGCCAACATCACTTGCTCGTCCGCCACCACAAAGGCGGGTTTAAGTCTGTCTATACATATTTTCTCCCGACGACCCCCCAAGTCTAACAAAAAATATTTGTCCCCTGTTTCCAGCACTCTGAACGGGCCATCGTAGAGTGGGCGCAATGGGGGGTGGTGGGCATAGTGCCTGACAAACACCAACGCAGCGTTCTTCAAAGTTTTTGGCACAAAAGCGCCTGGAAAACAGTGGTGGGCCAGGCCCGGCAGCGTGCCTGTATCTGTGCTATGCTGCAAACACTGAGACGGACAGTTATCCGGCGCGGGATTAACTGGCAAAAATTCCCCGGGGAGCCGCAGTGGCTGAGAAAAAACAAGCTCCGCCGGGGAAGCCTCCAAATCCTCTTTTGGAGCGGAACGCAACCCCAATAAAACCCATGGCAACCGGTCTACCCAATTTGCATCCGTCAGCGAAGCCCTGAGCGCTGCTTTCAGTGACCTATGGAAACGCTCGCATAACCATTGGCCTGCCGGTTGTACACGGTTGTGCGATGAATTACAACACCCAGGCTACGGGCCATCATGGACCAGAGGTCAGAAACAAACTGCGGGCCCCTATCAGACCTTATGTCCGACGGGATGCCAAAACGTGCCACCTATGTCGTCAAAAAAACACGCGCCACGTCCGTGGACGTGGTTGCCGCCAGCAGGACTGCTTCTGGCCAGCGTGTGGTGTGGTCCACCACTGTCAGAAGGTGCATGCACCCCTGCAATGGCGGGAGGGGGCCCATGAGGTCCACGTGAACATGGTCGAACCTCTTAGCCGGTATATGAAACGGCTCCAAAGGAGCCTTCATGTGTCTGTGTACTTTGGCTCATTGGCACGCTACTCAGGCTGCCGCCCACTCTTTCACTTGTTTGCAAAGGCCTGGCCAAACGAAATTCACTCCCACCATTTTGACTGATGCGCGCACTCCTTGGTGCGCCAAAGCGTGAATTGACTCAAACACTCGGCGACGCCAAGCAACTGGGACCACCGGGCGCGGGCGTCCCATGGAGACATCGCAGATTGGGGGTGGGGGGGGGCTGCCGTCTTGCAGTACTCTTCTCTTCAGCCTTAACCCTGTTGGCCCAGACTGGAGCGCGCGCACGTCCGCATCACCAATCTGCTCTGCGGCCATGGCTGTATAATCTATCCCTGCGTAGACCGGGGCCACTACTGCACGCGAGAGGCAGTCCACCACCACATTCAGTTCACCCGACACATGCTGAATATCGGTCGTAAACTCCGAGATCGCGGCCAGCTGTCTCTGCTGCCGCCCCGACCATGGTTCCGAAACCTTGACCATCGTGAACGTTAGCGGCTTTTGGTCCACGAACGCGGTGAAGCTGCGCCCTTCCAGCCAGAACTGGAAGTGGCGTATGGCCAGGTGGAGAGCCAGCAACTCATTGTCAAATGCATTGTATTTACGCTCACTGTCGCTCAAAGCCCTGCTGAAAAAAGCGAGCAGCTGCCAAGAACTGGCGACGCGTTGCTCCACGACGGTCCCTATGGCCACGTCCAAGACGTCAGTAGTGAGCACTATCCGGGCCACCGGGTCCAGGTGCGCCAACAGTGCGGCATTTGCCAGGGCTGTTTTAACCTCAGAGAATGCCTGCTCCCGCTCCGGAGTCCATTCGACTCTGTCCGCCGGTTTCCGTTTCTTGAGCGCGGCGTACAATGACTGCATGAGCTGAGCTGCGCGGGGGAGGAACCGGTTATAAAAGTTAACCATCCCCAAAAACTCTTGCAGCGCCCTGACCGTCTGAGGCCGGGGAAAATTCGCCACGGTGCGCACCTTGTCAGGCAAGGGTATTGCTCCCTCCGGTGAGACGCGGTGCCCCAAAAAGTCAATCCCCGTCACGCCGAACTGGCATTTCGCCGGGTTGATTATTAACCCGTGCTCTTCCAACCTCCGGAAAACCATCCTGAGGTGGGTTACATGTTCGTCCTCTGACGCGCTGGCCACCAGGATATCATCCAGGTAGACAAACACAAACGGCAGATCGCGCAACACCGCATCCATCATGCGTTGGAATGTCTGTGCCTCGCCTTTTAATCCAAAGGGCATGCGTAAAAACTCAAACAAGCCAAACGGAGTTATTACCGCTGTGTTGGGTATGTCCTCCGTGCCCACCGGGACCTGGTGGTAACCACGGACCAGGTCTATTTTAGAAAAAATGCGTGCCCCGGTGAGGTGAACAGAAAAATCCTGAATATGGGGAATCGGGTAGCGGTCGTGCGCTGTGGCGTTATTCAACCTGCGGAAATCTCCGCACGGTCGCCACGATCCCTCAGTCTTCGGGACCATGTGTAGTGGGGATGCCCATGGGCTGTTTGAGCGCCTGATGATGCCCAACCTTTCCAAGTTGGCAAACTCCTCGCGCGCTATGACCAGTTTAGCTGCGTCCAGGTGCCGAGGTCGTGCAAAAACGGGCGGCCCGGTGGTGGTGACAAAGTGTTCCACCCTGTGTTTAGTGCTGGCCGCCGAAAACGTCGGGACCGTGAGTGCTGGGAACTGAGTGAGCAGTGTGTGGAACTTACCGCCTGGAGCTGTGACGTTGGCTTGTGTTACTGGCCCGGCCCCTTGAGCTGTACAGGGGAGAGAATCAAAAGACATTGCATTAACCAGGCGTCTGTTATCAACATCGACTAGTAACCCGTGTGCACACAGAAAATCAGCTCCCAAGATTGGGAAACTCAATGCCGCTATGACAAAAGTCCACTTGTACATACGGCCGTGTAGGGATAAAGTCAGTGTTCTTCTCACCAAAAGTCTTAATGTCCGAGCCGTTTACGGCTACCAGCTGGGGGCTGGTAGCTCCCGCTAGCCGGTCGGCGTAGGACGGCAAGATGAGGCTCTTTTGGGAGCCGGTCTCTGCGAGGAACCGTCTCCTCTAGCGTGGGTCCGTCACGTAGAGCAGCTTGTTCTCTTCACCGGCGGTCGCAGCTGCTACCGACTGCTGGCCTTGGCGTTTCCCAAATGCTTGAATTGGCACGGTGGCACACATCTGCATGCGTTCTCTCCAAAGTGGCGGTGGTAGAAGCAGAGCGTGTCTCTCCGGTGCTTCCTGGCCCCCGCTGCCGCTACCGTCACCGGCTCCTCGCCTCCGCTGGTCGTCTCGCTGGGTTCCAACGCCGCCGCGTTCACTGTGAGGGCTCTGGTGGTGAGGATGATCCGATCTGCCTCCTGGGCTAGCGCACGGTAGTCACGTGAGGCCAGCAACGGCAAATTGCCAAGGACCACTCTTGCCTCTGTTGGGAGATTCCTGAGGAAAAGATGGGCAAACAGAAAATGCCCGTCGTCCATGCCCATCAACGCCAACATCTTCTCCATCAGTTCGACCGCCGACCCATCTCCTAACTTGGAGCGCTTCAGGAGCCTCTCTGCTCTCTCACAGTCTGAGAGCGTGTAGCGCCAGGTAAGCGCAGCCTTTAGAGCCCTGTATTTGTCGTGGGCTCGAGGCTGTTGGAGCAGGCTCGCTACTTGCTGATACGTGCGAGCGTCCAGCGCTGCGACCACATAGTAATATCTGGTGTCGTCTGCCGTTATTCCCCGGAGGGCAAACTGAGCCTCGGTGTGGTGGAACCAAGACCGCGAGTCTTGCAGCCAAAAGTCCGGTAGTTTGACCGAAACAGCGCATGCGTTGCTGGGGGTTCCTGTCCGGGCCGACTCCGGGGTCCTTGCCTCGTGTTCCATAATTCGTCAAGGGGTCACCAGTGTGGAGAGTGTAAATAACGGAGGCAGACTTATGCAGCAGACGACTTTATTCACTCTCACATCAGTCATACACAGAAAAAGCATTTCCTCAATACACCAGGGTCTCTCCTTTTATATCATCCGCCCATCTCACATCTGCATGACATCTCACATCTCAATACATTCAACCCTTCTCCCCCCACTGTCCCCCAACTACTTCTTCCTGCTACCTCACCATAATCTCTCTCATCTCAATACCTATTGTCCTTCTCTGTTTACCCTCTGCATCCAGTCTGAGATGATTAACCCACGTCTACAAGATCAGTCTAAACCATTTCTACTACTAAAACACAATTCAAAGAAGAAATCTTAGTAAGATGAAATATCTCAAAACAAGACTATACAGTACATGCTTGTTTTTAGTCTCACAGATAATTCTTCTTGATTTAAGACATTTTATTTTCGTCAGATTTTTTGCACTGTGGTATTTAAAATAAGTATGTCAATGTGTGTCTGGTCAGTGTGTGAATGCAGTAGACTCAAAATAGCAAGTGTACCAAAGCCTGCTTCACACTTTATGATTTTAAGCCTGATTTTGAAGTGAGTGACAAATTGCAGAGGTCGCTGACAAAAAGCCCAAGCTTTCACCAATCACTGTGTGAACCTTAAAAAGGCATGGTCATATTGCATGCATTGAACCTGACCACAGATTTAGCATGATAAATTCCATTTCCTGTTTTATGTAAGGGTTGCATCATTTCCAGTGTGACTTTTCTAGTACTTTTCATTACAGAATGTTGTTTTGGAGCCCCAGCTGACCAGATAGTGTAAAAGATCATATAGTGTGGGACCCCTACAGCAGGTCAGTCGTGTATGAACTCACTGTGACCTCAAGATTCCTGATCACAAGGCAGAACAATGTGTAACTTTCAGGTCAGGTAGTGTGAATGTGACTTAAGAGAAGTTTGCGATTTGGAACACAGCAGAATTCTCTTGGCTGAGAATCCAGTGACCTACGCATTGTTAACCTCCTAATAAGATTGTAATTAGTCTAATAAATGGGCCTATGACTGCTCAATAGACTAGTTCATTAGTTCATTCGAGCACCAATGCCAAAAAACTCCCTGCATAATCACATCATGCATGGGCAAATCAGCACTAATGAACAGAGATGTTCACATCATTTTTTTCAAGTCAAGCCTCACACCGTGAAGATCAAGTCCAAGTTAAATCTTCAGTAACTTTATGATTTTAATCAGTAATATGTTAATTGCTCCTGGTCTGGTCGACTTAGAGCCCTGCATTGCAATATCTAGCAATTCAAAGTATGTACTTTATTATTTGTTATTAACATTTAGTAACAGCACTGATTAACTGTTTGATATCATTACTATAAATGTGATATTTTTACGCTGTGTAAAATTTTGGGATAAGAAAAGATAAGCCTTTATTAATCCCAGCAATGGTGAAATTCCATCTACATGGAGCTGGATCCACACCGTTATGGAGGCCACCATTTTGCACCGCCATGTTTCAACAGTAGCTCCAAAGGGGCAAACATACAGCTGGCTGTAGAAGAAACTGTTTATGTTGTAATGATGAAGTAGCCTTTACAATTGGGTGGCTAGGTGTCGTTAAGAGGTATGATCTTGGAAAATATGTGTTTGGCAATTGCAAAAGTTTTGACACCTGATGGCCTCTGTAGAGAGTTACTTGTGTTCTGAAGGGGAGTGACATGGTTTAGTGACCCAGTGACAAAACACAGACTCCGAATAGATACAATTAGGTTTATTAACAACAGAATAGTGTGTTGGTGTGTGTAAATGCAGGCAGGAACTGCAGGGGACAGAGCGGGACACCGTACGCCCTAGCAACCCTAGGAACACAAAAAGGATTGGTTAATGAGAGCCGCTGCTGGAGGTAGACAGTTACACTGTGGCTGACTGTGAGAGCAGATGATGAGATGCCCAGGTTCAGCACGACTGCTGCAGCCAGGAAGACAGTGCCTTCCATAGAGAGTGCAGCTCTTGCGGGTGGGTGTCTAGGGAGTGTTGGCGTGGTGGAGGAGAGGAAGGAATCCGTCGCCAAGGAGGAAGGAGAAAGATTCCGCCGCCACGGGACTCCGCCTGTGCACAGCGGACTGGAAGACAAGGTGAGTAGAAAGTTGTAGCTTACGTGAGTAGCTGAAGGAATTCTCCGGCGATGGTGGCAGCAGACTTGGGCTCATACTACGACGGACTGTGGAGTTTGGCAATGAAGCTCGTCTGGAGCGCAGTGAGACATCTCCGAGCTGCAGGCTTGGGCAGCGCGGTAGAAATAGGCTATGGCGTGATGAAGACCAGGTGTGCGCACAGCTGGGAATGATGGGCAGAGCAGACCATGACAGTGCTCCCTCCCTAACGAGCGCCTCTTGGCGGTCGTTTCAGACTACCTGGATGAGTCCGATGGAACTCCCTGATAAGGTCTTTATCCAGCACGCAAGTGGGACGCACCCAGGACCTGGACTCCGGACCATAGCCCTCCCAGTCCACCAGGTATTGCAGGCTGTGGCCCCGGCAATGGACATCCACGATGGCAGTCACGCCCCACGCCGGGCTGCCGTCGATCATCCTCGGAGGAGGTGGAGACCTGGGAGGAGGACACAGGGGGCTGGAAGACACAAGTTTGACTTGGGAGACATGGAAAGTGGGACATATGCTGAGGGAGGGGGGGAGATAGAGCCGCACAGACACAGGGTTGATGATGTGGGAGATAGCAAAGGGCCCATAAAACGTGCCATCTTCCTGCGCTCAGCCTTCAAATTGATGTTTTTAGTGGATAGCCAAACCTGCTGACCCACCTGGTATGAAAGAGCTGGGGTCCTGTGGCGGTTAGCCACCGAGGAATTGCGTTTGGCCGTGCAACGCAGCGCAGCCCGGGTTGCCCTCCACAGTCGCCAACAGCATCTCAGGTGCGCCCGGACCGATGGCACGGCAATGTTGTCCTCTTCTTGGGGGAATAAGGGAGGAGAATACCTGAGTGAAGCCTGAAAAGGCGACATACCTATGGCTGAAGACACCATCGAGTTGTGGGCATACTCAATCCATGGCAGATATGAGCTCCAGGAAGCTGAGTTGGTTGATGCCACGCACCGCAGCGAAGCCT
Organism: Pholidichthys leucotaenia; assembly: GCA_020510985.1. Taxonomy (NCBI): domain Eukaryota; kingdom Metazoa; phylum Chordata; class Actinopteri; order Cichliformes; family Pholidichthyidae; genus Pholidichthys; species Pholidichthys leucotaenia. Next base: position 177,089,187 of record CM035839.1, on the reverse strand, counting down.
CCAAATCCTGGTTGGTCCGTTCACAGGGGCCATTTGATTGAGGATGGTAACCGGATGACAGGCTCACCGTGGCCCAAAGGGCGTTACAAAATTTCCTCCACACCTGAGAGATAAACTGGGGCCCCCGATCGGAGACGATGTCCAGGGGCATCCCGTGCAGTCTCACCACATGTTGAACCAACAGGTCCACTGTTTCCCTGGCCGTCGGCAGACCCGGAAGGGGGACAAAATGGGCTGCCTTGGAGAACCTGTCCACTATGGTGAGTACAACGGTGTGGTTGTTGGAAGAAGGGAGGCCGGTGACAAAATACAACACTACATGGGACCAGGGCCTGCCAGGAACTGGGAGAGGATGAAGCAACCCAGCTGGAGAGGATGATGGGGACTTGCCGGTGGCACATTGGGTGCAAGCATGGACGTACTCCCCAATGTCCTTTTCAAGTGAGGGCCACCAGAACGTACATTGCAGAAGCTCTTCTGTGCGTCGTATTCCTGGGTGGCAGGCAAACTTAAAGGAGTGGGACCAGTGAATAATGTCACCCCGGACGGCCGATGGAACAAACAGCTTACCCGCTGGCCCCCCTCCCGGGTCCATCTCAGTCTCTTGCGCCCTCCAGACCTTCTCCTTAATCCCCCACGAGAGGGCGCCCGCGACACAGGAGGCAGGAAGTATGAGGTGATCCTCAGGGTCCAGGACATCCGTGGCGAATTGCCTGGAGAGGATGTCCGGCTTTGTGTTTTTGGACCCGGGGCGGTACATGATGGTAAAGTCAAAACAACCAAAAAACAAGGACCAGCGGGCCTGGCGAGCATTCAGGCGCTTGGCCATCCGGGGGTACTCCAAGTTCCTGTGGTCCGTCCAAACCATGAACAGCTGCGAGGACCCCTCCAGTCAATGGCGCCACTCCTCCAGTGCCAGCTTAACAGCCAAAAGCTCCCTGTTACTGATACTGCAATTGCGCTCCACAGGGGACAGCCGCCGGGAGAAGAAGGCACACGGTCGGACCTTACCATCCGCCGGGGAACGGTGGGATAGGACAGCACCCACTCCAGAATCCGAGGCGTCCACCTCCACTAGACACTGAAGATTAGGAGACTCTGAGAACTGCCTCTTGAGGTCCACAAAGGCTGTAGCTGCCTCCTCAGTCCACTGGAAGGGTACCTTGGTCGACGTGAGACAAGTCAGGGGAAGGGCCAGGCTGCTGTAGTTCTTGATGAACCAGCAGTAGAAGTCAGCAAACCCCAGGAAATGCTGGAGCTACTTCCTGGAGGACGGGGTCGGCCACTCCACCACCGCCTTAATTTTGCCAGGATCCGGGAGAATCTCCTTGTGCGAGATGATAAACCCCAAAAAAGATGTTTTGGAGGCATGGAACTCACATTTTTCTGCCTTGACATATAGTTGGTTCTCCAACAGCCGCTGCAGCACTCACCTCACATGCACCCGGTGTTCCTCTAGAGATCGGGAGAAGATTAAAATGTCATTCAAGTAGACAAATACAAAAATACCCAGGAAGTCCCTCAGAACATCATTAATAAGCCACTGGAAAACAGCAGGCGCATTGGTTAGACCGAAAGGCATCACCAGATATTCAAAATGACCACTAGGGGTCCAAAAACCTGTCTTCCACTCATCTCCTTCGCAGATCCGCACCAGATGGTAGGCGTTGCGGAGATCCAGTTTGGTGAACCAGGACGCCCCCTGGAGAGAGTCAAAGGCAGTGTTAAGTAAGGGAAGAGTGTATTTGTCCTTGATGGTAATGTTGTTCAATTCCCTGAAATCAATACACGGTCTCAAAGAGCCGTCCTTCTTGCCCACAAAAAAAAATCCTGCCCCCACTGCCGAAGAGGACGGACGGATTATGCCAGAACTCAGAGATTCCTTGATATAGGCCTCCATAGCTGCCCGCTCCGGCGGAGAAAGGCTGTACAGCCGGCTAGATGGAAGTGGAGCTCCCGGGCGGAGGTTTATGGCACAATCATAAGGCCGGTGGGGGGTTAGTGATAGGGCCTGGGTCTTGCTAAAGACTGCTCCAAGATCATGATATTCAGGGGGAACTCTAGACAGGTCGGGGGGAGGGGCGGTAGGAGCCCCCAAGTGCATGGATGGCAAACAAGCGGCTGATTGGAGACAGGCGCTGAGGCAAAACAAACTCCAAGACTTAATACTACCCGAGCACCAATCAATAGTGGGATTATGGAGACGCAACCAGGGAAAACCAAGGATGACTGGGGGCAATGAAATTGGCAACACGAAGAACTGTAACTCCTCCCGATGATTTCCTGAGACAATGATGGACACTGGGGCAGTTTGCTGGGACACCATGGCCATGGGGGCTTTTCACAGTGCGATCAGCCGTAGCGGAGACTTAAGAGGGAAACAGTGAAGCCCCAAACGGGTTGCCAGGTCCCTAGAAATAAAACTTCGCTCTGCCCCTGAATCGATTAAAGCCTGTGTGGGAGTTTCAGTATGTTTATGTAAGAACCGGATGGGAAGAAGGAGTCTAGATAGGGGATTAGGCTGAGGCGGGTTCGTGAGTCCCTCTACTGCAACGCACGGACTCCCCCTTTTGGCCAAAGCTGGCAAGATGCTACCTCATGCTCCTCACTCCCGCAATAGAGGCACAATCCTAACTCACGGCGGCTCTGTTTCTCCGCCGAAGTCAACTTGGACTGTCCCACTACCATAGGTTCCGGGGTGACAGAGGAATCAGAAGGTGGAAGAGCCAATAGGGAGGTCAGAGGGACGTGATGGTACTGGGACCCTGAGTGGCCATAGGCTTTATGTTCCGCCGCCTGTTCCCTCAGCCTATTATCTAGACTAATGGCTAGGGAATTTAGCTCAGATAGCTTAGTCGGCTTCTCTAGGGGAGCTAGCTCGTCCCGAAGAACTAGGGCTGAGACTCCTAATGAAAATGCTACAGAGGGAAGCGTCTTTCCACCCTACCTCGGTAGCCGCTACCCAGAAGTCAACAGCATAATCAGCTACAGTCTTGGTACCCTGTCTCAAGTTTAGCAACCCAGAGGTAAGCACACTGTCTCGGTCTGAATGGTCAAACACCTCATTGAGCTCCCCGATAAACTGTCCATAAGTCAGGCTAGCATAATTAGCCCTAGCCATCATCGCATAAGACCATGCTAGCGCTCTTCCCCCCAACAAGTTGATCATGTAGCCAATCTTACTGTGGTCAGTTATGAAGTCCTCAGGTACCCGCTGGAAAGCGACCTCGTACTGCATGACGAAACCCCTGGCCTCTCCTAGCTTGCCGCTAAAGCGGATGGGGGTAGGAATGGGAGTGAGCCGAGCCGGGGGCTCCTGTCTGAGTTGGTCAGCTAGTACGGCGGGAGCTGAGGAGCTGCTGGGAATGGGTAAGGTCTGGGGAAAACACTGGGAGCTAGTTAGCCAGTCTAACCAGTCAGTGACACGAGCTAATTGAGTTAGAATGGACTGCTGCTGATAAGCCATTTGATAAATTTGGATCTCCATGTGGTTGACACGGCACACCAAAGTGCTGTCAGCTGGGTCGTTCTGGCGGAGATGTACTGACATGGTTTAGTGACCCAGTGACAAAACACAGACTCCGAATAGACACAATTAGGTTTATTAACAACAAAATAGTGTGTTGGTGTGTGTAAATGCAGGCAGGAACTGCAGGGGACAGAGCGGGACACCGTACGGCCTGGCAACCCTAGGAACACACAAAGAGAATTGGTTAATGACAGCCACTGCTGGAGGTAGACAGTTACACTGTGGCTGACTGTGAGAGCAGATGATGAGATGCCCAGGTTCAGCACGACTGCTGCAGCCAGAAACACAGTGCCTTCTGTAGATAGTGCAGCTCCTGCAGGTGAGTGTCTAGGGAGTGTTGGCGTGGTGGAGGAGAGGAAGGAATCCATCGCCAGGGAGGAAGGAGAAAGATTCCGCCGCCACGGGACTCCACCTGTGCACAGCGGACTGGAAGACAAGGTGAGTAGAAAGTTGAAGCTTACGTGAGCAGCTGAAGGAATTCTCCAGCGACGGTGGCAGCAGACTTGGGCTGAGACTACGACGGAATGTGGAGTTTGGCGATGAAGCTCGTCTGGAGCGCAGTGAGACATCTCCGCGCTGCAGGCTCGGGCAGCGCGGTAGAAATAGGCCATGGCGTGATGAAGACCAGGTGTGCGCACAGCTGGGAATGATGAGCAGAGCAGACCATGACAGGATGGGGAATAGATTTTCAGTTTGTTGCAATATGGAACTTCACCACTAGATGCCACCAGTTTTTTGCACAGTGCACCTTTAAATATAATAACATCACACACAATGAAATTTCCCTTATAGAACTGACATCTATATTTTTCCCAAAATTGAGGGCACTTTTACTGCAAAAGTCACATTTTGTGGATGGAGTCATCTGTGCTGTTTTAGTTGTGAACATCAGCTAAATTATATTCCTAAAGGAAATAGAATCTTCTGGGTATTTTTGATGAAAATATCAAAAATAAAAAGTTCATGAGTCCCAAAACCCAAATCCAAGTTGAATCGAGCATGAAGTCAATCGTAAATGCCACTCAGTCCAGGTCATAGATTCAAGCCCCATCTCTGCTAATAAACCGCTGCCTAGTAAAAGAATGTGTTGTTCAAACAGAGAGAGCTGCTTCAGAATGAGTGCCAAAATCTGATTCAAATAATTGTAAACACTGCAAATTTGAACCAACAAAATGGTCATAGTTGTTTGTGTGTTCAAACTTGTATAAAGTGTTATTCATAAGTTGCCCACCTGAGGACATTTAATTTAAAAAATAAAATCCTTTAGATTGAAGGAATTATCCGAAAAAGGGAAAGAAAAACAAACATTATTAAATAAAAATCTAATTTTCTCAGGTGGAACTGAGAGAAACATCTTGATTAAAGTCATTAAGCAAGCAAGGCCAAACATCACAGTGATGCTCTCACATCCAGCAGGAAAGAGGGGCAGAAACTAAGAGCTGGAGTGAGAAGGATGATGATGTTTGTTTTGTTCATTCACTGTTTAATTCAAGCGTAGGCAGTCGGTGGGTTTCTGCAGTGTGGATGTGAGTCATCCTTGAGGAGGTGCATGTGTAAGGCATGTATGAGTGGGCAACAAACTTGATCACCTGTTTAAATAACTCATATAACTGCATGTAGTATCAATAGAAAGGGCAAAGTGAATCATGGTTATGAGATGACAATACCTTCCCCGAGCATTAAAAATGATGTTTGTTATTGTGCAGAGATACCAAAGTGTGTGTTGGACATGAGTGTGTACACATGGGGGTAGTGATAGCTCCTAGTGCTGTTTTATGAGGTCAATGTGATGTGCTATTATAGACCTCCAGCTAGGATTTGAATTAGACTACTGAAGCCCCTACACCATCCAGAGACACACACCATCACAGTCAGAGCGTACTCTCACCAGGGTCAGTTGGGCCGTGCCATGCCAAAGCATGATTTTCTCCCTCATGCTTCCCCTATATTGTCCTCCACTCATGTTGCTTTTGGCCCAACCTGAGCATCAGCATGTCTTGTAATTATGTGACCGAGGGGGGTGAAAGCCCAAACTGGTGGCATCTAAACATTGAATCAAACCCAAGGAGTAGCAATTCAATCCTGTGAAATGTGGACAGACAGAGGGGCGGACGGATGCCACATCATCGAATCATGAGCTTCTTTCGGCTTTGGCAGAATCACCTGAAGAAAGACAGAAGAACAAACCATTTGTATCATCAACTAAATAAATTGTTATGTTCAGGTGAGCGCACTCCCCCTCCCTTTCTGTGGGAGGTTCTTCATCTAGACCCCGGCTCCGTAGGTGATCAGCACACCTGCGTGAGTGGATGCACCAGCTGCCTCTTCCCTGCCAGCGCTTAAAAGGACCACTTCGCAAACGCTCCAGCGCTGGCTTGTTGGGTATAGCTGCCATCTGAGTAAAGTAAGTTGTTGCACAAATTATTAAGGAACTCAGCTGTAATTCCTTTTCTCCTCCTCTCTCTCTCAGGTTGCTGCCATCTCCGTGGTGCATCTCCGGGGGTTGCTGTGCGCTCACCTGCTCCATCATCATCATCATCGCTCCAGGCTGCCTTCTCCACTTGGTCAGACACTCCTCCCAGCTCCACTCCTCTTTAACTCCCTGCCAGCTCCACCTCGCTGGTTCATCTGTTTCCTGCTGGGTTCCTCTACTGGGCTCGCTGCACATAAACTCGTAAGATCTATCCCTATAATTCTTTGTCCCCAGTCTCCCTCCTCATTGCTAACCTGCTCTCATCTCCCTCTTTCCCACGCTGTGTATTCCTCTGGCGAGTGGTGCATTTCTGTAGCTTTGAGTTTATTTTGTTCAATAAAATTGTGTTTAAACATTGCTTCTCTGTGTCATGTGCATTCACTGGTGTAGCATCCTGCATGTGAGCTGATCATTCTCTCAAACATGACATAAATACCGGAAAAAACTTCCATAATGCATCCTAGAGTGACAAATGCTGACGAATGCTGACAAAAGCTGACGAATGAATCGATTTTTAGATTCGTCAACTTTTCTGACGATTGTTGGCAAAAATCAAACTAGAATCTCATGGAGCGGCAAATGCTGAAGAACGTTGAAGAATGCTGCACCTTTTGGGTTTCATCAGGTTTCATAAAAGGTTGCAAAACAGTTTGCACTCATTTTTTAAGGTCACCAGCAGTTTTGTCGTAAAAGATCTTTAGCAGTTACTGGTGTTGGGGAACCAAAAGCAACTTTAGGGACACATGTTACAACCATTTGCAAACATTTGCAAATGTTTGCAACTGTTTGTGGAAAAATACATTCACCCAAAAAATTTGAACGTTTCCAAAATTTGGGGGCAGCAAGAAAAACTTTTTATCTTGTCACCTTTTCAACTTTTTACGTACCGCAATGAAACCCAAAAACCGCTATGTTCGTCAGCATTCACTGCTCTGTGAGATACAGGGGTAAGCTTTCATGTGTAATATCCACATGTCTTTGTCCGTTTTCATCTGCAAAATTTCGAGCATCTAATTTCTTCATTACACCATGGAACTCCTTTGGCCACCAACCATTAAAACAAGAGAAGCAATTACTTATGATGTATAGCAACCCACTTACTTTGAGCCAGTTGTGTTTACATCTATCACAGGCAGTACATAACTACGTATCAATCATTCCCAGGACCACTTTCTCAGGCTCAGTGCCTGGTCCAGTATGCCTGTGGTCTCAGTGATCAAACGTGCCAGACTTTCAGGGGCAAGGAAACTCTGATCTGTTCCTTGGTCCACAGTGTAAGATCCCTGTGAGATCCTTTTGTTCATCATAGGATCAAACTGCACCCACAACTAGCTGTGCTTGCAGCATAGACACAGAAATACACAGAAGGGCTAACAAAAAATGCATACAGCCGCACAGGCACGCACGCAAGACATTGATTAATGAGCTTTTGTTGGCGCTTTGTAGCACAGCATCTGCTGCTACGGTGACTTGAGCACGAGCTGAAAACAATAAAGCCTACTTGGTATATTACACAGTGACCAGTCGAATTAAAGCACACACATACACACGTGGACAGGCTCCCACACCTCATTACGCTTTTCATTTTGTCCTTTCACCACACACTTCTGGCACATGACCCCTGGCATCACACACATGTGGTCATTACACATTTTGTATTCGGCTCCACCCCAACAACCCCCTCCAAGACCAGAGCAAAGATCCCTAAGAACTCCCAGAATGCTTCATTTATTTAGGGTTTCAATAGTGGCTCCTCATTGATTGGAACATCAGGCCAGACAACCCTACCATCCTGCAGAGCATAATTTGCACTTTTTTTAAAATAGCCAAAAAAAGTTTAATATCTGTAACATTAGCAAAGGAACTGCAAAGCTATTAAGGAAAAAGTGAATTAACTAATCTCCTCGAGTAAAGGACTATCACTCTTAGAGAAATGTTTTCTTTCTTTCAGTCCTTTCTGACTCAATGCCAGACATATCTGTGCTCATTAAAATGCTTTTTTAAAGAGCTAAATGTCACTAATCCTGGTGGTAACAGCAGTTTTTGGTATTCTTACTTTCTCCTGCTGATGCAGGGTTGGCTCACAGTCAGATATGTGTGGGTGTAAGTTCATCTGATATGCATGTGGCCAGGTCACCTTGCATGTGGTGGTGGTGGTGTGTGTAAGAGAATGGAGGGTGGGGGGGCACCCATTTGGCATTTATGTAGTGACCTCTGTGGGGGTCACTTCAGAAGACAGAAGTTGAAGCCAAATGGTGAACCAAAGGCGGGGCGTGGCTGTGAGTTTTATGGGGCTTGGCATATAAGTGTGTGTGTGTGGGGGGGGGGCATAGGGATGAAAGAGACACCCTCAGAACAATAGAGGTTATGTGCAGCAGCTGACTATGGGGGAAATTATTCAAGAAATAAATTAACATTTCACTCGACCACTTGGGACTCTGCCTATTAATCTCAAGTAGCCATCATAAAATGGCTTTCAACATTTCTTTTTTAATATATTGTTTCTTTGTTATAGACTGTTACAATACAACTGTATTTATTATAGCTTTTCTTCATACATTGCTATAAAGACCAGTAGTCTTATATTTAAGGCAACTGTGTTTACAGTGATGAAAATTGTTGGATATTTGTGTTTAGTGTAGACTTTATATACAAGATGTTACTGAGTGGTTTGGGGACAAATGTTTTGCAACTTTTAGCTTCACCTGTTAGCTTGTTTTTTTCTATCAGAGTTTCAAAGTTGCCCATTTTAAAGTGTACATTGCAGGTTAAATCTTTTACAACATTTTGTCATAATGTGTCTCAGAAGTATACGTTTTAAACCTTTTTAGTACAGGTTTAATTTTGGATTACAACACCTAAAGGCAGAAATTTTGATTTCAAGTGTTAATTTTCAGGTCTACTCCTAAAACATCTCTTTTTTTTTTTTTTTTTTTTAAATGCATCACCTGATGTAATTGGCAGGAATCTACATCAGGTCTCTGTATAGCCGCAGCAGGAAATGGAGCTAGTAGTAATTTACACAGTAGTAATAATAAGTACTGTGTTTGTGCAGGTTATACCAATCTTCAGGTCACCAGGATATGTGCTCAGTATATTTTTTCTAATACCCCTTTTACACAGGGGTGGAGATCGTTGAGAGATCTGGCCAATTTTTGATCTATCAGTGATCTTCAGTGATCTCCAGTCACCACCGTCTCCTCAGTTTTGACTCAGTCTAAAACACACAAGCATCTCCTAAACCAGGGGTGTCCAATCATGTGCCATGGAGGGCCAAGACCCTGCAGGCTTTACCTCCAACCAGTGTCTTCAACCGCAGATTTCACTGAACTTCTTCCCACTGATTACTGATCAGTGAAAACACCTGCTGAAGAGACTGGGTAGAAGAGAAAACCTGCAGGGTCTTGGCCCTCCATGGCACATGATTGGACACCCCTGTCCTAAACGATCCTAAAGATCAAAAATTGGCCCAATCATTCAACAATCGCCATGCTTTGTAAAGGGGCTCTAACAGACACTTTAACTTCAATATGAAGGATTTACTCTGTTAGCTGATTCCAGCTTAATTCCAGCTTTTTCTTCACTTGTAGTTATTTATTTTTAACGTTATTTAATTGGGCTGTGAATCTTTAGAAATCACACGATTCAATTCAATTCAGATTTTTGGGGTCGCGATTCGATTCAAGATTGATTTTTTGATTCAAAACAATTTGCAATTCAAAATTGGTTCTCAGTTGAGTACAAAAAAACCCCCATGAATTTCAGAAAAACAATAAAGTCCACTGCAGTGCAAAAAAGGCTGAGGTAAGCTTGAAAGCAGAGTACAGTGTGTTGATGTTTTGGGAGTTATATTTAAACATTTATATCACCTGAATGCAGTAAAATACTGTTAAATCAAATAAGCAGGCTTAAGCTATTACATCCATCTATCCATCCATCTTCCGCTTAATCCTTTTCAGGTTGCGGGGTGGGGTGGGGGTGGAGCCTATCCCAGCATCTTTGGGTGAGAGGCAGGGTACACCCTGGACAGATCGCTAGTCCATCGCAGGGCCACCACAGAGAGACAGACAACCATTCACTCTCACAGTCATACCTAAGGACAATTTAGAATCCCCAGTTTGATGCCAATTAACCTAACTTGCATGTTTTTGGCTTGTGGGAGGAAACTGGAGAAATCCTGGAGTAAACCCATGCAGACACGGGGAGAACATGCAAACTCCACACAGATCACTGTTGGTCGGGGGCTGGGATCAAACCCAGGATCCCCCGGCCCATGGTGAGTTGCTGTGCTGCCGCAGTGCTAACCACTCCGCCACCGCACTGCCCTTTAAGCTAGTACATGCTTTTTTATTTCTTGAAAATTTGTGTTTCAAAAATGAAACTGTATATACTGTAAGTGAAATAAAATAAATTTTGAAAAAAATGTCTTTTTCAGCATATCACAATTCTTAACGACTTTTACGCAGTGTGTAGGTTTGGTCACCCTCCAGCATTCTCAAAATATATACTATTCATTTAAAAGACAAAAGAAAATCTAATCAGAAATACTTTGAACATCCATTTACGTAAATAGTAGTGCTACCTGACTATATGCAGTCAATGTACAGTTACCTGTAACTTAGTGCAATGAACAAATTCAATAAGAATTGAATGCAATAAATGTATAAGGTAAGGAACATTAATTCTAAACCTACTCAAATATAATGTTAGGACATGGACTGGGCCCCATGTCTTCATCCTGAGTTATTGCTTTATTCCTTGTTTCCAGGACATGGCTCCAGCCTATGTTCTCACCTTGAGTTTGTATTTTGGGTTTTTCTATACATTGTCATTCTTATGTCTGCATTTGTGTTCTGTAGAATTTGTTCCATACTCGGTTTTCGAACTATTATTATTATTATTATTATTATTATTATTGCCATGATTGTCATGGTCTTGTCTCCCCTGTTCCTCTGTGCATGTTTCATGTGTACCCCTGTCTGTCATTGTCTGTGCAGCCACTTCCCTGCTGTCTCCGTTTGCCCCTGATTGTATCCACCTGTTCTGTGTTGTGTTGATTACTCGTTGTCTATATATGTCTGTGTCAGTCTTTGTCAGTTGTGGAGTCCTTCTCAGTGTTTTAGTCATGCGCAGGGCTGATGTCCAGCCCCGTCCATGATTTGTGGCTGTAGCTTCCTGATTTATTGTTAATTGGTCCCAGCTGGCAGGTTTTTAGAGCCCTTAGCCGGGGCTCCTTGCCAGTCTATAGCCACGCCCCTTCCTCTCTCTCCTTGCCAGACACTCACCGGCTGTGTGTCATCACTGGTTATCATTCTCACACACAATTACATGCATGCGCACACACATAGATTCCTTCTTACTCACATATGCTGACACTGTCACATGGGATGAGACGCCGGGTCCCGGCGCTCAGCCCATATTCCTTTTCATCCCTGCCTCTCATTTGGCAGCGTCTCAGCTGGCTCCCAGCTGTCAGTGTCATGGGACGGCTGGGGCCAATTAACCCTCATCAGCTGGGGCGCTGCTAATGAGGATAAAATGGAGCAGCCTCGATCACTCGGGGCGGCGACATACAGCACTGTTAGACTGAAACCCCTACGTCTGGTGTCAGTCCTCTACTCCTCTTACAGCATTCCTATGTGTGCTACCCGCTGTGAGTATTCATGCCTCATACCCCTACGCCCGGTGCTGGCGTCTACTCCTGTGCTGTACTACTCGTGAGTGTTCCTCTGTATGAGTATCTGTGCTTTCCTTGTCCCTCACCCTTTGCCTACAATAAACATCACAACTCACTGGCTCGCCCTTGGCTCTCATTGTGTGGCTCCGCAGAGCCACACGTAACAGACACACACTCATACATGGACTCCTGCCACACACCTGCGTCCACTTGTCACTTATTAGTTTGTTTGGTATTTATTGGGTGACAGTGGAGGCATCCAGTGTCGCAGCGTAAGTCTGCACTGACTGTTCAGTCTGAAGTCCTACCTGTATTTGTCTACACTAGTTTATGTTGAAGTCCTGGAGCTGTTGGTATTTTTCCCTTTGGACTACTCCGGTGTTGTTTTCCCAGAGCCCACTAAGCTCCGACACCTATGTAAGTCTTCCTCAATGTTATTATTTGCCCTTCCTTGTTATGCCCTGGGGGCGCACAGAGTTCCTCCTCCGACCAACTAAGCTCGGACATCCATTGCTTTGTGTACCAGACTGAGTTTTCCACTGAACCTTTATTGTATTTTGAGTTTCCCCATTCTGTTAATAAACACGTTCTCTTCCCCTGCATTTTGGGCTCGAACTAATATTTGTTCACTGCAAAGTTACTCAGTGGACATGACAGTACGCCGCGACCAGCAAGAGCCCACTGGTGAAGAGACGTGACATTTTTTCACCTTTTTTGTATTTTTCCACTAACCTGTCTGGAGCCAGATGTCCTCGATGCAACGTTCCCACACCGGCAGAAGTGGACAGGCAGCGGGTCATCCCAGCGTAGAGGAGGAGTGGGCAGCCATGGTTATCCGGGAGTTCCTGTATGATGCCGATGATGCCTACAGCCCCGGAGAGAGATTGGACTGCCTGAACGGGGCGTTGAGGATTCTGGAGGCCCACCGTGGCCTCTGGAATTACCCTCAATACGGCGAGCTGTTGTCCTCCGTCTGCGCGCTCGAGCGAGTTTTCCCTGACCTGAGGAGATGGGCGCTCCACACCAAGCCCAAGCAGAGATGCTCTTCTCAGCCGGCGGCCATCTTTTCCTCCACTCTGCCTTTAGCTCCAACATGGCCACCACCAGGTCAGCGGTGTCGACGTCATCTGGCCCCGGATTCCCGGAGGAATAATTCTGCCCCACCAACTGCTTCTTTCCCTACACCGAGCCCAGTTATCCCCGCAACGGATCCTCATTCACATGTCCCGTCCACAAGATCCTTCTCCACATCCGCTGCAAGGTCCTCTTCCCTGGTGTATTCACAGACGGTCGAGGGGCCCTTGTTTTCCTCACTGGTGGCTCCCGGTCCAGAGGTGAGAGGGGCCGCTCCTAAACTGTATACAGAGGGGCCAAACGCCGCCTTTTTCGAACGGAAAGATGATGACACCCAAACAGCAGCAGCCAACATCATTATCCGGGGAGACAGGCAAGTAAATTTTCATTTTATTCCTATAAAAAATGAAATGTCTTGCCTGATTCCTGGTAGGGAGACTCAGGGAAAGCAGTCCCCTGAGTTTTTCCCACCTGCAGCTGTTTTGAACTGCTCACCAGCTTTCTCCCTGCTCTCTCCTGTCTCCTCCGAGTGCATACCAGTGCCAGAACCATACCATTGGGACCAGGAGGAGCCAGAGGTCTGGGAGGATAGTTCCCCCGCAGCAACGGTGAGCCAGACCCCTGCCACCACACCAGAGGAGTTGTCAACATGGATTATGGGAGCTGGGACAACTAAGACTGCACAGACCATCATGCCTGCTGCAGAGGCTGCCGCAGCAGTGTCAGCATCCAAGCTGCACCTCCAGGAAGCCGAGCCAGTGGGAACTTCGCCCGGATCGTCGGAGTCCTGGACGGAAGTGGAGCTCGAGCTAAGGCAAGTGGTCTCCTTTGTTTTTCTCCTTTCAATTATTGAGCATTTGCCTAGCCCCTGATGAGGAGAGCCAGGTGCAGCCAATCGCTGCGTCTGAGCTCACCTCGCTGGGCTCTGCCGCTGCAGACGACCCTGACCCATTTTGTTTCTTGTCCAAGTCCTCTTCCAGGGTCGCCGGAGAGAGTCCTTCAGCACCAGACGAGTCCGTGGATCCAGGCTCGCCACTGGAGGTCATCGTTGCTGCTGCTGTTCCCATGGAGGTCACTGTGGATCCTGCCTCCCCTGCTGAGGAGGTCATTGTGGGTGCTCAGCTCCAGCCTAGGCTGCTCGTGGTCAACCGCCTCCTGGATCAGGTGCTCTTACAACTTGGCTAGCCCACGGTAAAAGTGGCATTGAGGTCGGCAGTGGCCCAGCTGGGTCCAACCACGGGTGCAGCAGGGGTCCTGCCGAGCTCCACCGTGGGTGCAACCATGGCTTGGTAGGGGTCCACCGTGGGTGCAACACAGGCCCAGTCAGGGCTCACCGGGGAGCAATGAGGTCCTGGGAAGGGGCCATCGCTGGTGCAATGTTGTCCCAGGCCAGAACCACCATGGGTGCAACCATGGCCCAGCCCAGGACCACCGCGGGTGCAGGTGCGTGGGACCACCAACGGTGCTGCTAGCCAGCTCAATGACACCAGGATCTCCTTCCCCCTTCCAGAGGCCTGGTGGGTGATCCTTCTTTTCCTGCTGGGCACCGTCGTGGTCCATCGGGTCCTGCCACCAGTAACCGCAGGGTTCTCCCTTCCCTGGTCTGGCCGCCCACCTCCAAGCCTCCCGGTGGGTAGGTCACTTCCTCGCTCACTTCTCTGGCCCTGGTGGCTCAACGATGCAGGCTGGCCACCCAAAGGACTGGGTCTCCCGGTGGGAGGGGCCGCCTTCCAGCCTGTTTCACCTGGCCTGGTGGCTGAAGAGCCCCAGCCAGCTGCCCGATAAACTATACCATTGGGTTAGGTGGCCAAGTTTTCCAGGCAGGCCACCCGACTCACCTGGCCTGGCAGTCTGGCTGGTGTTGGACATTGATAGGCTACCTGGCCTGGTTCACATGGCCATTCGTGGGCCCTGGGACTTTGGCCGGCCCCCTGAACTCATGGCCATTAGGTGGCCCTGGGACTTTGGCTGGCCCATAGAATTTGGGGACTCTTGGGGTTTGGGGAGGGTTTTACTTTGGTTTGGGGGTTGGGAGTTTTTGTTCTCTTCTTGTGTTGTATTGTTGTATTTTTTTGTTGGTTTATTCCCGCCTGACCTTGTTCCCCCACCTCCCGCCCTGGGTTATTGTGTGGGGTCTTGAGGGGGTGGGGGGGCAGGTTTTCTTTTGTGTTTTGATGGTACGGTGGGTGTCTGGAATCCACGCCTTGAGGGGGGGCTCTGTCATGTGCGGGGCTGATGTTCAGCCCCACCCATGATTTGTGGCTGTAGCTTCCTGATTTATTGTTAATTGGTCCCAGCTGGCAGATGTTAGAGCCCTTAGCCGGGGCTCCTTGCCAGTCTATAGCCACGCCCCTTCCTCTCTCTCCTTGCCAGACACTCACCGGCTGTGTGTCATCATCAGTTATCATTCTCACACTCAATTACATGCATGCACACACACATACATTCCTTCTTACTCACATATGCTGACACGCACTCATACACGGACTCCCGCCGCACACCTGCATCCACTTGTCACTCATTAGTTTGTTTGGTATTTACTGGGTGACAGTGGAGGCATTCAGTGTTGCAGCGTAAGTCTGCACTGACTGTTCAGTCTGAAGTCCTACCTGTCTTTGGCTACACCAGTTTATGTTGAAGTCCTGGAGCTGTTGGTATTTTTCCCTTTGGACTACTCCGGTGTTGTTTTCCCAGAGCCCGCTGAGCTCCAACGCCTATGTAAGTCTTCCTCAGTGTTATTATTTGCCCTTCCTTGTTCCACCCTGGGGGCGCATGGGGTTCCTCCTCTGACCAACTAAGCTCGGACATCCATTGCTTTGTGTACCAGACTGAGTTTTCCACTAAACATTTATTGTATTTTGAGTTTCCCCATTCTGTTAATAAACATGTTCTCTTCCCCTGCATTTTGGGCTCGAACTAATTCATTTGTTCGCTGCGAAGTTACGCAGCGGACATGACAGTTTTGTGGGTTACTGCGCTTCCTGCCTAGTATTATCCAATAGTCCTGCTAGTGCATTTTCAGTTGTGCTTAATCCTGCCTTGCCGAGTCCTGCCTGTTTTGTGTGTCCAGCTCATGAGCTGCATTTTGTTTAGTGACTTGAATAAATCCTGCCGTCAGACTTGCATGTGGGTCCTGCTTCAACACTCACCTTGACAGTAGGACGCTACCAGTTAAGGATCCAGCGCAGGCTCAGTTGTGCTCAGCCATGACCGGGTGTGTGCTGCTAACTCAGAGAAATTTAAGGCCATGAACTAACTGAAGGGGTTCATCGCAGCGGCCCATCACTCCTCTGACCAGGTAAAGGACAGACTGTGGATAACAGCAGCCCTGGAGCTGGAGCACACCCCGAGTCTGAGGGTGTTCCTGTGGGTACAGGCGCTCCCCTTCTGCAGGGCCCTGCGGTCTGCCTCACCACTCAGGACCACAGTGGAGAAGCACAGAGTGCCTCAGTGTCGTTCCTCCTGACTCTCCACCTCACCCCCGGCTCCAGTCGCCATAGCTCTTCACCAGACAATCTCCGCAGTCAACCAGAAGGAGCTGTTCAGCGCTTCAGCGGCAGCAGAAGAGGATCAAGGGCAAGTACCTTTTCATTTTTTTTTTTAACTCTATTTAATGAAAGGTCTTGTCTTGTTTCCGGGGAAGGGGCTCAGCCAACCACTACCGCTGAGAGTTCTCTCCCGGTCTCTGCTGCCACACCCTCCTCAACTGCACCTTCCATCTCCCTTCTCCCAAGCTCTCCATCTGAGATGGCTGGGCAGGAGATGGATTCCCGGACATTTGGGCTTGAGAGGCTCCAGGCTTTGTTCACAATAATGTCAGAAGTGAATGTTGAGTGTTCAAAACCATGTAGCAGTGCTGCAGTTGTTCCTCTTGTTACGGTGTGAAGAAGTTTTTGAGAAGTTGGCCAATTCTGCCTTTCTGAGATAAACCTGCTCCTCTTAAAAGAACTCCTCTGCAGAAGTCCACTGATATTTTCAGAAGAGCAGTTTGCATTTTTTTTCCTGTTTGTGTGTTAAAAATGATTTTTTTTTTATTTATTTTGTTGCCGGATGACTACATCATTGTGATGTGTTGACAGCTATAAGCTTTTAAATTGATTTAAAGTGGTGAAATTGGCTCTGCAAATTGAAAATAGTTTTTACATCCAGCAAAACAGTTAAGCTGAGGGCATTTCAAATTTCCCTATTAATTTTGTCAGAATTATGTCAGAATTACATCAGCTTATGGTGCAGTTTGTATCTTAAACATATGAAGCTTATCTGCTTTACTAGGATGTTTGCCATCGTCTTATATTACATTGGACTTAATTTTCTTGTATCCAAAATTTTTCACATCTTTAATTGCTGCATCACTATTTTCGACAGCAAAAGACCCTAAATAAGGACCTGCTGGGGGCATCACACTGGGCTTACATTTTGATGTAGGGAAATATTTGAATTCTCTCTGGCAGACTTTGGAATGTTGACATCTAGAATATAGCGACATAAATGTATAATTTATGATATGCTGTTGTGAGGCTTAGTTTACAAGTTGAGAGAACTGAATGTCAGATAAGGATAGTCATTGTAAAAAAAAAATTAAATAAAGCAGAACAATTTGCAATTAGCAAGTATTGGTCATAATTTTGTTATTTAAGGAATGTTGTATCCTGTACTGTGTGTCAGCATCCACCCAAATGGCAATTAAAACTGTATCTATTGCAATTTTTAACATGATGTCCTTTTGGGCACTGTACAAGCTGGTTACTATGTTTTCTACATTGTGTTGAAATGCTTGTGTTATTGGCAGTTTTCCCTGCCACATTGTACTGTATTCTTCGCTTTGGACTCGGGGGGGTGGGGGGAGGTTGGAAATGGTTTCAGCCCACCTGGCCTTGTACCCCGACCACCCACCCTGAGGGTTTTTAGTTCTTTCTTCTTTTGCTGGTGTTACCCTTAGGAGTCATCTAGAAGCCGCCGTGGGTTTTTTTGGGGTTTTTTGTTTTTTTTTTTGGTGGGGGGGTACTGTTAGGAGTGGACTGGGCCCCATGTCCTCATCCTGAGTTATTGCTTTATTCCTTGTTTCAAGGATATGGCCCCAGCCCAGCCCCGTGACTCGGACCTCCGGAAAAGCGGTAGAAGATGGATGGATGGATGGATGGCCCCAGCCCATGTCCCAAACTTGAATTTGTATTTTGGGTTTTTCTGTACTTATTATTATTCATTGTTATGTCTGCCTTTGTGTTCTGTAGGATTTGTTCCATGCATGTATTATACCTAGAAGAACTGAAAGATCAAAAATATATAATGAATGAAAATAGTCCATTTGGTTAAAAGAGACCAACTAAACAGTAGTGATGTTACGCTCGACACCGCCTACTCGACACTGATTTGAGCAATATAAAGTGGAAGTGTCATGAGCATTGCATTGAGCGCTGTTTCAACACACCCACAGTCACGGGGCTGTAGCAAGCAAGGTCTTGTTATGTTAGTCACATCACGTGACTTGAGAGCTCGCGGGAAGTCTGAAAAGGAATTAGTCTTTTTTTTTTTTTGCATTGTATTGTTTGTTCCTGCCATCCAATTTTGAATAGACTTTGGATGGCAAAATGTTCAAAAAAAAGTATTACAATTTTTTTCAGGTTTTCCACTCAAATGCAGTTCTGACAGTCAGTCATCAGATGGCAGTCTTTATTAGATGGTTCATAACACTGTGTCACTCATGAAGTAATTGTCTCAAAGTTGCTCATTGTTTCATAAGGCCTCAGTTTAAACATCACTACTAAACAGAACCCTACTCAAAAAATAAGGCTCAACACAAAAAAACCTGAACTCACCAAACTGACCTGAGCAAGTCAGGAAAAGATCAATCTATATACCAGCAGAATAAACCATAATAAAAGGCAGAAACAAAAATTAAAGCTGCAAGCAGCTGTAGCAGATGATCATCCCTGTGGTCTGATGAATCTCAGAAAATTCCACGTCATTCTGGCAAGTGGCACATGAGTGATAAATAAAACAGTTTTCATCAATTCTTCCTTTAACCACTAGGTGGCACTGTAGATTTCTATGAATATTGTTCTATAGAACTGTTTAGAATTAGACTGATATACATAATACTGAATTTGGTTGAAATCAGACAATGCATATCAGAGTTATTGCTGTCAGAATGGTCATAGAATGATCATAGCAAGCAATCAAACTTTGCCATGCCCCTACAAACAAACCGTCGAGCTTTTGGAAAAGTTTTCAATAACTTTTAATGGTGTATGGGTATAGATGATTCTCACCACAAATGAGCTCAATCGGACTAAAACCCTAGAACGAGTTTGATCAAAAGCACGAGGTGGAAATCAGGTCACCGCCACTTCCGGCCAAAATGGCTGACTTCCTGTTGGGTGTAGACCATCACTTCTATGGAGTTTTTTGCATGTCTTGACATGATAAACAACTCTCCCGAATTTCATCTGACTACGCGAAAGTAAGCGTGTGAAACTGCCCATTGATTTCACATGTTAGGTGGCACTGTAGAGCCATTTTTGTGGGGTATTTCATATTTCCTCCAAAATATAAAATTTTTTGCCAGTCTTGAGGTCTCTGCAAGAAATGGTGAGTTTTCATGCACGGTGACAACCCCAAAAATGAGATCGTAGACAGAGGAGAGGACACAAAAAAATTCTAACAATAGGGCTCTCGCCCACTGATGTTGTCATTGGCTCAGGCCCTAATTAAAGTTGCAAGGAGCTGCAAGCAGGCCCTCGCCCCCCGCACAACCACGGACACCAGCGCCCATCGTTCCTAACTGGCTCAGGAAATTTCCCGTCGTTGTGGCAAGCGCTGCTTGAATAATAATTGGCACAGTACTTCTTGTGAGCAGTAGGTGGTGCTATAACTTTTGTCAATCATTTTTGTGTAGGAGCGTGTGGGGTGTTACTAATATCCATCGTAGAAAATTTGGTGAAAATCAGACAAAGTTTGTCCAAGTTACAACTTTCCGATGTTCCATGGCAAGGAGTCAACCTTCACAATGTCACCATGGCAACACTTCCTGGTCAGTTATGTGTTGCTCACCCATATAGGACTACATATGACAGTCACCTCAACCTATGTTTCAGATTTCATGACTACCAAGTCGTTCCCAACCATCCCAACAAGATCACGGATTGAATGGCGAGGAGGGCGTGTCCATGGTAACAGCAGTGACACCATGCTAAAGGTGATGTGCAGTTATGATCAACCAGGTGGTCTGATAAACCTCAGAAAATTGCACATTATTCTGGCAAGCGGCACATCAGTATGGCATGTGAGTTATGGCAACTTTCTGTCCATTGGCAGTAGGGGATGCTGTCACTATGTGTCATTCTTTATTATAGAAATTATCAGTATTGGCTACCTATTCACCACACAAATTTGGTTGAAATAAGTCAATGTATGCCACAGTAAAAGCCACTGGATGGGTGATGGCGATACTGCAAACTTGGCCACTCCCCTATCGCCAAACCGTAGGGCATTTGGAAAAGTTTTCAACAGCTTTTGATGGCACATAGGTATAGATGATTGTCACCATAAATGGTACCAATCAGTAATATAAATAAATAAATAAATAAATAAATAAAAATCAATATTTATTTCAGATATTGAAGAAATCAATATCTGAAATAAATATTGGGCACTATTGCTACTCATGAATATTCGTAGCTGTAATTGTTCGGAGGCACACCTATAAACATCATACCTATCTTGGTGCCAATCCGACATTCCATTCTCGAGGTATTAATAAAACAACATGATGCAAACTTTCTGATATGAAACTTTCTGCCTTCTATAGATGGTGCTGTAGATTTCTATGAATATTGTTCTATAGAACAGTTTGGAATTGGACTAATATCCATAATACTGAATCGGTTGAAATCCCACAATTCATACCAAAGTTACTGCCATCAGAATGGTCACAGAATGATCATGGCGAGGCATCAAACTTTGCCATGCCCCAACAGTCAAACCGTCACACTTTAAGAAAAGTTTTCAACAACTTTTAATGGCACATGGGTATAGATGATTGTCACCACAAATGAGCTCAATTGGACAAAACCCCTAGGACGAATTCAATCAAATGCGTGAGGTCGAAATCAGGTCACTGCCACTTCCTGCCAAAATGGCCGACTTCCTGTTGGATGTAGACCATCACTTCTATGGAGTTTTTTGCATGTCTCAACATGATAAACATCTCACTCGATTTTCATCTTTCTTCACGAAAGTAAGTTTGTGCCACTCTCCATTTACTTCACATGTTAGGTGGTGCTGTAGAGTCATTTTTGTGGTGTCACTCAGATTTCCTCCAAAATATTCAATTTTTTGCCAGTCTTGAGGTCCCTGCAAAAAATGGTGAGTTTTCATGCATGTTCACTACCCCAAAAATGAGATCTTAGATGGAGAAGAAGAAAAAAAAATTCTAACAATTAGCGGGCCCTTGCACCCCCAAGCACCTGTGAAACCTGGTGCCCTTCAGAACCAGCCAACACTTAAAATTTCCCGTCGTCACAGCATGCACTGTGTGAATAATAATGAAAACCATTTGGCGCAGTACTTCCTGTGAGCAGCTAGTGGTACTATAAGTTTTGTCAATCATTTTTAAGTACTAGCATGTGGGGTCGGACTGCTATCCATCGTAGAAAATTTGTTGAAAGTTGGATAAATGTGTCCAAGTTAAAACTTTCCGATATTCCATGGTGAAGAGTCAACCTTCGCCATGTCACCATGGCAACACTTCCATGTCAGTTATGTGTTGCCCACCTGTATAGGACTACATATGACAGATACCTCAATCTATGTTCCAGATTTCATGACTCCAAGTAGTTCCCAACCATCCCAACAAGATCACGGAGTGAATGACGAGGATGGTGCATCCATGATAACAAGACTGACGCCATGCCAAAGTTGATGGACAGTTATGATCATCCCTGTGGTCTGATGAATCTCAGAAAATTTCACATCATTCTGGCAAGTGGCATGTGACTAATAGATAAAACAGTTTTAAGCAATTCTTCTTTAACCATTAGGTGATGCAATATCTTCTGTCATTTTTATGTAGAAGCGTTCGGGGTGGGACTATTTTCCTTCATGGAAACTTTGGTTGACATCAGACAAGTTTTGCTCGAGTTACAGCTGTTTGATGTTGTTAGGGGAGGAGTCAAACTTCGCCATGGTGTCGTGGCCACGCCTTTTGAGATTGCGACTCACATTTGATAACTTTTAGTGGCCAATGTCTATAGATGCCGCCATGTGAAAATGAGTTCAATGGGAGCAGGAGGAGGTCGTTCAAATGCGAGTGCCAATGTACTTTCCATGAGCAGTAGGTGGTGCTATAGGTTTTGTCAACCATTTTTAGGTAGGAGTGTGCGAGGTCGGACTAATATCCATCATAGAAAATTTGGTGAAAATCGGATGAAGTTTTTCAAAGTTGCAACTTTTCAAAGTTCCATGGTGAGGAGTCAACCTTCCCCATGGCGCCATGGTAACATTTACCTATCAGTAATGTATTGCTGACCCATATGGGACTACAGATGACAGTCACCTCTACCTCTGCTCCAAATTTCATGACTCCAGGACCTTCCCAACCATCCCCACAAGGTCATGGATTGAATGGTGAGGACGGTATGTCCATGGTAACAAGTGTGAGGTCATGGTATAGTTTATGTGTAGTTATGATCAATCCTGTGGTCTGATGAAGCTCAGAAAATTTCACGTCATTCTGGCAAGTGGCGCATGAGTAATAAATAAAAGACTTTTCAGCAATTCTTCCTTTAACCACTAGGTGGCACTGTAGATTTCTATGAATATTGTTCTATAGAAGTGTTTGGAATTGGACTGATATCCATAATATTGAATTTGGTTGAAATCTGATAATACATACCAGAGTTATTGCCGTCAGAATGGTCATAGAATGATCATGGCGAGGCATCAAAATTTGCCACACCCCTATGGCTAAACCATCCAACTTTTAAAAAAGCTTTCAATAACTTTTAATTGAACATGGCAATAGATGATTGTCACCACAAATGAGCTCAATCGGACAAAAACCCTAGGACGAGTTCGATCAAATGCGTGAGGTGGAAATCAGGTCACTGCCACTTCCTGCCAAAATGGCCGACTTACTGTTGGGTGTAGATCATCTCTTCTATGGAGTTTTTTGCATGTCTTTAAATGATAAACATCTCACCTGATGTTCATCTTTCTCCGCGAAAGTAAGTGTGTGCCACTCCCCATTGACTTCACGTTAGGTGGTGCTGTAGAGCCATTTTTGTGGTGTCATTCAGATTTCCTCCAAAATAGTCAATTTTTCGCCAGTCTTAAGGTCTCTGCAAAAAAATGATGAGTTTTCATGCATGATCACTACCCCAAAAATGAGATCTTAGATGGAGAAGAAGAAAAAATTAAAATTAAAAAAAAAAATTAAAGCTGCAAGCAGCTGTAAGCAGGCCCTTTGCCCCCCTTGCACCCTCAGAACCTGGTGCCCGTTGGACCCAGCCGGCAAGGAGAATTTCCCGTCGTCACAGCATGCGCTGCGTGAATAATAAAGAAAACCGTTTGACGCAGTACTTCCTATAAGCAGTAGGTGATGCTTTAAGTTTTGTCAACCATTTTTACATAGGAGTGTGCGGGATCGGACTAATATCCATTGTAGAAAATTTGGTGAAAATCAGATGAAGTTTGTCCAAGTTGTAACTTTGCGATGTTTCATGACGATGAGTCAACCTTCGTCATGTCGCCATGGTAACACTTACCTATCAGTTATGTGTTGCTGACCCATATAGGACTACAGAGGACAGTCACCTCTACCTATGCTCCAAATTTCATGACTCCAGGATGTTCCCAACCCTCCCCACAAGATCACGGAATGAATGGTGAGGAGGGCATGTCCATGGTAACAAGTGTGACATCATGCTAAAGTTGATGTGCAGTTATGGTCTTCCCTGTGGACTGATTAATCTCAGAAAATTTCACATCATTCTGGCAAGTGGTGCGTGAGTAATTAAAAAAACAGTTTTCAGCAATTCTTCCTTTAACCCCTAGGTGACGCTATAGATTTCTATTAATACTGTTCTATAGAACTATTTGGAACTGGACTGACACCCATCCATCCATCCATCCATCTTATTCCGTTTAATCCTTTTGGGGTCATGGGGTGGGGGGGAGGGGGATGGAGCCTATCTCAGTATCTTTGGGTGAGAGGCAGGGTACACCATGGACAGATCACCAGTCCATTCAGGGCCAACACAGAGAGACAGACAACCATTCACTCTCACATTCATAACTAAGGACAATTTAGTAATATTGAATTTGGTTGAAATCCGACAATGCATACCAGAGTTATTGCTGTCATAGAATGATCATGGCGAGACATCAAATTTTGCCATGCCTCTACAGCCAAACCGCCGAGCTTTAAGAAAAGTTTTCAATAACTTTTAATGGCACATGGGTATAGATGATTGTCACCACAAATGAGCTCAATTGGACAAAAACCCTAGGACGAGTTCGATCAAATGCGCGAGGTGGAAATTTGGTCACCGGCATTTCCTGCCAAATTGGTCAACTTCCTGCTGGGTGTAGACCATCACTTCTATGGAGTTTTTTGCATGTCTTGACATGATAAACATCTCACTCGACTTTCATCTTTCTCCGCAAAAGTAAGCGTGTGCCACTCCCCATTGACTTCACATGTTAGGTGGCGCTGTAGAGCCATTTTTGTGGTGTCATTCATATTTCCTCCAAAATATTCAATTTTTTGCCAGTCTTGAGGTCCCTGCAAAAAATGGTGAGTTTTCATACACGTTCACTACCCCAAAAATGAGATCTTAGATGGAGAAGAAAAAAAAAATCTTGAACAATTACAATAGTGCTCTCGTCCGCTGACTTTGTCAGTGGCTCGGGCCCTAATGAATAAAGCTGCAAGAAGCTGTAAGCAGGCCCTCGCCCCCAACGCAACCGTGGACCCCTGCGCCTGTTGTACCTAGCTTGCTCAGAAAATTTCCCATTGTTGCAGCAAGTGCTAGGTGAATCAAAAACAGTTTGGCGCAGTACTTCTTGTGAGCAGTAGGTGTCATTACAACTTTTGACAATCCTTTTTATGTAGGAGCGTGTTGGGCAGGACTTATATCCATTGTAGAAAATTTGGTGAAAATCAGACAAAGTTTGTCCAAATTACAACTTTCCGATGTTCTATGGCGAGTGTGGGTGACCCCCACAACAGACTGGGACAAGCAGAGCGCTCAGCTGGAGCAATTAGCAGAACAATGAGATGTATGTATTGAGATCAATAGGCAGCTTCTCTTTGTCTAGCTCTTTCCTGCCAGTATCCTGCTGTTATGTTGACTCAAATGCAGGTGTTCATGACTTCCTGCTCTGTACTGTGATGCAAATGTCCCATGCCTTCCTGCATTTACTGTGATGTAAATGTGCCTTTCATGTATTGTCTGTAACGGGGTATATAAACTGACTGAAATTCACATGTTCTCTCTCTCTGACCACTGCTTCTGACTACACGCATTCCGTGTCTCGTGACGAGAGCCTGAGAGCTCGCTCCGGTGCGCTTGCACGGCACTGGAGTGAGTTCTGTGATGGCGGGATGAAATAAAACCCACTTTTAAACCTCAGTTTGCTGCCTATTATTTCATGCTTGCTTGCGCTTGGCGCTTGGGGTGCTTGCGCACGCAGCGGCTGGCAGCTGGTGGCTTGTCACCGGACTGCAGAACAAATCTACCTACGGGTACAAAATAAGTCCAAAAAAAAATTTTTTTAAAAATGCTGCCACAGCGAGGATACAACCTTCGTCATGTCGCCATAGCAACACTTTCCAGTCAGTTATGTGTTGCCCACCCATATAGGACTACATATGACAGTCACCTCAACCTATGTTCCAGATTTCATGACTCCAGGTCGTTCCCAACCATCGCAACAAGATCACGGATTGAATGGAGAGGAGGGCGTGTCCATGATAACAGCAGTGACGCCATGCTAAAGCTGATGTGCAGTTATGATCAACCACCTTGTCTGATACACCTATGAAAATTTCACGTCATTCCGGAAAGGGGCACGTGACTAAAAAGTAAAAGTTTTCAGCAATTCTTTCTTTAACCACTAGGTGGCTCCATATCTTCTGTCAGGTATTTTTATGTAGTCGCGTTCAAGGGGGGACAATTTTCCGTCAAAGAAACTTAAGGTGGGCATGGGACAAGTTTTGCTTGAGTTACAGCTGTTTGATGTTGTAAGGGGAGGAGTCAAACTTCGCCATGATGTCGTGGCCACACCTTTTGAGATTGTGACTCATATTTGATAACTTTCAGTGGCCATTGCCTATAGATGCCGCCATGTGAAAATAAGTTCAATGGGAGCAGGCCCCTAGGAGAAGTTCATTCAAATGTGAGTGGTGCAGTACTTCCCATGAGCAGTAGGTGGTGCTAATTGAATGGATTAGCATTGCATAGCATTAGCAGAGTTATTGCCGTCAGAATGGTCATAGAATGATCATGGTGAAGCAACAAACTTTGCCACTCCCCTACAACCAAACCGTCAAGCTTTAAGAAAGGTTTTCAATAACTTTTAATGGCACACGGGTATAGATGATTGGCACCACAAATGAGCTCAATCGGACAAAAAACCTTGGACTAATTTGATCAAATGCGTGAGGTGGAAATTTGGTTACTGCCACTTCCTGCCAAAATGGCCGACTTACTGTTTGGTGTAGACAATCACTTCTATGGACTTTTTTGCACGTTTTGACATGTTAAACATCTCACCCAATTTTCATCTTTCTCCGTGAAAGTAAGTGTGTGCCACTCCCATTTGACTTCACATGTTAGGTGGCGCTGTACAGCCATTTTTGTGGGGTCATTCATATTTCTTCCAAAATATTCAATTTTTCACCAGTCTTGAGGTCCCTGCAAAAAATGATGAGTTTTCATGCACGGTGACTACCCCAAAAATGAGATCTTAGATGGAGAAGAAGAAAAAAAAATAGCTGCAGGCAGCTGTAAGTGGACCCTCGCTCCCACACAACCGCGGACCCCGGCGCCCGTCATACCTAGCTGGCTCAGAAAATTTCCCATCATCGTGGCAAGCGCTGCATAAATAATAAAGTAAACTGTTTGGCGCAGTACTTCCTGTGAGCAGTAGGTGGCGCTATAACTGTTGTCAATCATTTTTATGTAGGACCGTGTGGGGTGGGACTAATAACCATTGTAGAAAATTTGGTGAAAATCAGACAAAGTTTGTCCATGTTTCAACTTTCCTATGTTCCATGCGAGGAGTCATTCTTCGCCATGTCACCATGGCAACATTTCCCTTTCAGTTATGTGTTGCCCACCCATATAGGACTACATATGACAGTCACCTCAACCTATGTTTCAGATTTCATGACTCCAAGTGGTTCCCAACCATCCCAACAAGATCACGGATTGAATGGCAAAGAGGGCGAGTCCATGGCAAAAAGACTGATGTCATGCTAAAGTTGATGTGCAGTTATGGTCTTCCCTGTGGTCTGATGAATCTCAGAAAATTTCACGTCATTCTGGAAAGGGGCACGTGACTAATAAAAGTTTTCAGCAATTCTTCCTTTAACCACTAGGTGGCGCTATATCTTTTGTCAGGTATTTTTATGCAGACGCATTTGGGGTGGGACTATTTTCCTTCATGGAAACTTTGGTAGACATCGGACAAGTTTTGCTTGAGTTACAGCTGTTTGATGTTGTAAGGGGAGGAGTCAAACTTTGCCATGATGTCGTGGCCACGCCTTTTGAGATTGTGACTCACATTTGATAACTTTCAGTGGCCATTGCCTATAGATGCCACCATGTGAAAATGAGTTCAATGGGAGCAGGCCCCCAGGAGGAGTTTGTTCAAATGCGAGTGGGGCAGTATTTCCCGTGAGCAGTAGGTGGTGCTATAAGTTTTGTCAACCATTTTTATGTAGGATCGCGCGGGGTCAGACTAATATCCATCGTAGAAAATTTGGTGAAAATCGGATGAAGTTTGTCCAAGTTACAACTTTTCGATATTCCATGGCAAGGAGTCAAAATTTGCCATGTCACCATGGTAACACTTACCTATCAGTTATGTGTTGCTGACCTAAACCAGACTACAGATGACAGTCACCTCTACCTATGCTCAAAACTTCATGACTCAAGGACCTTTCCAACCCTCCCCACAAGATCACGGATTGAATGGAGAGGAGGGCTTGTCCATGGTAACAAGTGTGACATCATGCTAAAGTTTATGTGCAGTTATGATCAACCCTGGGGTCTGATGAAGCTCAGAAAATTTCATGACATTCTGGTAAGTGGTAGGTGAGTAATAAATAAAACAGTTTTCAGCAATTCTTACTTTAACCACTAGGTGGCGCTATAGATTTCTATGAATATTGTTCTATAGAACTGTTTGGAATTGGACTCATATACATAATATTGAATTTGGTTGAAATCCGACAATGCGTACCAGAGTTATTGCTGTCAGAATGGTTATAGAATGATCATGGTGAGGCATCAAAATTTGCCACACCCCTACGGCCAAACCGACAAGCTTTAAGAAAAGTTTTCAATAACTTTTAATGGCACATGGGCATAGATGATTGTCACCACGAAATGAGCTCAATCGGACAAAAACCCTAGGACGAGTTCGATCAAATAGGCGTCAACTGCACGAGGTGGAAATCAGGTCACTCCCACTTCATGCCAAAATGGCCGACTTCCTGTAGGTGTAGACCATCACTTCTATGGAGTTTTTTGCATGTCTCGACATGATAAACATCTCACCCGATTTTCATCTTTCTCCGCGAAAGTAAGCGTGTGCCACTCCCCTTTGACTTCACATGTTAAGTGGCGCTGTAGAGCCATTTTTGTGGTGTCATTCATATTTCCTCCAAAATATTCAATTTTTCACCACTCTTGAGGTCCCTGCAAAAATGATGAGTTTTCATGCATGTTTACTAACCCAAAAATGAGATCTTAGATGGAGAAGAAGAAAAAATTAAAATTAAAAAAAAAAAAAATTCTAACAATTACAATAGTGCTCTCGCCCACTGATGTCGTCAGTGGCTCGGGCCCTAATAATAAGTGGAATGACATACTAAGTAACACCATTTCCCCCATGCTGTCATGGCAGATGGTTAGGTCCACTTTATTGTCCTGTACATTTAAACCAGCTTCACCCTCAGCCTCTTCTTTGACACCAGGCAGGAAGGAGTGAACCAGCAGGTAACTCAGAAAATTAGAAACATATAATTAATGCAACTTGTATAAATTAATGACAAAACAATGGTTGTCTCTCTCTCTGTGTTGGCTCTGCGATGGACTGGCGATCTGTCCAGGGTGTACCCGGCCTCTAGCCCAAAGATGCTGGGATAGGCTCCAGCACCCCCGCGACCCGAAAAGGATTAAGCGGAAGAAGATGGATGGATGGATGGACAATGTAAAGCAAATGTCCATACCACCATTTAAAACAGTGTAGTGTCATAAAACATACTGTTTTAGTTTAAGTGACTGCAAATTAGTAATGGCCAGATGAAGCTCTCGAGAGGACTTAAGTCTTTCATTAAAATGGTTCATATAGATGAGGCCCCATGTGACACTTCATTTTCTCTAATAGGCCATCTAGTGAGTTGCTGGCTGGGAATCTGGCTACAGCCAAGACGGATAATTTTTTCACACATAAGGAGCTGTTCAGAACTCCTGATAAGAACTCCTTATACCAAGATATAGAGTGATGATAATCAAGTCAGTGGCGGTAATGCACCTGTGGGCTGGTTGCCAAGCACCAATCAAATCTAAAAGAAGAAGAAGAAGGAGGCCGTCCAGTGGACAAAACACATACAACATGCAATTTTTTACAAGGGCATTATTGGTTTAATGTGTACTTTTTTCATTTCAAAATAAATGCACTGTCTTTTAAGAAATATCAATAATCATAAGGGAAAAAAGAAAGAATAAAAGTGAGGTGACTACAGTGAATGTGCTTGTGCTACTTATCCATTTTTATTAAGAAATAATAACTTTTCAACAATCTTTGGACTAAGGCGATTTCTTTTTTTGAGATTATTTCTCCAGGTTTGGAGAATACTTTCTCAGAGCACAGAGGATACAGGTGTGCAAAGGAAGGCTACTTCAAGTTTGTACAGTGTAGGATAGACACATTTCAGTCTTTCCCAGTACATTCACCTCTGTCCTTATTCTCATGCAGGGCACAATAGTGCCTAAGCATAATGATGCATAATAATGATCCAAGCTCTTTGAAACACAACACTTCACCTTGCTAATAAAAATAAAATTACAAGAATGACTTAACTGGGACTTGAACCCTGGCCTCCCAGTTGCGGGGCTGATACTGTACTTCTAAGCCATCACTTCAGTTACGATAAATATCTACTATTTGTGAAAAATGCATCAGTGGGAAAAAGGAGATCAAAATATTTCCAAGCGGGAGAAGTCCATGTTTTTGGTGCTGGTTTCATCTGAAAATTGGCTGTGACAAATCCCTTACACAGTCAAACATCGACAACACAAAACATGAGGGACAGGGATAGGACAGGGACTGTAATTTCCCAGTTTGGGATCAATAAAGTACATCTATCTATCTACACTACCGTTCAAAAGTTTGGGGTCACTTAGAAATTTCCTTATTTTTGAAAGAAAAGCACTTTTTTTTCAATGAAGATAACTTTAAACTAATCAGAAATACACTCCATACATTGCTAATGTGGTAAATGACTATTATAGCTGCAAATGTCTGGTTTTTGGTGCAATATCTACATAGGTGTATAGAGGCCCATTTCCAGCAACTATCACTCCAGTGTTCTAATGGTACAATGTATTTGCTCATTGCGTCAGAAGGCTAATGGATGATTAGAAAACCCTTGTGCAATCATGTTAGGTTTGCAATGCTGTAATTGCTGCAAATGGAGGATTCTTTGACAAAAGCAAAGTTTGAAGGAAAAAATTATTATTTCAAATACAAATCATTATTTCTAACCTTGTCAGTGTCTTGATTATATTTTTTATTCATTTTACAACTCATGGTGGTAAATAAGTGTGACTTTTCATGGAAAACACAAAATAATTGACTGGGTGACCCCAAACTTTTGAACGGTAGTGTATCTATTTCCATTGTGTATCGCTGCTCACTTTATTTCATGTTGCGTGCAAAATCATGAATGGCTTCCTGACCCATTTATGTGGTATAAGTGGCTGGTGAGGCTAATGACATCAATACATATGTCAGCAATACACACCTTGAAATGTGCTTTGCCAAATATTTCCTGGACAAGCTCGGAGCACCCTTAAAGCTCTGGAGCCTATCATCCCATTACTACTGCAAATTAAATTAAATGTGAAATGATGTATCTAAATTATGTGAGTGTTAGTTGGGTGAATATTACCAAATTATCAGTTCAATTGTATGGCTGTGGATACAGCCATCACACTGCGCTTTCTGCCTAGTATTATTCAGTAGTCCTGCTGGTGTATTTTTGATCGTGTCTAATCCTGCCTTGCCAAGTCCTGCCTGTTTTGTGTGTCCAGCTCATGAGCTGCGTTTTGTATTGTGACTAGAATAAATCCTGACACCTGTCAGTCTCACGTGTGAGTCCTGCTGCAGCACTCACCTTAACATATGAACGTAGGTATCTAAATTCTCCGAAGAATAAAAAAAAAAATTAAAGTTATAAAACAAAATAAAGTGCTGCTACGTAAATGAAAGAAGTAGGCTGACTCTAGCTGCCTTTTGATTTTTCAGAAATTAACAAAATTAAATTGAAAAATTAAAGTAGTTTGCAAGTGACAAATGCTACTGACAGTGTGACTTGTCAACAAATCTCACATGTGGCAACTTTGGCATTAGGTGTGCTGGATTATTGTCCAGTTACAGCAATGTCCAAGTCCTTTTGCAGAAAAAGAAGCTTATCTACAGCTGTGGACAAAATTGTTGGTACCCCTCTGTTAATGAAAGAAAAACCCACAATGGTCACAGAAATAACTTGAATCTGACAAAAGTGGTAATAAATAAAAATTCTATGAAAATTAACCAATGAAAATCAGACAATGCTTTTGAATTGTGGTTCAACAGAATTATTTTAAAAAACAAACTCATGAAACAGGCCTGGACAAAAATGATGGTACCCTTAACTTAATATTTTGTTGCACAACCTTTTGAGGCATCACTGCAATCAAACGATTTCTGTAACTGTCAGTGAGACTTCTGCACCTCTCAGCAGGTATTTTGGCCCACTCCTCATGAGCAAACTGCTCCAGTTGTCTCAGGTTTGAAGGGTGCCTTCTCCAGACGGCATGTTTCAGCTCCTTCCACAGATGTTCAATAGGATTTAGATCAGGGCTCATAGAAGGCCACTTGACAATAGACCAATGTTTCGCTCTTAGCCGTTCTCGGGTGTTTTTTGCTGTGTGTTTTGGGTCATTATCCTGTTGCAAGACCCATGACCTGCGACTGAGACCAAGCTGTCTGACAATGGGCAGCACATTTCTCTCTAGAATACCTTGATGGTCTTGAGATTTCATTGTACCCTGCACAGATTCAAGACACCCTGTGCCAGATGCAGCAAAGCAGCCCCAGAACATAACAGAACCTCCTCCATGTTTCACAGTAGGGACAGTGTTCTTTTCTTGGTATGCTTCATTTTTGCGTCTGTGAACATTGAGCTGATGTGCCTTGCCAAAAAAGTTCCAGTTTTGTCTTGTCTGTCCATAGGACATTCTCCCAGAAGCTTTGTGGCTTGTCAACATGCAGTTTGGTAAATTCCAGTCTGGCTTTTTTATGATTTGTTTTCAACATTGGTGTCCTCCTTGGTTGTCTCCCATGAAGTCCACTTTGGCTCAAACAACGACGGATGGTGCGATCTGACACTGATGTACCTTGACCTTAGAGTTCACCATGAATGTGTTTAGAAGTTGTTCTGGGCTCTTTTGTTACCATTCG
The DNA here is from genome assembly GCA_020510985.1 of Pholidichthys leucotaenia. NCBI lineage: Eukaryota > Metazoa > Chordata > Actinopteri > Cichliformes > Pholidichthyidae > Pholidichthys > Pholidichthys leucotaenia. The sequence continues at coordinate 177,056,478 of CM035839.1, read as the reverse complement.
TATTATCCGTCTCCTCCTGCGGCCACGTCCAGGGAGGTTGGCTACAGTCCCGTGGATCTTAAATTTCTGATTAATATGTGCAAATGTAGTCACAGGAACATCAAGCTGCTTGGAGATGGTCTTATAGCCTTTACTTTTAACATGCTTGTCTATAATTTTTTTTCTAATCTCCTAAGACAAGTCTCTCCTTTGCTTCCTCTGGTCCATGTTTAGTGTGGTACACACCATGTCAACAAAGAGCACAGTGAGTACTTGTCACCCTTTAAATAGGCCGACTGACTGATTACAAGTTTGTAGACACCTGTGATGTTAATTAGAGGACACATCTTGGTTGAACATGTCCCTATGGTCACATTATTTTCAATCTTTTCTAGGGGTACCATCATTCTTGTCCAGGCCTGTTTCATGAGTTTGTTTTTTAAAATAATTCTGTTGAACCACAATTCAAAAGCATTGTCTGATTTTCATTGGTTAATTTTCATAGATTTTTTATTTATTACCACTTTTGTCAGATTCAAGTTATTTCTGTGACCATTGTGGGTTTTTCTTTCATTAACAGAGGGGTACCAACAATTTTGTCCACGCGTGTACATGTTCTGGAGTAAGACTGCTCTGTTGTGCTGTCATTAAATCCAACAGTACCAGGGTTCTGCTAATTTTGCTAGAAGAGAAAGAGCTGTCTCATGCAACCTCCACCAGCAAAGCGGATCATCTGAAAGAGACAGTGGAGGGGCCTCCAGATACTTCTTCGGCTCCTTCTCTGCCCTGGTGCTTGCAGATTTAGGAAGAGTTCTGGCCTCAGTAAATGTCTCGCCCAACAGAGAAACCAGTCCAGATGCTCTTCTTTTAGGGGCAGGTCCTCCCTCTTGGCCTGACTCTAGCTCATCTGCATTGTCACCTCCTCTGGGCTCATACTGTCATGTGCGGGTTTGTTCTCAACCCCGTCCATGATCTGTGGCTGTAGGTTTTTGATTGTTGCTTCTTAATTCCAGCTGGCAGATTATTTGAGCGCTGCTCTCTGCCAGTCCTATGGCAACGCCTCCCCCTCTCGCTCTTCCTCCGTGCCAGACATTCACCGGCTGTGTGCCATCACCACTCACATGCACACACACACGCATACATACACATGCACACACACACACACACACACACACACACACACACACACACACATTCAGTCTCACTCACACGCACCCATGCCAGCTGCCATCACACCTGCATCCACTTGGCCCTCATTAGTGCACGGGATACTTATGGGTGGCAGTGGGTATGCTCAGTGCGGTGGCGAAAGTCAACCATTGTCTACTACAGTCAACGTGAGTACGTGTCAATAATTGATGGCCAGGCTCTTTTCCCTGTTGGTTTTTTCCCTTTGGACTTTACAGGGCGCTGTTCTCCAGAGCCAGCTGCGCTCCGGCACCCATTAGTAAGTCCCTCTCTTTTCTGGGTTACATTTTCCTTCCCCCAGCGGTTAGCCTTCCCTGGGGCATGACATAACTTCTCCTCTCGCCAACGGGATTTATTTTCCCTGTTCAGCTGTTGCCTACGTTGTCAGACTGTTTTTCATGGACACTTGATCAGACTGTTTTTCCATGGACACTTGGTATGAATATTTCCCTGTTTAATAAACCACACGCCACACTTGCATTTGGGTTTGTGTCTATTCATTAGTGTGCTGCACTTTTACGCAGCAAAACATGACATTTCGTCGCTGCCAGAACAAAGAGCCCAGCGGTGTGTCGTGTGTGTGGTCTTTTCCCTTACCCTTTGTGTGTTTTTCCACTCACCTGTTCGGGGAAAGCAATCATGGCTCTGGCAGGTAAAGCAGTTTGGAGGAGAGGATGGAGCCGCAAAGATTTGAGGAGTGTAACGAAGATCGAGGACTTGACAGTCGATGCTCGGAATTGTTTCCCCCAAGAAGACGCATTACTATGCTGCGCTTTCATCCCCGAGTGGTCACCCTCTGCCTGCCCCCGCTGCCGTTTCTCCTCGCAGCCACTTCTTCAACGGCTCCAGCCAAATTAGCTCCCATCTGGAGGCACGCTCCGCGAGAGACTCCATGCCCTGACTCCAGTGTGTCCGTTCCGCCTCCAGCTCCAACACGACCGCCATCTAGTCAGCGGCGACATCAACGTCGTCCTACCCAGGGTCCCCAGATGGATCTTTCAGCCACCATGGTGGAAATTTCCCTGGTACCGACTTCTGCCAACCCCGCAGCGGAGCTCTCCACGGTGCCTCCTCCCACTGCCAAAGGATGCTTGTTTTTCATCACCGGCGTCTCCCGTACCCATGGCCACAAGGGCGGCTCTCCGACAGCCCTCAGGGAGGGCAAGATCCATCTTGGACACGGAGAGGGATGACAAAATAACTCCTGCAGCAGACAACATCGCTTACCAGGATAGCAGGCAAGTGCAATTAATCGCTATTCAAACTTATCATGCTATGCCTTGCTTGAATCCTGGTAGAGATGCTCAGGGTGTGCAGTCCCCTGAGTTCTCTTCACCTGCTGCAAAACCTAAAATTTCTTCTGCCCTCTCCTTGTCTCCCCCTCCTGTTCATGGGAGCTCATTAGCCACAGTGAGGATGTTGGGGACCTGGGAGGAGTCCAGACTGGCGATGTTCGGGGATTTTGACCGTCTAATGGAAGAAGAGAGATCTGCAGCAACCTCTTTCTCAGTTTTTACCTCCACCAAGGTGTGGAGGGCAGAATCTCCTTCTGATCCATCCGCTCCCGAGCCAGGTATGGTGGCTTCTAAGCACCCTATTGAGGAGCCAAGAGCCGTCATTTGTTCGAGGGACATCGCCTTGCCAGCTGCAGCAGAGGATTTCAGTAACCAGGGAAACAGGCAAGTGAACCCCACTTTCCTTCCTTATACCAATGAAAATTCTTGCCTGATTCCTAGAGGAGAATCTCAGGGGTTGCAGTCCCCAGAGATTTCTCCATCTGCTGCAGCTAAGAACTGCTCACCAACCCTCTCCATGCTCTCTTCCATCTCCTTGTTTATTAATCAATTTACACCGGAGCTGGACTGTCATGACTGGGAGGAGCCAGAGGTCTGGGAGGATCTGTCCCCCGCAGCAACGGTGAGTCAGATCCCAGCTGCCATGCCGGAGGAATTACCAGCGTGGGTTACAACAGCTGGGAGGAAGAAGACTGCAGAGACCATCATGCCTGCCTGCACTACAGTTGTATGTACAGCAATATGACAATAAAGGTTGATTTGATTTGATTTGATGCCTGCTGCGGAGACCACTGCAGCAGAGTCAGCGCCCGAGCTGTGCCTCCAGGAGGCCGAGCCCATGGGAACATCGCCCGGATCGCCAGAGTCCTGGATGGCAGTAAAGCTCGAGCTAAGGAAAGTGCTCTCTTTTGTCTTCCTTCTTTCCATAGTAGAGCATTTTTGCCTAGCTCTAGGTGAGGAGGGCCAGCTGCGGCCGTACACTGCACCTGGGCTCACCTCGTTGGGCTCCGCCGTTGCCGGTGACCCTGACCCTTCCTCTTCTCCATTCAAGTCCTCCTCTAGGGTTGCTGGAGAGAGATCCATGTCACCTGACAAGTCCGAGGATCCAGGCTCACCACTGGAGGTATCCGTGGCTGCTACTGTTCCTGGTGAGGTTGACCGGGATTCAGTTCCCCGTCTGCCGGAGGCTGTAGTTTGGGTTTCACCTCAGCCTAGGTCTCCGTGGGTGCTGTGTCCTGGCCGGGGACCATCGTGGGTGCCGCACCCCAGCATCAGTCCCACGTGGGTGCTACACTCCAGCCTTGGTCCACCATGGGCACCATGCCTCAGCCTGAGGTCCATCGAGGGTGCAGCGTTGGCCCAGCTGGGACCCACCGAGGGTGCAGCAGGGGTCCAGCTGGACTCTACCATGGGGGAAACCATGGCTCGGTCGGGGTCCACCGTGGGTGCAACACTGGCTCAATCAGGGCTCACCAAGAGAGCAATGAGGCCACAGATTGGGGTCACCACTGGTGCTACGTTGTCCCAGGCTAAGACCACCGCGAGTGCAGCCATGGCCCAGCCCGGGTCCACCGTGGGTGCAGCTGAGCTCCAGTCCCAAGCCAGGACTACCAAGGGTGCGGCCGGCCAGTTTGGGGACACCAAGGTCTCGTCATCCCTTCCTGAGGACTTTGGGGTGTCCTTTCCTCCTCTACCTTGCATCGCCATGGTCCGCCAGGTCCTGCCACCAGTAGTCACTGGGGTCTCCCTTCCCAGGTCCGGCTACCCACCTTTAAGCCTCCCAGTGGGTAGGCTGACTCCTCGATCACCTCTCCAGTCCTAGTGGCTCAACTATGCGGGCCGGCCACCCGAAGGATTGGGTTCCTGGGTCAGGTGGCCCTTTTTCTCTGGCAGGTCACCTGATGCCATTCTGCAGGCCGCCTGCTGGCCCTGGGACTTTGGCCGGCCCCCTGAACTTATGGTCGTTCGTGGGCCTTGGGACTTTGGCCGGATCCCAGAACTTGGGGACTCTTGGGTTTGGGGAGGGGTTTACTGCAATTTTGGGGTTCAGAATTTTTGTACTCCTTGTGTTGTATTGTGTTGTTTTCTCTTTGGTTAATCCCTCCTGGCCTGTTCCCCTACCTCCCGCCCTGGTTAGTTGTGTTGGCCTTCTGGGTGTGTGTGTGTGGGGGGGGGGGGGGCAGGTTTTCTCTTGTGTGTGTGTGTGTGTGTGTGTGTGTGTGTTTTTTTCTCCCCCTTTTGTGATGGTATGGTGGGTGTCTGGCATCCACCCCTTGGGGGGGGAGGGGGGCTCTGTCATGTGCGAGGTTGTTCTCAACCCCGCCTATGATCTGTGGCTGTAGGTTTTTGATTGTTGCTTATTAATTCCAGCTGGCAGATTATTTGAGTGCTGCTCTCTGCCAGTCCTACGGCCACACCTCCTCCTCTCGCTCTTCCTCCGTGCCAGACATTCACCGGCTGTGTGCCATCACCACTCACATGCACACACGCACACATTCAGCACACACACACACACACACATACACATACATACACATGCACACACACACACATTCAGTCTCACTCACATGCACTCTTTCACACCAGCTGCCATCGCACCTGCATCCACTTGGCACTCATTAGTGCACGGGATACTTATGGGTGGCAGTGGGTATGCTCAGTGCAGAGGTGAAAGCCAACCATTGTCTACTACAGTCAACGTGAGTACATGTCAACAATTGACGGCTAGGCTCTTCTCCCTGTTGGTTTTTTCCCTTTGGACTTTACAGGGTGCTGTTCTCCAGAGCCAGCTGCGCTCTGGCGCCCATTAGTAAGTCCCTCTTTTTTCTGGGTTATGTTTTCCTTCCCCTGGCAGTTGGCCTTCCCCGGGGCGTGACATAACTTCTCCTCTCGCCAACGGGATTTATTTCCCTTGTTCATCTGTTGCCTGAGTTGTCAGATTGCTTTTCATGGACACTTGATCAGAATGTTTTTTCATGGACACTTGGTATGAATATTCCCCTGTTTAATAAACCACTCGCCACACTTGCATTTGGGTTTGTGTCTATTCATTGGTGTGCTGCGCTTTTACGCAGCGAAACATGACACATACAAGGCTGCTGAAAAAGAGTTAGCACTCTCTATATATAGCATGCTATAATTCAGTGCACCCTTATTCTACTATTAGAATTTATTAAAAAATTACATTATTTTATGAGCTAAATGTGCATGTCAGTATGTATTATATAATGTATACTTTTAAACCTGTATTGTTAAAGAGTAAAATGATTACCTCAAGTGCTGCAGCCTCTGCAATAACTTTGGCATAGATGTCCAGCTGTTCTTCTTCACCAAAGAAGAGCAACACTTTAAACCTGGGATCAAGTGTAGAGGCTGCGAGAAGAACATTTTTATCCAGCACACTTCTGTATCGCCTTTCCCAATCTTCACAGATCGCTTGTTTAATTTCAAGGATAATTGGTGTGTCAACACCATCAAAACCTGCTACTTCTGTGTCATGAAGCAGCTGAGAATGTAGTAAGTGATTGCTCCTCCACTACATGTCTTCTGACATGATGTGGGCTGCATCTTTCATGGGTTTGAGAACTTTGGCTATTTCTTCCACGTGAGAGACATTCATTTCAATAAGTGTGCAGATGTAACTTGCATTTCCACATTTCCTCACCTGAGGAGAGAAGAGGGCTGCACAGATGGCTGACTGTTGCTCCAAAAATCTGTCCAGTAGTTCCAATGCACTATTCCATCGTGTAGCAATGTCAGTTTTTAGTTTGTGTGGCAGTAACTGCAGAAGCCTCTGTTTCTCCTGTAGGACATGATTTGCAGTGGTGCTCCGGTTTAAGAATCCAGTAATTCGCCTAACCCTTTCGAGCAGCCGTGACACTGAAGTTAGCTTTAGTGCTTACTGCACAGCAATGTGAAGTGTATGTGCACAGCATTTGATGGGAGTAAAGTTGTCCAGCTCTGCTGCAGCTAGCATGTTAGTGGCATTATCTGTCACAATTGCCAAACCCTCGATTGTTAGCGTCCATTCATTAGTAACAGAGTGAAACATTGCATTCACATTGGCAGCTGTGTGGCTTTCATACATCACCCATGTTTGTAGCAAATAAGACTCGAGCTGCCAGGAATCCGTGATGTAGTGAGCAGTGAATGTGACGAATGATTGTGTAGCCCTGGAAGTCCAAGCATCACAGGTATGAGCTACTCTGGGGGCTTTCGCTAACGCTTTCTCTATGTTTTCCTTTGCTTCTCAAAGGAAACTCAAAGGTATAACTTTCTCTGAGAAAAATACTTGTGATGGTATGGCATACTAGGCTCAATTGTCTATATCATGAATCTGAAGCCTTCATTCTCAACCACGCTATATGGGTGTAAGTCTTTTGAAATAAAACAGGAAACAGATTTTGTCTTTTTTTTTTTTTTTTTTGCCCATTCAGAATTTGCTGGGAGTTTGCTAAAGTGATACAATGTGCATTTTTCAGCAGGAGGATTTACAGCTGTTTCAGTTTCTTTCAAGTCTGGGTGATAGTGGTTAATGTGAGCCTGGGTGTTTGTGGTGCTACCAGCGTACTTTTTTGTTTTGCAGACCTTACATATTATATGTGCTATGTCTAGCACTTTCTTTCCCTGAATGTTGTAGAAACCAAAACGCATCCACATGCTCGCCTTTATTGAAGATGGGACTGGCTGAATTTCTTGCTGCTCAATTTTTTCATTATTCTGACTGCTTACACTGAGCGCTTGCTAGTAGCTACTCGGCATGGTTCTGTGTTGGCAGCATCAATGCACAATTGCGTATTACACAGTGGCAATACGTCACATGACAGGACCCCAGCAACACCATCAAACAAAACTTGATTCTTAATTTTTGTGAATTAGTTCTGGATTGTGGAAAATTAGAATCTAGATTCTTATGTGAATTGATTTTTTTCCAGCACCCCTATTATCTAAGATGTCCAAATCAGGACAAAACTGGCATTATGAGGGAAAAAATGTGATGTTTGCTGAACACAAAAGGCTCAGGCTGACAAATGACATCAGGCTCCATGGACTATTATGTTTGCAGATGACACTGTGATTAGCAGTGAGAGTAGGGAGCAGGTGGAATAGAACCTAGTGAGGTGGTGGTATGCTCTGGAGAGAAGAGGAATGAAAGTCAGTAGAAGCAAGATAGAATACATGTCTGTGAATGAAAATAAAGCAGGTGTAATTGTGAAGATGCAGAGTAGAGGTAGTGAAGGTAGATGCAATCAAATACCTAAAATCAACCAACCAAAGCAATGGAAAATGAACAAGAGAGGGAAACAATAGAGTGCAGGCATTGTCATGAGTCTGAGCTCAGTGTTCTCTCAGAGCTCAGACCCTCAATTTATGTCTGAGTAATTTATGTGTTATGATTATTTTGTCTGTTTCTGTGTTTATTTTTGGTTCAGTGACATGAGTGACTTCTCTCCTTCCCAGACACTCCCACCAGCTATTCACTCTGTTCTCCAGCAATCTCAGCTGTGAGTAGTTGAATAATTAGGTCACCTGCTCGCTCAGCTGCCCACAATTGTCGCTCATCTATTCCAGTGTCAGCTATTTAAAGACTGCCTGCTCATTCTCCCACTGTGGCAGTATTGACTGAAAACTGAAGGACTTATACATCTGTATTCTCCCCTCGCAGAGTGATTCTGGCTTTGGAGTATTCCTCTGTAAGTTGTATATTCTTCTCTTCACTCGCAAGGCGATTCTGGCTCTGGAGTGCTTTTATATAGTTTCCTCTCGTTTGCATTTTTGTGTTCCCAGCATGGTTTTGTTTTTGTGTTCACCTTTTGTTAATAAATCAGCACTACTGCAGTCCAGCACGTGGGTCTGTCTCTTTGCCCCGGAGGGGCCAGTCATGACAGGAATGGTGGAGTGAGTGGAGATGAGTGTCAGCTTGAGTGAAAGGGAAGGTTTACAAGACAGTAATAAGACCTGCTATGGTATATGGTTTAGAGATGGTGGCACTGACAAAAAGACAGGAGGCAGAGCTAGAGGTGGTACAGTTGAAGATGCTAAGATTCTTATTAGGAGTGACTAGAAAGGACAGGATTAGAAATGACTATGTCAGAAAGACAGCTCAGGTTGAGTGGTTTAGGGTAATTCACTTATGGCCTGATTTACTAAGTTCTGAACTGGTGCATTCAGAATTGTACAGTATTTATTTATTTATGTCTAGCAGCTTAGCAAGCAGAACAAATATCTGCTTTCTTTATTGTGCCAAACAGATTTACTTTGCCAAAAGGAGCTCTGCTCATATTTGACATGTGAGATATACATATATATTTATATATATATATATATATATATATATATATATATATATATATATATATATACAGTATATATACTGTATATACACAGTATATATATATATATATAGTATTTATAGACTCCTCTTGCTGTATAACAATTTTAATACTTCATTTAAATTGTCTTACGTATGCTGGACCTGATGGGGGGAATGGGGGAGGTGAATTGAAGGGATATGAAGTGGTCAGAAGGGGTGGGGATGAGGGATTGTGAAGGGGGCGAAAAAGGGAGAGAAAACACAAGAAGCACAATTGCTGCCTCTGAGAAGATCTCGGCACGAGTTGGATATCTACACCTGAAGGAGAACAGACAAGTGTGTGTGTCACACACAGTCTTGACAATAGAATAAAACTTCAACAACCTTGGTGGGCATTTCATATGCAATTTACTAAAAAAGATTGCACTTATGACAACATGTAAGAAGGGAAGGCAACCTTGTTTAAAGGATTTAACATGTCTTGCTGCATCTTTCCTTCCATGGAGACTTAAATGGAGAGTCTTAAACACAAAAGCAAGAGGAAATTTGATCTAAAGAAATTAAAGATGTTAGTTAAATCCCAGTATTATGAGAAGATCTATGGAAAGCCAGCAAAAAAGTCAATCCTGCTGGGAAGACAAGAAGTACAATAAATTAAGTTTTGAAAGATGGCAAGAGATCAGACAGAAAATGCGGGAAAGGGTGGCAATTGGTGGTACATGGACATTTGGTACAGGTGCACTCCTTAACTCTGCTCCTGCCACGCTAAATTCTATTTCTTGAGATTATGATTCAAGTGATCCTTGTGATCACATAGACTTTAAAGAGCTGCTCAACAATTGCAGAATGGAAACTGAAAACATGTTTGAATTAGCTTAAATTTTCAGACCCTTTGGCTAGATTTATTGTGGCAACAATTTTTTGTGATTTGGATTAGCAACATTTTTCAGGCCTTCTAACCGCTGAAAATTAATTGCACCAGAAGGCAAAAGTACATTAGAGACTTGATAACAAATATCCATTAAGATTAGCCATCTTGGGGTGGCAGTGGCTCAGGAGGTAGAACAGGTCGTCCAATAACCGGATGGTTGGCGGTTCGAATCCCGCTCTCCCAGATATCCTGTCGTTGTGTCCCTGGGCAAGACACTTTACCCACCTTGCCTCCAGTGCCCAAAACACCGTGTTTAAATGTTCGGTGGTGGCGAGAGAGGCCATTGGCGCAGATTGGCAGCCACGTTTCCGTCAGCCTGCCCCAGGGCAGCTGTGGCTACAGTAGTAGCTTGCCACTACCATTGTCTGTCTGGAGTGAATGAATAATGTATCTAATTGTGAAGGGTCTATGATAAAGCGCTATATAAATCTGATGCATTATTATCTTAAAGAGCTACACATGTGGACAAAATTGTTGGTACCCCTCTGTTAATGAAAGAAAAACCCACAATGGTCACAGAAATAACTTGAATCTGTCAAGTGATAATAAATAAAAATTCTATGAAAATTAACCAATGAAAATCTTCTTCAGTCCCATGGATCTTAAATTTCTGAATAATATGTGCAACTGTAGTCACAGGAACATCAAGCTGCTTGGAGATGGTCTTATAGCCTTTATCTTTAACATGCTTGTCTATAATTTTCTTTCTAATCTCCTGAGACAACTCTCTCCTTTGCTTCCTCTGGTCCATGTTTAGTGTGGTACACACCATGTCACCAAACAGCACAGCAACTACTTGTCACCCTTTAAATAGGCCGACTGACTGCTTACAAGTTTGTAGACACCTGTGATGTTAATTAGAGGACACATCTTGGTTGAACATGTCCCTATAGTCACATTATTTTCAATCTTTTCTAGGGATACCATCATTTTTGTCCAGGCCTGTTTCATGAGTTTGTTTTTTAAAGTTATTCTGTTGAACCACAATTCAAAAGCACTGTCTGATTTTCATTGGTTAATTTTCATCAAATTTTTATTTATTACCACTTTTGTCAGATTCAAGTTATTTCTGTGACCATTGTGGGTTTTTCTTTCATTAACAGAGGGGTACCAACAATTTTGTCCACGGCTGTAGCTGTTGTGAGTGCTGGTTAACTGGGACTTTTAACTGGACACACTGCTGATGTGCTTAGCTCGAAGTTATCTACAGCAACAAGTAACCAAAATCTCCTCATAGTGAGAAGATGTCTATTTCTTGTCCCAAGTTTTAATGTTATTCATCAGTTAAAATAAAAGCAATTCATGACAAACAAAGCCACCCAAGGACCCTCCAGAGCCTTTTTGTAGCATCCCCAAAACTCAGCCTTAGGCCAAAACAGCCTCTGGCAATCACCGATATTATAAAGGCTGTAAAAATGTGAGAATTTCCACTGATCGTCTTCCCATGCTCTGTATGAAGATTAAGAATAACTTAGATGCACCAGTCACACAGCATCAAATGGGAGGAGTGCTACACAAAGTGTACAGTAAATCATAAGTGTGAGCATGATGGCTCATTGACTTGTGCAATCACACACTGACAGCAGGTGATGAAACTGATTGATTTCCTCTTCACATGGTGTAATGAGCAAGGCTTAAACATTACTGTGGGATAAGACTATTCCCTGCTCAGTGCTGCTACTACATTTGATGCCTTGTTGTGTGCATTCCATTAGTGCGCACAGGGAAAAGAAAGCTTATGCATGCCCACACACATGCAAAGGTAATTTTCACACACAGACTGCTCACATTTTCACCTCTAACATTTAACGACATGAGAGAGAGACTAGGAATGTCAGACTCAGATAATTAAACCAGAGGGAAATTATAACAACTCCCTGCACCCTCACTAAGCCGCTTCTTCTTTGTATCTTGTTCGCTCCCACTCTTTGAGGCAAATCAGCTCCACTGTAGGTGAAAACAACAGCTTTAAAAAAAACGAATAAGACAAATACCTAGGGATTATAAAATTTAAAAAAATAATAAATTACTACATAAGATTTTTGACTAACCACCTTAAATCCTTTTTAATATTAAAATGACTTGCTGCAGTTGCTGTGCATCATGCTGTTACATCTGGAAATGAGGAGTCGAGGTGATAGTTTTGTAGTTTTATTAACACTGAACAGGAACGCACAGGAGTCGCTCCGACAAGCCTGACAGTCCACAGCGAAGAAACGGAGTCCTTTCTACTGTGCTCTCTTATACTCCCATGACGTCCCCACCGGAAAGATGGGGCATCACCTCCCACTACACCCAGGGCACCGCCATATTGGTACACTCTAACTATATACACAATATCCATCCATCCATCCATCTTCTACCGCTTTTCTGGAGGTCCGGGTCGCGGAGGCAGCAGTTCAAGCAGAGAAGCCCAGACTTCCCTCTCCCCAGCCACCTGCTCCAGCTCTTCAGAGGGGATACCAAGGCGTTCCCAGACCAGCTGGGAGACATAGTCTCTCCACCGAGTCCTGGGTCTGCCCCGAGGTCTCCTCCCAGTAGGACGTGCCTGAAACACCTCAAGTGGGAGGCGTCCAGGAGGCATCCTAATCAGATGCCCATACCACCTCAACTGACTCCTTTCAATGTGGAGGAGCAGCGGTTCTACTCTGAGCCTCTCCCGGATGACTGAGCTCCTCACCCTATCTCTGAGGGTGAGTCCAGCAATCCTACGGAGAAAGCTCATTTCAGCCGCTTGTATCCGCGATCTCGTTCTTTCGGTCATTACCCAAAGCTCGTGACCATAGGTGAGAGTAGGAACGTAGATTGACTGGTAAATCGACAGCTTTGCCTTAGAACTAAGCTCCCTCTTCACCACAACAGACCGGTACAATGTCCGCATCACTGCAGATGCTGCTCCAATCCGTCTGTCGATCTCTCGCTCCATTTTCCCCTCACTCGTGAACAAGACCCCAAGATACTTAAACTCCTCCACTTGGGGCAGGAGCCTGTCCCCAACCCGGAGAGGACAATCCACCTTTTTCCGGCTGAGGACCATGGACTCGGACTTGGAGGTGCTGATTCTCATCCCAGCCGCTTCACACTCAGCGGCAAACCGTCCCAGCAAGAGCTGTAGGTCATTGCTGGATGAAGCCAACAGGACAACATCATCTGCAAACAACAGAGATGAGATCCTGTGGTCACCAAGCATGACACCCTCCATTCCCTGGCTGCACCTAGAAATCCTGTCCATAAAAATTATGAACAGGATCGGTGACAAAGGGCAGCCCTGGCGGAGTCCAACTCTCACTGGGAATGACTCCGACCGAGTGTTGGCAATACGAACCAAACTCTCACAACGGTCGTACAGAGACCGAATAGCTCGTAACAACAAGCCCGATACCCCATACTCCCGAAGCACCCCCCACAAAAATCCACGAGGGACGCGGTCAAATGCCTTCTCCAAGTCCACAAAACACATGTAAACTGGTTGGGCAAACTCCCACGAACCCTCAAGAATTCTCGAGAGGGTAAAGAGGTGGTCCGATGTGCCACGGCCAGGACGAAAACCACATTGCTCCTCCTCAATCCGAGGTTCGACCAACGGCCGGACTCTCCTCTCCAGTACCTTGGCATAGACCTTCCCAGGGAGGCTGAGGAGTGTGATCCCTCTAAAGTTGGAGCACACCCTCCGGTCCCCTTTTTTGAAGAGAGGAACCACTACCCCGGTTTGCCATGCCAAAGGCACTGCCCCCGACCTCCACGCAATGTTGCAGAGGCGTGTCAACCATGACAACCCAACAACATCCAGGGCCTTGAGGTACTCAGAGCGAATCTCGTCCACCCCCGGGGCCCGGCCACCAAGGAGATTTTTAACCACCTTGGTGACCTCAGCCCCTGTGATAGGCGAGTCATCCCCCTCATCCCCAAACCCTGCTTCCTCTGTTCAGGTTCAGGTTCAGGTTCAGGTTACTTTATTTGTACCCGTAGGTAGATTTGTTTTGCAGTTGGTGACATCCATATTTACAAGCCACTAATTACATTCAACATAGACACAAACACAGGCACACATAAAATAGGTAAATATAAAATATGTACAATATAATTTTTATAGCTTGTTCAACTCTTTGACAGCAGCAGGGACAAAGCTGTTTTTGTAGCGCTGGGTTCTACTTTTTGGGACAGCAAACCTCCGTCTGGAGGGAAGAAGCTGAAAGTTGCAGTGCAAAGGGTGGGAGTCATCATTTAAAATCGAGTCGGCCATCCTCTGTACTTGTCTGGTGTACAGGGATGTCAGGCTCAGCTGTGACTCACCAAGCAAACGACTGGACCATCTGACTACCTGATCCAAGGATTTCCTCTGTTTCAGTTTTATCTGACCAAACCATGACATTAAAGAAAAGGATAAAACAGATTCAATAAAAGCCCGATAGAACATAGTCATTATGGTTCGGTCAATTTGGAAGCGTGCAAGTTTCCTCAAACAATGCAAATTTTGCTGACCCTTTTTGCACACCCTTTCACAGTTCACCTCAAAGTTCAATCCACTATCAATAATCGTCCCAAGATATTTGTACGATTGTACACATTCGGTGGTCTGGCCTTTTAGTATGGTGACTTTGTGCCTGGGAGTTTTCCTCCTAAAGTCAATAATCATATCTTTCGTTTTTGTTGTATTCAGCTGCAGGTAGGAATCCTCACACCAGTGAACAAAGTCATCAACTACTGGGCCGTGGCCACTCTCACCATCCTGGAGGAGACTGACAATGACTGAGTCATCAGCATACTTTATAATGTGTCTGTTGTCATGTCTGCTCCGACACATGTTTGTGTACAGGATGAAGAGTAGTGGTGACAACACACACCCCTGAGGAGAGCCAGTAGAAGAGCACTTTAGGTCAGACAATGTGCCATTGACCCTTACTCTCTGCGTCCTGTTGGTTAAGAAATCCAGAATCCAACCCACCAGATTATTGCTTAAATCAAATTGTTGCAGGAGCCTTTCAACTAAAATATGAGGTTGGATTGTATTAAAGGCAGAAGAAAAGTCCACAAATAAAAGCCTGGCATGTGTCCCATTAAAATCCAGATGTTTAAAAAGCATGTCAAACAGAGTGACAGTGGCATCCTCCACTCCTCTGTGAGGCCTATAGGCAAACTGCAGAGGATCCAATGCATGTTCAGTCTGCCTTAGGACCTCACATCTGACCAGTTTTTCAAAAATTTTCATTAAAATTGAAGTCAAAGCAACTGGTCTAAAGTCATTTACCGTTTTAGGACAGCTGGATTTTGGAACGGGAACAACCACGGCATCTTTCCAGATCTTAGGCACATGTTGTGTCTGTAAGGACTTATTGAAAATATAATGAAATATAGGACTCAGTTCATGTGCACAGGACTTTACCAGGCGTCCACATACAGTATATTATCAGGGCCATGACTTTTGTTCACTTTTACAGCGCGGAACTCCCTTTTAACATCCTGCATCTCAATATTAAAGTGCTGATTGTCTTTGAGTTTCTGTTTCAAATCTTGGATTTCTGTGCTAAAATCAAAGGAGTCAAAACGACCATAAAAACAGTTAAGAGCATTAGCCAGCTCTGTGTCTGAACTAAAACCATCTAAAAACACACGATTACTGCGCTCTGTGCTCTGAAGGCCTGCAATAGTTTTCATACTGGCCCAGGCCGAACCAACTTTATTTGCTGCCATCTTGCTTTCCAACTCTGATTTATAATTCTGTTTTGCTCTTAAAATTTCGGCCTTCAGCTCCTTGGTGGCAACCTGTAGCTCAGAAACAGACCCCTGTTTAAAGGCAAGAGCTTTCCTCTGTAAGCAGGATTTAACTGATTTAGTAACCCATGGTTTGTTGTTGGGGTATATTTTGACACGTTTACGTGGAACAATCTTATTTTGACAGTAAGCCATGTATGAGCATGTGAGCTCAGCCAGAGAGTCCAAGTCATCCCCGCAGGCCATTATGAACATCTTCCAGTCTGTACAGTCAAAGCATTCCTGGAGGCTGTGCTCTGAATCTTCTGTCCACACATCAATGTCTCTCATCTCCACCTTGCCTCTTCTGAGAGCAGTTTTATATGTGGGCAGCAAATGAACACAGTTGTGATCTGATGATCCTAAAGGAGGAAGGGGGAGTGATTTATAGGCCCTCTCTATGGATCCATAGCACAGGTCCAATGTCTTTTTTCGCCTGGTTGGGCAGGAGACATACTGATGAAAGTTTTTAAGTGTCTTCTTTAAAGAAACATGGTTAAAATCCCCAAGAATGAAGTTTGGCGCCTCTGGAGAAATTGACTGCAGCCGCTGCACCACATCAGAGACGGTGCTGGAGGCGGAGTCAGCATCTGCCCTCGGGTGAATGTACACAGTTGTGATGAAAAGTTGGGGAAACTCTCGAGGCAAATAAAAGGGGCGAAGCGACACAGACAGCAGCTCCACATCGGGTGTACAGATGCGCTCTCTGACCGTGACAGATGTGCAGTACTGCTTATTAATGTATAAACATACGCCGCCCCCCTGACGTTTCCCAGTTACCTCTTCCTGCCGATCCGAGCGCAGCGGAGCTCCAAAGCCGTCAATCCACAGGTCTGCATCTCGAACATGCGCAGTAAGCCAAGATTCAGTGAAAGCCATGACGCAGCAGTTCTTAAAATCCTTCTGGTAACGTACGTTGCCTTGAATTTCCTCCACCTTGTTTCTCACAGACTGTGCATTCCCAAAAATGATTGAAGGAAGAGGAATGTTCCCAAACTGACGTCTCCTAAGGCGCAATTTCACACCTCCACGTCTTCCACGCTTCCTCCTGCCGCTTCTTTTTTCACCGCTGTGTCCGTCTCTCAAAATAAAGTCCGGCAGTTCAAGTTTGGGCTCAATCACAGACGCTGCATCAGCTGTGTTAAAGCGTAGCAACACGTCCCTGGAATATTGTATTCTGCCCGCTATTCTGCTCGCCATGGAGCCGAACGCGTTTACCTCAGAGACAAAGAGCCACAGCACAGATAGCAGCAGTGCGAGAGAGGAGAGGAAATCCATGTTGCAGATACCAGGGAGCTCTTCGCCATATATTCCACAAACGCTCCAGGGCAGAAACGACACAGAGGATTTTCTAAAAACGTAAAAAAGTACAAAAAACACACACACGCACACACGCACTATATCATCAAGCTGCTGGTCGCTGCGTGCGCATGCGCCCAATCCTTCTGTGGAAGGCGTATCAGTGGGATTGAGGAGATCCTCAAAGTATTCCTTCCACCGCCCGACGATATCCCCAGTTGAAGTCAACAGTGTCCCATCCGCACCATACACAGTGTGGACGGGGAGCTGCTTTCCCCTCCTGAGCCGCCGAACAGTTTGCCAGAATCTCTTTGAAGCCGACCAAAAGTCTTGTTCCATGGCCTCACCGAACTCCTCCCATACCCTGGTTTTTTCTTCAGCAACCACCCGAGCTGCACTCTGCTTGGCCTGCCGGTACACCTCAGCTACTTCGGGAGTCCCACAAGCCAGCCAAGCTTGATAGGACTCCTTCTTCAGCTTAATGGCCCCCCTCACCACTGGTGTCCACCACTTGGTTCGGTGGTTGCCACCACGAGATGCACCGACCACCTTGCGGCCGCAGCTCTGGGCCGCCGCTTCAACAACAGAGGTGGAGAACATGGCCCATTCAGACTCCATGTCTCCAGACTCCCTCGGAATGTGGTTGAAGTTCTTCTGGAGGTGGGAGTTGAAGACCTCCCGGACAGGGGCCTCAGCCAGACGCTCCCAGCACACCCTCACTATACGTTTGGGTCTACCAGGTCTGAATGGCTTCCTCCCCTGCCATTGGATCCAACTCACCACCAGGTGGTGATCAGTTGACAGCTCTGCACCTCTCTTTCCTCGGGTGTCCAAGACATATGGTCGCAGGTCTGATGATACGATAACAAAATCGATCATCGACCTGCGACCTAGGGTGTCCTGGTGCCAGGTGCACATATGGACACCCTTATGCTTGAACATGGTGTTCGTTATGGACAGACTGTGGTTAGCACAGAAGTCCAATAACTGAACACCACTCGGGTTCAGATCGGGCAGGCCGTTCCTCCCAATCACCCCCCTCCAGGTTTCATTGTCGTTGCCCACGTGCGCATTGAAGTCCCCCAGTAGGACAATGGAGTCTCCAGGAGGAGAACCCTCCAACACCCCAGTCACAGACTCCAAAAAGGGTGGGTACTCTGAAACATCATTTGGTGCATAGGCACAAATGATGGTCAGGACCCGTTTCCCAACCCGAAGGCGCAGAGAAGCAACCCTTTCGTCCACCAGGGAAAACTCCAATATAGAGGCAGCAAGGTGGGGCGATACAAGAATACCCACCCCTGCTCGTCGCCTCTCGCCCGGGGCAACTCCAGAAAAGGCCAAGCTCCAGCCCCTCTCCAGGAGACTGGTTCCGGAACCAGAGCTGTGTGTTGAGGTGAGGCCGACTATATCTAGCCGGTATCGTTCAACCTCGTACACCAGCTCAGGCTCCTTCCCCACCAGAGAAGTGACATTCCACGTACCAAAAGCCAGTTTAGAAAGCTTGGGATCAGTCCGCCAAGGTCTCCGCCTTTGACCGCCACCTATATACACAATATTCATATCCAATACCCCCCCCCCCCCCGACAAGCACATCACAAGCACACTAATCAGGCCCTCCCCAATTTGGTAACTGGACACACACTCTAAACTCACTGCAAACAATATAAATACACAAAGCTATCCATGCACACCACACCGGCCCAGCAGACTACTCCACCATTTTAATTATTACAGTCAGTGAACATAAAAGGGCCACACACAAAAAAAATTAATCCTGATAAATCACACACATTTTAAACACTTAGAACTATAAACAATATGTACACTAACCTAACGGCGGTCCCAGATCCCAGCACTTCCACCCCCACAACACGAGCACATCAAAGATAAACGGTACTGGGGAACATTTACATTTCACACTCTATTTTCCTCAGCCACTCACA
The DNA here is from genome assembly GCA_020510985.1 of Pholidichthys leucotaenia. Taxonomy (NCBI): domain Eukaryota; kingdom Metazoa; phylum Chordata; class Actinopteri; order Cichliformes; family Pholidichthyidae; genus Pholidichthys; species Pholidichthys leucotaenia. The sequence continues at coordinate 177,037,776 of CM035839.1, read as the reverse complement.
CCTCAATGTAAACTAATTTACCACACACGCACGCATGCGCACACAAACACAGGGGCAACTTGCATAAAAATTAGCAGTTTCTCTTTTTCCAGAGCACAAAGAACAATAATAATAGGAATAGCATAAACATGGCTCAATAGAACACACCGCTAGCTCCTTTTAAAAAGTCCCACTAAGGATCCCCTGGAGGATCCCCTCTGGAACGTCCGTCCCGTGGCCCGCTGCCAGAGCACCTCCATCTTCTCCTCACGGGAGACGGGCTGCACTGGCATCTCCTCTCTCCCAAATGCCGCAGCTCGTTTGGGTGCCGTCTGGATCCCTCCGTTAGCTCAAGGTAGCCGTCGTCACGAGTCCTCACTACCCGTAGTTGACCCTGGTCATCCCGCTGTTCTCTTGATTTGTGGACCCCTCCAAGCCAAGACTCAACCCTAGGACGCACATTATCACCAACACCCAGAGTACTCACTGGCCTCCGTGGTCCGTGGCGTGGTGACCAGGTTCCTGTACGGTGTCGCAGGGTCCCGCCACTCCGGTCCAAAATCTGCCTCTGGCTCGTGCCACTCGGTCTCGCCCCGTTCACTTTCATTTTGTGCATTGAATCAGCCACGGCAGCACCCGGTTCAAACGGTGGTACTTGGTCAACCACCGGAACTACACTGTGCCTGCTCGCTGGTTCTATTCGCCCCTACGGGTGTCTGACCGTGCCGTTCGGGTCCCTTATTCAGGGTACCACAAACACTGGCACCAGAAATTCCCCGTGACGGTGCTCCATGGTGCTGGTCATGCCCGTCATCACTAGGTCCGGGCAGGTTCAAGTCCCACACTTCACCTTCATTTCCCACAAAAAAGGGCCAGTCCCATAGCCCACCGCCAGACCACTCCTCACCAATGCTGCAGGCAATGGAGAACCCGAGTCTGTAGAACAGGTCACAGCCCATCAGGTCATTTCCTTCAGTGGACACCATAAACTCAATTGCGCTCACCGACACAGACTTATACCTCGCCGAGAGCCACAACGAGCCCACAATGTCCAGAGGGTTGTTACCGTAACCATAACATGCAATGTCCATTCTACTCACTCTGTAATGTGGGGAAAAAGGTCTTCACTGTCACCCAATTTAGGATGGAAGTTGCTGACTCAGTGCCCAGCATCAGCTAGACACAGGGTTCAGACGGGGCGTCACCTCCCACTACACCCAGAGCACCACCATATTGGTACACCCTAACTATGTACACAATATTCATATCCAACACACACAACTTGCATCACTGGTCTTAATTATAGTTTTTATTTAGTATCGCTGTGGCCCATTTATTGGCCATGCACACAAAAGAAACACAAGCAAAAGGGTCTGAGAGTGCTTAGTTGTGTCTGTGTAGATTTTGAGAAATTTTAAGGTCATCCAATGCAGTGCTCAACGTCCTTCCTAGTCTTTGTGTCCCATAAATGTTAAAGGTGTGGGGAGCAAGATGTTAGACTTCTCCATCCAGAGATCAATGGACCAAGAGAGGAGACGTCGCCGGGGGGTCTAGATGGAACAGTAAAGACTAGATACCCCCCAGGGAGAGGAGCAGATGCTGGGCCGCCAGGAGGGGAGTGAACGGCGGCACCTGTGTAATATCATGTTAATGCACTGCACAGGCTTTGTTCTGAACATAATGTGAGGTCGGAGCCCTGGGCCACCATGCATATAATTAAAGGTATAAAAGTGAGACGCACAGTGGCCTGGGAGCTCTTTTTGGATCCTGTTCTGTTAGAGGGAGAATAAAGTCTGTGTTGATCCAGCTTGTTGCCTCGCCTGATCATTCCCTCTACACTGGTGACCCTGACGTGTCATGGAAGGCGAAACGAGCACCCCGGAGACATCCTGGACGGAAAGCACCAGTGCTGCGTGCACTGTTTCAGTCAAGCTCCCGGATTTCTGGCTGCACGACCCAGCAGCGTGGTTTCTACACATTGAGGCCCAGTTCACTCTCTGCGGGGTAACAGCAGACGACACAAAATACTGCTATGTGGTCGCTGTGCTGGACGCACGCACCACACAACAGGTGGCAAGCCTGCTCCAAGAGCCGCTGATCTGGGGAAAATAAGAGGCGCTCAAAAGGATGCTTATCCAGCGCTATACCCTTTTGGACAGTAAAAGAGAGGAGAGACTCCTAACACATTCAGAGTTAGGGGACAGATCGGCCGTGGAGTTGATGGAGAGCATGTTGGCGTTGATGGGCAGAGATGACGAGTCCTTCCTGTTTGCCCACCTGTTTCTCAGGAACCTCCCAGCTGCAGCGAGGACAATCCTGGCCAATTCGCCACTGCTGGTGATGAGGAACTACCACGCACTAGCGCAGGAAGCGGATCGCATCATCTTAGCGACCAGAACCTTTGGCGTGAACACAGTGGCACTGAAGCCCAGGAGGGTTGCCAGTGAGATCGAGAAGTCATTGGTGGTGGCTGGAGCAGATGCCAGGAGACACAAGAAGGAGGCGATCTGCCACTATCATCGCTATTTCAGCTCGAACGCACGGCGATGCTTGCCACCGTGCCAATTCAAATGGTTGGGAAACCCCAAAGCCAGCAGTCAGTAGCAGCTGCGACCACTGGCGACAGAGACAAGCTGCTGTATATCACAGTGTTTGGGGAGACGGTTTCAGGTGGACTCCCTGTCGTTCAACACTGACAGGGTGGCAGGGCATAGCGGTCCCGAGCTGGCGGCCGCTAATGGATCAGACATCAGGACATTTGGTGGCGGACACAGACAATATATTTGCATGGGCGCAACTTTCAGTTGAATTTCATGATAGCCCCATGTGCCTCCCCATTTTGGGTGCAGATTTCCTATGTGCTCATGGTTTATTAGTTGATGTTGCTAATAGATGACTAGTGGATGCTACCTCTTTTGCTTCTCTGCCCTGTACAGCTCGGGGAGCTGGGTCGACAACACTGGCCAACATTACAGCTCCAGGGGGTAAGTACCAACAGTTACTCGCCCAGTTCCCAGCACTCACGGTTCCAATGTTTTGAGCAGCAGTAACCAAACACGGGGTTGAGTATTTTATCACTAGTAAAGGACCACCCATATTCGCACGACCTCGGTGCCTGGACACAGCTAACCTGGCCAGCGTGCGCGAGGAGTTCGCCAACTTGGAGAGGTTGGGCATCATCAAGTGCTCAAACAGCCCGTGGGCATCCCCGCTCCACATGGTGCCTAAAGCCGACGGGTCATGGCGACCATGAAACGATTTCCGGCGCTTGAACAATGCTACGGCACACGATCGCTACCCTATTCCCCATATTAGGATTTTTCCATGCACCTGGCCGGGGTGCGCATTTTTTCCAAAGTGGATTTAGTCCGCGGTTACCACCAGGTCCCTGTGCGAACAGAAGACGTCCCAAAGACGGCGGTAATAACTCCGTTCGGCCTTTTTGAATTTTTACGCATGCCATTTGGATTAAAAGGAGCAGTACAGACCTTCCAAAGAATGATGGACGCAGTGCTGCGCGATTTGTCCTTCATTTTTGTCTACTTAGATGACATTCTGGTAGCCAGTGCATCCAAGGACAAGCACATCACCCATCTCAAGACGGTTTTCCAGAGGTTGGAAGCGCACGGTTTGATAATCAACCTGTCAAAGTGCCAGTTCGGTGCGCCAGTGATTTTTATTTTTTTTTTTTTTTGTGTGTGTGTGTGCCACTGCATTTCGCTGGAGGGCGCAATCCTGTTACCGGACAAGGTGCGCGCAGTGTTGGACTTTCCACATCCGCAGACCGTGAGGGCACTACAGGAGTTTTTGGGAATGGTTAATTTTTACAACAGTTTCCTCCCCTGCGCAGCCCAGCTGATGCAGCCGTTGTATGCCGCGCTTAAAAACAAAAAAGCATGCGGAAAGCATCGACTGGACTCCTGAGCAGGTCCAGGCTTTTTTGAACGCCAAAACAGCGCTGGCAAAGGCCGCGTTGCTGGCTCACCCAGATCCGTCTGCACGAATAGCGCTCACTATGATGCGTCTGATGTGGCCATAGGGGCAGTAGTGGAACAGTGCGTCTCAGGTTCATGGCAGCCGCTTGCATTTTTCAGCAGAACTTTGCGCGACAACAAGCGCAAATACAGCACATTCAACAGAGTTGCTGGCTCTCCACCTGGCAACATGCCATTTCCAGTTCTGGCTGGAGATGTGCGAGTTCACCGCGTTTGTGGACCACAAGCCACTGACGCACACCATGGCCAAGGTCTAGGAACCGTGGTCGGCCTGGCAGCAACAGCAGCTAGCCACAATCAGCGTTTACTACTGACATTCGGCACGTTGCTGGTAAACTCAACGTGGTGGCCAATCGCCTCTCGCATGCATTGGTCACCCCGGTCTACGTGGGAATAGATTTCCCCGCCATGGCCACGGAGCAAGCCGGGGATGCGGACATTTGCGCGCTCCAGTCTGCGCCAACAGGGTTAAGACTGGAGAGCAGGGTGCTGCAAGAAGGGTGCCCTCCCCTACTCTGTGATGTCTCCACAGGCCGCCTGCGGCTGGTGGTTCCGCGCTCTTGGCGCCGTCATGTTTTTGAGTCGGTCCACTCCCTTTTGCACCCAGGAGAGCGTGCTTCAGCGAAACTAGTGGGGGGTGAAATTCGTCTGGCTGCGTTTGCATAAAGAGGTGAGAGTGGATTGCAGCTTGCGTTGCATGCCAATGGGCAAAGGTGCACAAGCACACCAGAGCTCCCCTCAAGCCATTCCAAATCCCGGCTAAGAGGTTCGACCACGTCCACGTTGATCTGGCGGGACCCCTTCTGCCGTCACAAGGTTTCATGCACTTTTTGACAATCGTGGACCACACCTCGCGCTAGCTTGAAGTGGTTCCGCTGGCTTCTACCACATCCGTGGAAATGGCGCGCGCTTTTTTTGTCAGCTTGGGTGGCACGTTTCGGATTGCCATTGGACATCACATCTGACAGAGGCCCACAGTTCGTTTCGGAACTCAGGTCTGCGATGGCCCAGAGCCTGGGGGTCAAAATTCACCACACTACCGCGTGCAACCCCCAGGCTAATGGGTTATGCGAGTGCTTTCATAGGTCACTTAAAGCAGCGCTCAGAGCTTCACCCACGGACACAAATTGGGTAGACCGCTTGTCTTGGGTTCTTTTAGTGTTGTGTTCCACACCAAAGGAGGATTTGGTAGCCTCCCCAGCAGAACTCTTTTTTTTTTTTTTTTCCCCAACCGCTGCGGCTCCCCTGAGAATTTTTACTGGAGAATCCCGAGGCCGAGCTGCCCACACATTCTCTATGCAATACAGAGGTGGGGAGTGTACCGGGCCTGGCCCACCATTGTTTTCCCCGCTCATTCGTCCCAAAAAGCTTGCAGAATGCCAGTTTTGTTTTTGTCAGGCACGATGCGCACCGGACCCCGCTGCGCCCACTATACGACGGACCGTTCAGAGTGTTGGAACCTGGGGCTAAACATTTCGTGCTAGACTTGGGGGGGATGTAGAGAGACCGTCTGCATTGACAGGCTAAAGCCCGCTTTTGTGTTGGCAGACGAGCAGGTGGTGATGGCCCAGGCTCCGGGGCGTGGATGTCCACCGTTGGGGGCTCTGCAGGTTGGTGATTCCTCAGCAGGGTCCGGCACTTGCGAAGAGGATGTGTTTTTTTTCTCCCTCCCCTTTTCCCCCCACAGACTGACGTGCCCTCATGTGCGCCCTGCCAGCAGGGCAGTTTGACTGGATCAGCGACCTCCCGCTACAGCCGCTATGGACGCCAGCTCAAGCCCAAAGAACAGGGGGTAAGGCCCATTCTGGGTGTTCGGGGGGGGGGGGTGGAGAGCTAAGGTGTTAGACTTTTCCACCCACAGATCAATGGACCAAGAGAGGAGACGTCGCCGGGGGTCCAGATGGAACAGTAAAGGCTAGGCACCCCCGCGGGGAGAGGAGCAGATGCTGGGCTGCCAGGAGAGGAGTGAAAGGCGACACCTGTGTAATATTATGTTAATGCACCACACAGGCTTTGTTCTGAACTTAATGTGAGGTCGGAGCCCAGGGCCACCATGCATGTAACTAAAGGTATAAAAGTGAGATGCACAGTGGCCTGGGAGCTCTTTTTGTGAGCCTGTTCTGTTAGAGGGAAAATAAAGTCTGTGTTGATCCAGCTCGTTGCCTCGCCTGATCATTCCCTCTACAAAACCATGGATTGCATAGACTTAGCCATGAGGCTTCCATCGAGACTGTTGGGTCTCATTTTTATGGCTCTGATTTTAGCTTTATTGCCACTGAAACACGATAAAGTTTCCAGGTGAAGCAAATCTTTATTTGTGAGGGCATTCAAAGACTATTGCAGATTACTGCTGATATAATGCAAAGCAGAACCATCAGTGCTTCAACTTAGGCAGGTTATCGAGTTATATAACCACAAGTATGAATTGCTTTTTATTACCTCCACCAAGGAAGTAATGTTTTCATCTTTGATGGTTTGTTTGTCAGCAGGATTATGCAAAAACAACTGGACGTATTTGGGTGAAATCCGACAGGTAGACATTTGCTCTATAGAGAGAAATGAGACTGAAGCTTCTTCTTAGATGTCACCACAGGTCAGCATGAATTTAGTCAAGACCTGTTGGCACATAAGATACAGTAGGGGTAGGAATTGCCAGAGACTTCACAATGTGATACAATCAAGACACTTGAGTCTACTATACTATCACAATACTATGATTCCTTAAGTATTGTAATTTCATGACAGATTGAGTACTGTGATTCCGTATATTTGTTTTTTTTCTCCTTATCCTAGGGCTGGGTGACATGACCTAAACATAAAATCCCTGATTTTTCATGCCATATTCAGTTTTAATTGATATTTTTGATTGTTGACAAAGAATTATTTCAAATAGTTTTTTTCCCTCCAGACAAACATGATTCCCTATTGAAAATAAAGTGCAAACCTGGCTTTAGCCAAACCAACCTTTATTATAATGAAGGTTTGATCAAAGATGAATCCACACATTTCAGATTAATACAGTGAGAACTTAACTTTTATAATTAACTTAAGTTTAAAATTAACTTAAGTGTGAAGAAGGAGGTTAGACCTGGAGGGTACCATATTTACCATATTTAGGCTTGTGAATGAGAAAACTAATTTTCACAATATTCATTTTCTGACATTTCCAAGACAAAAATTCAATTTTCGATTTAAAATTGATTTATTCCCTACCTTATTCAACGTTTGTCTGTTTCTTATAATAAATTATTCAGTGTAATCAACTCACCGTCATCATTTGTTTCGGTGGCTGAAGGATCTCAGTCCTCCGTGGGATGGTGTGCTGTTGTGGCTGCATGCGTTAACTGCTCTTGAGGTCCATGCATCATGGGTTGGTGCAGTCCTTTCTGCTGCGCTTGGAGAGTCCTTGGCTTTGGGCTTCACTTCTCGGTGGACCTTTGGGACCGCTGTGGCGGTGAGCACTGGGCTCCAATGTCTCAATTACTGTAAGTGGCAGGGGCTTTTGTTTTCCATGGCGCTGTATGGATGCAGGTCATTGCACATGAGGTGCACAGTGAACTGTTGTTGTCTTGGCTCGTAGTTTGTAGGTGGCTTTGTTGGGCTGGTTGTTTACAGAGTTGGTTGATTTTTTTTTTTTTTTTTTAATTGCAGCTGTTTTAGTTCCACTGCTGTGGGCTAACGCGTGTGTGTGTGTGTGTGTGTGTGTGTGTGTGTGCTTTAATAATTTTTTTTAGGGATGCATCACTGGAGTGCCAAGTATTGTGATACTATGCCATATCAATCACAGGATATCATGACATGTCATTAGTTGGCTTCAGCACAATAGCACATGCAGTTAGGTCCATATCTATTTGGACAATGACACAAGTTTCACTGTTTTAGCTGCTAAGCAAAGTATAGTCAAGATGCAGTTGTATAGTAATCAATATGGGCTTAAAGTCCAGACCCTCACATCCAAATTGGAGTTCCAGTTTAAGTTGGATTCACACTACAAAGTTTACTGTCATTTTGGCAAACATCTGGCTCTGCTTGCAAAAGTTGGTAAAAGTTAGTGATAGTTGGTATTTGCTGGCAAATGCTGGCAAACATTGTGTTTGTTGGAAAATTTTCAACATGCTGAAAATTTATCAACGTATGGAAACAAACATTGGTGAAACTTGTGCTCAGTCTGTAAAAGTTCCTGAGCACTGGGGTAAGTTGTGCAGAGCTGGCCTAAGTTGGGCTCCACTGGCAAAAGTTAACTTAAATGCTGGCGGAAGCAGATGAAAAACAAAACTCTTTTCTTGCTTTTTCTTACTTCAGTGAAAATGTACTTACCCCATGTTGGCCGTTTAGTGTCAAAGAAAAAAAAAAGTCTGAGCCATCTTAACTTCAGTCCAAACGAATAATAACAAACTTAAAATTATCCAATGAAACTGACAAAGTGTATGCCCAAGAAGGGAGACAGGGAGATGTGCAGTCAAAAAGCAGGTCCAGAATGCCAGGAAGCCTCCACATGCTGACCTTTATATGAACATCGTCTGACATTGATCTCAGCTGACCTACAGAGTATTTGTTTGCTTTAGATGACCAAAATTGGCAACCACTGCACATACATTGGTGTGAAAAAGTGTTTGCCCCTTCCTGATTTCTTTTTTCTATGTTTGTCACACTTAAATGTTTCAGATCATCAAACAAATTTCAATATTAGACAACGATAACAGAAGTAAACACGAAATGCAGTTTTTAAATGATGGTGTTAATTATTAAGGTTGAAATAAAATCCAAACCTACATGGCCCTGTGTGCAAAAGTGACACACACACACACACACCCCCCGCCTCCCGTTAATTTATATTTTAACTGTGGTTTGTCACATCTTTGGAAAGCCAAGTTGAATTTCTCTAGCCACACCCAGGCCTGATTACTGCCAAACCTCTTCTCAATCAATAAATCACTTAAATAGGACCTGCCTGAAAAAGTGAAAAAATTACCCCAAGAGCAGCAATGACTCATCCAAAAGGTCACAAAAGATCCCACAACAACATCCAAAGAACTGCAGGCCTCACTTGCCTCAGTTAAGGTCAGTGTTCATGACTCCACCATAAGAAAGAGACTGGGCAAAAATGGCCTGCATTGCAGAGTTCCAAGACGAAAACCACTACTGAGCAAAAAGAGCATAGAGGCTTATCTCAGTTTTGTCAGAAAACATTTTGATGATCCCCAAGACTTTTGGGAAAATACTCTGTGGACTGACGAGACAAAAGGTGAACTTTCTGGAAGGTGTGTCCCATTACATCCGGCGTAAAAGTAATACAGCATTTCAGAAAAGGAACATCATACCAACAGTAAAATATGGTGGTGGTAGTGTGATGATGTGGGGCTGTTTAGCTGCTTCGGGACCTGGAAGACTTGCTGCGCTAAATAGAATCATGAATTCTACTGTCTACCAAAAAGTCCTGAAGAAGAATGTCTGGCCATCTGTTCATGACCTCAAGCTGAAGTGCACTTGGGTTCTGTAGCAGGACAATGATACAAAACACAAGTCCACCTCTGAATGGCTAAAGAAAAACAAAATGAAGACTTTGGAGTGGCCTAGTCAAAGTCCTGACCTGAATCAGACTGAGATCCTGTGGCATGACCTTAAAAAGGTGGTTCATGCTCGAAAACCCTCCAATGTGGCTGAATTACAACAATTTTGCAAAGATGAGTGGGCCAGAATTCCTCCATAGCGCTGTAAAAGACTCTGCCAGTTATTGCAAACGCTTGATTGCAGTTGTTGCTGCTAAGGGTGGCTCAACCAGTTATTAGGTTCAGGGGGCAATCACTTTTTCACACAGGGCCATGTAGGTTTGGGGTTTTTTTTAATAATAAACACCTTCATTTAAAAACTGCATTTTGTGTTTACTTGTGTTATCGTTGTTTAATATTTGTTTGATCTGAAATATTTACTGTACGTGTGACAAACATACAAAAAACGAGAAATCAGGAAGGGGGCAAACACTTCTTCACACCACTGTACACCAGCCTAAGTTGGCAAAAGTTTGATTCCACTAATAGAAAATGAATGACATGCTAGCAAATGCTGCCAAATGCTTACAAACATTTGTAAAGGTTGGTGTGCTGTAATCCTGCTTTATGTTCATTTTGGCTTCTCTGCCCCCGTTATTATTATTATTATTGTTATTATCATCATTTTTGTCTTCTGTGTTCCCCAGGTTCCTCTGTGGTCATCCTCTGTGTTTTCCTTGTTCCCTTGTGATTTTGGATTGATTCCTTATTTGTTATTATTACTAGTACCGCCTTCTATGTTCCCCCCCCCCCGGTCCTTTGTCATTTGTTGTCCCATGTTTGTCTCTGTTATTGTCTTCGGTGTCCCCCTTGGTCTTGTGTTCATGTCTCATATGCATCCCCTGTTCACCTATTGTTCCCAGTCCCTCATGTTCTCCCTACCCATAGCTGTGATGTTGTGCATGGGACATATTATGGTGTTACACAGGTGGTGACATCACCCAGGGTATAAGAGGGCTGTGCGGTAGAGGGGCGGTCTCTTGACCACCTCTCTGCCTAACAGGAGCGTCTGTATTTACACTGTGAGTTCTATAATAATGTCCTGTGTAGTTCAGCACTCACCTCATCATTGTCCCACGTTTTACGGACATAACATTTGGCGGCAAGGATAAAGTTATGGATGCTGGCGTGTCTTCTTTATGGCCGTTTTTGGAGTCTCCAGGAGAGCCTCCGGTGCCTTGGGTGAAGTGGTTCGCCGCTTTTCAGAACCATTTGGTGTCACTGAACCTGGGCGAATTGAAGAAGGTACTGTAGAGGACAGGCGATTTTGGTCCACAGTTTGGGTATGGAAGGACAACGTATCCTTGCCACCCTGGGGCCTAGCAATAGGTTTGACGATGTGGTTGAGCTAATGGCGTGACGTTTTTGCGTGCCTGCAAACGTCATCGTCAGGAGGATCCAGTTTCAGCAGCGCCACCAGCGGATCGGCAAGTCGGTGCAACACTATGTTGCGGACCTGCTGCATCTGGCTGGAGACTGCCAGGTTGGTGATTTAGAAGAAGAAATGGTCCGTGACAAGCTGACAGAGCACATGTTGTGCTCGTCAGCGCAGTCTAGACTGTTGACTCACTCCGGCAAATTGACTCTGGCCACGGCTGTGGAGATAGCTCAGCAGTGTGAGGCAGTGGACAAGCTATCACACGACCTCGGTGAGAGAGCTATGCTGTACCGCCATGACTCACAATCAATCAATCAGGCTGTGGATCCGGACAACAAAGATGAGGAATGCGCTGCAGCTGTAAAGATGAGGTCCGCCCCGGGATCTTCCAGATGTTCGGGTTGTGGGTCCAATAAGCATCAATATCAGGTTAGAAAGTGTCCGGCCAGAGGCAAAAGCTGTAGCAAGTGCGGACTCCTGCATCACTACATCATTTATCAGGGCCTGTAACAGGTTTGAGTGAGGGGAATGGCAATGTAAAGCAGACACCCCTGCTCCAACTCCCACAGTTATTCACACCGTATCTCCAGACACCAACGGCCATACGTATTGTGTGGTGGAACTGGACGGAGTGGAGGTACCATTACTGGTTGACACGGGCGCAATGAGGTCATTATTGAATTGGCCCACCATGAAGAGTTTCTTCCCGTACCATCAGCTAAGAGGTCATTTAAAGCCATTGTGCAGCTATGGAGGAAAAAGGCTGCCCATCGTGGGTTCAGTGGAGCTGACGGTCCAGTACAAGTTGGCAGTGGTTGCCAGCCTGAAATTTATAGTGACTGGCGGTAGTGAGAATGTGATGGGCTGCGACCTCTTTTATGGACTGGGGTTTTCCATCAGCGACGTCGATGAGGAGTGGTCAGGCTGTGGTTTGTGGGACCGACCAGTGCCACGAGTGGTAGATGATGAAGTATGGGACGAACCTTGGCCTAGCAGTCTGGAAGGTAGGCAGTACCAGGGCCATCGCGGGAGGGTTCCTGCGCCAGAGCCCAAGTTGCCCTAGCTGAGGGAACAGGGGGGCACCATGGGACACCTGTGATGGCGGATGGAGCCGAGTGGTTGACTCATACTGCTTTTGGAGTTCGGCTGGGAGGTACCGAGAAGCAGGGGGTCACAACGGCTCTGCCAGTGTCTGAAATGAAAGCAAGCAGGGCAGGACCAGCTGGCACGGTGAAACGACGTGCCACTCAGGAGCACTGGAAGCCGAGTCGGGTTCCTCTAGGGGTCGCTGATGTGGTCCGGCCAAGAGAGGAAGCCCATTCAAGAGGGGTTCACAAGAAGCGACGACAGGAGGACCAGGGGTGGCTGCAGGTGGTGGCTGTTTGGGAGAACGGTTACCTACAGCTATCTGATGGCACGTGGAGGCATCCAAACATAGAAAGGTTCTTGCAGTCACCACCAATGTTTCTGTTGACGTCCAGGCCTTTTTGAATTCCTGAGCTCACTACTGTGCTCTTTTTTCTCTGAATGTACCAAACTGTTGATTTGGCCACTCCTAACATTTCTACAATCTCTCTGATGGGTTTCTTCTTTTTTCAGCCTAAGGATGGTCTGTTTCACTTCCATATAGAGCTACTTTGACCACATGGTGTGAGTTCAGAGCAACAGTTTCCAAATGCACCTGGAATTAAATCAAGACCTTTTACCTGCTTGACTGATGATGGATTAATGAGGGAATAGCCCATGCAGCCCATGAAATAGCTTTTAAAACAATTGTCCAATTACTTTTGAGCCCCTGAAATGAGGAGTTTTTGTATAAAAATGGCTGCAGTTCCTAAACCGTAACTCCAATTTGGATGTGAATATGTTAAAATTAAAGCTGAGAGTCTGAGCTTTAAACCCATTGATTGTATAACTGTATCTTGAATATGTTTTGGAAAACGGCTGATATAACAAAACTTGAGTCAGTGTCCAAATATATATGCACTTAACTATATTTCTACACCAAGGACTTTCAGTTGAGAAAAATAATTTTCAACACTCCCTTTATTTGCACTTGGTGTGTGTATCAGGTGGCTGGTATTGTCAATATTACATTCAGAATTTCTACCAAGAGTAAAAATGAAAAAGTGCCTGTACTCCAACCTAGTGTGTATTGCTCCCATAAAGCACTGCCTACATTAACACATCAGCCGCTGCCCTGACATTCTGCTAGTCTTTAATGAGACAGGTGTGTTTGCAGCCCAAGTGCTAAGTGAATAAATGTTTACCCCATCATAGTTACTAGTATATTGTATCTGTCAACTTTAAATAAATAAAAATCATACTGGAAAGTTCTAAAACTAGCTAATATTCAAACATGTTGATTTATATTGTAAAGTCTGCCAATTAAACATGAAAACCAATGGATCTGATTTCGGCCATGGGGATTAAAACAGACCCGACTCACACAGCCAGCCTGGAAATGCATGTTTTGTAATTTGTACCCAAGTATGTCCGTTGTTATTAGACACTCAGACCAAAGTACAAAGACGTGTTCCTATGAGACATTTGACAATTCTGAAGTATGACTGATGTTCCAACACAAATCATCTGTGATGACAGAGGGCCTGTTAACTTCCAAACAAATACACTCTTTTAACATCCAACATACAGCGCTCCCAGACACACAAGTTGCAAAGAACAGCTTCCTAAGAGGAGAAAAACATGGTGGCAAAGAGGAGAAAAACATAGTGCCAAAAGGGAGGGGTGTTTCCATGGCGATGGGGGTGACAGAAGGAAAGGGGGGTCCGCCTCCTGACCCTCGTTGAGAGGGTGAATGACTGTCACTAAGCCGAGGCAAGACAGGCGGTAATCTCAATACTAAAGAGAGAATTGAGGGAGCCAGGGTGATCAGCAGCCATGTAAGCCCATCATGGCTGCGAGGCATGTGAGCGCCAGCGGTCAGTCAGAGGCACTTTACATTAGCATCAGAAAGACATTATGCTAATAACATCAAAGGCAGCAGCCTCTGCTTTTGTGTTTTCTGCACCAGCCCAATAAGGGCAAAGGAGGATTTTACATTTCAGCTGCCTTTTTAGCCCTAAACTCAAAGTGCGTCTGCATGAGGATTTTTTTAAAGTAATGCATTACACAAATGAAGCAGAAAGCCGGTCTAACAGTCCAAAAGCAAAGAAAATGAAAATCCCTCAAGTAGTATAATAAGCAAAGCAAAAAAAAAAAAAAAAAAAACGAAGATCAAGCTGACTTCACTGTAAAAGAGGGGATGAAAGTAAATCTGGAGGTGCAGAATACAAAATATCACATTTGGAAATTTCTTAAAGGATATTTCAACTAACATTTACAGTTCACCTAAAATTGAAAACATGAGTGATAACATTTTAAAAGTGTATTGTTTTGTCCATTTTCTCACATATGAGAAAAGTGGGTCATTCTTAGTTTCCTGTGTATTTGCTTGTTTAAGCAACAGTTATTTATTTAGCTATGTGATATACCTATATTCCATAAAGTCATCAGTCTTTACTGAAGTCATTATAAGTCATATAAGGTTATGAGCTCATCAAGTTAAAACACTAGACAAAATTTGAACTTTTTTATACCAAATACTGAAAGTGTGCTCTTCTTCTGGCCAAGTTATAAATGTTTCCATTGCTTTGTTTTACACAAGTGAACATATGGAACAATAGAACATGTGAGGAAGAGAGAGGAAAAAAGTCATACTTCACCTTCAATACAAACAAATTTAGGAAGACTAGTGTAATTTTCATTAAATTCCTGAATGCTGAGGATTCATGTTGACCGTGATGCTTATAACCCTGTAACCACATATTCATCATAACAGAAACAAACTAACCTCAACACTTGCTTCACCTTGTTTTTCTTTTCATATCAGACAAAGCGCAGTTATCTGACCTCTTGTATTGTGGGTGGATACACCCAAAGAGCAGTGAATTATTTGGCCTTTAAAATGATACGATATCTCAGCTAAGAAAAATAACTGCTAAGTGTAGTTCTTGTTTTTTAATTTTTTTTTTCATTTAGACCTTTTGTCATGAGACAAACAGTAACTGTACGTCTTGCTGCCTAGGACCTGCAGTTAGTTTTTTTTTTTTTTTTAAGGACAGTTAGTGGATTTATTCAGTGACTGTACAGGCAACAGATGACCTGATATTCACTCTCACATCAAGTGTCAGCCCTGTTGGATAACTGGAAACAAATATGACCATGTTCATGTACAAAATGGCAAAGAACATGGAGATACTCCAACTCCCTTACACCTTTACCTGAAGCTGGTCAACACTCATGCTCTTCAGGTTCAGGTTACTTTATTTGTACCTGTAGGTAGATTTGTTTTGCAGTCAGGCGACATCCTTTTAGACACATATTTACAAAACACAATTGCATTCAACATGAACACAAACACAGGCACACATGAAGCTGACTATAAACACGATAAAAGTACTCAAGGCTCCACCAATCAGGACAAGACAAAAAAAAACACTTTACTAACCTTGACTAACCTTTGCTCTAATACCAAGTGTACTTTGAATTAAATCTCTGCACTTTGTCCCACATGTTGACAGCTCCTGCAAGCCTTAATGAAATGTCTGGGACATATCTGGTCAAATTTTCTTTAATTATTCAACTCACCCTTGGCCAGGGGATTGTGGGTTCAATCCCAGCCCCCGACCAACAGTGATCTGTGCGGAGTTTGCATGTTCTCCCCGTGTCTGCATGGGTTTACGCCGGGATTTCTCCGGTTTCCTCCCACATGCCAAAAACATGCACGTTAGGTTAATTGGCATCAAACTGGGGATTCTAAATTGTCCTTAGGTATGACTGTGAGAGTGAATGGTTGTCTGTCTCTCTGTGTTGGCCCTGCGATGGACTGGCGATCTGTCCGGGGTGTACCCTGCCTCTCGCCCAAAAGATGCTGGGATAGGCTCCAGACCCCCCGCGACCCGAAAAGGATTAAGTGGAAGAAGCTGGATGGATGGATGGATGGATGGATATTTAATTATTGCAGCATCACTGTGAATCATATTTTGCAGCCTTATTGAGAATGGCTGCTTTCAGTGCATGTCTCTTAAATGCTGAAGAACTGCAGTTAACTCCACGTTCTTCTTGCATTGGTATTGTTAATCTTAGCTGGATAACTTGGGTAGCAAGCCAGAGCCAACCAGTGTTGGGCAAGTTACTAAAAATAGTAAGTAATTAGTTACTAGTTACTTCTTTTCAAAAGTAATTGAGTTACTTTACCAATTACTGCATGATTAAAGTAACTAGTTACTTGGAAAAGTAACTCGCATTACATTTAAATGCATACTTAAACCATCTTGCACACAGCAAGATAATTTAATTAATGGATTACATTATGGGCTTATTATTGTCAGGCTGAAAACAGACTATCCTACTTTGAGAGTTTTTATTGTGGGGAAAAAATCTGAAGAAAATCAACACAATATTGTCAGTAATTTCCTCATTTTGGAGTGAGAGTTGGCAACACTGCATAAATACTACCTTTTTTGTCCTCCTTCTGCAAAGATAGATATACTTTATTGATCCCATCACCATCATCATCATC
Organism: Pholidichthys leucotaenia; assembly: GCA_020510985.1. Taxonomy (NCBI): domain Eukaryota; kingdom Metazoa; phylum Chordata; class Actinopteri; order Cichliformes; family Pholidichthyidae; genus Pholidichthys; species Pholidichthys leucotaenia. The sequence continues at coordinate 177,021,291 of CM035839.1, read as the reverse complement.
ATTATAGCAGTCTCTCGGGGGCGACAATGACTGTTTCATTTAGGTCTGATCAGATTCCTCCATGCAGCTCTGTCCTTTGCCCTCCACTGCCAGGAACTCCTGACCTTGTTAACTCAGGCGATGTCCGAGCCGGTATGAGTTGCTTTCTGACTGACCATTTCATGAAACTTCTTGCAAAGTATTTGAGTACCGCTAGCTTTTGCTGGACTAGCAGCACATTCTTGGCAGATAGAGGTATTATCAGTGGCAAGGACAGGCCAAGACAAACTGACTCCAGTATCTGTTGCAGTGACTGACCAAATGATAGGTTTGTTTATCTCTGCTCTTTGTGTAGTGCATGTCACGATGCACCGACTGGCAAAAGTCCACCACAGACCTTGCAACAGATGTGCTAGAATTTAGGGGTTGATTAATAATAATAATAGCTAACCTCTTGCACTTCAGTGTACCGTGGGCGGACACGTCTCTGCGTCCTAGGGCGCATGAGGGCGTCCTAGGAGGCACTGGAAAAAAAAAAAAAAGCTGCATTTCCGTTCTTCCACTACAGACACAACCGTGAACAGAAACCCAAAGGAGTGCTTTGATTGGTTTAGATGTGATTGACCTCTCATTCGACTAATAAGATCGTTGAATTGCGTTTCTGAAACCTTGAAGAACCAATGACTGAAAACCTAGCAAGAAGGACCCGCCTACCAACGGCTGCGAATACAGCAAGCCAATTGAAGCACAGTAGTTCGAAAGCGTGCCTCCCTTGCAAAATCTGTTTTGTTTTAGCCGCTGGGTGACACACATGCTTTCGCCAGTCTTTTTTTCTTACTACTGTTCTTATTTGTTTTGAAAAATTGTTCGCCAAAACCGCAATCATGGAAGCGCAAAACCGCAATAATGGAATTATGGTTTGACCGGGTCACGTGACCAGAACCACGAGTCCGTAACAAGCGGACCAGCGTCATATTCGTCTGACAATGAGGAAGAGAAGTTCGCCAGCGACACTGCTGTTGTGGACAGGTAAGTGTTATAGGCTAAATTATTCTTTTTCCCTGAAAATTGTAATCAAAAATGACTTTTGACCGATCAGTAAATTACAACTGTGCGTAGTACACGGTTCGTGCGCCGCGTCCGGACCATGAACGCCCCCCCCCCCCGCTACTCTTCTGTAGCGGATTGCAGATATTATTGCAGATATTTTAGTACAACTGTGCGTAGTAGACCGTGGCGCACCGTGACCGTGGCGCACCGTGACCGCGGCGCACCGGGCGATGTCCGTCCTCTGTAGCGGGGGGTGGGGGTGGGTGGGAGTTATCTTCTACATTACAGATATTTTAGTATAATTTTTAGTGCACTGTAGGTTATTTTTTCTTGTAAAAAAAAGCCACACATTTTTTACGTGGCATGCTTCTTTGTGTGTGGGGGCTTGTTTGTTCGTTCATTCATTCATAAATGAATAAACAACCCCCCCCCCCACACACACACACAGCCCTGAGTGTCACCTTTCATTAGAGCCCAACATCAAACTTCTATATTGAATCATTCAAAAGTTACAGATGTTTTTCCAAACTGTGCCATTTGGCACAATTTGGCACAGTTCAAAAACGCCTGGGAGCAACCTGGGAAGAAAGCTGTGTAATATATTCACTTTTTGTGGTATTGTTACAAAATTTTGACCTCAGCTGGATAACACTTGGTTCTACATTTCTGTTGCATTTTCCAGCCCGGATCTGACAGCTGTGTGTTATTTGCAAGCATTTGTATCCAAAAAAAAACACCCAGGCGAAATTTATTTTCTTCAAGTTCAGTATATTTAGATGACTGTTACTCAGTGGCCGGAGCACTTAGAGAGGTTATGACTGTTTTGCCAAAAAATTCAAAGTGTTTTCTTTTAAATGAGACCAACCCCATGAAGATGCTGCAAAGGGTTTAAGAACAGCTTTTGATTTACTTTGGGTACGTTATTTTTTGGCGTTTTTAGGGAAATTGACCAGAGTGCAAGGGGTTAATACTGCTACTACTAATAGTAGTAGTAGTAATAATAACAACAAATTAAGTAGCAGCTTTTAAAGATTGTCTCCTGTATATGCAAGTGATTTTTAAAATGTTTTTCTTTCTCCTTGTCAACAGAATAAGACAAAGAATATTGAGCTAACATTTACAGTGTTTTAAAAGACAACAAATATTGAAAATTACTACATTTGTTCATTGAAAACAAAATATATGTTATATATACACACACAGTATGTGTATGTCTCAAGACCCAATACAGGTAAACACAAATCATGAGCAGAAATTAGCAGAGACATGGCAAAGGTTAATACAAAAAAGTGAGTGGCTGTGCAAAGGAATCATCTTCACTGTTGTCCTCATATTGTGTATACACCCCGTGTCCTCCGGGTCAAAATGACCCGTCTTCACTAAACCCCCAATATAAGCAGCTTAACTGAATTTGTAAAGCAAGAAATTTCTTTGTGTCTGTGTGTGTGCGTGTCTGCCACGTTTATAGGACATCATAGGATGGCCTATGATCTCTGCCTGATCATCATAGGACGTCCTATGAACTCAGGCATCATAGGACTTGCGATGCCGTCATAAAGATGTCTATATGACTTCATGTAGACATACTGTATGTGTCTTTATGATGTCATATTGACCATCACTCACAATGCCTAGACTAATGAGTCTTTATGATGTCATATGGCTCATAGATAAATGTGTCTTTATGATGTCATGATGTCATATAGACCATCACTTGCGATGCCTAGACTAATGTGTCTTTATGATGTTATTGTTGCTCAAGATGAAGAAACTAAGCAAGAAACTGCAAGTTTGTCTGTCACACATGTCTTGCTGGTCTTGACTCACAGTTATCAAATTGTAGCAGTCTTGAGTAGGTGTGAAAGACTTTGAGTGGCATTGTGGCTCGGAAAATTGGCCTTCCACTCTCTGCATCCCATAGACTAGCTGCAGCCTCACCTCGGGACCTGTATACACCTGCTAAGATTAGCAGCTCTAAGTAGGCCTGCAGGTCAGTCTCATCCATCTTTTTCCAGCTGTCTCCATATTTGTGAAAACCCTCCAGATTTGTCATCTCCAGGATTATTTTTTGTATTGCTGGTGTGATGAACAGGTAGAAAGTAGAGATAATGTCATGGGCATGAGAAACGGCATACCTTGTGGGTCCTGGGGTCATCTTTATGACATTTTGTTCTGCCTCCCTGCTGTGTTGGTGATATGCTGCCGAGGACCATGTTATTTTGCCGTTTTCTGAAAGGAAAATCTCTCTTTCAGCTTCAGGGTTTTCTTCTTCTTCTGAAGATGATTCATCATGCTCTGGGTTGTATTCCTACCCATCTTCTTCTTCTGATACATCCTCCACTTCCTCTTCTGAATCAGAGATGTCTTGCTGGACATCTGAAAAAATCAGCTCTATAGCCTGTTCAACGGTATAACACGCACTCATGGCTTCAGCACAGAGAGAAATCGGGGTACTGTCATCTGCAGCACCTTTATAACCTCTGGAAATCCACCTGTCTTGTCTTGTTTACATCTGCTATTGTGTTGTTTACGTCTGCTACTGATTGATCTGAGACAGAACTAAAACATTCTCACATTCTGTGGTGTGTAAATAACTCAGTGACCGTGATTTCAACTCAATTTGACTGTCGGGTCATTTTGACCCGAAGACGACCTTTATACCTTTTTTTGTACAGCTTACATGGAAATGTGAATAAAGGCAACAATTCTCTTATCCTAATGTTGGGGTCAATCTAGGAAAAGTCATAAAATTTTAAGTTGAAAAAATATTGTTTAGGGGGATTTTTTTTTGGTTTTTAACACAGTGGCGGGTCATTTTGACCCGAGGACAAGAGGAGGGTTAAAGTACCACTTTACACATCTACGTTACACTTATTTTAAGTATAGACTTAAAATTTGCCTTCATAACATTCCATATTACTTATTATAACTTAAAATGTTCCAGTTTACTTTTAAGATAGCAATAAACACAATGATGTCTGTTAGCATAGTGCAAGAGCTGTCAACAGGACTGTATCCAGCACCAATATGGCGCCTAAACTCGGCGTCAAATATTGGCCATTGTGGGCACTCTAGCCAATTATAGCGCTGTCGTTAGAACCCTTATTAATTTCGCCTTATCCTTGTTATTTTTTAATCATACATTTGAAATTTTCTATATAAAATTGAGCCCGTCTCTGATTTTTGAGTCATTTTAAGCTTTCCTCCTCAGAGATGTTTTTTTTTTTTCCAAATTCAAGTTTGTTTTTTGTTTGTTTTTTCTCTTAAATTTGCAGAGTTATAATTTTCATTTATTTTCTGGACTATTCAGACATTTTTCATGTAAATGTGCAACTTTTTCGTGCAAATTCAAGATTTCATATAAATTTGTTTACTTAATTTGTAAAATTAGTTAATTTAATGTGACTCCCAGTAAAAGCTTTGTGATTGTGTGGGTAAATTTTGGGAGGCGACAACACACGGTAAACCATTAACTCCTCCTTTCATTTAAATTCAGCACATCTGGTCACAACCTAGTGTACAAACTACACACCTGGAGAAAACTTTTTAAAGATCTAAAAGGAAGGATGTTTTAACCACTCAGGATATGGCACTATGTTGTTTGGGTTTTTTTTTTAATAATAGTACATGTCAATAATGTGTTGTAATTCTGTGTTTTGTAACCGCCCCGTTTAAACTTCAGGAGAAAAAAAAAATCATTACTTCCAGTCCTGGTCTGTCATGACAGTAGACAGCCAAATGACAGAAACACACACAACGTAATAGACAAAGGGATTATCCAAGGAAAGTAAAACTGCTAAAAAAGTTTATATACATCATTGATGAATAGATGGTGACCTGTATAAATACATGAATCATACCCGCTGTACAATGCAGAACTATCAGGTGCAGAGTGAAATGTGAGGTACCAATTAGACTGTAAGGTGCAGTATGGCAGCACTGTTATGACCAGAATTCAACATCAGAGTGAGTTATTGTACAGTGAAATGGCATGTGGCAGGAAAGATTTCCTGTACCTAACCGTTCGACAGTGAAGCTGTAGCAGTCTGCCAGAGAAAGTGCTCCACTGTCTGTCCAGTGTGTGGTGGAGGGGGTGATCAGGATTTTCCATGATGAATCGCATTTTGTTTAGTGTCCTCCTCTCCACCACAGTCTCAAAGGTCTCCAACCTGAGACCAATTACAGAGCCAGTCCTCTTGATAATCTTGCCGTCTGTTGGTGTCACTGGCTCTGACACTGCTACCCCAACAGACAGCAGTAAAGAGGATGGCGCTGGTGACAATGGTCTGGTAGAAAAGCTCCAGCATCTTGTTGCACACGTTGAAGGATCTCGCCTTCCTTAGGAAGTAGTCTGCTCATCCCGTTCTTGCGCACAGCACTGGTGTTGGATTTCCAGTCAAGCCCGTTGCTGATCATGACACTCCGGTATCTGAAGTCCTCAACCACCTCCACATCCTCCCCCCAATCTACAGTGGCTGAGAAGGCATCCTTTTCTTCCTGAAGTCAATCACCATCTCTCTGGTCTTGCTTACGTTCAGCCTCAGGTGATTCTGCTCTGTCCAGTCCACAAATTTGTCTACCAGTGCCTTCTACTCCCCCTCCTCTACACGTCAGACAAGACACTGCCCAGCCGGACAAACTGTGGTCTGCATGTCCGGTAGTCAGTAATCCTGGAGATCACAGAGCTGTCGACCCCCATCACCCGCAGCTTCTCACCCAGCAGCAGTGGCTGGATGCTGTTAAAGGCACTGGAGAAATCAAAGAATGTGATTCTCACAGTGTCTCCTCTGCCATCCAGGTGCAAATGAGCTTGTTGCAGCAGGTAGATGACAGTGTAGATGACAACAAAAGACTAATTACCTACAGTTGCCGGGAACTTCTAGGCATTGGCCGCCAACTTTACTCCGACATCTCCAGCACTTATTCCAGCAATCAATACCACATCCCTGAGGAGATCGCCAGACCTCCGAGCGCTCCATGGATTATCAGGCCCAGCAAGAGGTGCAGATGGTGCCAAGAGAGGAAGAAGAAACGAGGCTGCAGAGCTGACCTCCGTGCCCAGCTGCACAAACAACATACCAAAACAACAATACCTTCAATTTTCCTCACCAATGCCAGATCCCTCGCCAACAAAATGGATGAGCTGTGATCAGAGATCGCTTACATTCGCTACGTCCGGGACTATTGTATTCTGATTGCGACGAGTCTTGGCTCCACTCGCTTATCCCAGACGCCACTGTGGAATTACCCAGCCGAATTACACTTCGGTTCGACCACAATGCCAATTCTGGTAAGGGCAGAGGTGGTGGGCTCTGTGTTTTTGTGCTTCAGACTTGGTTTAATAACAGCAGAATAATTCAAAGCCACTGTTCACTGGATTTAGAGGCCATGTCCTTTCTGTGTAGGCCCTTCTATCTACCCCGTGAGCTTACGGCAGTAATTGTAGCAGCTGTTTATGTCCCTCCAGATGCTAGCATTAGCTTAGCACTCAGCCATCTCCAGCATATTGTTAGCAGGCAACAGAAATATCACCCCAACATAGTCCACATTATTGCAGAGGATTTTAACAAAGCATGCTTAAAGACTACTCCCCAAATTCCACCAACATGTTAAGCATCCCACAAGAGGGGAAAGAACACTGCATGATGTTTACAGCAACATTAAGCATGCCTGCAGAGCCACCCCCCTCCCTCACCTTGGACAGTCAGACCATCTCTCCCTGCTTCTAAAGCCCATTTTCCACTAGTACCTACTCAGCTCTACTCACCTCGACTCTACTTGGTTTGAAGGGTTTTCCATTAGTATCAGGTACCAGGTACTTTTTTGGGACCTACTTCAGTGAGGGTCCAACCATGCTGAGTCGAGCTGAAAATGTGACATCAACGGATTGCAGGCCACTGATTGGCCAGGGCGTAACATCAGTGGATGAGAAGTATGTCTTCACAAGATTCAAAACCGACATTTGTAAATTCGGCTGTAAGTTTTTATTTCTGTGATCATCAATGAAATAAATGGCTACACACAAATCAAAACTGTCACAAATCACTCACCATCTTCCTCTTTGAGCAGCCATCAGCTCAGAGACCTCTTTCCACCGGCACTGCGGCTGAAAAGTTCATAGGCTGAAAAGTTCATATAGTGGTCAAATTCGATCAGATGCGGTTATTTTTCAACAGTCTTCCCATCGGTGCGCACAGTTCCATCAGTGTTGCAGTGCTTGAATAATAAACATTTGGTCAAATTTGACAACTATGAACTTTTCAACCTATGAACTTTTCAGCCCCATCGGCCCTGCTGCAGCAGAGCAACCCGAAATGAAAGTATACCAAGGAGGTCTACAAGCTGATGGCTGCTCATGGGGAAGATGGTGAGTGTTTTGTGATTTTAAATATCTTTTATGTTAATTATCAGTGAAAATGTCAGCATGGAAAGAACACAACGGGATAACAGGCCGCCTTCCTGTAATTATCCCAACTCCACCCACTTGAGGTGGTACTCAGCTGAAATGGAAAACCAACCACACCATGTCGAGCTGAGTAGAGGTGAGTCGGGCTGAGTAGGTACTAGTGGACAAGGGGCTTAATACCTGCTTACACCCCCTGAGGAAGAGTCCCCCCCTCCAGGCAAACAAACAAAACATGGCCTGAAAATGCTCTCCCCCAGCTACAGGACTGCTTTAGCTGCACAGATTGGAACATCTTTGAACAGCAGAACCTGGACTATTACACTGAGTCTGTCCTTCTCTAAATTAAATGTGTGGAGTGTGTGGAGTGTGTCAAATAAGAGGCAGATCCATGGACAGATGGTTTATTACACACTTCACATCTCACAAGCACAGAACAGAATGAATGAACTCAACAAGCTCTCCTCTCTTCCCTCAAATCACTCTTCACACATTTCATGGCAATTGCTCATCACACAGCAAGACATTTACATTCCACTGCATTCAATCCCCTATGTACCTGACTACTTCCATCTATCTCGCCAGGAACTCCCTGGGCATTGTTCTCCCATGCTTATTCACTGTCTCTGTCTGAGGTGCTAAATAATCTGACTTCCCCCAGGTCCTATACCGCCCCCCCAGCATCTTAAGACAGAACATCAGTCCACACGCCGTTTCTGTTTCAGTCTCCTCCCATATCTGCTGTAACTGGGGTTAACCGCCTCCGTGGCGCTGCTGTGCCGGTGGGGGGCTGCTGGGAGTGTGTCTGACTGCGGGTGAGCCATGGCGAGTGGGGGGGGGGGACTTTGCTCTGTCCGTGTGGCTGCTCTGGTGAATCGTTTCCCTGGGGAGCTCTCCGTGGGGGTCTTCCACGCCGAGGGGCCCTAGCCAACAGCACTTGCTCGTCCGCCGCTACAAAGGCGGGTTTGAGTCTGTCTATGCCAATTTTCTCCTGTCTACCCCCCAAGTCTAGCAAAAAATGCTTATTCCCTGTTTCCAACACTCTGAACGGTCCATCACAGGGTGGGCGCAATGGAGGGCGGTGGGCGTCGTGTCTGACGAACACAAACTCCTCTGTATTCAAGATGGCGGAGTGAGTGGTCTCAGTCTTGCAGGCTCAGCTTAAATAAATTTTTTTAGTTGTGGTTCAGCCGGTCTGGATTCGGGGGTCAGACTCGATCTCTGTTTTTAAGAGTTGTTTTGCGCTCGCTGTGAGAATTGGACTTTTGGGACTGCCCTTATTCGTGAGTGAACTGATTGGCGTTTCTTTTCATGGTTCACTGCTACACTTTACCCGAAGTGTTTGCTAGGCTAATGCTATCACTATAGCTAACGCCATAGCTAGTCGTAGCACCTAGCATTGACACGGAGAAGCGACTCTGTCCCCGGTGATTGAGGCTCGCGGGAGGAACAAGCTGAGGCAGCAGTTGGACGGGAGCCGGATCGGAGCTCAAGTGCAGCGGTGGTGGGAGACGGGGACCAGTGGAGGACCACCGGGGCCCCAGCCAGAGTCGTAGCCCAGTTGCAGTGGCGGGGCTCAGCGGAGGAACTACTGAGGCAGACGGCGGTAGGTGGCGGGGCTCAGCGGAGGATCTACCGGGACCCCAGCTGGACAGAAGCAGGATCGGAGCTCGGCTACAGCGGCGGTGGGCGGCGGGACTCGGTGGAGGAGCTGCCAGTACCCCGGCTGGACAGGAGCTCGGTTACAGCAGCGGTAAGCAGCAGGACTAGCAGCGGAGGGGGCTAGCTGAGGCCCAGCTGGATTTGAGGTCGGTCGGATCGGATACCGGCGTCACCAGCACAGATTGTTTTACTATCCACAGGTCAGTAAAAATGCCACCAAAGAAGGTGGAAATGGAAGAGATCAAAAATTTCTGAACTTCTTGTCAGAAGAACTTACCAAAGTGGTTAGTCAGCAGGCTAAAATAATAGGGCTAATGGAAGAAGTCCGAGAATTAAAATTAACAATTAAGGAAAAAGGCAAAAAAATTGCAGACTTGGAGCGACGCGTTGAGGATCTTGAACAATATTCTCATATGGATGATCTAATTATAAGTGGACTAGACATTAAATATCAATTATATGCTCATGCTACAGCAGGATTGAGAGGTGAGGAGGCTCCCCTGGGCGAATCAGTCTCCCTGGAAAACCAGGTGCTTCAGTTCCTTGATAGTAGAAATATAAAGGTCGAAGCAAATGCAATTTCAGCCTGTCATGCTTTACCCAGAAAGGATAATAAAACAAAGAAATCAATCGTGATGTGCTTTGTGAACAGAAGAGTAAAGAATGACATACTGAGGCAGGCCAGAAAGCTACGAGGAACAGAAGTTTACCTAAATGAACATCTAACAAAAACTAATGCTGAAATAGCATGGCAAGCACAGATGCTGAAAAGACAAAATAAGATACAGGCAACATGGACAAGAAATTGTAGAGTTTGGATCAAACTAAATGGAACACCTGAGGAAGCAAAGAGTATAATAATCAGAGATGTTACTGACTTAAATAAATACAGATGAACACTGATTAAGAAAATTAAGAGACTATAGAAGTCCATATCCACACTCGGCAAGAATAGTTCTTTTGGCATACCATGTCAATGTACTTTAAAATAAATAAATAAATAAAATTAAAAAAACAAACAAAAAAACTTATGACTGACTTGAGTAGACATCAATTATCCCCAGTTGGAGGAAGTCATTTGACACTGAGTGAGGAAATTCAAACTCTGAAAATATGCCATTTTGCTGAACATAAACTACAAGAGATGGAAAATGATATTGATCCTGATAACCACTTTTCCAATAATATTCATAATCATTGTGAATATTACACTGAAAAGCAATTCAAAAGTCAAGTGCAACTAGATGGTAAACTATCAATAATACGCTTCAACAGCAGAAGTCTTAACAAAAACTTTCCACAGATTCAAGGACTATTTAAAACAGCTAGACAGAAAATTTACAGCTATCGCAGTCTCTGAAACTTGGCTTAATGAAGAGCAGGCTCCCCTGATGGCAATAGGGGGATATCAGATGTTTCATATTAACAGATCTCAAAAAAAGGGTGGTGGTGTTGCACTGTATATTGATGACCTGTATAGGTGTAAACTTGTAAATGGAATGTCCTTTGCACTATCAGGGATTTTGGAATGTGTTACTCTTGAGATTGACCAAGATAAAACAAAAAATCTAATTATAAGCTGTATATATAGAACACCGGAAACTTGCATTGAGACATTCAGAGATAAATTAGTCGAGCTGTACAATAATATTACTAGTAAGAAAATGGTAGTAATTTGTGGAGATTTCAATATTGATATACTAAATCCATATCAACAAAATGTAATTACAGAGTTCATGAATTCTCTTTACAGCATGAGTCTATATCCCACAATAACACATCCCAGTAGAATCACAGTTCACACTGCTACACTTATTGACAACCTGTTTGTTAATATTATTGATAAGAAAATAGAAAGTGGATTATTGATAAATGATATAAGTGACCATTTGCCAACCTTTGCACTTATCCATGGCCACACGGGGGCCAATACAGAAAAAATTTTAAAATCGTTCAGATACAAATCACAAAATGCAATCAGTTCTTTTAAAGAAGACTTGCTGAAGCAAGACTGGACAAAAGTCTATGTATCAGATGTAAATGAAGCCTATGACACATTTATGAACATTGTAACCACTCTTTATGAAAAAAATTGTCCATTAGTAAAGAAAAAGCTTAAACATAAATTTGCCGATAAGCCATGGTTAACCAAAGGATTACAAAAGGCGTGTAAAAAGAAAAATTTATTATATAAAGCTTTCCTAAAGAAAAGGACAAAAGAAGCAGAGCAGCGGTATAAAACATACAAAAATAAGTTAACATATATAATAAGATGTAGTAAAAGAGACTCGTCATCGGCCTCCGTCGGTCTATGATGACCATGGAAGAGAATCCTAAACGTCTACTCTGCTGGAACAGCACCGCCTGTGGCTGAACAGGCCAATGCGCACCGGTGTTCTACCTTCCAGCGTTGGGCGTTGGTAGGATTCAAGCCTGGGCAGGAAGATATGGAGGACAAGATGTTACCCATGCAGCATGTCCCCCCTCTCCACGTCACTGATGGATCCAAAAGAACAGCAGTGCTGCTATAGTTTGGCACCAACGCCGTCGCAGGAGCTGCCAGAACGATGTTGAGCACAACAGAGAACTGCCTTAGGGGCTCCGACTCCAGATTTTTCCTCAGGGTTGACTCCCGAAGCCTTTCCCGTGACCGGATGTGCCGCAAAGCAGCGGAGGTTTGAAATCAGGGTTTACCTTCCCCTAGATGGGCTACCTTCCCAGGTTGACGAGCCACCATCTACCCAAAGCATCTGGTTTTAAGGCGCCAGAGATCCGCCCTCGCCCCTTCTCCTATTAGTAAAAGCAGTTCCGCCGGGCTTAGAGACTAAACCACACGGGCAGGCTAGGAGTTGGACTTAGTTGTCAGAGGCTTTTCGAGACGCACACCATAAGGAGCATTTTATGAGCACTGGGAGCTTAACCCCAGTGCCACTCCTGGCTATGAAAAGTAAAAGAGACTATTACAGTAAAGAACTGGAGAAAAACAGAGACAATATTAAAAATACATGGACAATACTTAACAATATTCTTGAAAATAAAAACAGAAATACAAGCTACCCAACCAATTTTTCAAAAAATAATAAAACGACTCAGAGTGTGAATGCAGCTTCACCTGCAGATGAATTTAATAACTTTTTGTTAACATTGGTCCTAATTTGGCTCGAGAAATACCCATTATGGCACCCACAGGTGATACAATAAGCAAAAACACTGCTATAAAAGACTCCATTTTCATACAGAACATAGACGAGAGAGAGGTCATTGAAATTGTTAAATCGTTTAAAAGTAAAACATCTACGGACTGTGATGGTATTGACATGCTCTTAGAAAGGGCAGTGATGAACACAGGGAACACGGAGTGGGCTTCGCAGTGAAGAACACTTTGCTGAAGATGGTGGAACCGGGCAGCACTGGCTCTGCACGACTCCTCACCCTCCGCCTGAACACCACTGAAGGCCCAGTCACCCTCGTCAGTGTGTATGCCCCAACACAGACAGCCACACCAGAGGCAAAAGACGAGTTTTACGAGAATCTCGCAACAACTGTCAGGATCATCCCCAACTCTGAACAACTCATTCTCCTTGGAGACTTCAATGCCAGAGTGGGTGCTGACCACGACTCCTGGCCCTCCTGTTTTGGACCTTTTGGCATGGGCAGAATGAACGACAACGGACAGCAGCTGCTCGAGTTCTGCACATATCACGATCTGTGCATCACAAACTCGTTCTTCAAGACCAAGCCCCAACACAAGGTTTCCTGGCAACATCCGCGCTCAAAGCACTGGCACCAGCTAGACTTGATCCTGACCAGGTGCACCTCACTGAAGAACGTGCTAATCACCCGTTCGTTCCAGAGTGCAGATTGCGACACAGACCATTCATTGGTGTGTTGCAAGGTCAAGCTGCAGCTGAAGAAATTCCATCGTGCTAGACAACCTGGAAAGGCACGGATTGACACCAGCAAGATGGCCCAACCAGAACTTGTTGAGCAGTTTGCCTCCACCTTTGAGAAGGAACTTGGTGTACCACAAGGAGGAGAATCTGCAAAGCAGAAGTGGGAAGAGCTGCGAAACACCATCTACCGCACAGCCTTGGCTACCTTTGGGAGGAAGACCTCGAAGTCACAGGACTGGTTTGATGCCAAGTTGACGGAGATGACCCCCGTCATTGAAGCCAAGCGCTCAGCACTTGCTGAGTACAAGAAGTACCCAAACGAGAAGAATCTCCAGATTCTCAGGGCTGCGAGAAGCAAAGTTCAGCAGACTGCTCGGCGCTGTGCCAACGAGTACTGGACTCAGCTCAGCCAAGACATTCAAACCGCTGCCATAACAGGGAACATCCGTGGTATGTACGATGGCATCAAGAAAGCACTTGGTCCGGCTCAGAGCAAGACGGCCCCCCTCAAATCTTCCACTGGGGAGATGATCACAGAGAAGAACAAGCAGATGGAGAGATGGGTGGAACACTACTCCGACCTCTACTCTAGACAGAACACCGTGACACCGTCAGCCCTTGATGCCATCGACTGCCTGCCATCCATGGACGAACTTGACGCCGAGCCAACCATCGACAAACTCAGTAAGGCCATTGATAGCTTGGCCGCTGGCAAGGCACCCGGCAACGACGGCATACCCCCTGACCTGATCAAGCACTGCAAGACCGCCCTACTGCTGCCATTGCATGACGTCCTCTGCCAGTGCTGGAAGGAAGGTGCCGTACCACAGGACATGAGGGATGCCAAGATCATCACCCTCTACAAAAACAAAGGGGAGAGAAGCGACTGCAACAACTACAGGGGCATTTCCCTCCTCAGCGTTGTTGGCAAAGTCTACGCACGAGTTGTTCTCGTTCGTCTACAGAAGCTTGCCGAACGTGTCTACCCCGAGTCTCAGTGTGGCTTCCGCGCTGAGCGATCGACGGTAGACATGATATTCTCCATCCGCCAACTCCAGGAGAAATGCAGAGAACAGAACATGCCTCTGTACGTCGCCTTCATCGACCTCACCAAAGCGTTCGATCTGGTCAGCAGAGAGGGCCTTTTCAAGATCCTGCCAAAGATAGGATGCCCACCAAAGTTGCAAAGCCTCATCGAATCGTTTCACACCAACATGCAGGGGATAGTGCAGCATGATGGCAACGTCTCAGAGCCATTCAACATACGCAGCGGAGTGAAACAGGGCTGTGTACTTGCGCCAACCCTCTTTGGGATTTTCTTTGCTATGCTCCTGAGGCATGCCTTCAGCACAGCAACAGAGGGAATCTACCTGCACACAAGATCTGATGGCAGGCTTTTCAACCTCGCCCGCCTGAAAGCCAGAACCAAAGTACGCGAGGCTCTAATCAGAGACATGCTGTTCGCAGACGACGCTGCAGTCGCAACCCACACACAGCAGGAGCTTCAGACCCTGATGGACCGCTTCTCCCAGGCATGCAAGGACTTCGGGCTTACCATCAGCCTGAAGAAGACTAACGTCTTGACGCAAGGCACGGAAGCACCACCAACCATCACCATTGATGACTACAAGCTGGAGGTCGTGAATCAGTTCACGTACCTGGGGTCCACGATCACAACAACCTCTCCCTTGATACAGAGATCAACAAGAGGATTGGAAAATCAGCCTTCACACTCGCTCGCCTCACCACACGAGTGTGGGAGAATCCCAAACTCTCTGTCAAGACAAAGATGGCAGTGTACAACGCCTGCGTCATCAGCACACTGCTCTATGGGAGTGAGACATGGACAACATACGCCCGGCAGGAAAAGAGACTGAACTCCTTCCACTTGCGCTGCATTCGCCACATCCTGGACATATCCTGGCAGGACAAAGTGCCCAACACAGAAGTTCTGTCCCGCGCCAGCCTTCCCTCCATGTTCACTCTACTCAGGCAGCACAGGCTCCGCTGGCTAGGCCACGTTCACCGTATGGAGGATGGCAGAATCCCCAAAGACGTCCTCTATGGAGAACTGGCAACTGGCAGGAGAGACGTTGGCCGCCCACAGCTGCGCTTTAGAGACGTCTGCAAGAGAGACATGAAGGCCTTGGATATCAACACAGAGCACTGGGAGGACCTTGCAACGGACCGCTCCAAATGGAGAGGCACCCTGACCAGACAACTCAAGGTGGGTGAAGAGAGACTGACTGCTGCAGCAGATGAAAAAAGGACCCGCAGGAAGAACCGCCACAGACCCAGCAGCACGGAGACCACCCACAAGTGTGACCTGTGTGACAGGGACTGTCATTCGCGCATCGGCCTGTTCAGCCACAGGCGGTGCTGTTCCAGCAGAGTAGATGTTTAGGATTCTCTTCCATGGTCATCATAGACCGACGGAGGCCGACGAGCGAGAGTCAAAACTATTATTGAATGCTTAGTGAAACCACTGACATATATCTGTAACCTGTCTCTCCAAACAGGTATATTTCCCAATGCAATGAAAATAGCTAAAGTAATTCCGATATACAAGACGGGTGACAGAGGGGAACTTTCAAACTATAGACCAATTGTACTATTGCTGCAATTTTCCGATACTTGAAAAAATATTCTATGAGAGAATTGATAATTTCATACTGAATAATAATTTATTGTGTGAGCAGCAATATGGGTTCAGACACAAGAGGACAACTGCATTTGCTCTAATGGAATTTATAGAAAAAATATCAACTGCCGTTGAAAATAAAGAGTATTCAGTTGGGGTATTCCTGGATCTTAAAAAAGGATTTGATACAGTGGATCATAATTTATTATTAAAGAAACTACAAAATTGTGGTATTAGGGGGGTAGCACTGTCCTGGTTATGTAGTTACTTAAAGAATAGATATCAGTATGTACTGTATATGTTGGTAACAAAAACTCACAGTTACTGAAGGTTACTTGTGGAGTCCCACAGGGACGTTTTGGGGCCATGAATGAATGAATGAATGAATGAATTTATTTCGGATAGTACATTACAGGTTAAAAGAAACTGTATAATATAACAACAAGGTCAAATTAGACAAAGACTCCTTCTACTATACAATTCCACGTGAGTTATCCGAAATGGGTGATGGCTGAAGCCGCAGCTTATATTGCCCACCCATATTCCATCCAAGAATTCAAAGGAGAAAAAAGAGAAAACAAGACAAGAGCGATTACAATTTAAAACAAGGCTAAGACAAAATATGACTGAGAGAAAAAGAAAACTGAGCTAGTCTAAGTTAAGCGGTTACTATTCAAAAACAAATCTAAGACATAGTGTCACAGAGAAAAAAGAAAAACTAAGCTATAACACAACACAGGCTGGAAATGTCAATCCTTATGTGAGTTTACATGTCGTCTTGTAAATATGTTTGGAGTATTTCTTCCTTTAGTTTTTGTTTAAATTGTCCAAGCTTTGTACATGATTTTAATTCAGGTCCAAAATCGTTCCATAATCTGACACCTTGCACTGAAATACAATGTTGCTTGGTAGTTGTTCTCACTGTAGGCTTTTGAAATATACATGTTCCTCTGAAGTGATATCGTTTCTCCCTTGTTTGGAACAACTTTTGGATATTTGCGGGCAGTGATAGATTCTTCACTTTGAACATTATTATTGCGGTTTTAAAGTCGATCAGATCTTTCAACTTGAGAGTTTTTTGTTTAAGAAAAAGTGGGTTTGTTGGTTCCCTGTAAGCTGCTTTGTTGATTATTCTAATAGCTCTCTTTTGAAGCATAAAGAGTGGATATATGTTTGTTTTATATGTATTTCCCCATACTTCATTACAATATGTCATGTATGGGAGTATTAATGAATGATACAAGGTGTATAGTGTGGGTTGATTCAGCAAATTTTTCACTCTGTGTAATATTGCAATTGATTTGGATACTTTACCTTTTATATAATTAATATGTGGCTTCCAACACCGTTTGTTATCAATTATTACTCCAAGGAATTTAGTTTCGGATACCCTTTCAATCTCTACACCATTTACACTGAGTTTGGGTACTGGGTAGTTGTGATGGTTGTTAAAGACTATAAATTTTGTCTTGCTTAAATTGAGCGTTAATTTGTTTGAATCAAACCACAGTTTCAGCTTTCCTAATTCCTTTCCGAGTGTATCCAGAAGTTGTTCCAAGTTGTTTCCACTGCATAGCAGGTTAGTGTCATCAGCAAACAATATTAAGTCCATTTTTTCTGAAACTTTACATATATCATTTATATACATATTGAATAATAATGGTCCCAAAACTGAACCCTGTGGGACTCCACAGGTGACCTTCAGTAGCTCTGAGTTTTTGTTGTTAACACATACAAACTGATATCTATTCTTTAAGTAACTTCTTAACCAGGACAGTGCTACCCCTCTGATACCACAATTTTGTAGTTTCTTTAATAATAGATTGTGATCTACTGTATCAAATGCTTTTTTAAGATCCAGGAATACTCCAACTGAATACTCTTTATTTTCAATGGCTGTTGATATTTTTTCTGTAAATTCCATTAAGGCATATGCTGTTGTCCTTTTGTGTCTGAACCCATATTGCTGCTCACACAATAAATCATTCTTCAGTATGAAGTTGTCAATTCTCTCATAGAATATTTTTTCAAGTATCTTGGAAAATTGCGGTAATAGTGAAATTGGTCTGTAGTTGGAGAGTTCCCCTCTGTCGCCTGTCTTGTAAATCGGAATTACTTTAGCTATTTTCATTGCATTGGGAAATATACCTGATTGGAGAGACAGGTTACAGATATACGTCAGTGGTTTCACTATGCATTCGATAACAGTTTTGACTAGTAGCATATCAATACCATCGCAGTCAGTAGATGTTTTACTTTTGAACGATTTAACAATTTCAATGACCTCTCTTTCGTCTGTGTTCTTTATGAAGATGGAGTCTTTTACAGCAGTGTTATTGCATATTGTATCACCTGTTGGCACCGTAGTGGGTATTTCTCGGGCCAGTTTAGGTCCAATGTTAACAAAAAAAAAAATTGTTATTCATTGTTATTCAATATGTATATACTGTAAATGATATATGTAAAGTTTCAGAAAAAATGGATTTAATATTGTTTGCCGATGACACTAATTTATTATGCAGTGGAAGCAATTTGGAACAACTTTTGGATACACTCAGAAAGGAATTAGGAAAGCTTAAACTGTGGTTTGATTCAAACAAATTAACGCTCAATTTAAGTAAGACAAAATTTAGTTTTTAACAACCATCACAACAACTTAGTACCTAAACTCAGTGTAAATGGTGTAGAGATTGAAAGGGTATCCGAAACTAAATTTCTTGGTGTAATAATTGATAATAAACTGTGTTGGAAGTCACATATTAATTATATTAAAGGTAAAATATCCAAATCAATTGCAATACTACACAGAGTGAAATATTTGCTGAATCAACCCACACTATATACCTTGTATCATTCATTAATACTCCCATACATGACATATTGTACTGAAGTATGGGGAAATACATATAAAACAAACATATATCCAGTCTTTATGCTTCAGAAGAGAGCTATTAGAATAATAAACAAAGCTGCCTACAGGGAACCAACAAACCCACTTTTTCTTAAATTAAAGCTCTCAAGTTGAAAGATCTGGTTGACTTTAAAACTGCAGTAATAATGTTTAAAGTGAAGAATCTATCACTGCCCGCAAATATCCAAAAGCTGTTCCAAATAAGGGAGAAACAATATCATTTCAGAGGAGCATGTATATTTCAAAAACCTTCAGTGAGAACTACCACCAAGCAACACTGTGTTTCAGTGCAAGGAGTCAGATTATGGAACGATTTTGGACCTGAATTAAAATCATGTACAACGCTTGGACAATTTAAACAAAAACTAAAGGAAGAAATACTCCAAACATATATACAAGATGACATATAAAATCACATAAGGATTGTCATATCCAGTCTGCATTGTGTTGCTGCCTAGTTTTTTTTTGTCACATTTTGTCTTAGCTTTGTTCTAAATTGTAATCGCTCTTGTTTTGTTTTTCTTTTGAATTCTTGGATAGAATATGGGTGGGCAATATAAGCTGCGGCTTCAGCCATCACCCATTTCGGATAACTTATGTTGAACTGTATAATCAGAGGAGTTGTTGTCTAATTTGACTTTGTTGGATTTTCTTCCCCCTTTGTTATATTATTCTGTTTCTTTTAATCTGTACTTTTAATCTATCCAAAATAAAGATTGATTGATTGATTGATTGAAAAAAAAAAGAATGCTGTGTAGAAAATGGGAGTCACCAAACACATCTGGGTCTTTCCAAAGCATAAATCCTGGATGATCAGTAAGGTCCAAGTTCTGGTCAGAGCTCGAAACTCAGCCTTCAGGCAGAGGGACAGCTCTCTGTACAGCACTGCCAGACCCAACCTGAGAAGAGGCATAAAACACACTAAGAACGCCTACAGGAGGAAAGTGGAGAGCTTCCTCACAGACAACAACCCCAGACAGATGTAGTAGAGAGGCATCCAGGCCCTCACCAACTACAGAGCCCAGCCCCCTCCCCCACCCCCAACATCGGACAGTAGCCTCACTCTGGCAGAGGAGCTTAACAGCTTCTTTGCCTGGTTTGAGGTCACCCCCCCCCCCCAACTCGTCCTCCCCTCCTCCCATCTATCCATCCATCCATCCATCTTCTACCGCTTTTCCGGAGGTCCGGGTCGCGGAGGCAGCAGTTCAAGCAGAGAAGCCCAGACTTCCCTCTCCCCAGCCACCTGCTCCAGCTCTTCAGAGGGGATACCAAGGCGTTCCCAGACTAGCTGGGAGACATAGTCTCTCCACCGAGTCCTGGGTCTGCCCCGGGGTCTCCTCCCAGTGGGACGTGCCTGAAACACCTCAAGTGGGAGACGTCCAGGAGGCATCCTAATCAGATGCCCATACCACCTCAACTGACTCCTTTCAATGTGGAGGAGCAGCGGTTCTACTCTGAGCCTCTCCCGGATGACTGAGCTCCTCACCCTATCTCTGAGGGTGAGTCCAGCAATCCTACGGAGAAAGCTCATTTCAGCCGCTTGTATCCGCGATCTCGTTCTTTCGGTCATTACCCAAAGCTCGTGACCATAGGTGAGAGTAGGAACGTAGATTGACTGGTAAATCGACAGCTTTGCCTCCTCCCATCTCTCCCCTTGAAAAAAACAAAGAACCCATATTGGACTTCAGAAAGAAATGACAGGACCCCCCCCCACCCCCCAAATGGTGATGGCATGGAATTCATCCCCACCTTCAGGTTCCTGGGCACCCACATCTCCTCTGACCTCTCCTGGACTGTCACCACTAAGGCCTTGGTGAAGAAAACCCAGCAGCAGCTGCATTTCCTCCGTGTCCTGAGGAAGAATCAGAATCAGAATCAGAATCAGAATCAGGTTTATTGCCATTGTTCATGTGATACACAAACTAGGAATTTGTCTCGGTGCCATGCTGCAACATTAAAAACATAATGAGAAAAAGGGATAAACTAAAAAACTAAAGGACTAGAAACGTGCAATAAGTGTAGAAAAATAAGTAGTAATAAGTAATAATAATAATAATACTAGTAATAATGAGTAGTACTAGTCAAGGCAGTTTAAAAAATTAGCATGTAGCAGATAATGTGAAGTACCACATAGTGCAGTCAATAATGCAACAGAAAAACAGTGATGAATGACATGAGTCTGGTTGAGCTGCTGTACATAGTGCACGAGAGTCAAAAGTCACTTAGTGTTCAGCAGTCTGATGGCAGAGGGGAAAAAGCTGTTCATGTGCCGAGAGGTTTTAGTCCGAATGGACCGAAGCCTTCTACCTGAGGGGAGGGGGGGCAAACAGCACGTGACCAGGATGTGAAGGATCGGCTATGATCCGGCCAGCACGCCTCCGGGTCCTGGAGATGTACAGGTCCTGGAGAGATGGGAGCTTGCAGCCTATCACCTTCTCAGCAGTGCGCACGACGCGCTGCAGCCTTAGTCTGTCCCTGGCAGTGGCTCCTGCGTACCACACAGTTATGGAGGAGGTGAGGATGGACTCGATGATGGCCGTGTAGAACTGCACTAACATCTTGGTGGGTAGCTTGAAGAACAACCTGTACCAGAAGCTGCTGCTGGCCTTGTACCACTGCTCAGTGGAAAGCGTGCTCACTTACTGTCTGGGTGTGTGGTACGCCGGCTCCAAAGCCGAGAACAGGAAGGCTGTGCAGAGGGTCATCAACACCGCCCCAAAAAAATAATCGGCAGCCCTCTGCCCTCCCTGGAGGACATCTCCAGATAATCCTGTCTCAGAAGGATCAAGGCAATCACATGAGACCCCTCACATCCCGCCCACCCCGTTTGACCTGCTTCCCTCTGGACGACGGTTCAGATGAATCAGGTCCCACACCTCCAGACTGACAAACAGTTTCTTCCCCTGGGCCATCCGGACTGCAAACAGTCAGAGCCCCCACCCTCCTCCCTCCAAATGCTCACATGCACAGAACTGAGGACCTTTTTAATTATCAATTATCCTCCTGTCTCAGAAAGATCAAGGCCATCGCAGGCGACTCCTCACATCCTGCCCACCACCTGTTCGGCATGCTTCCCTCTGGACGACAATTCAGATCAATCAGATCCCACACCTCCAGACTGACTGGGCCATCCGAACTGCAAACAGTCAGAGGCCCCACCCTCCTCCCTCCAAATGCTCACATGCACAGAACTGAGGACCTTTTTAATTATCACAATAACACACCTGTCTTTGCACTCCGCACTTTCATGTATATTGACCCATCCGTGAAACCACTACAATGTATATTCTCCATAATCCTTGGGCCATTTTACTCAATTGTGTGTTCAATTGTGTGTTCCGCACTCTGCACTCTTATGAACATAGTTCCATCCATGAAGCCAAAACCATAATCTTCTTCTTTTGGCTGCTCCCTTTAGGGGTCACCACAGCGGCTCATCTGTCTCCATCTCACCTTAACCCTTGCCTCTTCCTCTGTAACAACAACTCTCTCCATGTCCTCCTCCACTACATCCATGAATCTTCTCTGTGGTCTTCCTCTTCTTCTCCTGCTGGGAAGCTCCATCTTCAACATCCTTTTTTCCATTATATCCACTGTCCCTCCTCTGCACATGTCCAAACCATCTCAGCCTTGCCTCTCTTACTTCATCTCCAAACAGCTAAACCTGAGCTGTCCCTCTGATATACTCATTTCTAATCTTGGCCCTCCTAGTCACTCCCAGTGAAAGTCTTAGCATCTTCAACTCTACCACCTCCAGCTCCACCTCCTGTCACGCTACCGTCTCCAAACCATACATCATCGCAGGTCTCACTGTCGTCTTGTAAATCTTCCCTTTCACGCTTGCTGCTATCTTCTGTCACAAATCACCCCTGACACTAATCTCCACCCACTCCACTCTGCCTGCACTCTCTTCTTCACCTCGCTTGTGCATTTTCCAATGCTTTGAATGGTTGACCCCAGGTATTTAAACTCATCTACTTTCACTACCTCTACTCCTTCCATCTTCACCATTATACCTGCATCCCTCTCATTCACACTCATGTATTATGTCTTGCTTCCAATGTCTTTCATTCCTCTTCTCTCCAGAGAATACCTCCACCTCTCCAGGTTCTCTTCCATCTGCTCCCTATTCTCACTACAAATCACAATGTCGTCAGCAAGCATCATGGTACACGGAGATTCCTGCCTGACCTCGTCTGTCAGCCTGTCCATCACCATGACAAACAAGAAGGGGCTCAGAACCAATCCCTGATGTAACCCCACCCACACCTTGAGCCCATCCGTCACTCCTACAGCACATTTCACCACTGTCTCACTGTCCTCATACATGTCCTACACAACCCTCACATACTTCTCTACCACTCCTGACTTTCTCATACAGTACCACACTTCCTCTCTTGGCACCCTATCATATGTTTTCTCTAGATCCACAAATGCACAGTGCAACCCCTTCTGACCTTCTCTATACTTCTCCATCAGCACTCTTAGAGCAAACATTGCATCTGTAGTACTCTTTTTTTTTTTTTTTGGCTTGAAACTGTACTGCAGTTCACTGATTGTCACCTCTCCTCTTAACCTGGCTTCAGCAGCTCTTTCCCATGTCTTCATAGTGTGGCTTATCAACTTTATGCCTCTGTAGTTACTACAGCTCTGAGCATCACCTTTGTTTTTGAAAACTGGTGCCAAAACACTTTTCCACTCCTCAGGCATCCGTCGCTCTCCAAGATTGTGTTAAACAATCTGGTTAAAAAGTCCACTGTTATCTCTCCTTAACATCTCCATACCTCCACTGGTATGTCATCTGGACCAACCGCATTTCCAGTCTTCATCCTCTTCAAAGCTGCCCTTACTTCCACCTTGCTAATCCTCAGGACTTCCTTGTTCACCATCTTTCTTTCATCCATCATCCTCTTGCTTTCATTTTCTTTATTCATCAGCTCTTCAAAGTACTCCTTCCACCTTATCAACACTCTCATCATTTGTTAGTACTTTACCATTTCTGTCCTTAATCAACCTAACCTGCTGCACATCTTTTCCAGCTTGATCTCTTTTTCTAGCCAATCATTACAAGTCCTTTTCTCCTTCCTTAGTGATTAGCCTCTCATACAACTCACTATATGCCTTTTTCCTTTGCCTTTGCCACCTCTCTCTTTGCCATGCACCTAGATTCCAAATACTCATGTCTACTTTCTTCATCTCCCTATCATACTTTTTCTTTGCCAACCTCTTCCTTTGAATACTTTCCTGTACCTCCTTCATTCCACCACCAAGTCTCCTTGTCTTCCTTCCCCTGTCCACTGGACACATCACATACACTTCAACCTGTTTCCCTCAATACTTTTGCTGCACTTTCCCAGTCATCTGGTAATTCTTCCCTACCACCCAGAGCCTGTATCAACCCTGTTGATTAACAGCACCGGTGGCAGTCGTCGTTAACCCGGGCCTCGACCGATCCAGTATGAAAGTCTCATTCGTCATGATCCGCATGTTTTATTTAGCAAAGGTTTTACGTCGGCTGACACTCCTGATACAACCCTCCCCATTTACCCGGACTTGGGACCAGCATGAGGAGTACACTAGTTTGTGCACACCCTGTGGTTGTGCACCATGCCTGTGTATATTTCCAGAATTGTGAGCTATTTTTATTTTAGTTGTGTGCTTAATTGTGTGTTCTGTAACTGTGTTTTTATCTAATCCTTCTCTCTTACTTTATTATGCAGTAGCTTGGCGGAGCACCCACAATTTCGTTGTACGGTACAACTGTACAATGACAAAGCCTATTCTATTCTATAAAGCTGTCCATGTTTATCTTACTTTTATGATATGGATTTAATCCGATGTGCAGTGATCCAAAGAAAATGCCCATTATCCACAATCCAAATGTCTGCTGTGACAGAGACATGATCCAGTCCCTCAAATTCCTTTTGGAGATCAAAATCCAGTTTTTGAATAATCTTTATCCAGGTAGCAAGTAAATGTGTTTTAACTTCAGTAGATCAGTCTCCGCTGTCTGATGGAAAGTCACTGTTTATATCATGTCTTCAGTCTGTAACAACGTATCTGGTAATGAGTTGGTTTAATTCTTGCTGGGTCACAAACTGCCCAGATGCGTACTTGTCCTTGAAATCCAGCCGTGGTTGTTGAGACAAGAGTATTTCCACTTTACATCCAGCCATGGCTGTTCAGATAGCATAGATCCACTAACAGGGTGTTAGTATAGCTAGCCTTTACTTAGCAAGAGCTGTTGGAGCTTTGTTGTTGTTTTCAAGCACTTCTGAAGATTGCAGTAGGTCTCAACCAGCACTTTAGCTTGCAACCCACCAATATGCTTTTGTCCTTAACCATGACAAAGTAAAAATTAATCTATTTCCTCAAAAACAAAGTAGCTCAAAACAACACAATGGAGAAACAGGGTGTAACCAAAATAATTTCATATAATGTAAAAGGGATCCTGAATCCAGTTAAAAGATCCAAGATTCTAGGCAAAATGAAAAAAGACAAAGCAGGAATAATACTTTTACAAGAAACCCACCTAACAGACGTGGAACACAATAAACTCAGTAGACAAGGGTTTAAAATGATCTCTTCATCTTCATATAAATCAGGGAGGAGGAGGGGAGTAGCGACATTGATATCAACCAAAATTACATTTGAAAAAAAATCAGAACACAAAGATAAAGAAGGGAGATACAGTTTGGTAACTGGGCGGCTAGAGGGAGAAGATATCACCCTGCTGAATGTGTATGCTCCCCCAGGGGCTAACTGGAAATTTTATAAAAATGTATTCGACCTAATGATAACTAAAGCTCAAGGTTTAGTGATATGTGGTGGGGACTTCAATCTTAGACTGAATCCATACTGGGATGCTTCTGGTAATTCCCCACATCAAAATAACACCCAAAACAGGAAGACTCGGATGCTACTAAAAGAAATGGGAATCTGTGATGTGTGGAGGGAACTCAACCCCAGTGTAAAAGACTATACATTTTACTCAACTCCACATTCATCTTACTCAAGGATTGACTATTTTTTTATGTTTAATAGAGACATTGGTAGAGTAAAAACATGTAAAATAGGACTGATGGATCTCTCCGACCACAGTCCGATCTACATGGACTTAAATATCCAAAAATACACAAATAATACATTTTCTTGGAGGTTAAATTCAAATGTCCTGAAAGGACCATTGAAAGATGAATTGGAGTCAGATATTCTCAGATATTTGGAAGATAACGATAATGGAGAAGTATCCCCTTTAATACTGTGGGATGCATGTAAAGCTGTAATAAGAGGAAAGATTATTGCAAAACTGGCAACCCAAAAGAAACTAAGACAAGAAAAACTATCCACATTAGAGTCAGAACTTAGGAACCTAGAAAAAGAACACAAAGGCAACACTCATTCTACTGACTCGCTCAAGATTAAGGAAATTAAAAACCAAATAAATGAGATCTACACAATAGAAATCCAGAAGAAACTTACATTTCTGAAACAAAAATACTATGAAGCAGGCAGTAAATCGGCAAAATTGCTAGCCTATAAATTGAGGAAACATCAAACAGAAAGAGCAATCTACAAAATCAGAGACCCAGTATCAAAGGAAATAAAATTCAGAATTCAGGATATTCTTAAAAACTTCGAGAATTACTATAAGAACTTATACTCCCACAAAAAACATAAAAACGCATCCGAGGCATTCCTAAACACATTAAACCTTCCCCAACTTACGGAGTCACAAAATAAAACACTACTGTCAGAAATACATTCTAAAGAATTGGAAAAAGCAATTATGAAACTTAAAGCTAACAAATCCCCAGGAGCTGATGGCTATACAGCAGAGTGGTACAAAACCTTTAAACAGCAACTATCTCCTCTCCTCCTGAAAACATTTAATTATGTCCTCCACACAGGGGAAATCCCCCCCTCCTGGAGAGAAGGGGTCATTGCAGTTATACCTAAACCTGAAAAGGATAAACTAGAGTGCTCCAACTACAGACCAATCAGTGTACTAAATCAGGACTATAAGCTTTTTACCATTATCCTTGCCAAAAGGTTAGAGAATATACTGACAGACCTAATTCATTTAGACCAAACAGGTTTTATAAGACAAAGACAGACACAAGACAACATTCGACGCACTTTACACATAATTCATCATATAAAAAAATATAACTTAAATGCAGTCATATTAGGATTAGATGCTGAAAAAGCATTCGATTCGGTTGACTGGTCTTTTCTATACAGAATCTTATCCAGTTTCAATTTTCATAACAACTTCATTAGAACTATACAGGCATTATATAAAAAACCAACAGCTAAAATAAGGATTAACGGTAATTTATCATCATCTTTTGAACTGGAAAGAGGATGTCGTCAGGGCTGCCCCCTGTCTCCACTGCTCTTTGCAATCTTCATAGAACCTCTGAGCCAATGGATAAGACAAAACCAAAAAATTCAAGGTATTACACTTGGTCAGAAGGAACATAAAATAGCACTCTTTGCTGATGACATTTTAATATACCTAGGGCAGCCGGACACTTCTTTACCAGAACTAACCTCAGTTTTTTCAGAGTATGGAGATTTATCGGGGTACAAATTAAATATGCATAAAACCCAAGTTTTAACATTCAACTATGACCCAAATCATTATTCACTAAGCAAACTCAAAACTAACTGGGAGTCGGAATCTATGAAATATCTGGGGGTCAATATCCCGAAACAACTCAACAAAATTATATCACTAAACTATGATCCACTGGTGACAAAAATAAAATCTGACCTAGCAAGATGGAATATGATACCATTCTTGGGTATTGCACAAAGAATTGAAGCAGTCAAAATGAATATACTTCCACGTCTTCTATACCTTTTCCAAACAATACCGGTAGAACCTCCCAAAAAAACATGGCAGGAGCTGGACAGAAGGATCTCAAGATTCATATGGCAGGGCAAGAGACCTAGAATCAGATATAGAACCCTACAGCTAAACAAAGACAAAGGTGGGCTCGCGCTGCCAAATATCAGGGACTACTTTAAAGCCGCACAAATTAAAACTTTAGTAGAGATATGTAACCCAGTCTACTCTGCACAATGGAAGGAGATCGAATGCCAAATAACAAGTGACATCCCCCTACAGGCGATAATAGGGAACAATGTCTTACCTAAGCTTTTGAATAACACTAACCCGTGGATAGAGACCCCGCTAAAAATTTGGTTTAAGATAGTCAGAGAGAATCAAACTAAAGAGCCCTATCGACTTCTGCAATGGATCGCCTATGATCAGGACTTTACTCCTAATAAAACAGACACCAGATTTAAAAAGTGGAAGGAGAAGGGGCTGATAAAATATTACGATTTTTTTAAAGGGCAAATCTTAAGAAGTTTTGAAGATTTGAAAAAACAAGGCCTAATAAATCAAGACCTTTACAGGTTCTTCCAGCTTAGACACCACATAAACAATATACTTAAAAAGGAGGTTTTGGAAAGGGCCCAGTCAGGTGTTCTGAAGGTCTTCTTAATGGCATATAAAGGGATCCCAGGGATCAGATACATTTCTAAAATATACCAAGGTCTTCAAGACTTAAAAGGAGACAACACATCTTATATAAAAGAGAGATGGGAAAAAGAGGGGAATTTCACTTTACATCTGGAAATATGGGAAAAGCTAAATAAACAGCAATGGAAAAGTACCTCATCCCTGCAGTGGAGAGAATTTGGATGGAAAAACTTGGCAAGATTTTTCAGAACACCTGCACAAATCAAATTTACCCATAAGGGATTGAACTGTTGGCGCTTGTGTGGTGAAAAGACTGCAAATCATTTTCATGTGTTTTGGTCATGCCCAGTTATCCACCAATATTGGACCAATGTACAGACAATATTGGGGAAAATATTCAAAATTACAGTTCCCTTTTCTTTTGTAACTTTGTATTTGGGTTTACTACCGGACTCACTGGAAAGACGAGGAGAAAAATACTTATTCAATGTTTTAATATTGGCAAGCAAAAAAGCTCTAACTAAAAAATGGATGTTGAAGGACTGTCCTACACCTGAAGATTGGACTAACGTGATCCAAGACATTTACTCGATGGAAAAGTTGACATTCGCACTGAGACAGGACATGGATGGGTTCATGAACTTTTGGCAACCCTGGACCGCATATGTGTCTTCCATTAGATCTAATCTTTGACAAATACCATTTCAATAATGGTTCTGCTCTTTGTTCCAATGCTACTCAGATGCTCTTTTATCTTTATTTACTTACTTTTTCTTCTTGTTTGTTTTTTACTGGTTTGTTTGGGGTTTTTTTTGTTTTTTGTTTTGTTTTTTTTTTCTCTTTAATTTCACTTTTTCTTTCACTTTAAAAAAAAAAAAAAAAATAAGGGGTGTTGTAAGAATTAATCTTCCAATGTTGTCAGATATCAGAAAATAAGGGAACATATGATGAAAATGTAAACACTGCATTGCTGTAACGACCTGTATACCCTTTACAAAAACTTAAATAAAAAAAAACAAAGTAGCTTCATCTTTTCCTCCGCTTGGTAGTGAAGACTCGGCTCTCTGCAACAGGTCACATTGACTAACAGCTCATTTTAGCTATGGTAGGGTCAGTATTCATTTATTTGCACTAAAAGTATCTATCCATATTAATAAAATGAGTAACACATCTGATCAAATTTCAGGTTCAGGTTATTTCATTTGTACCCGTAGGTAGATTTGTTTTGCAGTCAGGTGACATCCATATGTTGCCGGGAAATAACACACACTGAACAACAAATGTATTTTATGGGTTTTATCTGATATATAGAAAATAAAGAGCAGCACGCTTCAGAATGAAAAGATTTACAAAAATTTTTAAATGTAAATAAAATAAAATGAAATGTACAAAATGTCTCTTTGTATATAACTCTCACGTTTGTGTTACAGTCTGTACTGCCTCAAACACACAGGAGGCGGATCTTAAACAAAATGGTGGGTTACTAACAAAGAAAAATACAATCTGATAAAATGCTCAGTAAACTAATGACCCCAAATAAGTCCGTACAAACGGTAGTGGTGATAAACATACACACGACGCCACACCAGCGCGTGATCACTGACTGATCTTCACAGGACACCCGAGTCTCCCAACGTTTCTTTATGAAGATTATTCCTCGTCTTGCTTGCTTTTCAAATCCGGTCTCCTGAACTGTTTTCCCAACCGAAAAAAACCCAGATATTCAAAATCCTCTACCTGGCATATCCCGCCCACACCCTGAAGTCACTTCCTGTTGAGTCAAGTTCAAATCAAAATATTTAAACGCAAATCAAATCAACAAAGATCCATAAATATGACCCGGTTACATTCTCCCCTGCTTACAAGTCAACGGCCTCGGTGACTACAAATGAGTTTTTGATTTCCCTCACAGCTTCTCTAAACAAGACCGTGCCTAAGTTTGCAAAAATCTGAGCGATTATAGCTGAAGAACTGGGATCCAAAACTGACTTTGGCTCATAGTACGGGTTTGAGTGCTGGCCTGCTGTTGACCTTTGACTCCTGCGGGGAAAGGGAACAGGTTCAGGCATGGCTTCATCTTCTGTATCAGTCCGTGTTTCTTGTGAGTCTACCTCAGATTCTGGTTCAGGAAATTCATCATCCTGCTCTGACTCACCATTGATGCTACCTTCTGCACTATTCTCACTGCTAGGGATCCTGACCTGACCATCAGTGTGAGCAGGGTTACGGATGGGACTAAGAGCCCTCACTTCTTCCAAAACTAAACCATCGGTAGGGTCCTCTGAATTTAAACTGTCCTCCGGCGGGGACTCTGGGGACTTTCTAAGACACTGGCTACTCGGTCGTGACCTGAAGACGGGTGGGGACACACATGGTCTGATGTCAACTCTGTTAACTCTTTTTGTCGGTCCTCCTTCTACAGGTTCTACCGTGTATGTAGTTCCTTGAATCTGCACCACACGGTGGGGAATGGGTTTCCAAGCATCTTGAATTTTGTTTCTGCCTGGGGGCCGGTTTCTGACATACACAATCTGACCTAGCTCAATAGGGGGACAGTACACCTTCTCGTTATGCATTGAAATGCGTTCAGCAGCTTTCTGTTCACAGTACTCTTTGGCCCTGGCATGAGCATCATTCAGACGCCTTTGGTGGATCGCCAGCCAGTCATGACTGGGCTCTACAGTGGACTCCTGTCCTAAAAGGGCATCAACAGGAAGGTGTGGGTCCACACCAAACAGAAGGTAGTAAGGGGAGTAGCCTGTTGTTGAATGCGGGGTAACATTGTACGCATAGACTAACTCTGGCACATACTCTGGCCATCTGCGTTTTTTCTCAGGCGGGAGGGTGCGCAAGAGTTCATGCAACGTCCTATTAAAACGTTCACATTGGGCATTCCCAGTAGGATGATGGGGGGTTGTACGACTTTTTTTTACACCATACAACTTGCAGAGTTCTGAGATCACCTCGCTTTCAAAATTCCGGCCCTGGTCCGAATGCAAACGCTCAGGGACACCATACTTGAGAAACCACTCTCGCAGCAGAACCTTGGCTGTTGTGTCAGCTTTTTGATCACGTGTTGGGAAAGCCTGCGTAAACTTTGTAAACACATCGGTGATCACTAGAACATTTTCTCTACCATCGCTAGAGGGTTCTAGAAGAGTAAAATCAACTGCGACTACCTCTAAGGGCCTACTAGCTAGAAATGATTTCATGGGGGGTGAATCTTGGGATTTGGCATTTTTGTTAACACACAGCGTTCACATTTCTTTATCCACTGTTTGGCATCCTCATGAATCCCTACCCAAAAACATCTTTGTCGTAGCAATTCCAGAGTACGCTCAATGCCTTGGTGCCCCATCGAGTCATGCACACTCTCTAACACCTGAGACTTTAAACAGCCTGGCACTAGTAGTTGAAAACGTTCCCCATACTTCACATCCTCAATCACCCGATAAAGCAGTCCCTCCTTCTCCCGAATATATGGCCAATGTTTCAATAAAGAGAGCATTGGTTTTTCAAGGTCTTTCCTCTCCTGAAAGTTAGGTTTACTTTTGCCGTCCCAAAACCTTCTAAAAACTCCCAGTACTGGATCCTGCCCCTGAAATTCCCTTAATTCCTCTTTTGAGTAGCCAGGTAAGGTAGGAGTATTACCCTGGGCTCCAGAACCGGAACCATCTCCCTTTTCGTTCACCCGCATTTGCCTAATCTTGCAACTCTCAAGACCAGCACTTGTTAGCTCAGTGCCAAGTGTTGTCCCTTTCTGTATCACATTGCAGATAGCCACACACCCATCATAATCCATGTCGTCCGACATTGGTTCCTGCTCCCCTGCAAACGGGTGCCTAGATAATGCATCAGCAGCCCGGTTAGACCGGCCAGGCCGATACTGAACATCAAAATCAAACACTGCCAACTGAGCCACCCATCGCTGTTCTAGTGCTCCTAATCTAGCAGTGTTGAGATGACACAACGGATTGTTATCAGTAAGGACCGTGAATTTAGAACCTAATAGGTAGCCTCTGAATTTTTCTGATATTGCCCATTTCAGAACTAGAAGTTCTAATTTCATACTGCTATAATTTCTGTCATTCCTCTCTGCATTTCTGAGCCTACGGCTTGCATATGAAATTACTCTTTTCTTTCCCCCTTGTTCTTGATACAATATTGCTCCCAACCCTTGATTACTGGCATCTGTCTCAACAATAAAGGGACGAGTAAAATCCACATACCCTAGTACTGGGGCGCTAGTGAGTTTCTGTTTCAGAATATCAAACGAGCTTTGGCATTGCGGTGTCCATAGACTGCACATCCATTGATTCACCTTGGAGGGAGGCCCTGAATTCAAACAGAGATTCACCAGGTCGTGAAGCGGGCTAGCTATCTGGGAAAAGTGCTCAACAAATCGCCTATAATAACCGCAAAAGCCTAGGAACGAGCGCAACTCTTTCAGTGTGGTAGGCACTGGCCATTGCTTCACTGCCTCTATTTTACCTGGGTCTGTTTCAATTCCATCTGCTGAAACCTGGTGACCTAAAAACTTAACCTTCTGCTGCAGAAAGTGACATTTCTCTAGTTTGACTTTAAGACCGGTATCTTGTAGTCGTTTCAAGACTATGTCAACTCTTTCTAGGTGCTCCGTGAATGTCTTGGAAAACAGCAAAATGTCATCCAAAAACACCAGCATTATTTGGAAAATCAAATCATTCATCGCAGTTTGCATCAATCTTTGAAACGTTGCTGGACCATTACAGACACCCATGGGCATGCGCAAGTACTCAAAGAGACAAAAAGGGGTTGTGAAGGCTGTTTTATGTTGGTCATGCTCTTTTACTGCCACCTGGTGGTACCCACTTGCTAAGTCAATTGTTGAGAAAAACTTTGCTCCCTGCAAAGCATCGAAACTCTCATCAATTCGCGGCAGTGGAAAAGCATCTTTTCGTGTCTTCTGGTTAAGCTTACGGAAATCCACACATAGCCGTATACTACCATCAGTTTTTCTCACTACCACCACAGGAGATGCGTAAGAGCTACAACTCTCCTTGATTATCCCCTTTTCAACAGCTTGGATATGTGCTCTTTAACCTCTGTGTATTGGTTGGGTGGAATTCGCCGATAGGGTAGGCTCACAGGTACATCATCCACTAGGTTTATGTCATGTTTGACCCTGTCTGTGTACCCCAAGTCATCATCATCGACAGCAAAAACATTAACATACTTGGCCAGCACAGTTTTCAATTGATCCTGTTGCTCTTTACTCCCTCCAATGTCTAATTTGTCCAAGACAGACGAGGTGCTGGCATCAAGGGCACTAGGCTGTTCAACTGAGACATGTTCGATACTTGCTGAAATACGGTTAAACTTTACTTTAACTGGGGGTTCGTCACTTAAGCACTCCACAGGGGAAAATACCCCAAGCCGGGTCCTCGCGTTTAGCCACACATCCTCCGATGAAAGATTCACTACTTGCACTGGGACAGTATTACTGCTAGCTTCAACCAATGTGGGTAGGACAACCAGACCACTTGGCAAAGTCATGTTCCCCAGCTCTAGTAATCTCAAGCCGTTACCCTCTTGTACCTTGGGAAACCCTTTTGCCATGACTGTAACTACTGATGCTGAGGGGATGTGGGCTCCATCCCTACCTACCAGCCTAGCCACACTCCGCCTAGTGACTGTACATTTCTGAACCTGCTGAAAGGCACTTCTCCAGTCTGAATCAAGTTTCCCCCCAAGGACAGTATCAAACTCAGCATGCACCAGTTGACGGCAGCGGCTAATGATATTCATGCCGACAATCCCTGCAGTTTCTGAATTCGGTGGGTCTTTCACAACGAGGAAACCGCAATCAGGTATTTTCAGTCCCATGGTCTCAATCTCTAATTCAAGATATCCTAAATATGGGATTTCTAATCCATTAGCAGCAGTCAACCTTAACCACCCCGCTGTAGCCACCATGTCATCGTCCTCCCCACACAAATGCTGACGGAAAAACTGTTCAGTTATGGTGCTGACCTGGCTGCCCGTATCTAGTAAGCAACGGGTTACCACACCACGTATGTTAATCTCTACCGTGGGACATGTTCCTACTGCACGGGCCAGTAACTGATCCTGAGTAATCTGTGCTTTAACTGAGTCTGAAGTGTTCCCCCTAATCGCTTGACTCACGGCGACCGGGGCCTCTAGTTTCCCTGATTCTGACCGCTTTGCTGTGCCTTTTGCTTCTGGGTGCAATTCTTGGCTATATGCCCCTCCCCTTGACATTTAAGACAGATGGGTTTTCCATCATCTGTAAATTTCAACTGAGCTCGACGGCGGGTATTGGTCTGTTCACTTGAATTTGTTCTCTGCATAGTTAGGGTCTTAACCGCAGCAGCCAGCTCACTGATCTGCTTCCCTTGCTCTGCTACTACTTTGAAAAGATCACCCACAGTTCCCACTTGCTGTTCCTGAGCCGTTATGGCACTGCACTGGGTCTCTCTATCTCCACTGTCTCCTTTACTTCGGCTTTTAGAAGATCTGGAATGGCTAGTATCCTCCACTGACCACAAATAGGCTTCTTCTCGTACCTGTATCATAGTGGAGTCTGGTTTCTGTCTTGCAAACTTCCTCAGTTCTCGTTTAAGGAGTGGATCACTAAGGCCTTCAATGAACTGATCCCTAAGAACTTTCTGCTCATTAGCTAAGGCATTTGCGTCGTGCTTTGAGATCGTTCTCAAAATCTGACACAAGGCATGTGAGTAGCCAAGGATATCCTCACCATCTTTTTGTTTTCGACTGTATAGGTCATGTAAGAGCTGAGCGGTGCATCTTTTATCTCTAAAGGCTTCTCTGAGGTACTTGAACAGGTCAGCAACGGGTAGTGATTTCCCCCCACTACGAAATTGCATCTCCTCTAGAGCTGCACCCTTTAGAAGTGACATTATGAAGTCATACCGGTCACTGTTTGATTGGTATCTAGAATGCACTACACGCTCAACCTCCTCAATAAAATCCTCAACAGAACGACCATCCTTATCATAATCACCACTGAAAGGGGTGATTTGCCGTTCTCTAGGTACATAAACATAGGATCTCTGTGGTTCCTCACTCAAAGCCGCGATGGCTGTCAAGGCTTCAGTTTGTTTACGTTTCAGTTCAGAAACCTGTTCTAAAAGGTCTCTGTTTTCAGGTGATACCTCAGCATTTCTGCTCGCAGAGGAGTCCTCAACGCCTCTGTTTTCAACGCCCCCCACTGCGCCCTCTTCCATGTTCAAAAGTCTCTCTTACAAGTAGTCGAGGATATTGTGTTGAACTGTCCAGTCTGATGGAACCCCGGGAATTGCAGTCTCTTGGCCCCGAGTCCTCTCCGCTGATCCAAGGTCCACGATCACTCCGGCCGGTCTCTCCGTCTGCACCCCGTCAGGCTCCAACCGTCCAGCCGCTCTCGTCTGCTTCGTATCACCACTACCGTTTACTGTACACCAACCCACTCTAAACTATCAGATAATTGACCCCACTCCTGGTACCAAAATTTGTTGCCGGGAAATAATACACACTGAACAACAAATGTATTTTATGGCTTTTATCTGATATATAGAAAATAAAGAGCAGCACGCTTCAGAATGAAAAGATTTACAAAAATTTTTAAATGTAAATAAAATAAAATGAAATGTACAAAATGTCTCTTTGTATATAACTCTCACGTTTGTGTTACAGTCTGTACTGCCTCAAACACACAGGAGGCGGATCTTAAACAAAATGGTGGGTTACTAACAAAGAAAATTACAATCTGATAAAATGCTCAGTAAACTAATGACCCCAAATAAGTCCGTACAAACGGTAGTGGTGATAAACATACACACGACGCCACACCAGCGCGTGATCACTGACTGATCTTCACAGGACACCCGAGTCTCCAACGTTTCTTTATGAAGATTATTCCTCGTCTTGCTTGCTTTTCAAATCCGGTCTCCTGAACCGTTTTCCCAACCGAAAAAAACCCAGATATTCAAAATCCTCTACCTGGCATATCCCGCCCACACCCTGAAGTCACTTCCTGTTGAGTCAAGTTCAAATCAAAATATTTAAACGCAAATCAAATCAACAAAGATCCATAAATATGACTCGGTTACACATATTTACAAACCACAATTACAATCAACATGAACACAAACACAGGCACACATGTAGCTGACTATAAACATGTTAAAAGTACTCAAGGCTCCACCAATCAGGACACAGGAAAAGAGATAAGAGAAAAAACAAAGAGAGAAGAGAGAAGGGTCATATTAAAAAGTTAAAGACTAGTCAAAGAGGTTAAAAACTCAAAAGTCTAAAACCCAATAAAAGCGTTAGAACCCAAATAAAGAACCTACAAAAATAAGTAAATATAAAATAAAATTAATAAATAGGTAACTAAATTATGTGCAATATATTGTTACATCTTGTTCAACTCTTTAACAGCAGCAGGAATAAAGCTGCTTTTGTAGCGCTGGGTTTTACTTTTTGGGACAGCAAACCTCCGTCTGGAGGGAAGAAGCTGAAAGTGGCAGTGCAAAGGGTGGGAGTCATCATTTAAAATGGAGGTAGCAATCCTCTGTACTTGTCTGGTGTACAGGGATGTCAGGCTCAGCTGTGACTCACCAAGCAAACGACTGGACCATCTAACTACCTGATCCAAGGATTTCCTCTGTTTCAGTTTTATCTGACCAAACCATGACACTAAAGAAAAGGATAAAACAGATTCAGTAAAAGCCCGATAAAACATTGTCATTATGGTTCGGTCAATTTGGAAGCGTGCAAGTTTCCTTAAACAATGCAAATGTTGCTGACCCTTTATGCACACCCTTTCACAGTTTTCTTCAAAGTTTAAATTACTATCAATAATCGTCCCAAGATATTTGTAGGATTGTACACATTCAGTGGTCTGGCCTTTTAGTACAGTGACTTCGTGCCTGGGAGTTTTCCTCCTAAAGTCAATCATATCTTTAGTTTTTGTCGTATTCAGCTGCAGGTAGGAATCCTCACATCAGTGAACAAAATCATCAACTACTGGGCTGTGGCCACTTTCACCATCCTGGAGGAGACTGACAACAACTGAATCATCAGCATACTTTATAATGTGTCTGTTGTCGTGTCTGCACCGACACATGTTTGTGTACAGGATGAAGAGTAGTGGTGACAACACACACCCCTGTGGAGAGCCAGTAGAAGAACACTTTTGGTCAGACAATGTACCATTGACCCTTACTCTCTGTGTCCTGTTGGTTAAAAAATCCAGAATCCAACCCACCAGATTATTACTCAAATCAAATTGTTGCAGGAGCCTTTCAACTAAAATATGAGGTTGGATTGTATTAAAGGCAGAAGAAAAGTCCACAAATAAAAGCCTGGGGTGTGTCCCATTAAAATCCAGATGTTCAAAAAGCATGTTAAACAGAGTGACAGTGGCATCCTCTACTCCTCTGTGAGGCCTATAGGCAAACTGCAAATGATCCAATGCATGTTCAGTCTGCTTTAGGACCTCAAATTTGACCAGTTTTTCAAAAATTTTCATTAAAATTGAAGTCAAAGCAACTGGTCTAAAATCATTTACCGTTTTAGGACAGCTGGATTTTGGAACGGGGACAACCACAGCATCTTTCCAGATCTTAGGCACATGTTGTGTCTGTAAGGACTTATTGAAAACGTAGTGAAATACAGGACTCAGTTCATGTGCACAGGACTTTACCAAGCGCCCACATATATTGTCAGGGCCCTGACTTTTGTTCACGTTTACAGCGCAGAACTCCCTTTTAACATCCTGCACCTCAATATTAAAGTGCTGATTGTCTTTGAGTTTCTGTTTCAAACCTTGGGTTTCTGTGCTAAAATCAAAGGAGTCAAAACGACCATAAAAACAATTAAGAGCATTAGCCAGCTCTGTGTCTGAATTAAAACCATCTAAAAAGACACGATTACTGTGCTCTGTGCTCTGAAGGCCTGCAATAGTTTTCATACTGGCCCAGGCTGAACCAAGTTTCTTTGTTGCCATCTTGCTTTCCAACTCTGATTTATAATTCTGTTTTAAAATTTCGGCCTTCGGCTCTTTTGTGGCAACCTGCAGGTCAGAAACAACCCCCTGTTTAAAGGCAAGTGCTTTCCTCTGTAAGCAGGATTTAACTGATTTTGTAACCCATGGCTTGTTGTTGGGATATATTTTGACAAGTTTACGTGGAACGATCATGTCTCTATAGAAAGCCATGTATGAGCATGTCACGTCCACTAAAGAGTCCAAATCATCTCCGCAGGACAATGTGAACACCTCCCAGCCTGTACAGTTAAAGCATTCCTGGAGGCAGTGCACTGAATCCTCTGTCCACATGTTTATGTCACTGGTCTTCATCTTGTCTCTTCTGAGAGCAGTTTTATATGTGGGCAGCAAATGTACACAGTTGTGATCTGAGGATCCTAAAGGAGGAAGGGGAATAGATTTATAGGCCCTCTCAATGGATCCATAGCACAGGTCCAATGTCTTTTTTCGCCTGGTTGGGCAGGAGACATACTGATAAAAGTTTTTAAATGTCTTCTTTAAAGAACCATGGTTAAAATCCCCAAGGATAAAATTTGGAGCCTCTGGGGAAATCGACTGCAACCGCTGTACCACATCAAAGACGGTGCTGGAGGAAGAGGCAGCATCTGTCCTCGGGTGAATGTACACAGTCGTTATAAAAAGTTGGGGGAACTCGCGGGGCAGATAAAAGGGGCGTAGTGATACGGACAGAAGCTCCACATCTGGTGTACAGATGCACTCTCTGACCGTGACAGATGTACAGTACTGTTTATTAATATACAAACATACGCCGCCCCCCTGACATTTCCCCGTTACCTCTTCCTGCCGATCCAAGCGAAGTGGGGCTCCAAAGCCACCAATCCACAGGTCCACATACCGGTCATGCGCCGTAAGCCACGTCTCCGTGTAAGCCATGACACAGTAGTTCTTGAAATCCTTCTGATAGCGTACATTCCCTTGAATTTCATCCACTTTTTTTCTCAGGGATTGTACGTTCCCCATAATAATGGAAGGAAGAGGAATGTGGTTAAGCTGACGCCTCCTTAGGCTTAATCTTACGCCTCCACGCTTTCCGCATTTCCTCCTCTTGTCTCTCTTTTCATTGCTGTGTCCATGAAAATCTCTTAAAATAAAGTCTGGCAGTTGCGGCACGGACTCAAACACAGATGCTGCATTATCCATGTTTAAATGCAGTAACATGTCTCTGGAATACTGCGTTCTTCCCGACGTGATCGCGATCGCACTTACCTCCAAGACAAAGAGCCGGTAAGAAAGAAACGACAGTGCAAAAACAAGAAGGAAATCCATACTGATCCATACTCAGTAACTGTAATGTATTACTGAATTTTTAAACAGTAATTTTGTTACACAGCGCTGTTGGATATAGATATATTGGCAGACAGACAGCATGGATGTGAGGGTGCAGGCAGGGTGACGTCATCACGCCATGCCTACTTAGGGGAACTATTAATGGGAGTTGTCCTCTTTGGTGCCTCGCCTTCTAGCCGATCACAGCCTGCTACAGCTTAATGTTAGTTTATTAGCTACTAACCCCCAACACATGTAACATCTTTGTGTCTTCTACAGTGCATCCGGAAAGTATTCACAGCGCTTCTCTGTTTCCACATTTTGTTATTATAGCCTTATTCCAAAAGGGATTAAATTCATTTTTTTTCCTCAAAATTCTACACACAATACCCCATAATGACAATGTGAGAAACATATATATATATATATATATATATATATATATATATATATATATATATATATATATATATATATATATACTTTTTTTTTTTTTTTCAAATTCATTAAAAAAAAAAGAAGAAAGAAATCACATGTACCTAAGTATTCACAGCCTTTGCTCAATACTTTGTTGATGTACCTTTGGCAGCAGTTATCTTTGGGCACTTTCGTCCACTTCTCTTTGTAGCACGTCTCAGGCTCCATCAGGTTGGATGGGAAGCGTCGGTGCACAGCCATTTTCAGATCTCTCAAGAGATGTTCAGTTAGATTCAAGTCTGGGCTCTGGCTAGGCCACTCAAGGATATTGACAGAGTTGTCCTCAAGCCACTCCTTTGATATCTTGGCTGTGTGCTTAGAGTCGTTGTCCTGCTGAAAGATGAACCATTGCCCCAGTCTGATGTCAAGAGCACTCTGGAGCAAGTTTTCATCCAGAATTTTTCTGTCCATTGCTGCATTCATCTTTCCCTCTATTCTGAATAGTCTCACAGTTCCTGCTGCTGAAAAACATCCCCACAGCATGATGCTGCCGCCACCACTGGCATGGTTATGAACGATGCCTGGTTTCCTCCAAATATGATGCCTGGCATTCACGCCAAAGAGTTCAATCTTTGTCTTATCCGACCAGAGAATTGTAACGTGCGCGCCAACTGACGACGTCCCACCGGGAGGTTCGAACTCATGCCTCCCGCTCCGGAGTCCCGCACTCTACCTGTGTTGCCAATAGGGTCAACCCACTTGGCAAGCCAAGTAGGGTGCTCATATTGAGTTCGCTACACTACTCCCCTCTGGTTCTTGACATCGTCCCGATGTCAGCGCCGCACCACAGCTTGGGAACCAGTAAATCCCACTTCTGACACCAATGTAACGTGCGCGCCAACTGACGACGTCCCACCGGGAGGTTCGAACTCATGCCTCCCGCTCCGGAGTCCCGCACTCTACCTGTGTCGCCAATAGGGTCAACCCACTTGGCAAGCCAAGTAGGGTGCTCATATTGAGTTCACTACAGAATTTTGTTTCTCATAATCTAAGAGTCCTTCAGGTGCCTTGTGGAAAACTCCAGGTGGGCTGCCATGTGCCTTTTACTACGGAGTGGATTCCATCTGGCCACTCTGCCATACAGGCCTGATTGGTGGATTGCTGCAGAGATGGTTGTTCTTCTGGAAAGCTCTCCTCTCTCCACAGAGGAATGCTGGAGCTCTGACAGAGTGACCATCGGGTTCTTGGTCACTTTCCTGCCTAAGGCCCTTCTCCCCTGATTGCTCAGTTTAGACGGCCGGCCAGCTCTAGGAAGAGTCCTGGTGGTTCCGAACTTCTTCTGTTTAGGGATGATGGAGGCCACTGTGCTCATTGGGACCTTCAAAGCAGAATAAATTTTTCTGTACCCTTCCCCAGATTTGTGCCATGAGACAATCCTGTCTTGGAGGTCTACAGACAATTCCTTTGACTTCATGCTTGGTTTGTGCTCTGGCATGCACTGTCAGCTGTGAGACCTTATATAGACAGGTGTGTGCCTTTCCAAATCATGTCCAATCAACTGAATTTACCACAGGTGGACTCCGGTTAAAGCGTACCTATGGTGGTCGTGAAAAAAAAGATATTATATTGAGCCCCTGTCTCACGTTCTAGTTCAAGTTTAAGTTGAAATTCACGTTCAAAGCAATTTGATATAAATCCATTGCTGATCTGCTGGTTCAGCTATGTCAGCAAAACATGGGTACAGCCATACTAGCGGCTACACGGACTTCCAGGACGCTTCCTGTGACGTAATTCCGTTGACACCGCGATCTGAATCAGTATTGGCTGAGCCTCGAGTACCCGGATGTGGAGCGGCTTCGGGGATATTCAAATTCAAACGTTTATTTCAAACTCAGGATTCATATTAAATGCAGAACTAAAACGAGTAGAAAATAAATAAATAAATGTTTAAATTCAGCGAGCCGTCTTTTCTGATCTGAGCTCGTAAATGCCGATGATTGTAAAACTGCGATCTGAGTACCCGGATGTGGAGCGGCTTCGGGGATATTCAAATTCAAACGTTTATTTCAAACTCAGGATTCATATTAAATGCAGAACTAAAACGAGTAGAAAATAAATAAATAAATGTTTAAATTCAGCGAGCCGTCTTTTCTGATCTGAGCTCGTAAATGCCGATGATTGTAAAACTGCGATCTGAGTACCCGGATGTGGAGCGGCTTCGGGGATATTCAAATTCAAACGTTTATTTCAAACTCAGGATTCATATTAAATGCAGAACTAAAACAAGTAGAAAATAAATAAATAAATGTTTAAATTCAGTGAGCCGTCTTTTCTGATCTGAGCTCGTAAATGACGATGATTGTAAAACTGCGATCTGAGTACCCGGATGTGGAGCGGCTTCGGAGATATTCAAATTCAAACGTTTATTTCAAACTCAGGATTCATATTAAATGCAGAACTAAAACGAGTAGAAAATAAATAAATAAATGTTTAAATTCAGCGAGCCGTCTTTTCTGATCTGAGCTCGTAAATGACGATGATTGTAAAACTGCGATCTGAGTACCCGGATGTGGAGCGGCTTCGGGGATATTCAAATTCAAACGTTTATTTCAAACTCAGGATTCATATTAAATGCAGAACTAAAACGAGTAGAAAATAAATAAATAAATGTTTAAATTCAGCAAGCCGTCTTTTCTGATCTGAGCTCGTAAATGACGATGATTGTAAAACTGCGATCTGAGTACCCGGATGTGGAGCGGCTTCGGGGATATTCAAATTCAAACGTTTATTTCAAACTCAGGGTTCATATTAAGTGCAGAACTGAAACGAGTAGAAAATAAATAAATAAATGCTTAAATTCAGCGAGCCGTCTTGAACGGGTACATTTTTTATGTTATAAGCAGTTGTACAGGTGTGCTTGAACTTGTAGACACTGATAAAGGTAAGTACGTGTAAGTTGAATGTTGCATCACCAGTCAAAATTTAATAAATTAAGAAGGAATCTAGCAAAAATTTGGCACTAATAACAGTAGACAAATCGGACAAGGATACACAACTGTGTTTTTGTTGCACACAACTGTTGTTACCAACAAGTGCAAAATTTATATTCCCTTTTCCCAAAAATTAAAAATCAATTTGTAAGTAAAAGTGGGAGACCTTTACATGGGAAAATATGACATGCATCAGCACATGATTTATAGTTCAATTTGCATTTCCACCTAAGCAAAATTGGCTTGTCGAGCTGGATTTTTGTGAAGATGGCCTGTGCGGTGTTTCTGCATGTAATTACATACCTGTCAAGTGATACGGTTTCGCCGTATTTTAATACGGGGAAAATGCAATTTTAGCAAATACGGGCGTATTGCCATTTCTGTACGCCAAAGAGAAAAATATATGGGAAAAAAAATTATTGAGAGTGTGGGGAGGAACACGTCGTGTGTGACCCCCACAGCGTACGGGGCTGGCAGAGCGCTCAGCGTGAGCAATTATCACAACAGAAGTGTGGACTCATCATTAGGCTGATGGCTTTGCACCTTCTTAACAGATAAGCGTTATGAACAAGAGGACAGGTAGATGGACCATGCACAACATTTTATTTACAAAAAACATTTTTGAAATATGTATGCACATAAATGTGGACGAAATAGACAAGTATTGCATCACAGCATCTCGTATTATATTGTAACGTGCAGCTCGACATGGCAACGTCCCACCGACAGGTTTGAACTCACGCCTCCCGCTCCGGAGTCCCACACTCTACCTGTGTCGCCAATAGGGTCAACCCACTTGGCAAGCCAAGTAGGGTACTTATATTGAGTTCACTACAATATCACCACCCTGCTCCTCTGCTCTCTGTGCCGCTGCCACCACTGGTTCATCTACTGCATCATCCAATGTAGTGTCAAACGTCTCTCCATGACTCTCACACAGATTGTGCAGAGCACAACAAGTCAGCACCATAGATTTAACCA
The DNA here is from genome assembly GCA_020510985.1 of Pholidichthys leucotaenia. Taxonomy (NCBI): domain Eukaryota; kingdom Metazoa; phylum Chordata; class Actinopteri; order Cichliformes; family Pholidichthyidae; genus Pholidichthys; species Pholidichthys leucotaenia. Next base: position 176,977,530 of record CM035839.1, on the reverse strand, counting down.
GTTTCATGTCACAGTCATTCCTCTCTCCTTCCTCCTTCCTTCTCTCCTCGTCATCAGCCATTTTCTTTGTTGTGGAGGATTCGGTCGCGTGTTTGACGTCACGAGAGTGTGGCACCGCCTGCTGTTCAGGAACTCCCACCCACAGCAGGTGTGCCAACAGTAATGTTGAAACGCAACTGAGGCCGAACCGAAGTGAGTGGAGTCGAGTTTTCAATCGGGGCTAGGCTAGTGGAAAAGCGCCTTTGGTGGCTGACTAAATACTTTTTTACCCCACTGTAAACTGTACTAGATAGGCAAGCTCAATAGTAAGACTGTTAGCTCTGCAGCAAATGCCATTGGCTCCTCGCCCATCTACGTGACAGACATCTAGGCTGGCCAATAACTGAGCAGTGGGTGGGTGTCGAGGCTGGGTTTACCATGTTTATGATGTTCTGTAGCAAACCCGGAAGAGTTAAAATGGCTTTTTGGACAGAAAAACAATATTAAGGTTGTGTGTTTTTAAGAGAAGTGAGCATTTTGATATTTTTTTTTTCAATTATCATGTGACCAATAGAAGCATTTCAGAAGGTTAAAACCTATAAAAAAATATTTTCAGTCAATGACCTCTTTAACAATAACCTCAGAGAAATGACCTACGGTATATCTTTTTGTCAATACAGACATGTTATCTGTAACCTCGTGGACTCAGGCTTTCCTCAAATGTTTTTTCCATAATATTGAATTTAAGGAGATAACAGATTTCAGTGAAGTAAAACCAAATGCCAGGAGAAGAAAAGTTTTTAACAGCATTTTTGTTGTCTCATATTGAGGTTTTCAGGCAATGTGATTAACTATTTAAAGACTGCACAAGAAACAGATAACCTGATACTCCACCACACGACACCTGCAGCACAAAGTGAGGCCCGCAGCACAGTTACCTGTGAAAAGCAGTTTCTTGAGTGTGCCATTTACACCGTGAAATTGGAGCAGTGAGAGCCCTTCCAGGAGACAAAATGAAATATCACGGTGACCGACAATTACAGTATTTACTCCACACAGAATGCTTGATGAGCTCAGTCCCACTGCGTTAAAGTGCACTTGAAGCCTGGAAATGACAAATCGTTACGGAGGGGAGAGGATCCACCTCCACATGAATCATTTCAGTGGACCCCAGTCACTTTCTTGTGCCTCTGCTCCTATGCTAATTTAAAGTAATGCCATTGACAAAGAACTGTTAATGTTGAAAAGGAGGAAGAGAAAGGTAACCTTGGTTGTAAAAGAAGAGACTCCGTCACTTCCACTGCATCCTCAACACACCCCAGCCTTTATTCAGAGGCTTACTGTACAGCACACGTTGTATCTGACTTTCCCTTCTTCTGATTCGTTGAGCATTACGACATACAGAGTCACAGTGTCACCTCCGTGACTGGAGTGCTATGGTGCAAACGCAAGCTGGATAAAAATGCCATTTAATTCCACTTCAAATCTCGCCACGCTGGCTCTTTATTGGATTGTAAGGGTGTCCTTGACTGCCGCCACCGCACCCAGGATGTTTGTCATTCACACACGCACAGAGAGCACAGGACTGAAGGGTAAAAGTAAAGGAATGAAGAGTGGAGAGACACAGGCATCGAGTCAAAGGAAGTACTCTTCACCACAGAGGCGATTGTCGACCGAGCTCAGATGCAGTCACGGATTTCCTGCCTGCTTCAGTGACTTCCTCACTAAAAACCAAATTATTACTACCCCAATTAATTAATTGCACAGACCAAACCTGGGACACGAGTGGGGTCTGGTCAAAATGACATTGCCCCTAATTACGACCAGGTTGGGGCCCAAGTCTCCATAGCAACATGCCAACTAATTAAATAGGGCCAGCTGTGAGCATGTGGTGCAGTACAAAAAATTGCTAAAGAGAAAAGAACTGCTTGGCACAAGACTGTCAAAGAAATGCAGATTTTTGTTTTTATTTTTATTTTTTAGTTGTAGCTGATTGTCTTCTGTTAATGCTTTGATCCATTCATGTGAATCATAGAGTGGATATACAGCCGCAAACTGTGCACACTCCTGTCAAAATGTTAGGTTTTGTGATGGAAAAACATGAGACCATGACCAGCATTTCCAAACTTTTCCCACCTTTAATGTTGCCTAAAACCAGTCCAGTTCAATTGAAAACAAACAAATCTGTCAGGAAAAAATAATATAATTTACCAACATAAAAAATATGTTGGTTGCATAAGTTTACACACCCTTAATCTAATGCTTTGTTGAAGCTCTTTTTGAATTAATTATATCATTCATACTTATGAGCACCAGAAACGTCTAAATATATCTCTTTGGTCATCCAAGAAACTTTCAATGTCATGATCTCTCCTGGTCTCTCAATGATCTCTCAAGGATCTTTCAAAGCTTTCTGTCAATCGCCATGAAAGTTGCCAAAAACTGAATTTTTGATCACACAACGATCTCTCAAACATTTAGAAACAGGAACAGCTTTTTCGAGGCTCTAGAAGATTGTTGAGAGATCGGGACAACTTTTGATCTCTCAGTGATCGCCCAAAGGGGCCTTGTCTTGAAATTTAGTGCAGGTACAAACAAAATTTATAACTTGTCCCGACCAGATGTAAGAGTTTTGTGTAAATAATTTACCATTATCCTAACCTTAGTTTTCAATAAATGGCTCTATATTTTATTTGTCTGACTCAAGTATAAGAGTGTAAAGACTATAAACTTAATAATTAGTTGACAAGATTTTGTACTTTGATTCAAGTTAAAATTACAATAATTAAAAATAATTAAAAGCCCTATCATTCCATAAATGCCCAAATCATAACAGATGCAAAATATAAGATTCTCATCATTAAATCATTATCATCATTACATGAGTTCTGAATTGTCACGATGCAAAGGAGGGGACTGTGGCAACTGTGGAGATCACTGAAGATCATTGATCGATCAAAAATTGGCCAGATCTCTCAATGATCTCTCAGTGATCGCCACCCCTGTGTAAAGGGGGTATTAGACTTTGAAGCCAAATCTTCAATGCTCATGAAAGCGAACTCACTTGCACATAAGTGGAATAGAGTTTTTACGCAGACTGTTTACACACTTTTGCAGGACATATAAGCATCTGGTGAATCTGGAGTGGCTTGTTCGTATTAACAGGACTTACTAACAAAGTATGCGGTGTTTACAGTACACATACTAACTTGCATGATGCCCAATGTCTGCAGTAAGAGGATTTAAATAAATTGTACTTTCAGTGGATGCATATAAATTTGAGCTGAGGGGAAAAAATGGGCAAAAACAGAAACATGAGTCTTGGTATGACAGCAGGGTCCCTGCAGACTCTCCTGCACTGTGAAAAGGTGGAGGTTGAGTCCCCGGTAAATGAGACGCGTGTTAGGAAATCCTCTGGGAGGGTTGGCAGCGGGGGTGAAGGCTGTCTGAATTACCCCACAGCATATATCACAATCCAATAACAGGACTCATTTCCCTGCTTCTGTCTCAGAGGATCAGCCTACAGGGTCAGAGGGGTGCGACGCTGTGGGCCCCAGCAGTGACGTGCACAATGACACAGCCCTGTCTGTGTCTCCAGCATGTCTCTGCATAGACACAGGGTAGTGTTTCAGTCTAAGGTATTCAACTCAAGACAACATCTGAGCAAAATGACCCTTAAAAACTGAAGCTCACTGAAACATCAGCTTCACGTGTATGCCGCTGTCCCACTGACACATTTAAAATCATCAATGATTTTACCATTTTAGTGTTGATCAACTGGTATTTTATACAATGGTGAGCTCCAACCAAGCAATCTGATTGGACAATGGGCATTCCAGGAGTTGCTATATTCTCCAATAACCACACTGGGACATTTCACCAGATACATGTCACTCTGCTTCAATGGTGTTCTAATAATCTTTAAATTATATTAGCAGTTATGCCTTCTTAGCCAATTAGCCAACTGTAATTCCTATGCGGAGATAAAGACTTTGTTTGGCATCATTGTATTTGATTGGCCAGCAAACTCTCCTGACCTAAACCCCATAGAGAATCTATGGAGTATTGTCAAGAGGAAGATGAGACACCAGACCCAACAATGCAGACGAGCTGAAGGTCACTATCAAAGCAACCTGGACCTTCATAACACCTCAGCAGTGCCACAGGCTGATCACCTCCATGCCACGCCGCATTGATACAGTAATTAATCCAAAAGGAGCCCCGACTAAGTATTGAGTGTGTACATGGACATACTTTTCAGTCGGTCTACATTTCTATTTAAAAGCTATTTTTTAAAATTAATTTTATGTAATATTCTAGTTTTTTGAGAAACTGAATTTGGGGTTTTCATGGGCTGTAAGCCATAATCATCAAAATTTTAAAAAACACTTGAAATATATCACTCTCTGTGTAATGACTCTATATAATATATGGGTTTCACTTTCAGAAATGAGTGACCAAAAATATAGAACTTTTTCATGATATTCTAATTTTTTGAGATGTACCTGTAAGAAAATGAGACCAAGATAAATCATTTCAAAACTTTTTCCACCATTAATGTGACCTATAACCTGTACAACCCAATTGAGAAACAAACTGAAATCTTTTAAGGGGAAAAATAAAAAATAAAAAACTTTCAATAACCTGGTTGCATAAATATGCACACCCTTAAACTAATACTTTGCTACAGCACCTTTGGCTTTCATTACAGCACTCAGTCTTTTTGGGTAGGAGTCTATCAGCGTGGCACATCTTGATGTGGCAATATTTGCCCACTCTTCTTTGCAAAAATGCTCAAATCTGTCAGATTGTGAGGACATCTCCTGTGCACAACCCTCTTCAGATCATCCCACAGATGTTCGATCAGATTAAGGTCTGAACTGTGGTTGGGTCATTCCAAAAACTTAAATCTTCTTCTTTGGATGTGTGCTCTGGGTCATTGTCGTGCTGAAAGATGAAGTTCCTCTTCATCTTCAGCTTTCTAGCAGAAACCTGAAGGTTTTGTGCCAACACTGGCCACAGTTACATGGGCAAAATTTCTTCAATCTGATTACAATTCAGATCAGAATTTTACTGTTTACATGGATCCTGAAAAAGCTGATCTGATTAGGACGTGCGTTTCCATGTGTCACACGTTTGAACGGAATAAATCATTTTGACATGCGCACATCGACATTTCGACATTCCGAAAATAGTAGAAGAAGAAGCAACTTCCGGTGTTAGCAAGCCCCGCTTCATGTCGAAATGGACCTGTATTGTGTTATTCAGACTGTACTTTTGCTTATGCTGGTCTCCGTAATGAAGCTACAAGTACATACTTCTGCATATGACGAACAGAGGGAGACAGCAGGACGATACAGACCAGTTTTGTTTTACTCCTGCTATGTTTTCCGCTAGCTGCTGCTAAGGCGAAAATACTATGTCACGTTGACTTGTGGCTGGTGTACAGACATGCGCAGTAAGCATATTTTCTGCCCTACGTTCGGAATAAGTGTTTTCATGCACACCATTCCAATTAACAATCGGCATAACCCACCCTTCTCAATCGGAATGAAATTTTGATCCGAATGAGCGTGATTGGGTTAGAATATTCAGATTAGCGTGTTTACATGAAGCATTTTTATTCCGATCAGGCTTTTAATCCGGTTACTTGTGTCCATGTAAACATAGTAACAGACTAGTATTTGGAGCTGTTCATGATTTCCTCCACCTTGACTAAGGCCCCAGTTCCAGCTGAAGAAAAACAGCCCCAAAGCATGATGCTGCCGCCACCATGCTTCACTGTAGATATGGTGATGAGCAGTGTTGTCCATCCATCCATCCATCTTCTACCGCTTTTCCGGAGGTCCGGGTCGCGGAGGCAGCAGTTCAAGCAGAGAAGCCCAGACTTCCCTCTCCCCAGCCACCTGCTCCAGCTCTTCAGAGGGGATACCAAGGCGTTCCCAGACCAGCTGGGAGACATAGTCTCTCCACCGAGTCCTGGGTCTGCCCCGGGGTCTCCTCCCAGTGGGAAATGCCTGAAACACCTCAAGTGGGAGGTGTCCAGGAGGCATCCTAATCAGATGCCCATACCACCTCAACTGACTCCTTTCAATGTGGAGGAGCAGCGGTTCTACTCTGAGCCTCTCCCGGATGACTGAGCTCCTCACCCTATCTCTGAGGGTGAGTCCAGCAATCCTACGGAGAAAGCTCATTTCAGCCGCTTGTATCCACGATCTCGTTCTTTCGGTCATTACCCAAAGCTCATGACTATAGGTGAGAGTAGGAACGTAGATTGACTGGTAAATCGACAGCTTTGCCTTAGAACTAAGCTCCCTCTTCACCACAACAGACCGGTACAACGTCCGCATCACTGCAGATGCTGTTCCAATCCATCTGTCGATCTCTCGCTCCATTTTCCCCTCACTCGTGAACAAGACCCCAAGATACTTAAACTCCTCCACTTGGGGCAGGAGCCTGTCCCCAACCCGGAGAGGACAATCCACCTTTTTCCGGCTGAGGACCATGGACTCGGACTTGGAGGTGCTGATTCTCATCCCAGCCGCTTCACACTCAGCGGCAAACCGTCCCAGCAAGAGCTGTAGGTCATTGCAGGATGAAGCCAACAGGACAACATCATCTGCAAACAACAGAGATGAGATCCTGTGGTCACCAAGCATGACACCCTCCATTCCCTGGCTGCACCTAGAAATCCTGTCCATAAAAATTATGAACAGGATCGGTGACAAAGGGCAGCCCTGGTGGAGTCCAACTCTCACTGGGAATGACTCCGACCGAGTGTTGGCAATACGAACCAAACTCTCACAACGGTTGTACAGAGACCGAATAGCTCGTAACAACAAGCCCGATACCCCATACTCCCGAAGCACCCCCCACAAAAATCCACGAGGGACGCGGTCAAATGCCTTCTCCAAGTCCACAAAACACATGTAAACTGGTTGGGCAAACTCCCATGAACCCTCAAGAATTCTCGAGAGGGTAAAGAGCTGGTCCGATGTGCCACGGCCAGGACGAAAATCACATTGCTCCTCCTGAATCCGAGATTCGACCAACGGCCGGACTCTCCTCTCCAGTACCTTGGCATAGACCTTCCCAGGGAGGCTGAGGAGTGTGATCCCTCTAAAGTTGGAGCACACCCTCCGGTCCCCTTTTTTGAAGAGAGGAACCACCACCCCGGTTTGCCATGCCAAAGGCACTGCCCCCGACCTCCACGCAATGTTGCAGAGCCGTGTCAACCATGACAACCCAACAACATCCAGGGCCTTGAGGTACTCAGGGCGAATCTCGTCCACCCCCGGGGCCCGGCCACCAAGGAGATTTTTAACCACCTTGGCGGCCTCAGCCCCTGTGATAGGCGAGTCATCCCCCTCGTCCCCAAACCCTGCTTCCTCTGTGGAAGGCGTATCAGTGGGATTGAGGAGATCCTCGAAGTATTCCTTCCACCGCCTGACGATATCCCCAGTCGAAGTCAACAGTGTCCCATCCGCACCATACACAGTGTGGACGGGGAGCTGCTTTCCCCTCCTGAGCTGCCGGACAGTTTGCCAGAATCTCTTTGAGGCCGACCGAAAGTCTTGTTCCATGACCTCACCGAACTCCTCCCATACCTGGGTTTTTCTTCAGCAACCACCCGAGCTGCACTCCGCTTGGCCTGCCGGTACACCTCAGCTGCTTCGGGAGTCCCACAAGCCATCCAAGCTTGATAGGACTCCTTCTTCAGCTTAATGGCCCCCCTCACCACTGGTGTCCACCACTTGGTTCGGGGGTTGCCACCACGAGATGCACCGACCACCTTGTGGCCGCAGCTCTGGGCCGCCGCTTCAACAACAGAGGTGGAGAACATGGCCCATTCAGACTCCATGTCTCCAGGTTCTCTTGGAATGAGGGAGCAGTGTTGTATTAGCGCCAAATATATATTTTGGAATTATGGCCAAAAAGTTCAACTTTGGTTTCATCGGGCCATAACACATTTTCCCACATGCGTTTGGGAAATTTCAAATGTGTTTTTGCAAAATGGTAACTGGGCTTGGATGTTATTCTTCGTAATATAAGGCTTCCATCCTTGCCACCCTAGATGGGAGATTGTTGTCACATGTACTAAACAGCCAGTACTGGCCAGAAATTCCTGCAACTCCTTCAATGTTGCTGTCAGTCTCTTGGCAGCCTCCCTTACCAGTTTTCTTCTCATCTTTTCATCAGTTTTTGGAGGGATGCCCAGTTCTTGGTGATGTCACTGTTGTGCCATATTTTCTCAACTTGATGATGACTGTCTTCACTGTATTCAATGGTATATTTAATGCCTTGGAAATTTTTTGTACCCTTCTCCTGACTGATACCTTTTGAACAATGAGATCCTTCTGGTGCTTTGGAAGCTCTCTGCAGACCATGGCTTGTGCTGTAAGATCTGACTACAAAAATGTCAGGAAAAGCCTACTAGAACATCTGAACTTTAGTTGGGGGTTAATCAGAGGCACTTTAAATGGTGGCATGTGTGTGCTGACTCCCATTTAACATGAGTTTGAATGTGATTGGTTAATTCTGAACACAGCCACACCCTCAGTTATAACAGGGTATGTATATTTATGCAAATAGGTTATTGTAAGTTTTTGTTGTTTTGTTTTTTTTTTAATTTTTCAGCCTAAAAGATTTCAGTTTGTTTTTCAATTGGGTTACACAGGTTATAGGTCACATTAATGGTGGAAAAAGTTTTGAAATGATTTATCTAGGTCTCTTTTTTTTACATCACAAAAACCTGACATTTATATCCACTGTATGTGGTGATAGCCACATAACTTCAAAAAGGACTCCGTCAGCACAGCTATTATACTAACAAGCAGTTGACAAGACAGCACAAGTCATGTGACCCACAAAATCAGCTCAAAAGGCACTTGGAGGACCAGATGTATATAAACATTGACCATGTTTACATGCACACTAATAAACTGATTATAATTGGCTTTGTGGAATTATCTAACTATTCAGGTAGTCATGCAAATGGAATAATCAGATAAAGGTATTTATCAGGTTATGAAAAATCACATTAACTCAAATAGTTTACTGCCCATTAATCTGTTTATTCCGTGCATGTAAACGCCAAATCAGATTATTACCATTATGTTTATTCCCAGGTATCAGATTATTGTGATCATGTAACCAGGATCAGTGACTTGTTCTCCACAATATTTTAATTGTTTATCCACCATGATGACTTTGCAATGCTGCTGCAACCGGCCTACAACTGAATCACCACAGTAATTCACAGTTAAAACTGGAGGGGAAATTACAAGTATTTGCATTTTGTGCTGGTGGATCGTAGCCAGGTTGTAAGTAGAGCTTCAAAATGCAAAAAGGAAAAACAGGAGCAAGAGACAATAAACAGAAAAGACAATTTATTGAAAACGGCATTTAAACTCAAACAGACTGTTGATTAAAAGTTTAAAATCATACCTCCAAAACAACCCAAAACAGAAGTAAAAATGTCAAAAAAGGACTCAGTAGGGAGTAGCCTCACCATTCTTGTTGATCACTTCAAAAATTTGCTTTGGCATGCTTGATGCACCCCAGATCATGATGGAGCCTCCTCCACTGTTGCGGTAGAAAACATCTCCAGTGGGATCTCCTTGTCATTCCAGTAATGTTGGAAATCATCAGGACCGTCCAGGTTAATTTTTTTTTTCTTGTCAGAGGATAAAACTTTATTCCACATTTCATTGTCCCATGTTTGGTGTTCCTTTGCAAAGTCCAAACGCGCAACTTTGTGGTGTGGGAGGAGATGTCTTTTCTTCTTTAAGCCCTTCTTTTGTAGATGCTGTCTTATGGTTATTGGGCTGCAGTCAGCATCAGTAAGGGCCTTAATTTGGGTCAAGGCTTGGCCTGTGTCTTCATGGACAGCCCGTAGGATCCTCCAGCTCTGCTCTTGTGGACCATCCTGCATGATTCCCTGATCTAAATCACATTGAGAACGTTTGGGGATGGATGGCAAGAAGTTCACAAAAATGAATGTCAGTTATAGACCCTGGATGCCCTTTGTGAAGCCATCGTCATGACCCACACAGAGCAATGTTGCCACCAGCCTCCTGGAAACACTCGCATCAAAAATGCCTTAACAAATTTTTGAAGTGATCAACAAGAATGGTGAGGCTACTCACTACTGAGTCCTTTTTTGACACTTGAGTTGTTTGGGGTTTTCTGGGCTATAGTCTTAAACTTTTGATCAATGGATGAACAGCCTGTTTGAGTTTAAATGCAGTTTTTAATAAACTGCCTACAATTTTTGTCTCATTTCTTCTTTTGGCATTTTGAAACTCTACTTACAACCTGGTTACAATCCACCAGTGTGAAATGAGAATAAGCGACTTTCGCATCTCGGCTCGTGCAAAGCATCATGGGAACGTGGCTACCAAATATGCTCTATCGATACATTTAATTTGTGGAAAGTTCCTGATCTACGAGCACATTGTATGAGTAGGGGTCTTCCCGATTGTACCCGCAAACCCAAGGATGAACTAGTGGCTTGCATTCGCGGCCACATTGCAGAAATTGGCCAAAATGGCCCCCCGTATGCTGACATAGCAGATTTTTTGTTGACAAAGGACCAAGCACCCTTACTTGCGAGACTCCGAAACGACTACAAAGAAAGTAAGCGAGTGGTTTGACAGCTCAACTTAGGTTTTGTCATTTTGAGTAAATTTCACTACAAGGCATAGCCTGCTTACTTAGATCTATAGGTCGATACTACTATAATTTAAGTACCACACGTTTTCAATGATTTGCAATTTTATTTTATACCAGCCTACTTATCAATGGCCTTAATTACATGTGTGTAGATTAAGCTTCATTACCAATATACAAAGAACTGCATCCTAGATCCAGGCCTGCCTGTCCGTACCTACTGCTTCAGGGTTTAGACTCGTGTCAGTTAGGCTAGAACTTGAACAATACACAACACTGTTTAATGTTATAATACAGACTTACTGCTTTAATCCAACAATTACATCCGTCCGGATCCTTCAGCTCCGTGGGAAATGTATATAATGTGAATGACGGCGGACATGTACACACACTGGTCCCAAAGTTACACACATGTATGCTGCAAGTTTGCTTTTCCACCGCTCTAGATGATACATGCCGTTCCCACACTTCACTACGGCACAGTGTGCACCTGGCATAACGGAGATTTAAAGCTTAAGGCAGTTGTTCAGGTCTGACAGTACTGTCTCTATACAAAAGCAAGGCAGCTACCAGAATGTTTGGTAGTCATGAATGTTGAACTTCACATAGTCCACACATGCGCACTCGTAATGCGAAAGTCGCTTATACATGTAACCTTTCCCTGGGCCTTCAGATTTTGACCAGGAGTGTATTCAGATAGTCAACCTGGAGTTCATTATTGCTTATTCAGATGCCACAGACACTACTCAGACTTTTTTTAATGTATTAATCAGTTTACTCTGACTGACTTGCATTTTGTGAATGAAAAAATATTTTTAAGTGCAAAAATGATTCAGCATTTTTCTAAAACATAATTTTGGAATAATACAGCATATTCATAGAGTTCTAAAACAGGCAAAACACAATATTTGTCCCCAAGGATGATTTATTTACAAATATAATGGTACAAAGAAGTTACAAATAAAAAGTTGACTCATTTCTGACCATGCCAACATTTGTACTCAGTTGCCATGGCCAGTACAAACCTCAATAGAAAATATTGTCCAGTTTGTGTGGTACAGATGTGTCGGACAACAGTTAAGAGCATTACAAAAAAATCAGAAAACAAGTATAAATAGACCATATTTACACCTAATGGAGGAAGTCCTTTAAAACAGGTTCAGGCAGAAATCTTGCTGGGTTTTCGACAATTTTTTTTTTTCCATCTGCTGCTAGTTCTGCTTAAGCTGTAACCCAAAATTTGAATGTGTACCTTTGCCACAAACCCAGTTCATAACACCAGTCTTTCCTCAACTTGACATTTATTTATTTGCATGAAGTAAATGCAGAGGGAAAACAAAAATAGCTGCTTTTGTCAGGGTGGAAAAGTACTGATCAAAAATACATCTTTAATTTACTGATCAACAGACAGCTGGGTCATAATATCTGAGAAATAATAACTGGTTACGTTGATGCGCTGTACTGCAAAACTTCATTTCAGGCGTTCATTTTGAGGTTCTCGGGGTTGAAGTCATGGAGCAGCAATCACTAGGATGGAGCATCTTCTCCGTGTATGGCCTTATACTTGGTCATCTCATCTGGAAAAACTTTGCTGAGCTCCGAAATTAATAGGCTCTTGAACTTCTGTAAATAAAAAAGAAACAGTAGAGGTTGGTTTCATGCAGATACATGATGGATTACAAAAAAAAGAAAAAATGAAACCACGATAAATCATTCTCAAACTTTTCCTGTACAAGTCTATTGAAAAACAACACTGCTAGGGGGGGAAATTCCTAAAAAATACAATAAGCTGGCTGCATAAGTATGCACACCCTTAAACTAATACTTTAAGATTTGAAAGGATTTATTGTGTTTTGATTTTTTCCCACATATCACAAAAACCTGACATTTTAACAGGGGCGTGTACACTTTCCTCATCTACAAAGCAAGTTATGACCTGAAACTACCACCAACAAAAACACTAGATGTGGGGGAAGGGGGGGGCTGAAAAGTTCATAGTGGGCAGATTTGACCACATGTGGTTATTTTTCAACATAGTCTCCCAGTCTCCCCTTCAGTCCACACCCTTCTTCCATCGGTGTTGCAGCGCTTAGATCCCTGCGGTTGAAAAATAAACCACATTTGGTCAAATTTGACCACTATGAACTTTTCTGCCCCCCTCCCCCACCCCTGTATATGAAACAAAACTTGTATCCTTCATGGAGTTGTAAATATTGGTGCATAAGGACTGAATCAGTAAAATATTTAAACAACTCTGATTATTCTGGAGGGTCTCAGCAGCCCTGACATTATCACGTACGGTCATGGTGTCTATCTTCCCTTTGACCTGCTCGTTCCTCGCCAAGGCTCTCTCCAGACATTCTTTGGTGTACAGCTGAGGGTTTCGGCCTTGGTCGATGTATCTACAAAGACAAGGTACGACAGACGTGTCAGACATGGCAACTGTGATAACCAAACTTCAACAGAATACAAAACACAGCCAAAAAAAGACACTGAAGTTACTCTTTTCATTTTGTATAAAAACCAGGTATATGAGGCCCAGCTGCCTTCAGAAATCAATCAGAACCATTATTATGCTAACAAATATCTTCAATGATGTGTATATTCTGTATATGTGTTTGCTGTTGTTCTCTTTTGTGCTACCTGCCCAAGGGCAATAGATGAAAACACTGTATATTTTTTCCTTTACTTTTTCTTGTTCCTGCATAGAAAGTCGTCTTCCCAATTGCTAATGCCTAAAGAAAATTGAAAACCTGTTTTCTCTCTTCAAACTTTGCCCACATTGCTGTTATAAAGCACTTCTAAGCATTTCTATTCATTTCTGTACAACTTTGCTATAAAAACATGTTAATTTTGATTTATATGGTGTTTTATTTGGACCTTAATTAAATTATACCATTGCAATTAAGAAATAAACTATCCATGAACAAAATCCATGTCACATTGAAACTAACACTCTGGGCCGTATTACAAGGACATGGTCAGTCAGTCACTTGTCAGTGGTGCAGAACACATTTATGGGTGTTTCCAAGTTCATTTCCTTATCACAACAGCACAGAAATGAATTTTCCACCGGATGCAAAGTCGAAAAGGGTTGTCCTGATGTTCTTAATTATTCAGAGGTGTGTTTGGGGCGTAATGTGAAATAAACCAATTGCTGCCTTTGCTCTCATTTCCTTTAATAAACTGGGGCGCTAGATCAAAGATGTGATGCTAACATGAAAGCGGCTTAAGTGGAAGAACAATTCCATTTTGTGCTGAGGACAATCTGGGCTCATTCACAAAGTGAAAATACATTTAAAAGCAAGAAGCTTTTTAATTCCGCAACCTTGCTTGACCATGGATGAGAGCTGTCGGCTACGATTCAGAGATCACGCCAGTCTTTCTCTTTGTCCATGAGGTTGACAGTTTCCTTTAGTTGTATTGTCATCGACCCGATCTCACTAAAAAAATGTGTTATAGTTCATCAGCACTTCTCTTTTAAACCAAGAACGAGGAGCCGCTCATCGCGGCCTGAACTGTATTAATCTGCTCTGGTGAATGTAAACTTGTAGAATTTAATTCAAAACAACTGTTGGGATATTTTTATTTTGAATCACTCTTTTGAAAGAATGACATTGAGGTTAAAATTGTAAAAACTGTCATCATTAGATAATGAATACTGGGTTTGTGCTCCCATACCAGCTCTTCTCCTGGGTCATGGTGACAGCTGCTTTCCCGGTAGGAGACTGGTTTAGCTGCGGTCCAGTAAAGAACTGAATCATAAACCCACGTAACTTTTTTTTTTTCCCTCTGTGTAGTGAAAAACCCTGCTGTCTTCAAAACGTTCATATTTAACTGTCCTCATTTAACAGAAAACACCGGCTGAGTGTTTTTTCATAAATCGGGACACACAAGCACAAACGGACATGAGATATGCTAGGTAGCAATATGACGACTCAACACACAACAGATTAGCGGACAAAACATTTTTACAGAAGAGCTCTGTAGTTTAAAATCTTAAGACTGACAGTAGCCCCCCCCCCCCCCCCCCCCCCAGTGCACTGCACACCCATACCGGAACACACACACTCTATGTTCATTCATTCATTGCTCTAAAAAATTCATACATTAATGCCTAATCTATAGACTCCAACAGTGAGTCCACAATTAAAATGAGAGTGTGGATGGAATAAAAAACTATTTAGTGTGTGATCATATTATAAATGAAGCGACGGCCGATTATATTATGACTGTTACATCTCTCTCCATTAAAATAACAGAAAAACCCAGCGTGTGCCGTTTCCTCATGAGCTCCTGAGCTACACGATTTCAAAACACAACACTGATATATTATTAAACAATGCGCTTCTGACAACAGACCACCTTTTTCCTGATCAAAAGTGCATTTGCATAACAGGCATCATAATAGTGAGGTGCCTGAGAATGTGTGCCGTCACACCTCTTTAAAATAAGCCTCCACCTCTCAGTGTAAGGCGGACGCACCGACTACTGGTAATTAGATGGCGTGATGCAAAGCATAAAAAACAGACAATGCGCTGACAGAAACTGAAAAAAACACTGCTGTACAGTGTAAAGTCTGGAGGAAAAGTCCACTGATGAACGTCAAAATAGGGCCCTCTGTGTTTATATTGTCGTTCACTACCACGCACTAATGATGCGTTCAGACCAAATGCTAAATTAATTTTCCATGCAGCGCAATTACATGTTAACTCAATGTAAACATATGAATACATGCAAATTCACATCCGAGGGAGTCAGTAGCAACAGCTAATCAGTCTTGAGATTCCACCATCATCAGAATAAAAGTATCAACACTGGAGAGTAAACTTGTTTAAAAATGAGACTGCAACTCACCCACAGACAGATGGACAGCTCTGCAGCTGAAATGGAGTACCGGGAGTTTATCCACTCACATACCCCTGCTATGGATGTGCGAACGAGGGCTAGCAGTGTAAACTATGATCCAGGTGCAGTTACTGGGGGAGGCAGTGACATTTTCCCAGCTGTGTGACCTATCAGACGTCGCTGCAAACCTAAACATGACAGCATTTTTGGGATGTCCACAAGAGGGAGAAAGCAGCTGTAGAAGCTATGAAGACAACCCCACCTTCTGTAACTCGCTCGGATGTGAACTGGTGTCTATTCATGTCTTTGCATTGAGTTTACATGTAATCATGCAGTACAAAAAAGTCTGCGCTTTTGTGTTCACTCTGAACACACCTTAAGGCATTACAAAAAATTATAAATAAGTACATAAATTTCACATAGATTAATAGCATTATTTAAAAGGAAAATGTGCACATAAGTAATGTTGACTGGCTGCTCATAACTCGGATGGTTTACCTTAACACTGATATGTTTTGTGGCTTCATGCAGATTTGGGGGGGACAAAAATATGCTCAAAAGAACATCTTTACATATTAGATTTTATTTAATTTCTTCTGTTTTTATTTCTACAAATGTTTTAATTTGAATCTGCATTGATTCATTGAGACTTTTTTGCAACTTGGAAAAACTACTGGCCCTGTCCTGCTGTATTAATATCTAGTGAAATGTGACACAAAACAATATTTAAAAAAAAAAAAAAAAATCACATCACATCTATGCCGAATTCGAGAGTGACTCTCAATTAACTAGAATAACATAAATTTAAAGAATGAAAGATAAACACACATGCCGACAAGCCGTGAAAATTTAAAACACGAATTTTTTATATGGGCTTCGAGGCGTTTTCGCAACACATCGAGATATATGTAAATACACGTTAACTCAAGCACGACAGTATGTCTAAACAAAAACATTGATAATAGCTGGGTGTAAATAATTACCATATATAAACCCATTCGGGTTGTTTAAACAATACATTTGTTATGGTTTATAATGGCTACACTCACTCAAACACCTCAAGCGGAACGTTGACCTCATTGAGCTGCTGACGACACTTCTCAATGTCCTGTAGACCGGATATCATTAGATTTCTGTGGATAAAAATAGTCAGATCAGTTTAGCACGGTTCTTTTTCTACACAGTTCCGGTATCATATGGCGCTAATTGAATCATGACTAACAGTTTCTGGTTAAGTCCTGGCTGGCTGCTCGGCTGGAAGTCGCTAACGATGATTCCCAACTGTCGAATATTCTCGATAAACTTCTCCAGATGCTCCTCCAGGTTATCGAATTTTTCCGCCATTGCATTCAGCTGTAAGCGAGCTTCAAACTGAATAATCCAAACGAACCCGAAGAGAAGAAATTCTTCATTAAATGATCGCTGTTTACCGTTAGCCACAACTACTACAACAGCCACAATGACGAAGCGCTTTACGGCCGAGTAACAGCCAATGGATGCGGGAACTGCCTTGCTACCTAGGCAACAGCTAAAGGACAGACTGTCGCGTCATTGTCGTGATGCCAGGTGAAAGTTTCAGTGGCAGAACCACAACGAAGCCCAAGCAGAATTACTGCTGTACAACCATAAGACCATATTGTAACGTTGGGGCCATGTTAAGTGAATTTCCCAGCATGCTTTGCCAGTTTGAAACGTTACTGTGTGTGTTAAATGTGTTATTTCTGAGTTATACTGAGTTATAACTGCATTATAATGACCCAGCAGTGTTTAGCAGGATTAGGGCAAGATGTATCTGTGTGTGTAACCATGATTCAAACAGGGGTCTGTGAGAATGACCTCCCCTGCTCTGTGTACTAAGTGGCAAGTTGGGGTTGGGGTGTACAAAATAAATCTGGTTGATCACAGCCATCTGCTCCATTTTCTTTGTGTGAACCTTGCAGACGTCACACTGGTGTCAGAAGTGGGCATGGAGCAAATGGAAGCTAGGATCAGAATGGAGATCCAGCAGCTGGAGCAGGCCATTGCTCAGCTGATGATGGACGATGGGACCGAGACACCACCCCCGGGAGCCGGGAGCCGGGACGCACGAAGCGGCGGCGGCGGACCTGACGGGGCCAGCGCACCCCGCCTTCTGTCTTTTTCAAGGCAGAGCAGAGCAAACCAGCCCCGCATTCTGCCCTTTCCAGGACAGGACGGGCTGGCAATCCCACGGCGATCGAGAGTGACGATCGATCAGGAGGCGGCCATCACATCTGTTAGGCAGCGGGCCAAGATTCCCCGCTTCAACGGCGAGGCCACGTTGGATGACTACCTGACCCAAGTCGAGCTGGCCACAGAGGAAACCGCCGTGCAAGTCGCGCTGGCCTTGGAAGGGAGAGCTCTCTGCACGCTTTCTGATCTCCTGCCTGAGGAGCGCTACAGCTGGCCAGCGCTACAAGGGGCGCTCCAGAGACGATTTGGGAGAACGGCGGACGCTGAGCACGCCCAGGAACAGCTGACCCGCCGCCGTAGAAGCAACCAGGAAAGCCTAGGAACCTATGCTGCAGACATACTGTTGCTAACCCGGCGCAGCTACCCGGATTTCGCACCGGAGGCGGTAGAGAAGCTCGCCCTCCGGAGCTTCATCCAAGGTCCCCGGAGAAGAACGCCCCTCGCCGGCGTTAAACTAGAGCGAGGTGGCGTGAACGGGAACCGGCCGCCTCCCGCAGATGTTTCCCCCGAGGAGCCGGCACCACGCGTGGGCCGAATTGGACACTCTCCAGGGATCTATCTACAGTGCAGCTTGGGGAAGACGTCGATCCGGGCCCTGATTGACACCGGCTCTACAATCTCCTTGGTTCGACCGGGCGTACTGCCGGGCACGAGCAAGACGGCTCCGCGGGGGTGGGAACCCACCGAGCGCTGCGTCACCACAGCTACCGGTGAGCGCGCCAGACTGAAGGGGCGGAGAGTGCTGGTGGTGGGGGTGGCCGGTCAGAACATAAGACACCTGTTCTGGCTGGCTGACATCCAAGACCCCTGTATTATTGGATTAGACCTGCTCACAGCCTGGCGTGCCAAGATCGACACCGCCGGACCTTCCCTCCAGCTGGGAAACCGGACCATCACGCTCCACAGCAGAACCCAGAGAAGGGACGCGGGGGCCCGCGCAATCGAGGGATCGCCAAGACAGACCGGACCAGGCAGGCCACCGCGAGGACTGGACACGATGACGTCACCAGCGCGGACAGAGGGAGCACGAGCACACACAGGGACAGCAAGGGGAGGGGCCAACGTGTCAGCAGAGACGCAGCAGGCGGTGGAGGAATTATTTCAGCGGAGCTGCAGCGGGCTGGACCCGGAACAGAGACGCCAGCTGCGGGAGCTATTGGACTATTACGTGGGTGTTTTCGCTGCGAAGGATGAGGAATGCGGCCGGACCGGGTTGGTGCAGCACGAGATCGACACCGGTGAGGCCAGGCCGATTCGACTCCACCCACGCCGGCTGCCCTTTTCAAGGCGGGCAGCGGCGGAACAAAAAGTGCGAGAAATGCTGGAAGCAGATGTTATTGAGCCCTCCAGCAGCCCCTGGGCAGCGCCTGTGGTGCTGGTCAAGAAGAAGGACGGGTCGTGGCGGTTCTGTGTGGATTACCGACGCCTGAACAATGCCACTAGGAAAGATTCCTACCCCCTGCCCCGCATCGATGACGCGCTGAACCACATCGCAGGCTCCAGCTGGTTCAGCTCGCTGGATCTACGCAGCGGCTATTGGCAGGTAGAGCTGTCACCCGAGGCCCGCCAAAAAACAGCCTTCTCCATCGGGCAGGGACTGTACCATTTTAAAGTGATGCCATTTGGACTCTGCAACGCTCCGGCCACCTTTGAGCGCTTGATGGAGCAAGTGCTGGCTCACGTGCCCAGGAGCCGCTGCGTTGTTTACCTGGATGACCTGCTGGTGCATGCAGCTGATTTTGACAGTGCCCTGTCAAATCTCCGAGAGGTGCTGGGAGCCATCCAGCAGGCGGGGCTACGGTTACACCCTAGGAAATGCCACCTGTTCCGGCGAGAGACCACCTTTTTGGGCCACGTCGTCAGCGCAGCAGGGGTCGCCACCGACCCGGAAAAAGTGGCAACAGTGAGAGACTGGCCAGTGCCGCGGAACGTTGGAGAACGGAGGAGTTTTCTTGGATTGGCCTCCTATTATAGGAAGTTTGTGAAAGACTTCGCCACCATTGCCAGCCCGCTGCATCAGCTGACGCAGAAAGGATGCCCGTTCCAGTGGAGTGACAGCTGTGCTGCTGCTTTCTGCCAGCTTCGCGCAGCACTCATCAGAGCCCCCGTCCTGCGGTATCCTGACCCGAGCCGCCCTTTCATTGTGGACACGGACGCCAGCAACCAGGGCATCGGGGCGGTCCTATCCCAGGAGGGAGAGCATGGAGAGCAGGCAGTCGCTTACTTCAGCCGCACTCTCAGCAGAGCCGAGAGAAATTACTGTGTGACTCGCAGAGAGCTGCTGGCTGTCATTCAAGGACTGCGTCATTTCCGCCCGTATGTGTACGGTGGGAGGTTCCAGCTCAGGACGGACCACGCTTCCCTGACCTGGTTGTTAAATTTCAAAGAACCGGATGGACAGTTGGCAAGGTGGCTGGAGGCACTGCAGGATTATAATTTCCAGATTGTGCATCGGGCAGGCCGCCTCCATGCCAACGCTGACGCGCTGTCTCGGCGCCCCTGCGCGACAGAGGAGTGTCGTCACTGTCAACGGGCTGAAGATCGGGACCAAATCGCCCCACGGGCTGCCGCTCTCCGAGCTGCTGCGAGCAGGAATCACGCAGCGATGCACAGCCCCTCCTCAGATGATCAGGCAGTTCTCCCCGGCGATGACGTCACAGAGGTTCTTGGCACGCAGCAGCTGCAGAGCGAGCAGGACAGAGACCCGGTCATTTCACGGGTTCGGCAGTGGCTGGACGCAGGACAGCGGCCCACCTGGGAGGTTGTGTCACCGCTGGACCCAGAGACTAAGGCCCTACACTCCCAGTGGGCCAACCTCCGCTGTCATGAGGGCGTGGTGTATCGGCAGTGGCAGACTCCAGCTGGGCAGCGGCACATTTGGCAGCTGCTGGTTCCTCGTCGACTCCGGCCCAAAGTACTCCAGCTGGTTCATGGGGCGGTAGGAGCGGGCCACTTCGGGGTGACAAAGACGCTGCAGCGCCTTCGGGCCCGGTTCTACTGGCCCGGCTGTCATCAGGACGTGGAGCTCCACGTTCATCGCTGCGACACATGCACAGCTCAGAAGGGACCAACTCAGCGATCCCACGCTCCCCTGCAGCAGTACCGGGTGGGAGCACCGATGGAGCGAGTGGGAGTGGACATCCTGGGCCCTTTCCCGACCACGGACCGGGGGAACCGCTACGTGCTGGTCGCGATGGATTATTTCACCAAGTGGCCAGGGTGTACGCGGTCCCGGATCAGAGCGCCGCTACGACGGCATCAAAGCTGGTGGATGAAATGTTCTGTCGGTTTGGCGCACCGGAGGAGCTGCACAGCGATCAGGGTCGGAACTTCGAGGCGGAGGTCTTCGGAGAGGTCTGCAAACGGCTGGGCATCCGGAAGACCCGGACCACCCCACTGCATCCACAGAGCGACGGCCTGGTCGAACGATTCAACTGGACCCTCACCACCCAGCTCGCTATCCTAGTGGACCAGCGACAGCGAGACTGGGACCTGCATCTGCCTTTTGTTTTGTGGGCATACCGGACGGCTGCTCAGGAATCTACCCGGTGCACCCCTGCGGCGCTCATGTTTGGACGCGAGCTGCGCACACCGGTGGATTTGGTATTCGGTTGTCCCCCTGAGCCGGAGGTGGAAGGAAAACCTGGATTGGATTATTTTTTTTGTTTGAAAGAACGTCTCCACACGGTGCACGAGCTGGCTCGAGAGGCCCTGGCAGCGGCAGGGGGTCGGCAGAAGCGAGCGTACGACTCCCGCTGCCAGGGGAGGGACTTTGCACCGGGAGATCGAGTCTGGGTTTTCTGCCCTGAGAGGAAGAGAGGACGATCACCGAAGCTGGCGAGCCAGTGGTCGGGGCCATGTGTGGTCCTGGAGAGACTGTCAGATGTCAATCATCACTGTTTTCTTCCTGCATTACCGACTGCACTATATAGTTCTCCACAGTATCTGCTGCTGGCTAATATATATTTTAACTGTTGACCAGTATCACTTAATCTTATCCTACACTTTATTACATGTATAGTTTATTTCTCTTATCTTATCATGTTTAATGTTGCAGCATTGTACCGAGACAAATTCCTAGTTTGTGTACTACATGAACAATGGCAATAAACCTGATTCTGATTCTGATTCTGATTCTGATTCTGATTCAGATGTGGTGTACAGGGTGAGGCTTAGAAAAAGGGACCGGGTTGTGGTTCTTCATCGTGACCGTCTTGCCCCGTATCGGCCATCTGCACCGCTCGTGGACGAACCGGAGCTTCCATCCCGGCCCGATACCCCGACCGAGACCCAGATGGACACTAGGGGGCCTGTACGTGTTGGCCACCGGCGCCGAAGACCGCCCCGACACCTGGATGAGTTTGTATTGGACTTTTAAATTGGACTTTAATTTTTCTGGGGACAGAAACCAGTCCGGGGGGGGGCAGTGTAACGTTGGGGCCATGTTAAGTGAATTTCCCAGCATGCTTTGCCAGTTTGAAACGTTACTGTGTGTGTTAAATGTGTTATTTCTGAGTTATACTGCTGGGTCATTATAACTGCATTATAATGACCCAGCAGTGTTTAGCAGGATTAGGGCAAGATGTATCTGTGTGTGTAACCATGATTCAAACAGGGGTCTGTGAGAATGACCTCCCCTGCTCTGTGTACTAAGTGGCAAGTTGGGGTTGGGGTGTACAAAATAAATCTGGTTGATCACAGCCATCTGCTCCATTTTCTTTGTGTGAACCTTGCAGACGTCACAATATTATCACACTTTACATATTATTTAGATATTTTTTTTTAAAAAATGCATATAAATATATGCAAATATTTGAAATTTTTGAGTCTCTTATAAAGTATCTGAGGGTATCTGGGTATCTGAAACTAAATTTGCCCTTTAAACTAAAAAGGGTATCTGAAACTAAATTTCTTGGAGTAATAATTGATAATAAACTGTGTTGGAAGTCACATATTAATTATATTAAAGGTAAAATATCCAAATCAATTGCAATACTACACAGAGTGAAATATTTGCTGAATCAACCCACATTATATACTTTGTATCATTCATTAATACTCCCATACATGACATATTGTACTGAAGTATGGGGAAATGCATATAAAACAAACATATATCCAGTCTTTATGCTTCAGAAGAGAGCTATTAGAATAATAAACAAAGCTGCTTACAGGGAACCAACAAACCCACTTTTTCTTAAATTAAAAGCTCTCAAGTTGAAAGATCTGGTTGACTTTAAAACTGCAGTAATAATGTTTAAAGTGAAGAATCTATCACTGCCCGCAAATATCCAAAAGCTGTTCCAAATAAGGGAGAAACAATATCATTTCAGAGGAACATGTATATTTCAAAAACCTTCAGTGATAACTACCACCAAGCAACACTGTGTTTCAGTGCAAGGAGTCAGATTATGGAACAATTTTGGACCTGAATTAAAATCATGTACAACGCTTGGACAATTTAAACAAAAACTAAAGGAAGAAATACTCCAAACATATATACAAGATGACATGTAAAATCACATAAGGATTGTTATATCCAGTCTGTGTTGTGCTGTTGCTTAGTTGTTTGTTTTTTTTGTCACATTTTGTCTTAGCTTTGTTCCGAATTGTAATCGCTCTTGTTTTGTTTTTCTTTTGAATTCTTGGATGGAACATGGGTGGGCAATATAAGCTGCGGCTTCAGCCATCACCCATTTCGGATAACTTTTGTTGAACTGTGTAATCAGAGGAGTTATTGTTTAATTTGACCTTGTTGGATTTTTTCCCCTTTGTTATATCATTCTGTTTCTTTTTAATCTTTACTTTTAATCTATCCGAAATAAAGATTCATTCATTCATTCAAAGTAGTAAGAATTTATCACCATCCTGTGATGTTACATTGTTGTGTAGGGAACCCACGCTGGGATATTCATCTCAGACTGGAAGCAGAGGGGAGGGGAATATTCCCTCTGCCGGTAGAGTGTGGGGGATTAAATGGAGGACAGTACATATTGTAATGTGTGAATGTATTGTGATGCAAGATTTCAGGCAACGAAGGAATGGAGTGATATAAAAGGAGAGACCCTGGTGTATTGAAAAAGTCTTTTTTCTGGGTATGAATGAAGTGAGAGAGAGAAATAAAGTTGTCTGTCGTGCAGGTCTGGTTCCTTTATTTGCACTCTCCACAGTTGTTACAAATATATGGACATAAACACAAACACACTGAAATTGTACTTCAGTAAAAACAGCGTACCTTAGGTTATTAATTGGTCAAGTGTAAGAGTAATCACCATAAAAAATACTTGAAACGAAACTATCTACTTGAAAGGTGACTGAAGTTGTCATTAAATTTATTTCTTTATTTTTTTTTTTTTTTTTTGAGTGGTGGGCTAGTGGTAGCACATCTGCCCCATAGCCAGGAGGTTGCAGGTCAAGCCCCAGCTGGGTCAAACCAAACACCATAAAAATAATACTTTCTGGCTTGGTGCCCAGCATAAATAGAATAGGGTGTGGTTTATATTAATCATATATCCCATAACCTACATATGTATAAGCATATTAGAATGTTTGGTGATTACATATGTGCAACAACCTCACGCCTCAGAATAGGACAAGAGGTCTCAACCGCCAGCGAAGATCAAAGAGCATCCGAGGCGCAGCGGTGGAGACCAGTTCGATCGCCCTGACTTCCCAGGGCCAGGTGGAGGAGACAGAGGACAATGGAGGAGATCGATCGCCCTGACCACCCAGGGTCAGGTGGAGAAGTCGGAAGACAAAGGAGGGGGGATTAAGCTAATGCGGGATGTCAGCTTTGATATGCAATGTTTTTTGTTATGTGTAGGTATAAGTATGAAGGTCTGAATGTGTTCGACCTCTTATTCTGCTTCTGCACTGAGATGAGACTTGTTAGAGGAGCGAAGCTGATAATAAACTTTGGTTTATAAATCACATTGCCTCGTTATTCCAAGCTCTTCGACACTGGTGACCCTGACGCGAGGATGGAACAGAGACGTTCTGCCGCGATTGACTCATCGGAGGCGACCCAGGCAAGCGCCGGCGCCCATGCAGACAGGGGAACAGATGGACGACGTTCCCCCACAGCAGAAGCTACAGAGAGGGCTCAACCGAGCACCAGCCCCGCCGTGAGAGCGGAAGAAAGGCGCTCTCACCCGGCGGACACATCAGGGACGGCCCACACAAACGCCGTCACCGTCAAGCTGCCAGACTTCTGGCAGGAAGACCTGAGCTCGTGGTTCCAGCAAGCTGAGGCTCAGTTTGCACTGGCAGGCATAACGGCAGACGACACAAAATTTTATCACATCGTCGCCAAACTCGACGCTGCCACGTCAAGATGTGCGCGGAGCATAATCCAACGGCCGCCCGCCCATGACAAATACAGAGAACTTAAGGCGCTCATCGTGGAGAATTTCGTCCCCTCAGCCGAGGAGAGAGCAGAGAAAATCCTGGCGATCTACGGCCACAGAGGATGCAGACCCAAGGCCCTCATGGAGGACATGCTGCAGCTTAAGGAAGAGGACAACGACAACTTCCTTTTCCGATATATCTTCCTCAGCACTCTGCCACCACACATGAGAGGGACGCTGGTCAACATGCGGTGCAACACCCAGCAGGACTTCCGCGCGCTGGCCCGAGAGGCGCAGCGGCTCATCAACGCCTGCAGGGAACAGATGGCCACGGCAGCATCCGCACATCTCAGCGCGGAAGCTCAGAGCAGCAGAGAACCACAGACAACCGAGCAGAGCCCACCCACCATGGCGGCAACATGACCAAGACGCAGCAGGCGGAACGACCTCTGCTATTACCACCACCGTTTCGCCGGGAGAGCGTACAAATGCGCGCCCCCCTGCAAATTCAAAAGTTCAGGAAACGCCAAAGCCGAGAGGCCGTTAACAGCCGCGGCTCTCGGCGAGAAAAATAAACTACTGTATGTGACTGACGGACACACCGGGAGACAATTCTTGATCGACACCGGAGCTCAGCTGAGTTTTATCACCCCTTCCCACGCAGACCGGGCCATGGGTCCCCGGGGAAATGGAGCGATGGCAGCCAACGGCTCGATCATCGACACCTTCGGTGAAAGGAACCTGCATCTTTGCATCCACGGCCGCAACTATAGATGGACATTTATTGTAGCGGCGGTGAGCTTTAACATGTTGGGCGCTGATTTTTTGTGTGCACATGGGTTGTTAGTCGATCTAGCAAATAGACTCTTGGTTAATGCACTGTCATTTTCTTCTATCCCCTGCTCAGCTCGAGTTTCTCCACCACCCGTGCAGGCCAACGTCACAACAGCAGGAGGTAAGTTTGACCAACTCCTCACCCAATTTCCAGCACTCACAGTTCCAAAATTTTCAGCAACAGTAGCGAAACACGGGGTTGAACACTTCATTCCCACAACGGGCCCACCCGTATTCGCCAAAGCTCGGCGCTTAGACGCGACCAAGCTCGCCATAGCATGGGACGAATTTACCACCCTTGAAAAATTAGGCATTATCAGACGCTCGAAAAGCCCCTGGGCATCGCCACTACACATGGTCCCGAAAACCGACGGTTCTTGGAGACCGTGCAGCGATTACCGCAGATTAAACAATGCGACAGCGCATGACCGCTACCCAATTCCTCACATCCAAGATTTTTCACTACATCTGGCGGGTGCATGCATTTTTTCTGAAATAGACCTGGTCCGCGGCTATCACCAAGTCCCCGTTCGAGCGGAAGACATTCCTAAAACAGCTGTAATAATCCCCTTTGGTCTTTTTGAATTTTTGCGGATGCCGTTTGGCCTCAAAGGCGCTGCTCAAACCTTTCAGCGGATGATGGACGCGGTATTACGCGATCTCCCTTTCGTGTTCGTCTACCTCGACGATATGCTGGTAGCCAGCTCATTGGAGGAAGAACACGAACAACACCTCACTACGGTTTTTCAGAGACTAGAAGAGCACGGGTTAATAATCAATCCAGCCAAATGCAAATTCGGCGTGTCACAAATCGATTTTTTGGGACACAGAGTTTCACCGAAGGGGGCAGTCCCATTGCCAGACAAAGTTCGCGCAGTAAAAAATTTTCCACGACCATAAACAGTCAAATCGCTGCAAGAATTTTTGGGAATGGTTAATTTTTACAACCGTTTCCTCCCCCGTGCAGCTCAACTCATGCAGCCCCTGTATGCCGCGCTCAGAAAACAAAAGCCTTCCAACGCGGTCGAATGGACCCCGGAGCGCCAACGCGCCTTTGCGGAAGTAAAAAGTGCTCTAGCGAACGCCACACTGTTGGTTCGCCCTGATCCCTCGGCCCGCATTGCGCTAACCACAGACGCTTCAGACCTGGCCATAGGGGCAGTTGTGGAACAACACGTTGGCGGAACCTGGCAACCTTTAGCATTTTTTAGCAAATCGTTAAACCAAACTGAGCGTAAATACAGCACTTTTAACAGGGAGCTGCTAGCGCTTCATTTATCCATCCGCCACTTCCAGTTCTGGTTAGAAGGGCGGCGTTTCACGGCTTTTGTAGACCACAAACCGCTCACCTTTGCGATGGCTAAAATTTCAGAACCATGGTCAGGCAGGCAACAAAGACAGCTAGCTGCAATTTCATAGTTCACCACAGACATTCGACATGTGGCAGGCAAACTTAACGTGGTAGCAGACTGCCTCTCTCGCGCTGTGACATGGCCAGAACACGAGGAGACAGATTATACTACCTCAGCCACAGAACTCTTCGCCAACGCGGACATGTACGTGGCCCCAATTCACGTAGGGATAGATTACGCAGCCATGGCAGAGGAGCAAAGCAGTGACGCGGACGTGCGCGCGCTCCTGTCTGGACCAACAGGGTTAAGGCTGGAGGAAAGGGGTTTACGCGACGGTGTACCCCCCCTAATATGCGACATCTCAACCGGCCGACCTCGCCCGGTAGTCCCAGCTGCATGGCGCCGCCGTATTTTCGACTCAGTTCACTCCCTCGCGCACCCAGGTGTGCGCGCCTCGGTTAAAATGGTCGCCGAAAAGTTTGTGTGGCCCGGCCTGCGCAAAAATGTAAAGGAATGGGCAAAAACTTGCATGTCTTGTCAGCGCGCCAAAATACACAAACACACAAAAGCCCCTCTAGAGCCTTTTCCAATCCCAGCTAGGGAAAGGAAAGTTACTGGGGGAAGCACAAAACCACTTCTTGTTTTGGGATATCTGGGCCAAATTTGCTGTTCTTTTACTTGAGGCTCATATCTATTTTGTCTGGACCACAGAAGGTCACCAGAACCACATCAATGCTGGAAGTGGCCCACATCTGAATGCTGCCTTCTTACTATCTGAATGTCATCATCATCATCATAGCAGTCTGTCAAGGGCGGCAATGACTGTTTCATTTAGGTTTGATCAGATTCCTCCACACAGCTCTGTCCTTCGCCTTCCGCTGCCAGGAACTCCTGACCTTGTTAACCCAGGTGACATCCGAGCCGGTATGAGTTGCTCTCTGACTGACCATTTCATGAAACTGCTTGCAAAGTATTTGAGTACCGCTAGCTTTTGCTGGACTAGCGGCACATTCTTGGCAGATAGAGGTATTATCAGTGTCAAGAACAGGACATGACAAACTGACTCTAGTATCTGTTGCAGTGACTGACCAGATGATAGGTTTGTTTATCTCTGCTCTTTGTGTAGCGCATGTCATGATGCACCGACTGGCAAAAGTCCACCACAGACCTTGCGACAGATGTGCTTATCTGCCAGGATGTCCAGTCTCACCCCTTGTAACTGGGAGTGGTCCACCACAGACCTGTGACAGATATTGTTTTTAGTTCTGCCAGGATGCCCAGTTTCACCCTCCACGTCCTCGGAAGGGCGGGGATGCCGGTTGAGTCGCCAATGGCCCGACCCATGGAAAGGTCAGAATTCCTATATTAATTTGCTATATGATTATATTTTAAGGTGCTTTCACACCTAACCCATTTGAACAAGACCAAAATTTTAGCTGTAAAACCTCCCCTGAACCACAGTCAGAACCAAAGAGTAAAAAGGTGCTCCGGCAAAAAGAGGTGATCTCAGTCTGGATCAAACTAAACATTGGTTCATTTAGAGTGTGAAATCAATTTTCAGAAAGGTTTAGACTTTTGGTCCAAACACAGGAAGTCACAAGAGCCAAAAAGAGGGGAAATGAGAACACTGAGAAGTGTTGATTCTTATGGTTTGCGTTCTAATGATCATTTGTTGCTTTCTGTTCCATTTGCCCATACTGAGCTGGGAAAAAGAGCTTTCATGTTCTCAGTCCCCTCTACATGGAACATGTTGCAAAAAGACTGGAAACTAACGGAACTTGTTTCATTGAACGACTTTAAAACCAGATTGAGAACACTTGAGACGGCCTCACTAATTTGTAACTGTTTTATATGATTTGTATGTCATTGTAAGTGTGTTTATGATTTTTTTGCTGCCTCTTGGCCAGGACTCCCTTGAAAAAGAGGTTTTTAATCTCAATGGGTTTTTTCCTGGTTAAATAAAGGTAAAATAAATAAAAAAGAAAAAAAATTTAAAAAATGAGCTGTTGTAGCACTCAGCAAGAGGAAGAGACCCAGTGACATAACGCACGGCTCAGGAGACGCACACACACAGGCTCAGAGTAGTTCAAATAGTTTATTAACGACAGGCGTGAATGAGTGCGTGTCTGCGGGATGTAAATGTGTTGGTGGTGGCGTCTGCTTCAGGCACAGAGGCAGATGACCGTACAGCCGGGCAACCCTATGGAGAAAGCACAGGGAGAGGGTGACGGGCATACACCAACACAGGAAGGATTATGGCAAGAGAAGGACTTACTTGGATGACAGGATAGCTGGTACAGCAAGGGGGCGAAACCCGGGAGACAGCCACCTGGAGAGCTCCGTGCAGCAGCGAGGAATGGGCGTTGGAATGGAGACGTCCGCCGCCGGGAAATCCACCTGTGCACAGGGGAGCAGACTGGAGAAAGAAGGTAAGGCTTCTTACCCAAACAATAATGCTGAAGATAGTTGATGACTCACAACAGTGAGGAACGAAGTCTGACGGCTTCAGGCCGAAGCTCCGGGCGAGGCGGCCTTTATCCCTCGCCGCTGATGATGATCAGGTGCGTGAGCAGGTGGCGCCGCTGATGAATGGCGCGGCGTGACAGTACTCCCCCCTCTAGCAGCGCCTCCTGGCGATGGCTTGTCCGGGTGCGCTCGGTGGAAGTCCGCGATGAGCGATGGGTCCAACACAAACGACGGGGGCACCCACTGCCGATGCTCGGGCCCATAGCCCTCCCAGTCCACCAAGTATTGCAACCCACTACCCCGGCGCCGGGAGTCCAGGATGGAGGAGACGGACCAGGCCGGATGGCCACCAATCATCCGGGGCGCGGGTTGCGCTGCAGGAGGAGGGCAAAGGGGGTCGGTGACTGCCAGCTTCACCTTTGACACGTGGAAGGTGGGATGGATGCGGAGGGAGGGGGGAATAGCCACGCGCACAGCCACCGGGTTGATGATCCGGGTGATGGGATAGGGACCCATGAATCGCTGTGCCAGCTTCCTCCTCTCACCCTTTAATGTAACGTCCTGGGTAGACACATACACTTGTTGCCCAACTCTGTACGCCGGGGCAGGTCGTCTGTGCCGGTCCGCCACGGTCCTGTTGCGCTCCGCTGTGCGCAAAAGCGCATGACGCGCGGCAGCCCAGGTGGAGCAGAACTGCCTAAGGTGCGCTCTAACAGAGGGGACGGTTACCTCGCTCTCCTGCGCTGGAAGCAGCAGGGGGTCGTAACCCAGGGACGCCTTGAAGGGGGACATCCCCGTTGCAGAAGAGCGGGCGGTGTTGTGGGCGTACTCCACCCAGGCGAGATGGTTGCTCCAGGACGTCGGCTTGGATCTGGTCACACAGCGGAGCGCAGCCTCCAGCTCCTGATTGGTCCTCTCACACTGCCCGTTAGATTGGGGGTGATGGCCGGAGGAGAGGCTCACCTTGGCTCCGATGGCGTTACAGAAAGATCTCCAAACCTCGGATGAAAATTGGGGGCCCCGGTCCGAGACCATGTCCACCGGAATCCCGTGCAGCCTGACCACGTGTTGGACGAGGAGGCCCGCCGTCTCCAGGGCGGTAGGGAGACCTTGCAGGGGGACGAAGTGTGCCGCCTTGGAGAAACGGTCCACGATGGTCAGGATGGTGTCAAAGGAGATGGAAACGGGGAGTCCGGTGACGAAATCCAACGCGATGTGCAACCAGGGCCTGCCAAGGACGGGCAGGGGCTGGAGCAGACCCGCTGGAGGGGCATTTCCCGACTTGCTGGTGGCACAGATTGGGCAAGCCCGGGCGTAGCGGGCAGCATCCCTCCGCAGGCCTGGCCACCAAAAGGACCGTTGGAGGAGGCCGATCATCCGGGAGGTGCCGGGATGACAGGTGAGCCGGGAGGTGTGGAGCCAGTGGATGACCTCTCCTCGGACCGCAGATGGGACGAACAGTTTTCCCTCCGGTCCGCCGCCAGGATCAGGTTCCACCTCCTGCGCCTTCCGGATCTTGGTTTCGATGTCCCAAGAGATGGCTCCCACGACGCACGACCTGGGCAGGATAGTGTGGGGCGTCTCCTCAGCCTCCACGGGGGTAAACTGCCTAGAGAGGGCGTCAGGCAGGCCGTTCTTGGAGCCTGGCCTGAAGGTGATCGAGAAGCGGAACCTGGCAAAGAACAAAGACCAGCGCGCCTGGCGGGCATTCAGGCGCTTGGCAGATCGTAAGTATTCTAGGTTCTTGTGGTCCGTCAGGACCACGAACGGCAGGTCCGCCCCCTCTAGCCAGTGGCGCCACTCCTGTAAGGCGAGTTTAATGGCCAGGAGCTCTCTGTCCCCCACATCGTAGTTCCTCTCCGCCGGGGACAGGCGCCGGGAGAAGAAGACGCACGGTCGTTTGGCGCCATCGTCCGGTGACCGCTGGGATAGTACTGCTCCCACTCCCGTGTCCGAGGCATCCACCTCCACAATGCACTGCAGCGCGGGGTCGACCTGGCGAAGGACCCGGGAGGAGGAGAACTCCGCCTTCAGCGCCTTAAAGGCAGCAGCGACCTCTTCGGTCCACCGGAACGGAACCTTCGGGGACGTGAGGCGGGTCAGTGGTCCGACGATCGAGCTGAAATTTGGGACAAAGCGGCGGTAAAAATTGGCGAAGCCGACAAACTGTTGCACCTGCTTCCGGGATGCGGGAGTAGGCCACTCCACCACCGCCTTCACCTTCTCTGGGTCTGGGAGCACCTGGTCTTGAGCGATGATGAATCCCAGGAAGGATGTGGTCCTAGCGTAGAATTCGCATTTTTCAGCCTTCACGTAGAGCCGATTCTCCAGCAGTCTTTGAAGGACCCGCCTCACATGGACCTGGTGCTCGTCCCTGGATCTGGAGAAGATAAGAATATCGTCCAGGTAGACGAACACGAAGAGGCCGATGAAATCCCGGAGGACGTCATTGATGAGGCGCTGAAAGACGGCAGGAGCGTTGGTCAACCCGAACGGCATGACCAGGTACTCAAAGTGGCCGTTCGGGGTACGGAAGGCTGTTTTCCATTCATCTCCCTCCCGGATCCGGACGAGGTGGTAAGCGCTGCGTAGATCCAGCTTGGTAAACCAGGTCGCCCCCTGGAGGGAGTGGAAGGCAGTGTCCATGAGGGGCAGGGTGTAACGGTCCCTCTCAGTGATGTCATTGAGCGCTCGGTAGTCTATGCAGGGGCGAAGGGACCCGTCCTTTTTTCCAACAAAGAAAAACCCTGCCCCCACGGGTGACGACAATGGGCGAATAATCCCAGCGCTCAGTGATTCCTTCAGGTAAGTATTCATCGTCTCCTTCTCCGGCGCAGACAGGCTGTAGAGCCGACCAGAAGGTAGGGGAGCCCCCTGGCGGAGGTTGATAGCACAGTCATAGGGCCGATGCGGGGGAAGAGACATAGCTTTTGATTTGCTAAATACCATACCCAGGTCGTGAAATTCTGGAGGCACCAGCGACAGGTCCGGAGGTGCTGTGTCCGTCACAGGAGGAGCAGCGGACGGGGAGCAGGCAGCGGACTGAAGGCAGGTGCCCATGCAAAATGTACTCCATGCCAATACCCCAGCTGATCTCCAGTCCAGGACAGGGTTGTGGAGGCGTAGCCAGGGATACCCCAGGATGACGGGCGACACAGAGTTGGGCAGGACGTAAAAAACCATCTCCTCCCGGTGGTTCCCTGAGATGATGATTGGGACGGGAATGGTCTGATGGGAGACTTTCCCAAGGGAGGCACGAGAGAGATGGACCAGGGAGATGGGGTTTTTTAGTGCCTGACAGCGGATGCCCAATCGGGTTGCCAGGCCTTGTGAAATGAAGCTGCCTTCTGCGCCCAAATCCACCAGTGCGTGGGTGAGATGCCCAGTGGGGTTATGGCAGAAACGGATGGGCAGCTTCAATTGGGTGAGGGGATTTTGCCGATTGACGTCCGCGAGGCCCCCTACAGTGACTCGCGGACCCCGCCGTTTGGCTTCTGTGGGCAAAGCTCTACCGTGTGTTGACTGTCTCCGCAATACATGCAGAGACCCAACTCACGGCGGCGCTGTCTCTCCGCCGGGGAGAGCTTTGCCCAGCCCGTCACCATCGGCTCCGACTCCTCGGGGCGCGATGGTGGCGGTGTCGCCAGGGGGCGAGCTTGGGGCAGGCGCAGCGAGGCTCCCCGAGGGCGAGAAGCAGACGGCTTCTGTCCTGAGGAGCGCTCGCGCAGCCTGTTGTCCAAGCTGATGGCCAGTGAAGTTAGCTCCGCTAGCGTTCCGGGGATATCCCGTCCAGCCAGTTCATCCCTCAGATCACTATTGAGGCTGCGGAGGAACAGGCCGCAGAGGGAACGCTCGTCCCAGCCCAATTCCTCCGCCGCTACCCGGTATTCGATAGCGTAGTCCGCGGCCGACCGGCTTCCCTGCTGGAGAGCGAGAAGCCGATCGACCTGGACCGTCTCGGTGTGAGAATGATCGAACACCTCTAGAAAGCGCCTCACGAACTCGGCATAGGTGAGGGTGGCATAACTGGGTCTCGCCATTATAGCGTAGGCCCAAGTTAAAGCGCGCCCCTCCAGGAGATTCCCTATGTAGCTGATTCGGCTGTGATCTGAGGGGAAGTCTCCGGGCACACGGTCGAACACGGACTCACACTGCATCACAAACCCCCGCGCTCCGCCGAGCTTTCCGCTAAAGCGAGCGGGGGTCGGAATTGGTGTGAGTCGGGCCGGTACCACCGGAGCTGGCTGGACGGCCACAGGAACAGCAGGAGCAGTGCCACCCTGAGGAGCCGGGGGGAACGGCTGCTGGGGGTCCAGGCGGTCCAATCGGTTAGTAATTGTTATCAATTGGTTCAGGATCACCTGTTGTTGATAAGCTATATGATCCACTCGAGCCTCGAGAGTGGTAAGCCGGTGTGCGAGCCCGCCGTCTGCCGAGCCGCTCTGCTGAAGCCGTACTGACATAACGCACGGCTCAGGAGACGCACACACACAGGCTCAGAGTAGTTCAAATAGTTTATTAACGACAGGCATGAATGAGTGCGTGTCTGCGGGATGTAAATGTGTTGGTGGTGGCGTCTGCTTCAGGCACAGAGGCAGATGACCGTACAGCCGGGCAACCCTATGGAGAAAGCACAGGGAGAGGGTGACGGGCATACACCAACACAGGAAGGATTATGGCAAGAGAAGGACTTACTTGGATGACAGGATAGCTGGCACAGCAAGGGGGCGAAACCCGGGAGACAGCCACCTGGAGAGCTCCGTGCAGCAGCGAGGAATGGGCGTTGGAATGGAGACGTCCGCCGCCGGGAAATCCACCTGTGCACAGGGGAGCAGACTGGAGAAAGAAGGTAAGGCTTCTTACCCAAACAATAATGCTGAAGATAGTTGATGACTCACAACGGTGAGGAACGAAGTCTGACGGCTTCAGGCCGAAGCTCCGGGCGAGGCGGCCTTTATCCCTCGCCGCTGATGATGATCAGGTGCGTGAGCAGGTGGCGCCGCTGATGAATGGCGCGGCGTGACACCCAGTTTATAGCCGAAATATGCCCCCCCCCCCCACACACACACACGTTTTCAGGTGCAAATAACTGGTTTGTGTGGAGATCTTCTCAGAAGCAGCAATTGTTTCATGTGTTTTCTCTCCTTTTGTTTTTCTTTCTTTCTCTCCCACTCCTTCACCCTCCACCCTTTCTGACCACTTCATATTCCTTCAGTTCCCTCCACCATTCCTCCCTGTCAGGTCCAAGCATAAGTGAGACAGTTTAAATAAAGTGTTAAAGTTATTAATACAGTAAGAGGAGTCTAAAAAAAACTATTTATATACAGTATATATCAAATATGAACAGAGCTCCTTTTGGCACAGTAAGGTAACCAGATATTTGTTCTGCTTGCCAAACTGCTAAACTGGACAAAAAAAATAAGAAGGTAGTTATCATAGAGAAGAACCAGTTCTACAGTTACTCATGAAACCTCATGAAGAATTGTCAGATATATTTCTTGCTGAACATTTGAGACTCGCACAGTGACAAGAACTTTGGAACTGGCTTATCAAGTTCAGATCATGGCCCTAACTTGGCTTTTCTACTCTGTTCACCTGTCCATTGTTGATTTACTTATGTGAAATTGTTTATTTTGTATTACCCATCCTCACAAAAAATAGGTCATAGAGTTCTACCCTGATGTTTGATACAATTTAAAATTAATTGTTCTTCCAACTTCTGATAAGAACAAAGGCCCAGGAGATATATAGCAAAGCAGCCTCAATAAGTGATGCTCCCTCCACTATGCTTTACAATTGTGATAAACCTTTTGTTGAAGCAGAATGTATGAAGGTATTTTTCTGTTTTTTTTTTCTATATCTTGCAATATTGTACATCATAGTCTTGTCTGAATAGAACAGTTCTCACAGGGAAAAGTGACAACAGTTGTTGAGTGTGTTTTACTGGGGAAGGTTCCAGCTGGGTATCTCAATCATGCTTCTTCTAGATCCCGTGAATGTTGCCAATAACATTTTGTTCACACTAGCCTGTCATTCTATCTCATTACTGTAGGAGGGGACACATGGAAAATGTTACTTTTTTACTCAAAAACTTACTTGTTTTATGAAAAAAGTTGGAAGTTGTAGGTAGGGAAAAAAACTCATAAAATTACAGGAAGGAATTAGCAAATGTATTACAAATTGCAAATTTGAGGAATAAAATACAAATTTGTTAAAAAAGTCTGAAATTCCTGCGAGAAAATATGCACATTTAAGAAAAAAGATATATTGTGGGGGCATGGTGTGGGGGTTTCTCCACCCAGAGAAGGCAGGGGGAAGGGGAGAACAATGGGCCGAAGGAGAAGGTGTCACCGGGGGGTATCAGACGGGACTGTTGGGTCTATGCGCATGGGAGAGGAAGAGCTGCCAGAGCTGCTGAGAGAAGAAGGGTGTGGGAGTGGCGCCGGCGTTATGTCATGTTATTGTGCCATACATTTCTTTGTTCAAACAACAATATATTATGGTCGGAAGTTCCGGGTCTCAATGCATGAAAATAAAGACATAAAAGAGGAATGTGCAGAGACCCGGGATGCTTTTTTAGCTGTAAGTTATGTTGGAGAAAGAATAAAGTTTCTTTGTCGTCCAGCTCGTTGCCTCGCCTGCCTCCTTTCTCCACATTGGTGACCCTAAGACGTGCCATGGAAAGCAGGCTGAGCACCACCCCGGAGACTGCCTGGAGGGAGAACACCAGCTCCGCGTACGTGGTCTCAATCGAGCTCCCAGACTTCTGGCTTCACAACACAACTGCGTGGTTCTTGCACATAGAAGCCCAGTTCTTACTCCGTGGGGATAACAATGGATGATACCAGGTATTACTACGTGGTCGCTGCACTGGATGCACGCACCACGCAACAGGTGACAAGCCTGCTCCAGGAGCCACCAGCCCAAGCAAGATATGAAGCGCTCAAGAGGATGCTTCTCCAGTGCTATACCCTTTCCGACAGTGAGAGGGCAGAGAGACTCCTAACGCGTTCGGAGTTAGGGGACAAATCAGCAGTGGAGCTCATGGAGAGCATGTTGGCGCTGAGGGGGAAGGATGACAAGTTTTTGCTGTTCTCCCACTTGTTCCTCAGGAACCTACTGGCTACAGCGAGGGTGATCCTGGCCAACTCGCCGTGGCTGGTTGCTAAGGACTACCGTGCCCAGGAACAGGAAATGGACTGCATCATTTTGGCAACCAGAACTCTCAGCGTGCAGACAGTGGCACCGACATCCATGAGGGACTCCAGCGAGGTCGAGGAGCAGTTCGTGGTAGCCGGGACGGACACCAGAAGACAAAGGAACAGGCCGATCTGTTTTTATCATCGCCTTTATGGCTCAAATGCCCAACGCTGCCTGTCGCCATGCCAATTCAAGAAGCCGGGAAGACAGCAC
The DNA here is from genome assembly GCA_020510985.1 of Pholidichthys leucotaenia. Lineage (NCBI taxonomy): Eukaryota > Metazoa > Chordata > Actinopteri > Cichliformes > Pholidichthyidae > Pholidichthys > Pholidichthys leucotaenia. The sequence continues at coordinate 176,940,410 of CM035839.1, read as the reverse complement.
ATTCGGAATTCAGTGGCAGCTGCAACTGATGGCGACAGGAACAGACTGCTTTATGTCACAGACACACGTTTGGGGAGACGGTTTTTGGTGGACTCCGGCTCCCAGAAGAGCCTCATCCTGCCGGTCAATGCAGACAGGGTGGCAGGATGCAGTGGTCCCGAGCTCACAGCTGCCAACGGATCCACCATCAGGACATTTGGCGAGTGGACACTGACAATATGCTTACACAGACGCAACTTTCAGTGGGACTTTGTGATAGCTGCATATTCCGGCCCCATTTTAGAAAGCAGATTTTTTTTTATGTGCTTATGGGTTGTTAGTCAATGTTGGTAATAGGAGATCAGTGGACACTGTCTCGTTTAACTCACTGCCCTGCACAGCTCGTGGAGCTGGGTCAACAACACTGGCTAACGTTATAGCTCCACGGGGTAAGTATCAATATTTGCTCGCACAGTTCCCAGCACTCACGGTCCCGACTTTTTCGGCTACGGTAACGAAACACAGAGTCAAACACTTTACAACGACAAAAGGCCCACTGGTGTTTGCGCGACCTCGGCATTTGGACGTAGCTAAACTGGCCAGCGTGCGAGAGGAGTTTGCCAACTTAGAGCAGCTGGGCATTGTCAGATGTTCCAACAGCCCGTGGGCATCCCCGCTACACATGGTGCCTAAAGCCGATGGGTCGTGGCCACCGTGCAGCGATTTCCGGAGTTCGAATAATGCCACAGAACATGATCGTTATCCCATTCTGCACATCCAGGATTTTTCCATGCACCTGGCCGGGGTGCGAATTTTTTCGAAAGTGGATCTGGTCTGCGGATACCATCAGGTCCCGGTGCGTGCGGAAGACGTTCCAAAAACAGCGGTAATAACTCCTTTTGGCCTTTTCGAGTTTTTATGCATGCCGTTCAGATTAAAAAGTGCGGCGCAGACTTTCCAGAGAATGATGGACGCAGTGCTTCGCGACTTGTCCTTCGTTTTTGTCTACTTAGATGACATTCTGGTAGCCAGCGCGTCCAAGGAGGAGCACATCGCCCATCTCAAGACAGTTTTCAAGAGGTTGGAAGCACATGGGCTGATAGTTAACCCAGAGAAATGCCAGTTTGGTGTGCCAGTGATTGATTATTTTGGGCCACCCCATTTTGCCGGAGGGCGCAATCCTGTTACCGGATCAGGTGCGCACTGTGTCGGACTTTCTACATCCGCAGACCGTGAGAGCACTACAGGAGTTTTTGGGAATGGTTAATTTTTATAACTGTTTTCTTCCCCGGGCAGCCCAGCTGATGGAGCCACTGTATACCGCGCTTAAAAACAAAAAAGAAGCTTTCGGAAACCATCGACTGGACTCCCGAGCGAGACCAGGCTTTTACAAATGCCAAAACAACGCTGGCGGATGCCACATTGCTAGCCCACCCGAATCCGTCTGCACGGATAGCGCTCACTACGGATGTGTCTGATGTTGCCATAGGGGCAGTAGTGGAGCAGTGTGTCTCAGGGTCGCGGCAGCCGCTCACATTTTTCAGCCAAACTTTGCATGACAACAAACGCAAATACAGCATGTTTAATAGAGAATTGCTGGCTCTCCACCTGGCAAGGCGCCCATTTCCAGTTCTGGCTGGAGGGGCGCGAGTTCACCGCGTTCATGGACCACTAGCCGCTGACATACGCGATGTCCAAGGTCTCTGAACCGTGGTTGGCCTAGCAGCAACGGCAGTGGGCCACAATTTCAGAGTTTACTACTGACATTCAACATGTTAAATTAAATTAAATTAAATTAAATTAAATCACCCTTATTGTCATTCAACCATACAACCAATCATGTACAGTAGAACGAGATTGTGTTTTACCTATCTACTGTGTTAATCACACACACCCCAAGTGCAGACTCAGAGGGCCGCTGCCATGCAAGGCGCCGCCACAAATTTCCCTCCTCCATTCCATTATTGCTGAGCACCAAGCTGGATGGCAGGAAGTTCCACTTTTATATGGTCTTCGGCATGACCCGGCCGGGATTTGAACCCCTGCCTCCCGGGTGTGGGGCGGATGCTCTACCAACTGAGCCACCACTCCGGTAACCATGTTACCGGAGTTACCATGTACCTCCGTCACCATGTTGCTGGTAAACTCAACATCATGGCTTATTGCCGGTCACACACGTTAATCACCCTGGTCTACATGGGAATAGATTTCACCACCACGGCCGTGGAGCAAGACGGGGATGCGGACATTTGCATGCCCCAGTCTGTGCCAACTGGGTTAAGGCTGGAGAGCAGGGTGGTGCAAGAAGGGTGCCCTCACCTGCTTTGCAAGGTCTCCACTGGCCGCCTGCGCCCGGTGGTTCTGAGCTCTTGGCGCCGTCGCGTTTTTGAGTTGGTCTACTCCTTTTCACATCTGGGAGTGCACGCTTCAGTGAAGCTAGTGGGGGCAAAATTCGTCTGGCTGCGCTTGAGCACGGATGTGAAAGAGTGGGCTGCAGCTTGCGTCATGTGCCAGCGGGCCAAAGTGCACAAGCACACCAGAACCCCCCTCGAGCCATTCCAAATCCCAGCTAGGAGGTTCAACCATGTCCATGTGGATTTGGTGGGACCCCTCCCGCTGTCACAAGGTCTCACGCACCTTTTGACAGTTGTGGACCGCACCACACACTGGTCTGAAGTGGTCCTGCTGGCTTCTACCATGTCCGTGGAAGTGGCTCACGCTTTTTTGTCGGCTTGGGTTGCACGTTTTGGATCTCCATCGGACATCACATCTGACAGGGGTCCACAGTTCATTTCAGAACTCTGGTCCGTGATGGCTCAGAGCCTGGGGTCAAAATTCACCGCACTAAAGCATACAGCCCCCAGGCTAACAGGTTATGCGAGCATTTTCATAGGTCGCTTAACCTGTTGAACTCTGTTCAACTTCCCTAAAAACGCCTAAAAATAACATGCCCAAAGTAAATCAAAAGCTGTTCTTCAACCCTTTGCAGCATCTTCATGGAGTTAGTCTCATTTAAAAGAAAACACTCTGAATTTTTTGGCAAAACAGTCATAAGTGCTCCTGCCACTGAGTAACAAGAAAGTTCGCCTGGGTGTTTTTTTAGATACAAATGCTTGCAAATAACATACAGCTGTCAGATACTGGCTGGAAAACACAACATAAATGTAGAACCAAGTGTTTTCAAGCTCAGGTCAAAATTTTGTAAAAAATACCACAAAAAATGAATATATTACGCAGCTTTTTTCTCAGGTTGTAACAAGGCTGTGTCTGTACTGGAAGACCGGAAATACAGTTTTTTTTTCAGTGCGCACTGAGACACACTAAGACGCAGAGACGTGACCGCCCGTGGAAGTCACTGAGTTCAACAGGTTAAAGCAGCGCTCAGAGCTTCGCTCATGAACACAAATTGGGTTGACCGCCTGCCCTGGGTTTTTTTAGGGTTGCGCTCCGCACCTAAGGAGGATTTGGCAGCTTTCCTGGCAGAACTCCTTTTTTCCCAGCCACTGCGGATCCCCGAAGAGTTTTTACAGGAAAACCCCGTGCCCAAGGCTGATCCGCCCGTGCAATTTTTACACAGTACAGAAGCTGTGAGTGTACCGGGCCCGGCCCACCATTGTTTTCCCCGCACATTCGTCCCAAAAAGCTTGCAGAATGCCAGTTTTGTTTTTGTCAGGCACGATGCGCACCGGACCCCGCCGCGCGCACCGTACGACACACTGTTCAGGGTGTTGGAACCTGGGGCAAAGCATTTTGTGTTAGGCTTGGGGGGGTGTAGGGAGACCATCTGCATCGACAGGCTGAAGCCCGCTTTTGTGTTGGCAGACGAGCAGGTGGTGTTGGCCCAAGGTCCCCAGCGTGGCTGCCCACAGTCGGTGGCTCCGCAAGGTGGTGATCCCTTGGCAAGGACCTGTGCTCGTGAAGCTAATGTGTTTTCCCTCCCTCCCTCTTTTCCTCCGCAGACTGACGTGCCCTCCAGTACTCCTCACCAGCAGGGTGTTCCGACTGGATCGGCGACCCCCGCTACAGCCGCTATGGGCACCAGCTCAAGCCCAAAGGACAGGGAGGTTAGTGCCCCTTATGGGTGTTTGGGGGGGCTGTGTGTGGGCATGGTGTGGGGCTTTCTCCACCCAGAGAAGGCAGGGGGAAGGAGAGAACAATGGACCGAAGGAGGAGGTGTCACCGGGGGGTATCAGACGGTACTGTTGGGTCTATGCGCCCCCCGGGGAGAGTAAGAGCTGCCGGAGCTGCTGAGAGAAGAAGGATGTGGGAGCGGCACCAGCGTTATGTCATGTTAATGTGCCATACATTTCTTTGCTCCAACAACAATGTATTATGGTTGGAAGTTCTGGGTCTTGATGCACGGAAATAACGATATGAAAGAGGAATGTGCAGAGACCCGGGATGCTTTTTTGGCTGTAAGTTATGTTGGAGAAAGAATAAAGTTTCTGGGTCGTCCAGCTTGTTGCCTCGCCTGCCTCCTTTCTCCACAATATATGAAAAAATTAAGTCAAAGAGGAAAAAAACTTTACAAAATCTCAAATTTATGAAAAAGTCACAAATCTAGGAATAAGAACAGCAAGTTTAGAATGGAAAAACAGCAAATTTTTAAGTGTTTGCAAATGTTGACTGTTTCAGTTTCATTTTAAAGTTCTGATTTATTTTATTTTATGTATTCTTTGATTTTGTGAAAATTGTTCAAATGGTTCTTTCCAAAGTAGAGGTTGCAGACTCCTGTTGTAGTCTCATTCTGATGGAATTTAATTAAAACATAACAAATCACTGCATAAAGGCATTTTTCCTGCAGATGAACTTTTAAACGTCTCTAGACTGTAGTCTGCCATGCTGTCAGACATTTCAGCATTAAACCAAAGCCCTTACATAACTCTGCTGACGGTAGGGAACCATTTTGCTCCATGTAAAAACACGCAGTTGCTGGGTTCTCTGGGGACAAAAAGAGAGACTAAAAGAGAAAGGGAACGTTCAGTTATTCTGACTTTACATGCATTTACAGTCGCTACACTTTTAAGTAAATACAACGACACTAACAGCAGCCAAACCGGAAACTGTTAATTTCTCTTCATAATGATGGTAACAAGTCACTGCAAAGGATGATCTCTATAGAATGGGGAACAAAGATTGGTAGTAGTGAATTATCTTTACTCCAGGCTGTACATGCTGGTTACTCGAGAAACAGACTCAGGAAATGTTTGGCTACTGTTTCTTTATATTCTGAATTATGGTAGAGCATAGGTTATACGCGGATAGTTTATATAGTGGTATTTTGCTGAAGCACGTTATCATTTGGGGCCTAATGGTTAGGGATGTGGATTGGTGACTGGTGGGTTGCTGGTTCAGTCCCTGCACTGACAGAGGCAGATAACATAACAGTGCCCCCCCAATCCCCCACCCCCGCCAAAACCCCACTGTGGTGCCCTTGAGAAAAGCCCTTAACCCCAACTGCTCCAGTGGAGCTGCACAGTGGCCACAGGTCAGTCTGTGGTTGTACTGGGCTTCTTCCAGATGTGAATGTGTGTCTGTGTGAATGTGAACAGGCTGTGAAAGACAAACCAGTGTCATTTTTTTTTAACTCCCAAAGAGAAATTTAGAGCCTGAGCAAAGGGGTAAGTGGCTGAGTGTACAGATTAAATAAATGTATTCCCTTTAATCAGATATTTTTTCTTTACAAAATTATATTTAATTTACCTGTTATAAAATGATCTAGCATAAAGTCTTGATATTTGGAGGGCTATAGTGTGGCCCATCCTCACTGTCTCTATGAATAGCACCCAGCCATTAATCCCTTCATTCAGGTAAACGTCTGTTTGGCAGCTCAAAAATCACACTGGTTTGTCTTTCTTCAAACTGTGGTTATGATGATGCAGTTTTGTGCCATACTTCATGACAAAAACATTAACTTCAGTGGAGCTCCCCTCTCACTCACTGTGTGTCTGAATGGTTGCTAGGCATTTGTTTTCATCGGCTCCAATATGGCCACTGCGTTATGTGTGTGATGTCATGCCGTCCATGGAGAATAATTTTTATGTGGAATATGTTTGTTATTGCTTTCAAGTTATTTACTCCTGCTCCCATTCATTACTTGTAAAACCCCAGATACATTTTACTCTTAAATGCTTTATTATATATAGGTAACCCAGCCACAGGGGGCGCACAAGCCAGTGTACTCCTAGTGCCTTTGCCAAATCAAACATGCGGATCATGACGAATGAGACTTTCATACCGAGACTTTCATACTGGATCGGTCGGGGCCTGACTTATCAATAACCGCCACTGGTGCTGTTAACCAGCATGGTGCCTGTGGAAATTGGGCTACTGTTGGTTAAAGATCGAGGAGGAGGAGAGGGGTAAGGCATGTTAGGAGGGAGAGAGAGAAAAGGAAAGGTAGAAGTGTGGAGGTGAGAGTAGGGAATTTAAATGCAGGGACTATGACTGGTAAAGGCAGAGAGTTGGCTGATATGATGGAGAGAAGAAAGGTAGATATACTGTAACGTGCTGCTCGACATGGCGACGTCCCACCGGGAGATTCGAACTCACGCCTCCCGCTCTGGAGTCCCGCACCCTACCTGTGTCGCCAATAGGGTCAACCCACTTGGCAAGCCAAGTAGGGTGCTCATATTGAGTTCGCTACACTACTCCCCTCTGGTTCTCGACATCGTCCCGATGTCAGCGCCCCATTACTGCTTTGGACAGGAGATCCCACTTCTGACACCAGTGTAACGTGCTGCTCGACATGGCGACGTCCCACCGGGAGATTCGAACTCACGCCTCCCGCTCCGGAGTCCCGCACCCTACCTGTGTCGCCAATAGGGTCAACCCACTTGGCAAGCCAAGTAGGGTGCTCATATTGAGTTCGCTACACTACTGTGTGTTCAAGAAACCAGATAGAACGGAAGCAAGACTAGGGGCACTGGAGGTGGATTTACACTGTTCTACCATGGTGTAGATAAGAAGAGAAATGGAGTAGTAATTGTGAAGGAAAAGTATGTGAAGAGTGTTCAGGAGGTAAAGAGGGAGTCAGACAGAATCATGAGTTTGAAGCTAGAAGTCAAAGGTGTGATGTTGAATGTTGTCAGTGTGTATGCCCCACAAGTTGGATGTCAGGTAGAAGAGAAAGAGGAATTCTGGAGTAAGTTGGATGAAGTGGTAGAGTGTTCCCGGGGAGAGAGATTAGTGATTGGAGTGAACTTTAATGGACATGTAAGTGAAGGAAACAGAGGTGATGAGCAGGTCCTGGGTAGGTATGGTCTTAAGGAGAGAAATGTGGAAGGACAGATGGTTGTGGATTTTGCTAAAAGGATGGAAATGGCTGTGGTGAACACATACTTCAAGAAGAGAGAGGAACATAGGGTGACTTACAAGAGTGGAGGAAGGTGCACACAGGTGAACTACATCTTATGTAGAAGGAGAAATCTGAAAGAGATAGGAGACTGTAAGGTGGTGGTAGGGGAGAATGTAGCCAGTGTTACACCACTCCAGGACAACTTAGTGTAGAAAAACGAGTTCTTTATTTACCTCAAAAAGATTAATGCAGCACACATACAGAGCACGCGTTTGTGTCTTCTTCAGTAGCTTGAACACAGAGAACCCCAACAAAAAAAACACTTGACCCATGACCTCAGTTCAAGGCAAAAGAATGATCTACAGCACTACCGCCACCTATTGGTGCAGATGTATAACTACATTACAAAACAAACATGGGAAAACAGAATCATTAATACATTCAGGCAATGTTTTTTCACCTATTTAGCACAACACTAACTCAAGTGCTACAATCCTCCCCTGCTAAATAAATGTTGTCCTCAACACTGGCCAAATATGAACCAGAAATGCATGTTACCTGTGACGTTATCAAGATGGAATACAAGTGGAATACAGTAAATGTTTCACAGTGCGTTAAGATCACTTTGACATACCATACTATTGAACCTCAGGTGATACAATCACGTGTAACTCATTACTCAAATAAGCATGAAGCTCATGACCACGTGGAGTAGTTTTCCCAATAGTACAGGTATTAACAATTTACTCTAACACATGTTACTATCACTTTATGTACTCCGGAGTCTTTACACTTAGATAATAACCTCACTTGGACATATTCAAATTGACCAAATGTCACTCAAACCAATTTTGTTGTATACCATCTCAATAGTTTGTAGTATCAAATACTTAAGTCACAATAATAGTTTTAACCTTCTAAGTACCAATACATTTCACATCTCCAACAATATTAAACAGGTGATCTGTGTCACAGTTCAATAATAACCCACAGGCACATAAGCTGGGTAGCAAGGCATTTGTGGAGCTATCCAAGGCACTCCATACTGTCCATAGAATGGGGTTACTGCACTGGCATACAGTGGATTGGAATTAAGACCAATTACTCTCCAAACTGGTTGACCAAGTGCATCATAAGTTAATGTTTCTCTTGGGCGTCTCCCTCTCTGAGACCTCCTCAGCACAGTGTCTGACAACTCTGTGTCCACACCACTGGGCTGGGCTGGAAAGGAAACAGTCTCTGTTGGTTCCGGAATGTCCATTTGAAACTCCTCAGCATCCACCCTGAGCTTGTGAGTGTCCATTATCTGCTCCTGAGTATCCTCAGGATGCTCTGACTGACTGGTTTGGACTCTAGCTTTGGTATTTATTGTCGCCATACTTTGTAACACATTTTGCTTGTTCGGGCTTAACTCTATTGGTTGGACATGGGGTGAGTTTTGAGCTTTGGGGATTTTTCCACTTTGGGACTTTGGTTTTTGGAGCTGTGGCTTGTCCCTCAGTCACAGCCCCCACCAGTTTCCCTGCTTCTGACTCCCCCCTACTCTACATCCCTTTGCCCAGTGAGAGTCACTGCCACATTTGAAGCAATGGCAACAGTCCTTATTCTCTTGTTGACACGCAGCACATTGTCTTTTCTGTCTCTGAGTTGACCTTTTGTAGGATTTGGTTTGCTTGCCACTCTCATGTTTTATGTCACGTTGAACAGTCTGCACAAGTGAGGCTACCTGACCTGTAAGCTCTCTGATTGCAGTATTACTTTCCTCTATTTTAGAGAATAGTGAGTTGTGTTTGGCTGGTTTGTTTGGCTTAGCTACAGGTTGGCCTATACAGGGGTCATTCAGTGTTTCAGTCTGTTCAGCTACATTTAGTCGTTCTCTGAGAACTGACTTATTTGCCTTTGTCTTTAGAGCTCTTTCACTTTAATTATACTGTGCAGTTTGCATTTTCTGTAACAGGAGCTCATCACTGCTGTTTTCATCCTGTAGGTACATCCTCATTTCTGCTCTGACATTGTCATTTTACAGTCCGGTCATAATTGACTGAAAGTATTGACTTTGAGCTAGCTCTTTGTTGTACTTCAGGCTAGACTGAGTACGCTCTGATGCAAAGAGGGTTTTCTGACGCAAATCTAGTACTCTAATCAGAAACTCAAGGGGCGTTTCATTTGTTCCCTGTGTGGCTTTGGTCAGTTATTGATACAACACAGTTGCATCTGTTTCTCCATAATGGGCTCTTAGTGTTTGTCTCAGGTTGGTCAATGTGAGATCTACTTTTCCTTCTAAATAGCTCCTTAACTTCAGTCCAGGGCTTATGGCACGGACTACAGCATCCACTATTTCAATTTCAGAGTAGACTTCTTTTAAACCACTTTCAATCTGATGCTCCAAGCTACTGAAACTCAAGATGCCTTTTGACGATGACTCACCCATGTGACCATTTATCCTGAAGTCTTTCCTGAATCTAACTGAAGAAGCATTGCAGCAGCTGTTGCTGATGGAGCCTCTCCCTCTGCACTGAGTCCCGCTGTCCGGCATTGTCCTCGGGGCCACCTGATGCTCCAGCGATGCTTCCGACGCTGACGGTACAAGGTCCTCTCCTGCCGCCTGGTCCTGTCCCACTGCCGCAGGCTGCTCCAGGCGTGTAATCACCGCCGTCGCCGCCGTGTCCATGGACGAAGACAGGGCCGCCACTCCCGCACCGATAGCCAATGACCGTGCCTCTATGAGTGAGTCTAGCACATCGTTTAACTCCAAAAGCACAGACATGCCTTCATCTTGGCTGCACGGTGGCGCAGTGGTTAGCACTGCGGCAGCACAGTTTACCCTTGGCCGGGGGATTGTGGGGATCGTGGGATCGTGGGTTCGATCCCAGCCCCCGACCAACAGTGATCTGTGTGGAGTTTGCATGTTATCCCCGTGTTGCGTGGGTTTACTCCGGGATTTCTCCGGTTTCCTCCCACATGCCAAAGACATGCATGTTAGGTTAATTGGCTGTTCTAAATTGTCCCTAGATATCTGTTTCCTATAGGCCCTTAGAATAGAGGGTTAGTATTAATGAAAGCGCTTTGAGTGGTCTTTGTGACTAGAAAAGCGCTATATAAGTGCAGGTTAGTTAGTTAGTTAGTAATCTTCACTTTGCACAAGCTCATCTCAATCACAAAACTGACTAATAAGCTTAACAAGAGCTCTGCGAGTTTAGTTTGAAATATCATCGTCTAGAGCTCTGCGAGTTTTGCTTGAAATATCATCGTCTTTTCGGGTAATATTACACAGTTCACATACTCTTAGCAGTTCTTGGACAAAAAGGCCACATAATTTCTTTTACATCTTCAACAAAAAATCTTCGCGATGCTCAGACATGCTTGCAAAATTAGCCTTTTCACTGGATTTGACCGAAAAAAACAATGCGGTTTGTGTCGCACTAGCTAGACTCACACTGTACCTTAGCGTTAGCCTCTTGCTCTGGCATACTTCTTTACCGTCTCCGTTGTCTTTTTTCAGTCTCTCTCCGTGAGGTAATCCAGAAGTATCGATCTCAGTGGAACCTCCAAAATGTTACACCACTCCAGGACAACTTGGTGTAGAAAAACGAGTTCTTTATTTACCTCAAAAAGGTTAATGCAGCACACATTCAGAGCACGCGTTTGTGTCTCCTTCAGTAGCCCGAACACAGACAACCCCAACAAAAAGGCACTTGACCCATGACCTCAGTTCAAGGCAAAAGAACGATATACAGCACTACCACCACCTATTGGTGCAGATGTATAACTACATTACAAAACAAACATGGGAAAACAGAATCATTAATAAATTCAGGCAATGTTTTTCACCTATTTAGCACAACACTAACTCAAGTGCTACACTAGACAGCATCAGATGGTAGTCTGTAGGATGACTTTGCAAAGCAAGAAGAGGAAAACAGTGAAGAAAGAGCCAAACATTAAGTGTAGGAAGTCAGAAGGAAGAAGGTCACACAGAGTTCAGGAAGGAGTTGATACAGGCTCTGGGTGGTAGGGAAGAAATACCAGATGGTTGGAAAAGTACAGCAAAAGTATTGAGGAAAATGGATAGAAAGGTACAGTATGTAGTGTATCCAGTGGACAGAGGAAGGAAGACAAGGAAACTTGGTGGTGGAATGAGGAGGTACAGGAAAGTATCCAAAGGAAAAGGTTAGCAAAGAAAAAGTGGGATAGTCAGGGAGATTCAATTCAATTCAACTTTATTTATATAGCGCCATTTCACAACAACAGTCATCTCATAGCACTTTCAACTGTAGGGGAAACCCCCACAATTGCAGAAAGACCCCAGCAATCAGGTGATCCCCTGTGAGCAAGCACTTCGAAACCGTAGAGAGGAAAAACTCCCTTTTAACAGGAAGAAACCTCCAGCAGAACCAGGCTCAGGGAGGGGCAGTCATCTGCTGTGACTGGCTGGGGGGTGAGGGGATAGGGAGGATGAAAAGAACAGACATGTACAGAGCAAACAGCAGGATGGGGACTCAATCTATGGGAGAGAATAAACAGATGTTAATGACCAGCAAAAAAAATGATGTTTCATTGAGAGTGAATAAAGGAGTGAATCCCAGTGCAATTAGTGGAGGTCCCCCGACTGTGTAAACCTAATAGCAGCATAGCTAAGGGAGGGTTCAGAAACACATGATCCCTCCCTAATTGTAGGCTATATCAAAAAGGAAAATTTTAACCCTATTCTGAAAAACAGAGATCGAGTCTGACCCCCGAATCCCGATTGGCAGCTGGTTCCACAAGAGAGGAGCTTGATAACTGAAGTCTCTGCCCCCCATTGTACTTTTGGATATTCTAGGTATTACAAGTAATCCAGCATTTTGGGAGCGTAGTGCTTTGTTAGGATAATAGGGTAATATCAGTTCTTTTAAATAAAAAGGGGCCTGATTGTTTAGAGCTTTGAAAGTTTGAAGAAGGATTTTAAACTTAATTCTAAACTCTATGGGAAGCCAATGAAGGGAGGCCAGAACCGGAGAGATATGATCTCTCTTTCTAGTACCTGTTAAAACTCTTGCTGCAGTATTTTGGATCAACTGAAGACTTTTTAAAGATGTTTTAGGACAACCTGATAATAAAGAGTTACAATAATTTAAGGGGTGGTCAACCACAGGTGGTCGACTGCCGCAGGCAAGGACAACCCCTCACATCACCAGTAAACATACAGGGAACAGACATTGAGATGGTGACGTCCTACAAGTACCTTGGTGTTCATCTGGACAATAAACTAGACTGTTCACACAATACCGACGCACTCTACAAGAAGGGACAGCGCAGGCTGTTCCTACTGAGGAGGCTCAGGTCTTTTTGTGTACAAGGGGCACTGCTGAAGACATTCTACGACACGGTGGTGGCATCAGCCATCACTTTTGGAGTGGTCTGCTGGGGCAACGGCATTACAGCAGCCGATAGGAAGAGACTGAACAAACTGATCAAGAAAGCTAGCTCTGTCCTGGGGAAACACCTTGACCCAGTGGAGGAGATAGGAGAGAGAAGGAGGTGGCTAAACTGTCATCTCTGCTGGAGTCCGAGTCCCGCCCTATGCAGGACATATTGAACGCACTGAGGAGCTCATTTAGCAGTAGACTACATCATCCTAGGTGCGCAACCGAGAGGTTTTGCAAGTCCTTCCTACCTACGGCTGTCAGACTGTATAACCTAAGCAGGGCTGCTCACAGAGATAGCAAAAAACGTGACGGCCTAATAGTATTGAATGCAAAAGACGCAACAGACTTACACAAATGGTCCCCTCCAGTATACAACTAGGACAATATCAGTCGCTACGGAGGGTGGCAATATATATGGGTACATATTCATACTATGTAGGATAACTAAGTAGACGGTTATGCTGTTTATTCCATCTTGCTACAATGCTCCGCACTTTGTATATATATTTATATATTTATGTGTGCGTATGTATATCCACTGCTCTTATTTATATTTTTCGTATCTTCTTAATTATTGCTCTGAGTGTTGCTATCCCTGTGCTGTTGCAATCCTGGAATTTCCCCATTGTGGGACTAATAAAGGCTTATCTTATCTTATCTTATCTTAATCTAGAGCTAACAAAAGCTTGGATCAGTTTCTCAGCATCACTCTGAGACAAGATGCTCCTAACCTTGGCAATATCACGCAAATGATAGAAGGCAGTCTTAGAAATAAATTTAATATGTGAATTGAAAAACAGATCTTGATCAAAAATAACTCCAAGGTTCCTCACAGAGCTATTAAGAGAAAGAGTAACTGCATCCAAACTAAAAGTTTGATTTGGAAAGGTATTTCTAAGGTTTTTTTGGACCAACAACAATGACTTCAGTCTTGTCTGAATTTAATAGCAGGAAATTACAAGTCATCCAAGCTTTGATTTCCTTAAGACAGGCTTCTAACTTGGCTAATTGATTACTATCGTCTGGCTTCATTGACAGGTATACAGTAATTGTGTGTCATCTGCATAACAATGAAAATGTATACAGTGCTTTCTAATAATGTTGCCTAATGGAAGCATATATAAACTAAAAAGAGTAGAGCCTAGCACAGATCCCTGTGGAACTCCATGACTGAGCTTTGAGTTGAAAGAAAACTCATTATTGACATGAACAAACTGGAACCTATCAGATAAATAAGATCTAAACCACTGCAAAGAAGTTCCATTAAGTCCAACATAGTGTTCTAATCTATCAAGTAGAATATTATGATCGATAGTGTCAAAAGCTGCACTAAGGTCTAAAAGGACAAGAACAGAAACAAGTCCATTATCAGATGCAATCAGGAGGTCATTAGTGACCTTCAATATGGCTGATTCAGTACTATGATGGATTCTAAACCCAGATTGAAACTCTTCAAATAGACCATTTCCCTGCAAGTGGTCAAATAGTTGCATAGCAGCAACTCTTTCCAAGATTTTTGAAATGAAAGGGAGATTAGAAATTGGTCTATAGTTAGCTAAAGCTCCTGGATCCTGCGTTGGCTTTTTGAGTAAGGGTTTAATTACAGCAGTTTTAAAAGCCTGCGGTACATGGCCTAAAGTTAATGAAGAAAGTAGACAGGAGTATTTGGAATCTAGGCACATGGCAAAGAGAGAGGTGGCAAAGAAAAAGGAAAAGGCATATGGTGAGCTGTATGAGAGGCTGGACACTAAGGAAGGAGAAAAGGACTGGTATGGATTGGCTAGACAGAGAGATTGAGCTGGAAATGATGTACAGCAAGTTAGGCTGATTAAGGACAGAAATGGTAATGTACTAATAAATGATGAGTGTGCTGAGAAGGTGGAAGGAGTATTTTGAAGAGCTGATGAATAAAGAAAATGAGAGAGAGAAGAGGTTGGATGGTATGGAGATGTTTAGGAGAGATGGCAGTGGACTTTTTAACCAGATTGTTTAGCACAATCTTGGAGAGGGAGAGGATGCCTGAGGAGTGGAGAAGAAGTGTTTTGGCACCAATTTTAAAGAACAAACATGATACTCAGAGCTGTAGTAACTACAGAGGCATAAAGTTGATCAGCCACACTATGAAGATATGGGAAAGAGTTGTTGAAGCCAGATTAAGAGGAGAGGTTACAATCAGTGAGCAACAGTACGTTTTCATGCCAAGAAAAGTACTACAGATGCAATGTTGGCTCTAAGAGTGCTGATGGAGAAGAATAGAGAAGGTCAGAAGGAGTTGCACTGCGTCTTTGTGGATCTAGAGAAAGCATATGATAGGGTGCCAAGAGAGGAAGTGTGGTACTGTTTGAGGAAGTCAGGAGTGGCAGAGAAGTATGTGAGGGTGGTGAAGGACATGTATGAGGACAGTGAGACAGTGGTGAGATGCGCTGTAGGAATGACGGATGGATTCAAGGTGGTGGTGAGATTACATCAGGGATCGGCTCTGAGCCCCTTCTTGTTTGCCATGGTGATGGACAGGCTGACAGACGAGGTCAGGTAGGAATCTCTGTGTATCATCATGTTTGCAGATGACATTGTGATCTGAAGTGAGAGTAGGGAGCAGGTGGAGGTATGCTCTGGAGAGAAGAGAAATGAAAGTGAGTAGAAGCAAGACAGAATACATGAGTGTGAATGAGAGGGAGGCAGGTGCAACGGTGAAAATGGAAGGAGTAGCGGTAGTGAAAGTAGATGAGTTTAAATACCTGGGGTCAACCATCCAAAGCAATGGAAAATGCACAAGAGAGGTGAAGAAGAGCATGCAGTCAGGATGGAGTGGGTGGAGATGAGTGTCAGGGGTGATTTGTGACAGAAGGGTAACAGCAAGAGTGAAAGGGAAAATTCACAAGATGGTAGTGAGACTTGCTGTGATGTATGGTTTGGAGATGGTGGCACTGACTAAAAGACAGGAGGTAGAACTGGAGGTGGCAGAGTTGAAGATGCTAAGATTTTCATTGGGAGTGACTAGGAGGAACAGGATTAGAAATGAGTATATCAGAGGGACAGCTCAGGTTGAGCGGTTTGGAGACAAAATAAGAGAAGCAAGGCTGAGATGGTTTGGACATGTGCAGAGGAGGGATGGTGGATATATTGGACAAAGGATGTTGAAGATGGAGCTGCCAGGCAGGAGGGAAAGAGAAAGACCACAGAGAAGATTCATGGATGTAGTGAAGGAGGACATGGAGAGGGTTGGTGTTACAGAGGAAGATGCAAGGGATAGGGTGAGATGGAGGCAGATGATCCGCTGTGGAGACCCCTAAAGGAAGCAGCCAAAAGAAGAAGAAGAAGCCTTATTATATATAGGTGTGGACGGCTTTTTTTTTTTTTCAATGTATTTCAACATGTTTACTAACTGGAATGCAGTGCCTTTCATGACGATGGCGCGTGACTGATTCACGCCAGGGGCTTTTATTTTGAAAGTCCTGGTTGCGCGAGTGCAGACTGGCTGAACAGGATTACCGGGGGCTGGCTCGTGCTCGGCTGCGTTAAAGCAGGAGCTGCCGCGGTCGCTCATACATCAAAGACTCTCCTCTCCCTCACCAACGGCCGGTCTACCGGATGGTGGAGCTTCTTCCTTTTTTTTTCTTTTTTTTTTTTAAATCCACTTTTACGCACAGACAGAGGAATCGGTGTGCGGGCTGCAAAACGGAACGTTAAACACGGGAATTCTCCGGATTTACGCCAGACCACGGTGAGCGGGGGGCAAGTTGCAGTCAGATCTGGGTCTGTAGTGGTGTCGGGTTTATGTGTGTGTGTGTGTGTGTGTGCGCGCGTGCGGCGGGGGGCAGAAGAACACACATATTGTTAAATTGATTTTATCATAGTGCAGCATTTTAAGTGTTGCCAAAATGCTGCGTTTCTCCGAGTTATATGGTATCCTGTTAGTATAAATTAACAGTTTTTGCGTGTCTTGTCATAGTCTGTATATTATAGAGAGATATTTGTATCTTCTGTGTTCCATGTTTGTATTGGATTGTGCCATAATTCCTATAGCCTAGCAACGTAAAGGGCTCTTTGCATTTGGCAATGCGTCATGACGCTATTTCCTCCCCTAATTTGCTCCCAGCTGAAGCTTCTTTCTCCGACTGTTCCATTTGATAACACACCTTCACTTCATTTAAAAAACAAACAAACAAAAAAAAAAGCACTCGTCTCCTAAAATGTGAGGTGAACGAGCACCTCGGCGCGCCGCCTGTGGCTCAGTCCTCTCCGCTAACAACTGCAGTCCGAGTCACAGTGAGGGGGGAGAAAGACTGGATTCACTGACTGACAGAAAGCTGCTTCATTTTTGTGCATGTCACACTTATTTGCTGTTTCTCTGCTTTCCCCCCCCCCCCTTTTAGTCGACTGGTGGCGGGATGATGCACTGAAGAGATACCGGCGCAGGTCCCCCGGTTGAGTTCGTCCCGAGGCTGCAGTGAACAGAGGGGGGATTGCGGTGTAACAAGGTTAACGATTGGCGTCGATAAAGGTCGTCTCTCTCTACGAGCCAGGGAGCCGACGCGAAAGGGTGAATCTCGCCCCGGCGCGGGGGGATCAGCGGAGAGATTTTCAGCCTATAAAAAATTATGGCCACCCTCCTGCGGAAGATCGGTCTCATCCGCCTGCACGACCGAGACACCGAGGACCCGAAGCACCACCAGGGCTCGTTAAAGGGGACCAAGGGGAACCAGAAAAACAACGCCAATAAACACTGTCAGACCGCCAACGAAACCAACATCCTGAGCACCCCGGAAATTAAGGCGAGGAAGCTGGACCAGCACGGCAAGGACAAGCCGACCGGCAAGGATGCAAAGGAGAAGCAGCAGACGGGGGGAGGAGGAGGAGGAGGAGGAGGGGGGGGAGGAGGAGGAGGTGGTGGTGGTGGTGGTGGAGGAGGAGGGGGAGGAGGAGGGGGAGTTGGAGGCAGCAAAGCGACAAGTGCCTCTTCTATACCACCACCTCACCGGCAACATTGCACCCAAGTCCGGACCCGGAGGCTGATGAAGGAGCTGCAGGAGATCAGGAGGTTAGGGGACAACTTCATCACGGTGGAGCTGGTGGAGGACAACCTGTACGACTGGAACGTGAAGCTGCACCAGGTGGACAAGGACTCTGCGCTGTGGCAGGACATGAAGGAGACCAGCACCGAGTTTATCCTGCTCAATGTCACGTTTCCCGACAACTTCCCCTTCTCGCCGCCGTTCATGCGGGTCCTGACGCCCAGGCTGGAGAACGGCTACGTGCTGGACGGCGGGGCCATATGCATGGAGCTGTTGACCCCTCGCGGATGGTCCAGCGCCTACACGGTGGAGGCCGTCATGAGGCAGTTCGCGGCCAGCCTCGTAAAAGGACAGGTGAGGGGAGGGAATGGGGGGCAGGTGGTGGTGGTAGTGGTGGGGGAGGGAGTTTTCTCAGAGTGTCATCAACCATCCGGCATGTTAATCACCTCCAGCGAGTTTATTTTCAGCCGTGACATCATCTGGGTATGAGCAGTAGCATTAGGTATTGATGGAGCATGCGTAATTAATGCATAAAACCACCATTTTTGCATGTTTATCCACCGTTGCTGGGATGTAGTTTTACATAAAGTTGTGCCATAGTCATTGTGGTGATGCTGAAAATGTATCACAATTTCTTTTTGTATTTCTTATAAAAACTTGAATTTATTTTTTGTTTAGAAGGATCTATGAAATAAGCAGACGTAAGCATGGAATGGTTGAGAGCGTCCTCAGCCGTATGTCCTACAGCCTATTTATAGCCTTTCTCTGCCTCTCCAAGTGCATCACTGTAATATCCCAGGTCCCTGAACTCCCCCTCCCCCCCCATGATTGAACCCATGATTGTGACCGTTATTAATCTTTATGTGACTTTACGGCAGCCATTTCATGCAGTGTCTTCCTCACACTAGTTTCTTTTCTGCAGTCCCACTTTTCTCTGCTTTTATCACCTCCATAAATCAGCACCCACTGACAACAAAGGCCCACTGCCCTGCACCGGATCATGTCCCTTTGCGTGTGCTAATGCAGGGTTATTCTAATTATTTAGCATGCGAGGATGGATAGAAAGACAGATGGATAAATGGAAACAGCAGGTAGCCTACCTAGTCCTTGGTGACTTAGCGTCTGGATTATGTAATCGTGTCAAATCTATTTTTCATATCCTCAGTGCACTGCAGCAGCAGCAGCAGCTCTGCATTTCCACTGGAAATGGCTGCATCTCTACATCCTCTAACGGCTATAATCATTTAAACTCCTTTCATCCACCCACACAGGGATGGTGTCTTTTCAAATTCTGATCATTTCACCATGTTCCACCCTTTTCATCATCAGTCTTGTCCTTTCTCACTGCTGGCTTTGTCATTTGATGTCACAACTATGACACTGCTGCTGTACGAGACCATATATATAAAGAGTCGCTGGGTTTCCCCCAACTAACCCTTACTGCTTTTTTGTTTTTGGTGACATAACTGAGCATTATTGCCAAATCCTCTGTGGGTCGTTAAACATCTGTCACCAAGAGAGGTGAAGCAAAGAAAACAAACCTGCACCCACATCAGATAGTGAGGGAGAGATAAGAGTTTGTCTTGATTTGCTGCCGAGGAAATGAGGTTGCAGCTCTGCAGTGTTTCCTAATTATGGTGCAGTGTCTTCCTCCTCTGGTTTGCTAATGGAAACAATATTGATTAATTATCCCCGTGTTTGTGCGCGTGTTGCAGATTCCCTCTTTCTTCACGGGTGCTAGCATGCCTTACATGTCCTAATTTCCTTTACGTGCCCCCTGGAGCATCACGACAGACAGTGCATACAGCCCTGCATAAAAATATCTAAACACACACAATATTTTTATTCCCCCATGGCCACCGGCTCCTTACTACAGTAGCCGTGCAGCTCGTTTAGAAGCTCCTGCCCTATATTTAGTGTGAGAGGAAACATGAGTGGCACGGTGCTGAGCTGAAAGTCAACAGAGCTGCATGTTTCTTCACCGGCCCATACGAGGAAGCACAAGCGCACAACAGCACAGGCTGGGATGGGGTGAGATTTTTGGAGATATGACTGAGCTGAAGGCAACTGTTGGTCAGGTTGTTAACGTCACATTTTCAGACAACCAAAGTCAAAGAGAAACCAGCCCAGCACCATGCTTAATCTAGATCTTTGTGTTTTGGGCTAAATCTGGTTGTGCACTGACATTTCGTGGGACAGGTGCCCAACAAATAAAGGGCACTCCTAAATACTGAAAAAAGTTGCATGCAGTAGTGCACATTTTACTGTACTTGGTATATTAATTTTATTTTAATACCTGTGGAGATATTTAATACCCCAAAGATTTTTACCAATTATCAGCTCCAGGGCTTAAAGTTTTCCAGCACAGTGCTGGATTTCCGGTGTGTGCCGTGTTGTGTTTTTTTTTTTTGGGGGGGGGGGGGGTGGCTGCAGGGAAATTTACTTCCTATTTCTGTACACAGTAACACTTTTTTGTCAAAGCGGAGTTGCCGTATTTAGCGATCCAAGATGGCGGAACGTATTGAGTGGTACAGAGTTTGAGCGCTCCACTGATCTCTGTAGAAAGCCTGGATAGCTCTTGCCCCATTAGCAAGTACAGAGCCGAGTGGATAGTGACCGCAAGAGTGAGTGACTGGAAACGCGAGTGTTTCATCCTTCAACATACACAAAACCTTTCATACATTATGTAGGATGGAGAGTTAAGTTTTTGAAGCCTGGGGAAGATGTCCTAATTGACAAAGGACTTAAAACAGATGGTGTTGGGCGTGGATCGAAGAAATGGGTAGAGACAGTAAGCCTTTTGGTAGCTGCTGTGTGTGTAAAAAAAAAAATAAAAAAAAAATAAAAAAAAAAATAAATTAGAGAACCAGGAGCCTGTTGCTGCATGTTGTGCTTGAAAAAGCTCATGTATTCAACTAGTGGTAAAAAAGTGTTACCACGTCACAAACTAGATCCCGGCCACAGAGCAGCTTTCTGTTTTTGTTAATTGAATTAAACTGTAGTTTTCTGTAGTAATCTGGCTTTGTGCATTTCCCTTTATATGTTTTATAGTATTTAATTTACTATTATTCCTTTTGAACAAAACAATTATTGAAATAATGCAGTTTTGAGTATTATATGCAGTTCACTGTTGCTGTTTACAGTTTATTAAAAATACATGGTGCAAGTGTTGCACATTCCATTAAACAATAGTAAATCAATGGCCTTTTCCATATACCCTTTACTGAATGGTTGCTAATCAAATCTTATTCCACCAGTGAATTAGTTTGCTTGACTGAGTTTCACATACCCTTATTCATAAGTTTCATGTTATAGATTGTAGGTCATTCTGTACATAATTACATCACTTGGTAGCAACAGCATCCTAAATGTTAGATATTTGTACCTTATTAGAGTGACATGGAGTACTATTGCCACCTACTGACCATCCTTGGTATTGCTGTTTCAAACAGTCCACCATAATGTAGTCTGAATTTATCGATTAGTATGGCAGATATGTTGCTAGCTAGTTTCAAGGAAAATCATTTTCATATATATATATACACACACTGTGTGTGTGTGTCCACCCTTGGGACCCTGCCCCTGGAAAAAAGTCAGGCTCAGGATTTTTTTTTTTTTTTTTTTTTTTTTTTTTTTTTTTTTTTTTTGCTTTAACCCCTGCAACTCACACAGAGACCATGGTCTTAATCATTAATAATTTATTTACGTAACAAAAAGTCATTGGCAAATAATGGGCAGGTTACATTGAAAAATAATTATCTATTCAAAATAAATAAATCTGAAAAACGCCTGTCTTTCAATATCTTCCTTTTTTTTTTTTACTCATAAATGTACTACTTCTCCCCTCATAAATTACAAACATTATTTGTATAATTTTGTACTGTTTTACCATATAAAATGCAACTGATTAATCATAAATTAGTAACTCCTTTTCTCATGAATTAGAATTTCTTCTTATGTGACATTTTCCTTCCTTTATTCTAATGAATTTGCAAATTCTTTCCAATACATTTTTTTTTTGTAGATTTGTGATTTTTTTTCCTACTTATTTGCAGCTTTTTGTGATATATTTGAGGCTTTATGATTAAGTTTTGCAACTCTTTTCTTCTAAATTTGTGACTTTACAAAGTCCCAAACCTCTAGCTCAGGCAGGGCTCAGGAGTTAGTCACACAGAATTAACTGGATGTCAAGATGTAGTTATTGAACATTAAAAGACATTTGATCAGCATATGGTGTCTCCATGGAGGAACATAAAAATCTATAATACCTTTGGGGGGGGGGGGAACGCTCTCTAGAAGGGCACTTCACAAGGTCGAGGGCAAAGGGGCAGGTGCTAGAGCATCACCTGGGGTCTATCTGTGCACGTACCTGCTGGTCTAAGCCTTAAGTTGTTGAAAATTCAGCTGGCTGGGAAATTTGTAAAAACAACTGCTAATTTTTGAGGGGAAAAAACTTGCAGATTTCAATGAAATAAGTTGCAGATTTATAAGGGAGAAAAATCACTATACAAACTTACTAGAAAACAATTTCCAGATTTCGTAGAAAAGGGTTACAAGGTTTGAAGGAATCACAAACTTGTATGAAAAATGGTTAAAAATCATAAATTTCCTGGAAAAAGGTTATACATTTTGGAAAAAAGTCACAAACTTCCATAAAAAGTCATAAGGTTACATGGAAAAAATACAAAAAAAGTTGCAAATGTATGAGATAAGAAGTTACACATTCATGAAAAAAAATCAAGTTTGTGAGGAAAAAATAATTAGTTGGTGTATCTGAGCATTACGAGTAAGGTAGCCCAAAAATAGTTAATGAAAATGGAACCGTGTTTTTAGTCTGTCTAGTACAGACCAGATTTAATCATAAAATAGAACCTGATAAGGCAAACTTTCATCTTTCACTTTTAAACCAAATCCAGAAATTGTTTCAACATTATTTTCAACCAGTTTTTGCTGACTGGGATTCTGTCTTGTCAGGATGATGAAATGAAATCCCATAGTTCCATGCAGGTATCCACTTCTGTACAGGTGTCTTTGAAATGAGATCCACTTTAATGAATGCTCTGTTTCTGTACTGTTGTCGATGTGGTGGAGTATCGAAACAAGCCAGAGTCATTTTGCAAATACACAGTCCATCTGATATCAGCTGTCATGTTACCCTGCGCTGAGAGAACGTCTTTACTCTTCATAAACTGGGGGACTGCAGCCTGCACGTCTGGAGCCACATGTGGTTCGTTTGCGTAGAACTTCAACAAAAACGTATTAAAAGTACCTTTGCAAATGTACAGGAAAAAGAAATGCAACACTATGATAAGCGAGTCACAGCTTCATGAGGAAAAACGGCAAAAGAGAAAAGCTTCAAATTTACAAGTAAAACTAATATTTAAGGAAAGATGCACAATTTTAAAAGGAAAAAAAGTGAGAAAAAAACTGAAATTTGTGAGGAAGATTACAAATTTAAGTGAAAAGCTTCATATTTGGAGGTACAAAAACTTAAAATCTCACAAAAGTACAAGGGTGGTGGGGGGAGTACAAATGTATAAATCTACAAGGAAAAAAAAAGTCACAAATTTATGAGAGAAAAGTTGCATGTTTAACAAGAAAAACCTCAGTTGCTGATGTTAGCAGTCCTATTTTTGTGGCTGTTCCAGATTTCTGAGGGCTGAAATTTAGTTAAAAATGTCTCTTTCCACAGTAGAGGTTGCCAACAACCACTTTCAAATAATTCAAAATCAAAATGTTATTTTTTTAAAAATTGAAAATATGTGCTTATTGTTGATTGCATCACCTTTTGTTATTGAAGCATTTTGAGGGCAAATTGCTTTGCATTGGATTATTGCATCTTTTTAATGAGACTTCCTTTGTTCCTTAATGAGTCCGTGACATGTGTGGACAGTGTGCAGGCCACTTCAGCATCCTGTCTCTTTCACCACACAGTCCTGCTGCTGCACAGAAAACCAGCGTAGTCCTGCTTTAATACCCAATGTAGTTTCATCTGGATGGATAATGTAGCTTCTTAACCTGTAATGTATACATTTAACTCTTATCATGGCCTTACAGATGAGCAGAAAAACTGAATGCACCCCCATGAATACCTGCTTTTTCACTGTCCACTAATAACAGATTGGAAGTTTGCTCCCCTCTTTAGCTTAAAAAGCAGGATCCATTGTTTTGACTCTGTCCATCATAATTAGAATGTGACTGAGAAAAGTTGGAAATCTCGCTTTGTCCATAAATGTTTTTTTGTTTTCACTGCATGGGAGAGTCGTAACTTGTATTTTTGGATTCAGCAACAAAAGTATTTAGTTTAAAGTTTATGGCTTTAAGAAGTATTTGAGTCTATATTCATGCTTCTTCTTTTTTTTTTTTTTTTTTAATTTCCTGAGAATGCAGCAGATGATAAAACTATTAAATGCTTTGCAGTTTGTCATAGACAAATGTTATTCTGAACCTTTTGCCCACACAGTCCTTCACAATGTGAGCAATAATTATACTGGGGTTTATTACATTACCAGAATTTCAAACTTAATACTGATACCTGAACTACTTTTTAAGTTGTTTGATATAGTTTTAAGAAGTAATATACCAGAAAGGTGTCCCCAAAACAAACACTCTTTGTGTTGGTGCTGTTGCAAATCTATCTATCCATCTAATCAATGTTATTTTGTAATATTGATTAGTGTCTGAGTACCAATTTTTCTTGACAACCATGGTTTATAAATATACTCTGTGTGTGTGTGTGTGTGTGTGTGTGTATGTATGTGTATATACAGTATACATATACATACACACAGGGCTTGACATTAACTTTTTTGCTCACTAGCCACTGTGGCTGGTGATTTTCCAAAGTTACTAGCCATTCAGCCTTTTCACTAGCCAGCATGTTGTGATTGGAAAATTATGTTTATGATCAAATTTGACTGCCACATGCTAAATTTTACTTGAACTAAATATACAACCTTTTAAATGTAAATGACCCTTATACATCCATAAAAATAGCAAGAGAAATGCTGTTAATTATTAACAGCAGTAAATACTGTAAAGCAGTTGAGAAAAATATTTGCAATATGAGGGTGAAATACAGGTAGATTTGGGGTCTGTCCCAATTCTCATTTGTACCTCTTCCCCTTTGCCTACCCCCACCCCTTGGCCCTTGAAATCAAAGGCCAAGAGGTCGGGGTTGAAAATTACCCCTATGAATTGGGACATCCCTTCAGGGCTGCACAGTGTCATTAGTAATTGCTGATGGATTTAATCTAAATGGACACTACCCATTTTCACTCGGGGGGGGGGGGGGGACTGATGAGAAAAGTCTCACCTTAAGGGGAAAAATAACTCATTTACGTGAACAATTCTAATCAGTAGAAAAAGTCAGAAATGTACTAGAAAGAAAGCTGTAAATTCAGAGGAAAAACTTGGACCCCTGGTGGGCCATTTTTGGCCCACGGGCCACATGTTTGACATCCCTGGACCAGCACATTAAAGATGCATAATAAGAGGTTTTACTTCCATGAACTAGCTGTAAATCAGATCATAGATGATCGCAGATAAACAAAAGCTCACCTCAGAAGAAGCTTCATTTGCTCTTTACAGCAACATAAAGTTTAGTCACTTTTTCTCTCTGTCATACAAAAACTTAAATTTGCACAACTGCGGACAGTAAACGGGAACTTCTTGTTCTAAAAATAATCATATTTAACCAGAGATAGGAGCTGATGTGGGTGTGGAGCACAGGTTATTCTCACCACTGGGACAACAGGAGATCAGGGACAGTTGTTCCCATGATCTGATCTCTGAGAGCAGCTGCTGTCTGTTCATCACCATTTCTCAAGTGGAAAGAAAATGAACCAGCCTGCAGAGCCAGACTCCTGGGCTGCAGCTGGCTGACAGTGGACCAATGAGAATGTGTGTGCACAGATGGTGCTTATGGGAGTTGTAGTTTTTTTTTTTAGTCTCACTTTGCAATAGGTGTATTTTTTAGATGTCGTTTGAGAAAACTACAACCCACCAAAGTGGGTATTGGGAGTCGCTGTCTTACCTGCCACAGCTGAAATATACCCACCAGGGGCAAGTGGGCGGATGTTGACGTCAAGCCCTGGACAAAAAAAAAAAAAAAATATATATATATATATATATGCACACACACACTGTATATACACTACTCACAAAAAGTTACGGATATTCGGCTTTCGGGTGAAAATTCAGGATGCACCTAAAATGCACTATAACTTTTACAGGTGAACTTAATTTGACCTTCTGTAACCTTTTGAATGCACATGTCCAACTGTTCAGTGTTTCAGTACTTTCTGCATACTTTGCTGTTCTCTAACAAGGTGCTTAATAGTAAAATTCACAACAGGTGTTTGATCCATGAATCAACCAAAATTTTTTTTTGGTTCAATTAGACTTTGTATTTAAATAGTCCTCTTCATCTTGCTGTTCACATTTTGACATCATGAGACCAAGACGATGCCTAACAATTGATTAACAGTACCTCGCCATTGTGAGGCTTCAAACAGGAGGACACTGAGATTGGAGTGTCACAGAGTGTCATCAGCAGGTTGCAGCAGAGATGCAGAGAGACTGGAAGAGTCACAGAAAGGCATAGAAGTGGACGTCCTTTGGCTACATCCCACGCTGATGACCACTTCATTGTGAATCGTGCCCTGCAGAACCAGATGATGAATGCCACTCAACTCCAGGCACATTTAAGGGAGGTCAGAGGCACCCAAGTGTCACGTCAGACCATTCGAAACTGTTTACATCAGCATGGTCTGCGTGCTAGATGACCTGCAAGGGTACTTGACCACACCACCAGCCACAGGTATCATCGTCTTCCATTGGCCAGGGAGCATTTACGCTGGACAAGGGACCAGTGGGTCTCAGTGCTCTTCTCTGATAAAAGTTGATTCACGATGAGCAGAAATGATGGCCGCCAATGATGCTGAAGATGTCGTCAGCCACTGTTGTCACCAGATGAGCCTTTGGTGGTGGTGGTGTTACAGTCTGGGCAGGTGTGTCTAGTCAATACAGAACTTCCCTACACCTTGTGAATGGTACAGTGACAAGCCGATACTAGCTGAGTAACATTATTAATCCAGTCATTGTGCCCCTGCATGAACAACACAGGCCTAATTTCATTTTCATGGACTACAGTGCTCCAGCTCATTGAGGTTGCATCATTAGGGAACGGCTGCTGGAGGCTGGGGTACCTCAAATAGAGTGGGCTGCACTTTGTCCAGACCCGAATCCCATAGAAAACCTATGGGATCGGCTGAGTCGCCATGTAGAGGCTTGTAACCCTGCACTCCACAACCTCAGTGACCTGAGGGCCGTCCTTCACAAAGAGTGGAATGCCATGCCTCAGCAGACAATGAGACATGTGAACAGCATGAGACGTCATTGTCAAGCTGTAATTGATGCTCAAGGGCACATGACAAGTTATTGAGACCTTGACATTTTTTGCTGTAGTATACCCACCACTGTTTTTGGCTTTTGTTTCAATAAATTGTTTGAGATGAGGAAATCACCATTGCATGCTTCTACTTAAATGCCCTACTTTCATGATATAATATCACTGTAGCGTGAACTTTTTACATTTTCCATAAACTTTACCTGAAAGCCAAATAACCCAAACTTTTTGAGGTGTGTGTGTGTACACACACACACACACACACACACACACACACACACACACACGTGTGGACAGAATTGTTGGTACCCCTCTGTTAATGAAAGAAAAACCCACAATGGTTACAGAAATAACTTGAATCTGACAAAAGTGGTAATAAATAAAAATTCTATGAAAATTAACCAATGAAAATCAGACAATGCTTTTGAATTTGTGGTTCAACAGAATTATTTAAAAAAAAAAAACAAACTCATGAAACAGGTCTGGACAAAAATGATGGTACCTTTAACTTAATATTTTGTTGCACAACTTTTTGAGGCAATCACTGCAATCAAATGATTTCTGTAACTGTCAATGAGACTTCTGCACCTCTCAGCAGGTATTTTGGCCCACTCCTCATGAGCAAACCACTCCAGTTGTCTCAGGTTTGAAGGGTGCCTTCTGTAGACGGCATGTTTCAGCTCCTTCCACAGATGTTCAATAGGATTTAGATCAGGGCTCATAGAAGGCCGCTTTAGAATAGTTCAGTGTTTCGCTCTTAGCCATTCTTGGGTGTTTTTAGTTGTGTGTTTTGGGTCATTATCCTGTTGCAAGACCCATGACCTGCGACTGAGACCAAGCTGTCTGACACTGGGCAGCACATTTCTCTCTAGAATACCTTGATAGTCTTGAGATTTCATTGTACCCTGCACAGATTCAAGACACCCTGTGCCAGATGCAGCAAAGCAGCCCCAGAACATAACAGAACCTTCTCCATGTTTCACAGTAGGGACAGTGTTCTTTTCTTGGTATGCTTCATTTTTGCGTCTGTGAACATAGAGCTGATGTGCCTTGCCAAAAAGTTCCAGTTTTGTCTCGTCTGTCCATAGGACATTCTCCCAGAAGCTTTGTG
Organism: Pholidichthys leucotaenia; assembly: GCA_020510985.1. NCBI lineage: Eukaryota > Metazoa > Chordata > Actinopteri > Cichliformes > Pholidichthyidae > Pholidichthys > Pholidichthys leucotaenia. The sequence continues at coordinate 176,912,191 of CM035839.1, read as the reverse complement.
GCTTGTCAACATGCAGTTTGGCAAATTCCAGTCTGGCTTTTTTATGATTTGTTTTCAACAGTGGTGTCCTCCTTGGTCATCTCCCAAGAAGTCCACTTTGGCTCAAACAACGATGGATGGTGCGATCTGACACTGATGTACCTTGACCTTGGAGTTCACCATGAATGTGTTTAGAGGTTGTATTATTCATCTCCTCCTGCGGCCACATCCAGGGAGGTTGTCTACAGTCCCGTGGATCTTAAATTTCTGAATAATATGCGCAACTGTAGTCACAGGAACATCAAGCTGCTTGGAGATGGTCTTTTAGCCTTTACCTTGAACATGCTTGTCTATAATTTTCTTTCTAATCTCTTGAGACAACTCTCTCCTTTGCTTCCTCTGGTCCATGTTTAGTGTGGTACACACCATGTCACCAAACAGCACAGTGACTACTTGTCACCCTTTAAATAGGCCGACTGACTGATTACAAGTTTGTAGACACCTGTGAAGTCAATTAGAGGACACATTTTGGTTGAACATGTCCCTATGGTCACATTATTTTCAATCTTTTCTAGGGGTACCATCATTTTTGTCCAGGCCTGTTTCATGAGTGGGTTTTTCTTTCATTAACAGAGGGGTACCAACAATTTTGTCCATGGCTGTATAAAGGAAATGCTAAGAATAATTTTATTTTGCTGTAAGACAATTCTTTAATGTCACTGAAGATTTTCTTAAGTCTGCAACTTTCTTCTTGTTTTTGTATCATCAAGTTTGGTTGTTGTTGTTTTCAGCATCAAACATGTATCATAAATGTGAAATCAAGTTACAGTTTTGATAACAAGAATAGTATTTAAAATTAAATGTTAAAGAAAGTCCTGGAATTCACTGTCAGTGACGTTGGTGGAAGCGAAAGTACAGATTTAAAGGGGATTTTAAAAAGAATAATTTTCAGTCAAGGTCCCAGCAGCCAAGCTGGAGATTGACTTTAGAGCATGGTTACAGGTTAAGCTGAGAAAACCCTGCTGACATCATCAGGGTTTTATTTTTCAGGCACACTGAGCCACAGAAGACACAAGGTTTTCCCCAGGAGCCATTATTCTCTGTGTGATGTGAAAACTGAAGTTTATGTGTAAAAACCAGAGGGAATTCTCTGTTAAACAATGGTGATGTTCTCTGTAATAAATCTTCTGGAGTACTCTCTGTTATCTGTGTACTATCTGACCGTGTGCAGAAAGAGGAACATGGGCCAGTGAAACTAAACATCCTGACTTTTACGCTCTAATGACGTCACCTTCAGTCCCACTGGGCTCCCCCGCATGTGTGTGACGATAACATTGATCGGTGTTTGTTTGTCTCCGCCCTTTTGAGCACATGTCTGGGTTATGCAATTCACCCCCCACCCAGAGCTACCCCCCCACCATCACCGGGGCCTTCCCCTGCCCAGACCATTGACTGATTTCTATTACCCAGCAGCCACTCTACATGAGTGTGTGTGTGTCTCTCCCTCAAAGAGCGAGCGCTTAGCTGAAATAGATAAACACTGACATGGCAGTGCTGAGGCCCGGGGCACTCACTCAGCTGAACTCACACACAGTTCTCTCATAAGTATTTTTTTTTTTTAATTGTTCTTCTCAGTCTGTCTTTAGATGCGTCATATTGAGCCACTCTTGGAGATGGCTGCCAGCACAACAGTGCTAATTGAGGCTCATTTTCCCCTTTTCCTGTTGGAGTCAGAAGCTTTTTTTTCCCCAAGCTTGTGTATTGACACACATCCGACTCACATACTCAGTTCAGTTCCCACATATATACACACACCTTTTGGCTGCTCCCTATTTGGGGTCGCCACAGCAGATCATGGGTCTGCATATTTGATTTAGCAAGCATTTTACGTGGGATGCCCTTCCTGAACCAACCCTCCCCGTTTACCCAGGCTTGGGACCAGCACATGGAGTACACTGTTTTTTTGGTTTTTTTGTTTTTTTTTGGTGTGTGTTTATGTAGGGTTTAACCCTCTGAAAGTATCTATTTGTCACGTGATTATTGAAAAAATATCAAAATACTCACTTCTTTAAAAAAAAAAAAAAAAAAAAAAAAAGGCGGGGGGGGGGGACCTACAGCCTTATCATTTTTTTTTTTTTTTTTCTCCAAGAAGTTGTTTTAACTCTTCTGGGTTTTTTCTTCTACATCAAGAAAACCCAATCTTGATCCCGCCCACTGCTCTGTTATTGGCCAGCATAGCCATCTACAAACAAAGGCATTATGTTCAGATCCAGGAGTGGTAGATTTCAGTCACCCTAATAAACATCCCTGTTTCCACCTTGTTCACTAACCCACAGTTGATATATCTCACCTCATTCTGGTTTGTTATATTTTTGCCCTGACGCTACATCGATTCGTTAGCATTAGCTTGGCTAGGTGGTCGGCAGCTAGCTGAAGCTAGCAGTTAAGCCACTTGTTCACAAATGTTTCAGTTGACTTTATAAACAGAATTATGTCCGTTTGTTCTCCATGGACTGGTCATATCCTATCGACACTCACCCCTGTCCACCAGTGATGCCTTAGTTCCTTCATTCTTTAAGACAAATCTTCATTAGTTGGCTCAGGCTCCACCAGCTAAGATTAATGGTGATGCAAGAGGGAGGGTGGAGTGAAATGCAGTCTCAGGGATTTAAACAGACATGCATTGAAATGAGCAGTTCTAAGTAAGCTTGCCAAAGGTGATTCACAACAATGCTGCAATCATTAAATAAAGAAAACCTGACCAAATTATGGGGGCGTCCCAATCCACCCCTTCACCCTACCTCTTCATTTTACCCATTCACCGTGAATGCAATAGAGGGGTAGGATTCAGGATTGAATTGGGATGCACCCTATGTCTCTAACATTTTATTAAGAGCAGTTGGAGCTGTTAAACTGTGTGAAAAGTACAGTCAGTGACCTATTAAAATTTTCAGCTTTTCCCATAAGTTTCATTTTTTTTTTCAAGCAACTGAGTTTTCTTATATATTTGCTACATTTTTTTCTTGTAATTTGTAAATTTGCAAAGTTTTTCCTCTAGACTTTGGCATCAACTTACCTTTACTAAAACTGGACAGAAAAAACTGAATATGCAAATATTAAATATGAAAACAGAATAAAAGTGCTAGAAATGAATATCCAGATAATTGGATATTTGGGTACAGCCCTATGTGACTGCCTCACCATGGAGATAACAGCGACTGGCTTAATGGCAAGAATGGGAAGAACATATCCCAACAATTCAAGTCAACTTTATATAGCACCATTTCACAACAACAGTCATCTCATAGTACTTTCAGTTGTAGGGGAAACCCCCACAATTGCAGAAAGACCCCAGCAATCAGGTGATCCCCTGTGAGCAAGCACTTGGCGATGGTTGAGAGGAAAAACTCCCTTTTAACAGGAAGAAACTTCCAGCAGAACCAGGCTCAGGGAGGGGCAGTCATCTCCTGCGACTGGCTGGGGGGTGAGGGGATACAGAAGATGGAAAGAACAGACATGTAGAGAGCAAACAGCACGATGGGGACTCAATCTATGGGAGAGAACAAACAGACATTAATGACCAGCAAAAAAAAAAAAATTCATTGAGAGTGAAGAAAGGAGCGAAGCCCAGTGCATTATTGGAGGTCCCCTGGCTGTCTAAACCTATTAGCAGCATAACTAAGGTAGGGTTCAGAGACACATGATCCCTCCCTAATTGTAGGCTATATCAAAAAGGAAGGTTTTAGCCCTATTCCTAAAAACAGATTGAGTCTGACTCCCGAATCCAGATTGGCACCTGGTTCCACAGGAGAGGAGCTTGATAACTGAAGGCTTTGCCTCCCATTGTACTTTTGGAGATTCTAGGTATTAAAAGTAATCCTGTATTTTGGGAGCATAGTGCTCTGTTAGGATAATAGGGTAGTATCAAATCTTTTAAATAAAAAAGGGGCCTGATTGTTTAGAGCTTTGAAAGTGAGAAGAAGGTTTTTAAACTTAATTCTAAACTCTATGGGAAGCCAATGAAGGGAGGCCAGAACCAGAGAGATATGATCTCTTTCTAGTACCTGTTAAAACTCTTGCTGCAGCATTTTAGATCAACTGAAGACTTTTTAAAGATGTTTTAGGACAGCCTGATAATAAAGAGTTACAGTAATCTAATCTAGAGCTAACAAAAGCGTGGATCAGTTTCTCAGCATCACTCTGAGACAAGATGCTCCTAATCTTGCCAGTATTATGCAAATGATAGAAGGCAGTCTTAGAAACAAATTTTAATATGTGAATTGAAAAACAGATCTCGATCAAAAATAACTTCAAGGTTCCTCACAGAGCTATTAAGAGAGAGTAACTGCATCCAAAAGTTTGATTTGGAAAGATATTTCTAAGGTTTTTTGGACCAACAAGAATGACTTCAGTTTTATCTGAATTTAATAGCAGGAAATTACAAGTCATTCAAGCTTTGATTTCCTTAAGACAGGCTTCTAACTTGGCTAATTGATTACCATCATCTGGCTTCATTGACAGGTATAATTGTGTGTTATCATCTGCATAACAATGAAAATGTATACAGTGCTTTCTAATAATGTTGCCTAACGGAAGCATATATAAATTAAAAAGAATAGGGCCTAGCACAGATCCCTGTGGAACTCCATGACTGAGCTTTGAGTTGAAAGAAAACTCATTATTGACATGAACAAACTGGAACCTATCTGATAAATAAGATCTAAACCACTGCAATGAAGCTCCATTAAGTCCAACATAGTGTTCTAATCTGTCAAGTAGAATATTATGATCGATAGTATCAAAAGCTGCACTAAGGTCTAAAAGGACAAGTACAGAAACAAGTCCATTATCAGATGCAATAAGGAGGTCATTAGTGACCTTCACGAAGGCTGTTTCAGTGCTAAGATGGATTCTAAACCCAGATTGAAACTTTGCAAATAAACCATTTCCCTGCAAGTGGTCAAATAATTGCGTAGCAACAACTCTTTCCAAGATTTTTGAAATGAAAGGGAGATTGGTCTATAGTTAGCTAAAACTCCTGGATCCAGCATTGGCTTTTTGAGTAAGGGTTTAATTACAGCAGTTTTTAAAGCCTGCAGTACATGGCCTAAAGTTAATGAAGAATTGATTTGAAGAATAAAGCTACCAATAAATGGGAAGACCTTCTTTAAATAACCTGGTAGGAATAGGGTCTAAAAGACAAGTTGAAGGCTTGGATGAGGAAATTATTTTGTATAACTCTAAAAGGTCAATTGGAGTAAACTCAAACAGATATCAATTGAAGGAGTTGTAGTAGTTACTGTATTTAAGTTAACGGTGGGAAGAACCTGACTGATTTTATCTCCTGACTAGTAAGCTCTAAGGGAATGCTAGGACTGACAGTCCTGACTCTTTGTCAGCATGGCTACAGTGCTGAAAAGAAACCTGGGATTATTCTTGTTCTTTTCTATTAATGCAGAATAATAACTCGTTCTAGCTTTTCTAAGAGATTTTTTTTATAAATTAAAATATGATTTCTCCAAGCTAAATAGATTTCATCTAAATTAGTGGAGCACCATTTTCTTTCTAATTGACGAGTCTTCTGTTTTAAGCTACGAGTTTGTGTTGAATCAAGGAGTTAGAAATCTCTGATTAGACTTTTTCTTTTTTAAAGGGGCCACCATGTCTAGAGTGTGATGCAGAGAAGCTGTAACACGTATTTATCATGCTATCAATTACAGAAGGAGCAAGCTGTCTATAGCTTATTTCTGTTGTGTTGACACATGGCATAGAGGAAACAATCTGCATAAATTTGGTTACATCATCTGAGAGGCATCTACTGTAGTAATATTTTTCTTTAGGAGCCAAATAGTCAGAAATAGTAAAATCAAAGGTTAACAGACAATGGTCTGATAGTACAGGGTTATGAGGAGACACTACCAGATTTTCTATTTCTATGCCATATGTTAGAACAAGGTCCAACGTATGGTCGAGATAATGGGTAGAATTTCCTACTTTCTGAGAAAACCCCATCGAGTCTTTTATTGAATTAAGTGCCATATTAAGGCAATCACTATCTACATCTACATGTATATTAAAGTCCCCTACTATAATTATTCTATCTGATTTCAGCACTAAATCAGCTAAGAATTCGGCAAATTCGAATAAAAACTCTGAGTAGGTTGATGGAGGACGATAAACTATGGCAAATAAAATTGGGTTTAGCCTAAAATTGCTAAAATGCCCAATACTGAGGACCAGGCCCTCAAAGGAATTATAACGTGTTTTTTGCTTTACATTAACTAGTAATTTGGAATGGTAAATTGTTGCTACTCCTCCTCCACGACCAGAACTTCTGGGATTTTGACAGTTTAAATAACCAGAGGGAGTTGATTCATTTAAACCAACATCATCCTCTTGCCCTAACCAAGTCTCTGTAAGAGATATTAAACCAACCTGATGATCAATTAACAGATCATGGACTAGCAGAGACTTGGGAGTTAGAGACCTAATATTTATCAAACCACATTTAATTTTTAAATTATGAGGAGGAACAGAGGCCAAATCATTCAATTTAGAGGCTTCATGTTTAATTTGAGTTTTACCAACTTTTTGTTTAATCACTTTGGGATGCTTATACATTATATTTTTATCTACTTTGGAGGGAGCAGACAATGATTCTCTGATGGGGAAGACAGGAGCTAAGTTGAGGGGTGGCAGATGAAGAGGAGCTGCAGAGAGGCGTGTAAGACTGCAACTCTGCTTCCTGGTCCCAGCTCTGAGTTGGGACCAGGAACACACATACATCGGCCTGACATCTGCTCGACGTACAACGTTTACATGGGCAATGCGTCTCATAGAGGTCGTTTGCTCATTGGCAAGACATAGGCAAGACGTTGGCGACATCTAGTCTATGTCTTGCCAATGAGCAAACGACCTCTATAAGATGTATTGCCCGTGTAAACTTGCCAACATTGGCCCAACATGTGTGTGTTGTTTGGGTAAAGAGGTAATTGTACCTCTTTACCGATGGCCAATCACCATTATAGATAAGCATCCCGCCATTTTGAGGTGGTGACAGCAGCCATATGGCGGGACGTGAAGATATGCGCGAGTGATGAATGAGACTTCTCTGTGCTCCCTGACAGAAGCCAACCGGTACTTTATCATTTTGTGTGTGTGTGTGTGTGTGTGTGTGGTGGTGGTGGGTTCAGCCTGGTTAATCTGTATTCAGGCCTCTTGCCGATGAGAAGCTGAGCATTTCTCTGGGAGTGCTGCTGAGGTGAAACCCTGTCGGTTTTTGTTTTCCTTTGAAAAGGACACATGGATCTGTTGTTTAAGAAAAGAGGTGGTCTTGTAAAACAGAAACAGAAAACAAATCACAAGGGAGCGTTGCATATAATATCTTTCTGGTGTGAGTCACCCAGTGAGTCACGTACGCACTTCTTCAAAACAAGGAGGATAATTCAGAGGGGTGGAAAACTCTTCTTTCCAGTGCTAATCAGCAGCTTCCATATTCGTTGCTGTCTTCATTCTTGCAATGGGAACAGCCGTATTCTGCCTTGTTTTAGCCAGCTGCCTTTCATTCCAAGCATTCTATGCATCAAGCTCGGTGTGAGATCCAGTCAGTTGCTGTGATGGACATTCGTAATTGGGACCGATGTCAAGACTGATGAAAGTACGGGGAGGGGAATAATAGGCCGAGCTCTTTAGAAGTGACAAACTGAGAGTGTGAGTGTCTATAAGCCCTGCTGTGAAACAGGGCCACCATCTCTACCGGAATGGAAACTCTAACCCTAATCTCTCAATCGCTCAGTGTGATCACCTCATCCCTCTTTATCCCCAGCATCACTTCTGACCCAAAATAGATGAGCAAGTACGCACTCGGACAAAGTGTTTGTTGATCAGATGTCATGGGAGAGCAACCTTTGGATGTAGAGCAAGTGATCTCTCTGTATGGGGAAGCACGTGCACAAGTGCTGTCCTAAGTTTAACATTCTAAGTGCTGATTGTGTCTGTGAGTGGACTTTATTCTGTGTAAACCAGGTTCCACATTAGACACACTCATCTTGTCTGATTCAACTGCTACTCTCATATATTGGCTCTACTACTCTTAGTTACTGACAAAATAAAAATCAACTAAAATATTTTGGACCACTGAGTATATTCAGTGCTGGTTGGATTTTTTTTTTTTTTTTCTTAACAAGGGTGTTCACAGATCCTTAAAGTCTCAAAAAAATCCTTAAATATTTATCCAAATTAATTATCTTTAAAATGACAATCTTTAAATCTGCATTTTAAATCCATTAAAATGACACTGGCATGACAAAGGTGATGGCTCTTTCCTTTTTATTGGTTTAAATCCTCATGAATTACAACTTTTTTCCTCATAAACACTTTTACTCATAAATCTGGCTTTTCCCTTGTCATTCTGAGATTTTTTTTTTCTTTATAAATGAGAAATATTCACAAACGTGCATTTTTCTTCTCATAAATTTTTGATTTTCTTCTAGTAAACTTGCATCTTTTTTCATGAATATGTAGCTTTTTTTTGTAAATTTGTTCCCTTTTTTTCATAAATTTGCAACATTATTCTTTCTTTTAAAGTTGCAAACATAGTGTCACTTTAATTATCTAGCACCATTGTGGATCCCATGGAAGTCAAAATTTAATGTGAGCTGTATCGATGACCCCAAATTTTCAGTCATTTTAGTTCTAGCAAATAACTGATCAAAAGCTAACAGTAATGTGGTCTTTAGACCTTTCGCTGTTTCCCAGATGTGAGGTTTTAAATTTGACCATTTGGCCACAAAGAAAAGTCTTTAAAAGTCTTAAATTTGACTTCTTCATAGCTGCAGAAACCCCGCTAAGCTCAGATAGTGGCCATAAGCTGTAGTCACACAGTTCACTGCACTGACAACTTACACTGATATTTGGTAAAATATTGCCAGCATTGCTTATAAAGAAATTTGCTTATTTTTCACCTAAAATATCAATATGTTCATAATAGAAGTTACAGTGAATTGTGAAGAAGTATATAAAGTATCACCCACATGTTGGCATCCTGTATGCAGAGCAGGAAGTTGAAAGTGTGATGTAAATGATAAGTGACACAGCAGTGTGAGAAGTTAGGCAATGTTGGAAATGCCACAGAGGGGAAAAAATACACGGAGCTGCACATGTAACAAGTGAGCAGGCCAATACAGTTGACTGAACATCAGAACTGTCCATGAGGCTATAGCTTTGGCTGAAGTTAATATTCATAATTTTGTGATATGAGAATCCAAAAAGATAATGTTGCATTTTTTCTATAAAACAATAGAAGAAGCAATTTTTGGTCAAAAATTCCACATGGTGCCACAAAGCACTTGAACCTCATTAGCATTTTCTGGTAAATTTGAGGCTTTTTGTCTTGTAAATGGGCAACACGGTGGCGCAGTGGTTGGCACAGTGGCAGCACAGCAAGAAGGTCATGGGATCGATTCCACCCTTGACCATCGTGGGTTCGATCCCAGACCATAGATGACCCTTCTGTGTGGAGTTTGCATGTTCTCCCCGTGTCTGTGTGGGTTTACTCCAGGTGCTCCAGTTTCCTCCCACAGGCCAAAGATATGCAGGTGAGGTTAATTGGCATCAACTGGGGATTCTAAATTGTCCTTAGGTATGGATGTGAGAGTGAATTTGATTTTTTTTTTTTTTTTTTTTTTTTTTTTTTTTTTTTGATTTTGTATACTTTATTGATCCCCAGAGGGGAAGGTGAGGGCATCCACCTTGATGGATGAAGCAGCCATGTTACGGCGCTATCCCTTAACCATTCACACACACATTCACACCTAGGGCCACTTTAGAGTCTCCAATTAACCTAACCTGCATGTTTTTGGCCTGTGGGAGGAAACCGGAGAAATCCCGGAGTAAACCCACACAGATACGGGGAGAACATGCAAACTCCACACAGATCACTGTTGGTCAGGGGCTGGGATCGAACCAGGGATCCCATGGCCAAGGGTGAGTTGCTGTGCTGGTGCAGTGCTAACCACTGCGCCACCGCACCGCAATGGTTGTCTGTTTCTCTGTGTTGGCCCTGCAATGGACTGGCGATCTGTCCAGGGTGTACCCTGCCTCTCGCCCAAAGATGCTGGGATAGGCTCCAGCCCCCCCCCCCCCCCCCCCGGCGACCCGAAAAGGATTAAGCGGTAGAAGATGGATGTCTTGTAAATTGGAAATTTTGTTAATAAAAACTAATTTGTGACTTTTTCTTGTAAATTTGCAACTTTCTTTGCAAGTTTGAAACTCTTTTCAGAACTTGCAACTTTTTCTCCTAATTTTTAAAAATAAATATATTAAGTTTTTCTCACAAATTTGTTGTTTTCTCATAGAGTCGCTTCCTTTTTCATACAGCCATCAGAATACAGAACGCTTTATGGTGTGACGTCTATACGAGTTTGTCTGGCTAATGCCTCCCACAGTTTTCAAGCTAGGATTTTTTTAATTTCACACAGTGCTTGTACATAATATTGAAGATGTGCATATTGTAAGGGCTAAATGATTTTCTGATATTTTCTCTAAATTTGTTCCACTTTGAATTGTACATTATTTGCTGTGCTTAAACTCGTTGCAATTATGGTTATTATTTTCATTACAGATCTTGAGTACGTTGAATCTCGAATTTGTTGTAAATTTTTCAGTTGTTGACGTGCGAGCTATGGACTATCAATGATGGTTGTGGATGGGTGAGTAATGTACCGCGTGCAGCGCTCTTGCTTGTCAAAGCCACGAGGAGCCACCAGTTGTGAGCAAAAGTGTTAGAAGTTGCTCCAGACCCCTGGTGTCATGTGTGCTAGTGACTCATGTGAAACCACATTTCAGTCTTCCCAGAGAGAATGTTTCTTTAAACGTCTCCACCCATAACTTCTTTTTTTATTGTTGAGGCTTTTGGTCAGAAATATAACAGACAGATGTAAATTGATTTTTTTTTTTTTTTTTTTTAATAGCAAGTGTGTCTTCCCTTGAATTGTCCCTTGATTGTGAGTCCTTGAAATAAGAAGCTGATTGGGTGTCTGTCACAAGTCAATAATTAATCAGAGAGGACAAGTGATTGAAAGTGCAGTGCATTCTTAAAAAGTGAATTACTTTTTTAATATCTCCTTTAACTGGGGAGTCGTGGCGCTGCTGGGAGGTGCATTGTGTGACAGTCGGACAGAGAAAAGCCATTTTCATCTTTTTCAGTATTTATGTTTTTACTGAAAAATCTTAAAGCAATATCATTGTTCTCACTTCAGTTTTGGCATGTAGCCTTATTAAAAGCTGATGTGCAGACACCAGATATACGTAGTGTCACTGCATAACCTAGAACCAATAGCTTTTTTTTTTTTTTTTTTTTAAATGTAGAAAACTGACTGCATGTATTCACATTCATATTTTGTTATCGGAGCATATATAGCTGGGAGGCTTCGGATCCATGGTGTGGATGTGCAATAATATGATGCTGTTTACTGTATCTGCACTGCAGCATGCAGCGGATCTCACCGTCTGTGGGAATTTCATTTGTATTTGTTTCAGTGGAAAGCCTCGGTGCCAAAAAAAAAGAAGAGGGGAAAAAAAAAAAAAAAAAAAAAAGCTTCAGGTAGGGGAGTGGTTTAGTGTTTGAGCGTCTGCAAAACAGTGCAGCGAGGCACCTGACCAGCCATGTACTGGATCGCCACGTCAAAATATTTAGGACGGCAGCAGCATGGCCTGTGAGCAGAGGTCTCCTGTGTTTGTCACAACCTCCCCGTCATAATTTTTGTGTTTCTGTGGTGATTTTAAATGCGCTGGTGTGAATCAGACCTTTGTCATGGCTATGTTGTCTCTCAGAATTCTGTTTTTTACCATGAAGTCTGTTGTTTTTTCCATTCATCCTCCTACATATTCTTCTGCAGGGAAGATTCCCTGCCAATAACGTTATCATTTCAATCGACGCCCACATCTTTGTTCATCAGCTCCCTAACCCCCCCTTCCCCCCACATACACACTTCACTTTAGTCCATGTATTAGTCCAGTATGTGAACGGCTTAGGGGGTAAATGTCAGGTGCCATAATGATATCACGCACTGCACATGATATATATGCACACACCATATTTACTACCTTTTCAACAGCTAATACAATTCCCGCCTCTGTTCTTCACTTAGCTTCTCATTGCTCAGTGTACTGCTGGGTGTATTTTCACTTCTGATTGAACCTGACATCTTAAAAGCTCTCTCCCCAGCTTGTAAGCTTTGATCTAATGTTGGTCAACCTGCATGCAGACAATTTGTCTCGTCAGCATCTTCCCCCCACAGCTATGCATTCAGCATCATCTTCATTTGTGTGCACGAGTGTGGGCTGTGTTTGTCTTCCTATAAATATAAAATGGGAAGATCTAACATTGTATAACAACCAGTTAAATGATATCTTCTGGTTTTGAAGTTTCATTGTATATTCATTTGATGATCAGATTTTTTATCATATATTTCATTTGACTTAGAGGTAGGGCTGGGAGAAAAAATTGATGCATCATAGTATCGTGATAGTTTGTGGTGGTGATATTCAGTAGGCAATTTATTATTTTTTAAGAGTGATGGCGGTATTCTCCAATTTAGCATGAGGTACAAATGTATAAATATAGATTATGTACAAATTTGAAGAATAAAGATGCAGATATGATAAGATGCCAATTTAAAAAAATGAAAAAGCATCAAATTAAAATGTAATTACACAGAATATTTTTTTTAACCAGCATCCACATGAGCATTACTAATTTTTGAGGAAAAAAAATTGCAGATTTGAGGAAAAAAGTCAAATCTTTGAAAAAAGTTGCATATTTATGAGAGAAAAAAGATGAAAATTTACAGGAAAAAAGACCCCACAAATTTACAAGAAAAACACTGCAAATTTATGAGGAAAAAAGGCACATTTTTTTTAGAAAGGTCATAAATTTATGAGAAGTTGCAAATTTATGATAGCTGAAAATGTAAAGGAATGAAGTTTTGCAAATTTATGGGGAAGAAAAATCAATTTTTTTAAGAAAAAAAGTTGCTAATCTACAAGAAAAACATTTCAGATTTATGAGATAAATTGCAAATTTACCAGAAAAAGATGAAACTTTGCATTTCTGCTTAGAATTTGTGGTTCAAAGTTATTTTATTCAGTTATGTAATATGATATAAACAGGCTTATGATGATACTGGTGGGGCAGTTCTCTTTTTTTCCAGTTGGGAGTGTGTGTGTGTGTGGGGGGGGGGGGGTTGCCCTTGTCTCTCCCCTTGATTTACACCTATGAATGAGGATGGGGAATGGTGGTGGTGGGGGGTTGCTTTTGCATCATTTTGTAACAAGGGGGATATGCATCCCCTGTCAAATCACCTACTGGTAATACTGTATCAATTCAGAGATTAGTATTGTGATACGTTATCAAGAATTATTAATAAATGCTGCAAACACAAACTTACCTCTTTAGGTGCCACAGTGATTTAAAAAAAAAAAAAGTCCATTAGGTGGTGCTAAATGCTCACTTTCTGGTTGGGTCAGCACAGAAAAGGAGTGACTCATGAGATCTAGCTGGGAGTTGAACAAGACAAATATCGACATGTGAAATTGCAATATATTGAAAGATTTTATTTGTCAATACTACTGTACGTACAGGACATACAGGAGAATTGAAATGGCATTTCTCTCTCCCTCCAGTGGTGTGCACAATATAAAAAAGAAAAAGGAATAAGGCTGGAAAAACAACAGCAGTCTATGTACAGTAATGCTACCCATAGTGCAAATGGCAACAAAAGATAGACCCAGACCTCCCATAGTGCAAATAAAGATAAACGATGAGACCCAGCAATCTTGTATACAGAAAAATAGAGCAGTAATACTCTTAGTACTAAGTTCAGTGCGGTAGTGTAGGTGCAGACAGTGACTGATAGGACTGTACATGATCAATATTGCAATGACAGACAGCAGCAGATATGGCATTTGTGCAAATGGTTGCAGTAAAGTGCAGAGACATACAGCAGCAAATGCATTACTGTTGATGTGCCAGTCTTTCTGTGCCAACAGCTGAGTTAGTTATTGTGCGGGTGAGTGTGTTACAGTCCGGGAAGGGGAGGGAGTGGACAGAGTTCATGGTCCTGATGGCCTGATGAACAAAGCTGTTTAGCAGTCTTGTGGAGTGGACCTGGAGGCTCCAGTACCTTTTTCACAGACAATGCATCTGGAAAGTGTTCGCAATGCTTCACTTTTCCCACATTTGGTTATGTTACAGCCTTATTCCAAAAGGGATTAAATTCATTTTTTTCCTCAAAATTCTACACACAACACCCCATAACGACAATGTGAAAAAAGTTTTGAGATTTTTGCAAATTTATTAAAAATAAAAAACTAAGAAATCATATGTACGTAAGTATTGACAGCTTTTGCCATGAAGCTCAAAATTGAGCTCAGGTGCATCCTGTTTCCACTGATCATCCTTGAGATGTTTCTACAGCTTAATTGGAGTCCACCTGTGGTAAATTCAGTTGATTGGGCATGATTTGGAAAGGCACACCTGTTGCCGCCATCATCCGTAAATGGAAGAAGCTCAGAACCACCAGGACTCTTCCTAGAGCTGGCCGACCATCTAAACTGAGTGATCGGGAGAGAAGGGCCTTAGTCAGGGAGGTGACCAAGAACCCGATGGTCACTATGTCAGAGCTCCAGTGTTCCTCTGTGTAGAGAGGAGAACGTCCCAGAAGGACAACCATCTCTGCAGCAATCCACCAATCAGGCCTGTATGGTAGAGTGGCCAGATGGAAGCCACTCCGTAGTAAAAGGCACATGGCAGCCCACCTGGAGTTTGCCAAAAGGCACCTGAAGGACTCTGACCATGAGGAACAAAATTCTCTGGTCTGATGAGACAAAGATTGAACTCTTTGGCATGAATGCCAGGCATCATGATTGGAGGAAACCAGGCACCGCTCATAACCATGCCAATGGTGGTGGCAGCATCATGCTGTGGGGATGTTTTTCAGTGGCTGGAACTGTGAGACTAGTCAGGATACAGGGAAAGGTGAATGCAGCAATGTACAGAGACGTCCTGGATGAAAACTTGCTCCAGAGTGCTCTTAACCTCAGACTGAGACGACAGTTCATCTTTCAGCAGGACGTTAACCCTAAGCACACAGCCAAGATGTTAAAGGAGTGGCTTCAGGACAACTCTATGAATGTCCTTGAGTGGCCCACCCAGAGCCCAGACTTGAATCCAATTGAACATCTCTGGAGAGATCTGAAAATGGCTGTGCACCGACGCTTCCCATCCAACCTGATGGAGCTTGAGGGGTACTGCAAGAAGGAATGGGCGAAAGTGCCCAAAGATAGGTGTGCCAAGCTTGTGGCATCATATTCAAAAAGACTTGAGGCTGTAACTGCTGCCAAAGGTGCATCAACAAAGTATTGAGCAAAGATTGTGAATACTTATGTACATGTGATTTCTTAGTTTTTTATTTTTAATAAATTTGCAAAAATCTCAACACTTTTCACGTTGTCATTATGGGATGTTGTGTGTAGAATTTTGAGGAAAGAAAGAAATTTAATCCCTTTTGGAATAAGGCTGTAACATAACAAAATGTGGGAAAAGTGAAGCGCTGTGAATACTTTCCTGATGCACTGTATATCACAACACTCAGTGTGTCACAAGATCGTGATAGTATCGCATTGTGGCTCAAGTATCATTATAGTTTACTTAGAGGGACAGTTCATCCAAAATTATATTTACATGTTAGTTAACCTTACTTAGAAAAAGCATGTCACCCTTTAAGAGAGTTTTACCAGGTGGTCTTTTATTTTTCAGCTAGTCACAGGAAGTTGTTGAATACCACAACCCCTGAAGTCAGATTTCTGATTGTGTAAGTCAGTCAGTTGACCCCATATCTAAATTAAAGAGAAGATAAAAATTCAAAATGACTGCACCCAGCATCAACATTATGTGGAAGCTCAAGTAAAATGTACTGATTATTAGCATTTCCACTAGGGAGAGGACAATAGTCTTTCATGGAAGTATCTACAATATCTTGGTCTTTCCATGTGGTGAAAATGTTGCACTGAAACACTTTTTTTTTGGGGGGGGGGGGGGATTGGTTAGCAATCCAACTATAATGGGTATGGCATTTGACAACTTTCGGCAACAGACTGGGGGAAACAAAATCGTACCTGGAAAACTGCTCAAATGGGCCAACCAAATCGATGGCCTTACAAAAACTAAGCATTTGCATGCTTCTTCCACTAAATAAGGTCAACTAATTGGATTTTACAAAGCCACAGAATTTTTTTTTTTATATACAGTACAGCTACAAACCAAAAGGTGTGGGCATTAATGTTAGCATTTATTTCTTATACATGATTGAATACATGTATGAATTGCAAGTGCTGTTTAGTTTCTTTATATTAAAGTAAAATCAGACAGCAGTTGCATCTAAAGTGATATACTGTATTACACGCCACACGAGAGGAAACTTCTGTTCTTTAAAGATTAGAGTAAGTTGGATTTGAAAAAGGAGGGGGTAATTCCACAATCATTTTTTTCTGTTAAGCTTTGAGTGTCATGTTTACACAAGGTCTGGACCCAAATGCAGAGCACAACTGGTAGCGACGCATCTCAGGCAAAGGAATGAAACTTTTACCATGTATAGTTTTGGGAGTAATCCTGGAGTCGAGTGTCCAATGGATAAGGGAGTCCACGAAAGAACAACCAAGGAGGCTGAGGAGCACCGAGACATGGAGCCAGAGATCCTGAAGCACAAGGGGTTAGGGCAGGGGTGTCCAATCATGTGCCATGGAGGGCCAAGACCCCACAGGCTTTACCCCAACCAGTGTCTTCAACAGCAGGTTTCACTGAACTTCTTCCCACTGATTGCTGATCAATGAAAACACCTGTTGAAGAGACTGGGTAGAAGAGAAAACCTGCAGGGTCTTGGCCCTCCATGGTACATGATTAGACACCCCTGGGTTATGGTAATAACGCAAGGAGCTAAGTTCTTACTTTGGGTTTTCCTTCTGGAGACAAAGAAGACAGATCACGAGGTCGATGAAGGAAAGGACATGGATGTCCACAAGGAGCCAGAGGTCCTGCAGCACAAGGGGTTAGCCATGGGGTTTTTGATGCTACGGAGGTCTTACTTATGTTGATTTTATGGTCTCTATGACCGTGGGACTTGGAAGAAATCGTCTGTTTTTGATGGGTTTTACAGTTAGGCCCAGAAATATTTGGACAGTGACACAATCTTCATGATTTGGGCTCTGCATGCCACCACATTGGATTTGAAATGAAACAAATACAACGGAATTGAAGTGCAGACTTTAAGGTTTAATTCAAGAGATTGAACAAAAATATATGATTAAACATGTAGGAATCGTAGCCATTTTTATACAAACGCTCCTTATTTCAGGGGCTCAAAAGTAATTGGACAAATAAACATAACCCTAAGTAAAATGTTACTTTTCAATATTTTGTTGAGAATCCTTTGCAGGCAATGACTGCCTGAAGTCTAGAACCCATGGACATCACCAAACGCTGGGTTTCCTCCTTTGTGATGCTTTGCCAGGCCTTTACTGCCTGGCAAAGCATCAGTTGTTGCTTGTTACAGTTACAGTTGTTGCTTGTTTGTGGGTCTTTCTGCCTTAAGTTTTGTCTTGAGCAAGTGAAATGCATGCTCGATTGGGTTGAGATCTGGTGATTGACTCGGCCATTGCAGAATATTCCACTTCTTTGCTTTAAAAAACTCCTGGGTTGCTTTTGCAGTATGTTTTGGATCATTGTCCATCTGTACTGTGAAGCGCCGTCCAATCAACTTTGCTGCATTTGGCTGAATCTGAGCAGAAAGTATATCCCTATACACTTCAGAATTCATCCGGCTGCTTCTGTCTTTTGTCACATCATCAATAAACACAAGTGACCCAGTGCCACTGGAAGCCATGCATGCCCATGCCATCACACTGCCTCCACCATGTTTTACAGAAGATGTGGTGTGCTTTGGATCATGAGCTGTTCCAATTCTTCTCCAGACTTTCTTCTTCCCATCATTCTGGTACAGGTTGATCTTAGTCTCATCTGTCCAAAGAATGCTGTTCCAGAACTGGGCTGGCTTCTTCAGGTGTTTTTTGGCAAAGTCAATTCTAGCCTTTCTATTTTTGAGGCTGATTAATGGTTTGCACCTTGTGGTGAATCCTTTGTATTTACTCTCATGAAGTCTTCTCTTTATGGTAGACTTAGATACTGATATACCTACTTCCTGGAGAGTGTTCTTTACTTGAGTGGATGTTGTGAAGGGGTTGTTCTTCACCATGGAAAGGATTCTGTGATCATCCACCACTGTTGTCTTCCGTGGACGTCCAGGCCTTTTTGAGTGCCCAAGCTCACCAGTGCACTCTTTTTTTCTCAGAATGTACCAAACTGTTGATTTGGCCACTCCTAACATTTCTGCTATCTCTCTGATGGATTTCTTCTTTTTTTTTTCAGCCTCAGGATGGTCTGTTTCACCTCCATTGAGAGCTCCTTTGACCGCATGTTGTGTGTTCACAGCAACAGCTTCCAAATGCAAACGCCACACCTGGAATCAACTCCAAACCTTTTAACTGCTTAATTGATGACAGGTTAATGAGGGAAGAGCCATGCAGCCTTATTTTTTTTTTGCAGCCTTCTGAGTCAATTGTCCAATTACTTTTGGTCCCTTGAAAAAGAGGCGGCTACGTATTAAAGAGCTGTAATTCCTAAACCCTTGCTCCAATTTGGATGTGAATACTCTCAGATTACAGCTGAGAGTCTGCACTTTAAGCCCATATTGATTATATAATTGTATCCTGAATATGTTTTTGTAAACAGCTAAAATAACAAAACTTGTGTCACTGTCCAAATATTTTTGGGCCTAACTGTATGTTGCTTAGTAATAGAAAATATCACCTAATGGCAGCAGTCCTACTGTAGGTTAGACCATCACCAGCAGTAAGTCCATGTTTTAGGTTCAAAATCGTGTTATCTAATCTAATAAAGATTTTGTCATAATTTTGAAGTTGTATTCCAACACCCAGCCAGACAAAATGTGTGATATGGAAACCACTTCTTTGGAAGTCATGTAGAGGAAAAAAAAAACACATAAGGTTTACCATTGTTGCTCAGTTAAATTTCATTGTATGCTGAAATGTTTTATTTTCGGAAAGACATAAAAAAGAAAAAACAGACCAACAGGTGGTAAAATGACCTCAGAATATAAAAAAAAGAGGTGCTTCTGGAAAGAAGGGAAATCCAAAAGGCCCAAGCTGAGAAAATAAGGTCTAAATTAAAATAAAGAAACCAAACATGGAGAAGTAGTGGGTGATATCAGTGAAAACTTTAAAAAAAAAAAAATCTGACAGTAAGAGAAGGCACACACAATAAGTGAAATACAGTAAGACATGACGATAAGGTCCAGGTGAACTAACAGAGGCAGATGGTAAAACCCCAGAAATGAACACAAGGAAACACATTTTCTAACTAAAACAGAGAATAAATAAATTAAAGAAAAAAAAACTCACAGAAACAAAGCCCATTAAAAAAATATTTCATACTGGAATATAAGTGCATCAATGTACAGCTGAATCGGATCTAATGAGGAATAAACATCCTTAGTTTTTTTAGCAGAAAAGATGAGAAGGATAGCACACTTTTATGCATTTTAGTGCCCACCTCTGTCCAAACAAAGAAAACAAAATCTTCCCATATTTGCCAACTCTAAAGTTCAGTAAAGAGCATGCTTCTCAAAAGGGCAATTTATATTATTTTTTTAAATGAATAGGAAGCTCTCAGGTCTATAAAATGCCAAATACAAACCAACATTGTGACCTTTGTGTCCTATAAGCTGCTATTGTCCCTCATAATGATCTTGTGGCTCCGGTCCTTTCAAACAACATTTCAGAAAAACTGTTCATCGGTTTGTCTTACATACAAGGCAGCCACTGTCAGTACAAACAACATCAATAAGAAAATCAAAACCGTTTTTCCAGTTTGCTGTGGAATGTTTTGCACATATAAAGAACAGATCCGGTGCCCACCATAGCACATGGGAAATAAAATGGCTCCCAAACAAGACCCAAATCCAGAACCAGTTCAACAGAACTGGATCGGTCACAAATGACAACACTCAAATGTCAAAATGGGCTCGAGTGCTGACCCATCAGAATCCTCAAGAAACTAATTAACAGATTCATTAGTGGTTTCTGTGTTTCCATGATTTTTCTAACCTTGTCCTTCCTCCCTGTTTCTCTCTGTCCACCACAGGGCCGCATCTGTAGGAAAGCAGGGAAGTCCAAGAAGGCATTCAGCCGCAAGGAGGCCGAAGCCACCTTCAAGTCCCTGGTGAAGACCCACGAGAAGTACGGCTGGGTGTCCCCGCCCGTGTCCGACGGCTGAACGCCCGGAGGCCCTCCCTCTGGCCGGCCAAATCCAGCTAGCCTCCCGACACGCAAAACGGCACACCACCACGCTAACTCAACAGTCACTCACCTTCACCTTTTTGCTGTTTAACTCAAGACTGTTTCTTTCATTTTGTTCTTGATTTTTTTTTTTTATTTCAATGTCTTTGTTGATTTGATTTCCATCTCCGCTGAAACAGCTGGAGAGCTGACATGCAGTCAAGTATCGTCACCTCACTGAAAAACACATTTTTGGTTGCTTTGATGAGGCCTGAGAGGATGGTATTCGTGTGTGTGTGTGTGTCACTCCATCGGACATCAGCTGGGAGTGTATGCACGTGCATTGGTGGGGGGTTTTTTGTTGCTGTTTTTGTGCACATCCATGCAGACTGGACTGTGGACTCTTCCACCCATGTGTAAGACTACTGAATGAAGACGGCTCGTCTGCCTCTGCTGTCCCAGCCATCCCATAATGTCTGCTTCTCTTTTTGAACTGGCATTACATCCCGCCACCTTCTCTTCTCTCTTTTCTCCCCCTCTGTCCATTTCTTTGTAGCTGTCGGGTCATTTCCATACAAATGAAGCTGTTAATGTTTAATAGTTGGGCAGCACACAGGCGTTCATAACCACTCGCACCTTCATTTCCCCCTTTTCCTTTCAACCACGCCGTTGCTCACAGCTCAACGCAACACGAAGATTGTAATTTAAATGGAGCTGTGCTCTATCTCCTTTCTTTCTTTCTTTCTTTGTCTCGCTTTGTTTCTTCTCTCCGTCTCTCGTGGCTAAATTTAGTGCTCATGTTACGTAGATGGATTTCTTATGAAGATAGGGGAGAAAGTCACATGTTGCTTCACGCAGAGACTGTGTATGATAAACAGAAGAAGTCAATCACCTCTGTCATTCTGTCTCTGCTCTCGTGTGTGCGTGTGGGGAAGAAGACTGTAATTCCCATGATTTAGATACCAGATGGTTCAGCTAAAGGCCAGGCCTCACTGTTGCCTGTCTGTGTGTGTGTGTGTGTGTGTGTGTGTTTGCAAGGGAGACGACCCTTTAAACAGAAAAATCTGACTTACTGTGAATGGCACTAAGGCCTAAAGGGAGTGTTTTTGTTTGGTTTTGTTTGTTTTTTTAATTACCGGCTTGTCTTGTTCCACCCGTCTCCATGCCTCTGCCAGCTCCTGATTATTATCACTGTAAACAGCTGTGACTGAATAGCTATGCGTGCCTAGCCTTGTCCGTTGCTTCCATCCATGTAAAGACGTAATGGTCAGTAGAATATGTGCTTTATCCACCCACCCTCACACACACATACAGTATATACACAGACTCGCTCTCTCCTTCTTCACCTGCGGCCTTGACTGTAGCAGCTAGAAACGTGGGCAGATAGGAGCGCGAGCGCTGCTGCGAATGGAGTGGTGCTTTAACTGTTCGGACTGATGAGCCGCTGAAAGCGTGAGACTGAAGAAGGCAATAGGCAGGGGAAGGGGAACGGAGGGAGTGCAGAGAGTCATGCAAGCTTTGAAATGTCAGCCGGCTTGAAAATGGCCGAAGACGGATGTTAACCTCATTCTTCTTCCCCTCATCATGATTAGTTAAGACAGAGGGTCTGAGTTCCAACCTTTAGAAGGCACTGCATAAATGCCTGATATTAACTGTACAGCAGCAGAAGGTCCATCTCTATTAATTGAGAGGCTTCCAGCCACAGACCGACTGTCCATCCGTCCAGTCTGGTGGGCTCTGTTTGTTTTGCTCGCTGCCAGTTAAATGTCAGAAGGAAAGCTGTTAATTGGGCTGACATTTCAGCAGAGCGTCATTAGCGTAGCGCCGCCAAGAGCAGGCGGATGGAGGACGTCAGAGCTCCCGCCCCAGCGCTGACATTTTGTCACTTTCCCCTCCTGCCTTTTTTTTTTTTTTTTTTTTTTTGGAGGGTGAGGGTGAAGAGGTATAGGAGTAAACCCCTCAGGCTAGAGAATGAAAGGGGGGGGGGGGAATCATTGAGTCACGTTTTACCACAGTTCAACGCTCCCTTTCTGCTGCTTTTACAGTTGATAGCAAATGCTCATCCAAGTCCATGTATAAGAAAGTATGTGTGTTACACTCTCATGAAGAAAAAAAAAAACCCAACAAATACACACCATCTGGTATGTGATCATGTACGAAAGCGTGTTAGTCCTCTTTGAATTTGGCTAGTCATTTCAGGGTCAGTTGCATAGTGATCTCTTGGCTCGTCAGCAGAGAAAACTAAACTGAACTAATATTAATACAAAATATCTCAAAAGCTGAGTGTTTGCCGGTTTCAAGAGAATACTTTTGTGATATAGTTTAGATCGGTAGTTTGCAGACACTAACTGGGTGAACTGATTGTTGTATTATATCTGCATGTGATATGTGATTGGTAGCTAGCTACTGTATATCTTTTTTCAAGAAAAGCCAGAAAAATATGGAAGAAAAAAAAAAAGCAATTCAAATGCTTCTCTTTTCTTGCTATTTTTCTTTTTGTTTTTTTTCCTTTTTGGATTCTGTACTGTATGTATTTTTTTTCTTTTTGAGCGTCCTAAAAATGTCACATTGTGTTATATGAATGTTTGTGTTTTAATTTATTTGTGGTTTGCCAAAATGAAGATTTGAAGCATGTTGCAGGTACTGTCACAAGAAAACGAGGAGAAAAAAATAGTACTAAGAATGATAGCCTGTGTATTTGTGTGATCTGAGAAGGTCTGATTACTTAGGGGAGAATTCAGGGAGGGAAAAAGGACAAGAGGCTCACTTGCTCCCTTGAATATTTCCTGTTCCCCTTCATGATGTCACAACTGCCCCTCCCCTCCCCACTGACCCTGCTCCGTTCCGTGATTTGGATTCTGGGTAATGCAGTCGACACAAAGATCGCCTCAGACACAGATCTAGGATCAGTATGGCCTCCCCGTGCTTCAAATCAAACTCATGAAGGGAATCTGACCTGTGATCAGTTACTCTGGGCAACTTCGTCCCACTCCTGACTTGAGTGTTTGGTCGCGACCGAGGTCTTAAAAGTACAAAAAGGTGAAAGGTCATTGCAAGACCAAACAGGAATGTGCAATAAAAGTTACAGCTTATTCAAACTGCTGATTTTGGTGTTTGTTTTTTTTCTTACATCTGCATTTTGTGCTACTGTCACATTAACGAGTGCAACCGCATACATTTTAATGGCCCACTTGAGGCTGCAGTGTCCTCAGCCTGGCCTCTGCATTGTCCCATTTTCATTTACTGCAGCTGAGGAGAGTTTTTGTTAACATCCTCGGTAAGGACATGCTGTATTCAGCTGTCCTCATCTCCTGCTCTTTTATCAGCCAGCTCCTCCAGCCTGATGAAGACACCGTGTTCTCACCATGTCAGCCGAGCGGTCGCCCTAAAGTGACAGAGTGCACCTGTAAGTGGATGTGTTTAAGAGAATGTCTGTAGGTCATGGTGAGAGATTAAAGTTGGACTCTAACATTGTGTTTAAGTGGCTTTGAAAAGGGTGAAAAAGCATTTGCCTTTTAAAATTGTTCTAACTGCACTGCCCACACAGAACAACAAACTGGGTCATAACTTTGAAATCATGCTTTGTAATTGTTCTGCTGGAAATGCTAATTGTAAGGGCATATGTTCTTTGAGATTAGAGGTGAAAACATTTTGGGTATTCATTTTACATTCAATTCTGTATAACTTGTATAGAAAAAGAAATTATTAGAACATGCCTGTTCCCTCCATGTTGATAGTGGCACGGAACCACTTTATCAGAAGTAAGCATGGTCAAAACTGCACATAGAAAATGAAGCCCTTAAAACTGTTTACTGTATGTACCACATGCATTACATAACCTTGAACAGTCAGGAGACTTAATTTATTTTACCTGATTTCACATCTCAGAAATTTTGCTGTTTTCTTCCATCCATTTTCTACCACTTTTCTGGAGGTCCGGGTTGTGGAGGCAGCAGTTCAAGCAGAGAAGCCCAGACTTCCATCTTTCCAGCCACCTGCTCCAGCTCTTCAGAGACGATACCAAGGCATTCCCAGACCAGCTGGGAGACAGTCTCTTCAGCAAGTCCTGGGTCTGCCCCGGGGTCTCCTCCCAGTGGGACGTGCCCAAAACACCTCAAGTGGGAGGCGCCAGGAAGCATCCTGATCAGATGCCCACACCACCTCAACTGGCTCCTTTCGGTGTGGAGGAGCAGCGGTTCTACTCTGAGCCTCTCCCGGATGTCTGAGCTCCTTACCTTATCTCTAACCCTGGATTTACACAATCTACGGATGCAGTATGATGCGGCTGCTATCCGGCCTCTGCAGCAAATGGTTCCCATTCTTGTCAATTTTCTTTTCCTGACCTGGTCCGGACCACTGTGGAACGAATCCAGCTCATCAGATTTGGTTCACCAATGAAACACAAGTCTATTTTTGATGGATGCCAGATACAATTCGCAAGGAAATCCCATGGTATCTCACGGTATTTAATAGCCATTTGATCGTTAAAAATGATTTAAGGATCGTCCGTTATTTCCTGAGGTCTACTCCTCCACCACTGTGTCAAAGAAGGTAAAAACTTGACTTAACATACAAATCCTTCATAGAATTAAAATTAATGGGCTTACTTACATTTTTAGAGCCCAAAAATCCAGGTGGGGAGCTGCTACATCACACTTCTTGCTGTCATCACGTGATTGCAATTGGTTCATCTCAGTCACTCTTGGGTCCTTCTCGATCTCTCACGTTATTTTGGATAATTCTCGCATGATGTTGTATTTCAAACTCTGCTTTCATCCATGCCACTGCAAAACACAAATGGATTTGGTAGGGACAAATGCAAAGGGCCATCCGCACTGCATCTGCAATGTACTCCATCCAGAGTCAGCGTAAATCCTGGGTAAGGGTGAGTCCAGCAAAGCTCATTTCAACCGCTTGTATCTGTGATCTCATTCTTTTGGTCATTACCCAAAGCTCATGACTACAAGTGAGTGCAGGAACGTAGATTGACTAGTAAATCGACAGCTTTGACTTGGAGCTCAGCTCTGTCTTTACCATGACAGACCAGTACATTTTCCGCATCACTGCAGGTGCTGCTCGAATCCATCTGTCAATCTCTCGCTCCATTCTCCCCTCACTCATGAATAAGACCCCAAGATACTTAAACTCCTCCAT
The DNA here is from genome assembly GCA_020510985.1 of Pholidichthys leucotaenia. NCBI lineage: Eukaryota > Metazoa > Chordata > Actinopteri > Cichliformes > Pholidichthyidae > Pholidichthys > Pholidichthys leucotaenia. The sequence continues at coordinate 176,886,649 of CM035839.1, read as the reverse complement.
TTGGGGCAGGAGCTTGTTCCCAACCCGGAGAGGACAATCCACCTTTTTAAGGCTGAGGACCATGGACTCGGACTTGGAGGTGCTGATTCTCATCCCAGCTGCTTCACACTCAGCAGCAAACTGCCCCAGTAAGGCCTGCTGGTCATTGCTGGATGAAGCCAACAGGACAACATCATCCACAAACAGCAGAGATGAGATCCTGTAGTCACTGAGCATGACACCCTTCGATCCTTGGCTCTGCCTAGATATCCTGTCCATAAAAATTATGAACAGGATTGGTGACAAAGGGCGGCCCATATTTATTGTATGTACCACATGCATTACATAACCTTACAAACAGTCAGAGATTGAATTTATTTTAGCCGATTTCACATCTCAGAAATTTTCCTCATGTTTTCTTGCAGAAGACAATTTTTCATGACTTATATAGTGCTTTTCTAGTCTCAAAGACCACTCAAAGCACTTCACTAGTACTAACCCTCTAGTCTAAGGGCTTATCAGCGATCGATACCTAGGGACAGTTTAGAATGACCAATTAACCTAACTTGCATGTCTTTGGATTGTGGGAGGAAACCGGAGCTCCCAGTGTAAACCCACGCAGCACAGGGAGAATATGCAAACTCCACAGAGAAAGGTTCCTACCCCTGCCAGTCTGCAGAGTCATACCTGGAACCTTAGCTGATAGGCAACAGTACTAACCACTGTACCACCGTGCTGTCCAATGTAGCACTGTAGTGATTCGGTCGTGGACGGACAACATCGCAGCGGTCCTAAATTCATGATACAGCATGACCTGGAGTGTGATAGTGTTTTTATACAACAGTTCCACAAACACAATTTATAATGTGACAGTAATAAGGGAAACTGATCATGTTTTGTGTGATTACTCAATGTTATATTGCTTGTAGCGTCACTCCAGGAAAAAAAGCAGTTCCCAGTCCGACACAAACAAACCCGATATAGAACGTAACAGTATTTTCGTAATTTTACAAATATTTTTAAAGAACTTTGTTGTTGTCTACTAGTCATCATACTTTTCCAAAGTCAATCAACTTATCTTTTTAAAGAAGTAGCCTGATAGCTAACAAGCACCCTGCATCTCCACTTTTGTTACATTCTCTTTACCGTCTTCTTATAAGCATCTTCAGATGAAGTTGAGTCAGAAGCATGCATTATGATATGAGGCTTCATTAGAAACTGTATCCTGCGAGATTTTAATGTAAACTTTGGGGTATCTTATAATAAATAGTGAAGATTAGTTAATTAGATATTACACAAAGTGCTTGCATACACATATCTTTTGATCCACACATACGCTCGCACACACAGACATACAAGTCAAACCCACACATACACTATTCACACATACACATCAGTTGCTTACACACATATCACACACACATGCACACACACATATATAAGCTCCACAAGAAAGTCTCTGTTCCGGTTTCCATATATGGGCATGGGGATCGTGTAGGACTAAAGAGGAGACATTTGGAGAACCAACAGGATGGAAGTCATAAAAAAGCTGAGATGACATCTGAAACCATTTGGACACTGAAAGAACCGTTCTAACTAGTTTAGACAATGGCCAGCGTATTGTTTGAAAGTTACTGGGAAACACCCCCTAGCTGGAAGCCTTTTTATAGCTGTGCTGTTTTTTGTTCTGGGTCCTTTCCAGGATAGGGAGCTGAAGGTGACCCGCGGCTGTGTTCACTGACTCCCTGCGTGGTTCGATAAAAGTTAAGCTGAGAAATAATGTTTCTTCCGTGATTATTGGTTAACTGAAAAGATTCTGCTAACTGTCCAAAGTGAATTTTTACAGGTAACTATGTAATTTTAAAAGTGGGCTAATGCAGTCAACAGGACTAACTATTAGCATGAACCTAGAACACAAGAGTAATTTCTTTGTCTCCTTTTAAACAGTGTCTCACAAAGGAAATTAAGATGCACAACATGCTACAGTCCTGACATATAAAACAAGAAAGACAATTAAAAATTATTAGATTAGCAGGTGAAGCTGAGAGATACTATCTGGTAAGCTTCCAAATGCAGTTATTGGGAAATGTAACTCTTGGAATCCCTATTGTCCAATCAAATTACTTGGGGAGTCTAATATTATCAATATTTTGGCACAGACTTTGGTGCCAAAATGCTTGTCATTAACCTACTCGGGCAATAAACAGGAAAATCACAATGATGCCTGCATTAACAGATTTGGTATTTTAAACAAAATGCTGCTTTACTGGAATTTATTTAAATGAACTGAAGTGGGGGTTTTTTTAATCTTGCATCCAGATGACTCATTTTTTAAATTGCACTTAAGTTAGAGCAGGAAAAGCAGAAGTGTCAAAACGTGATGGCTGAGTTCCAATTACTGGTAGCTGCCCAATTTTTTATATTGACAGGTCATATTGTTAATGACACGCTCAGAATCGCATATAAACTAACTGCTGCAAAAAATTCATGAACAATGATTTAAAATTCCCATCCTTCACCTATTCACTATGGGGAGATTAAAATAGAGAAGCAGTAAGCTCATGAGAAAATGTGAATTTCTGTTCAACAATTAAAATGTACAGGATCACCATCAATCTTCTGTAAAGTTCATGAACATGTTATGGGGTGATGTTGTAGAAGCATGCTCAAATAATGAGGCTGAGTTTCAGTCATAAAACCAGCTTTATTTGACAGAACACAGCTTCTAGCATTCTCAAAGCAGGAAAGAGAAAGAATCATACTTCAACCCCCTTTTATACATTTCCAGCATCAGAATTCAAGCCACATGGTGTCTTCAGTCAACATACAGTTACAAAGCATCCCTTTGAAGCTTCACCATTGTCTCTCATTTCTTGATGAACCGGAATACCCTCCGGGGCGTCTTCTGTGGGACAACGAGGCAAATCTCACACTTCCTTGTTACCTCCTGTAGATTCGAGTCCTTAGTCCTTGCAGACGTGACACCCCGCAATACACATTCAGTCCTGTCTCTGTGGCAGCGTGAGCCCACAATGTGTGTCGGCCACACTACCCCCCCCCCACATGTCTAGTAAGGCAAAATCTAAATGGCATAACAAAAAGAAAAACACAAAGCACTCCATACATCGCTAATCAATCCACCAACTGCCTAGGTTTTAATCTTCTGCCGAATCTGCTGCAACCTGGCTTGGCTGCACCTGCAACATCTCTCTGCACCTGTGGATTAAAGCCGTTAGCACCTCTCTGTGAAGACTTTGGAGAATGTCCCCTCGGCGGCCTGCCCCGGCGGGGGGGCCTCGCGAGCTGCACCTCCTCGTCAGCCAGAACAAAAGCGGGTTTGAGTCTGTTAATGCAAATCAGCTCCCGTCTGCCCCCTAAATCTAGCAGAAAATGCTTCTGCCCGGTCTCCAGCACTCGAAACGGTCCGTCGTAAAACGGCCGCAAACTTGGACGCTGGGCGTCATGTTTAACAAAAACGAACTCTGCATTTTTTAAAGCTTTGGGCACAAAAACGTGTGGGAAACTGTGATGGATTGGGCCAGGAAGTGTGTTTGCTCCTGAGCCGCTCTGCCACGGCTGAGCGGGGGGGTCACTAGGTGCGGGATTATCAGGAAGAAATTCCCCGGGCAAACAAAGCGGTTGGGCGAAAACTAATTCAGCCGGGGAAGCGTGCAAATCTTCCTTAGGTGCAGAACGCAACCCTAATAACACCCATGGAAGTTTGTCTACCCAATTTGTATCCGTTAGCGACGCTCTGAGGGCTGCTTTCAATGACCTGTGAAAGCGTTCGCATAAACCATTAGCCTGGGGGTTATACGCGGTGGTGCGATGAATCTTCACCCCCAAGCCGCGGGCCGTCGATGACCACAGCTCGGAAATAAATTGGGGACCTCTGTCGGACGTTATGTCCGACGGTACACCAAAACGCGCAACCCATGCTGCTAAAAATGCTCGCGCAACTTCTTCCGCTGTGGTTGATGCCAGAGGAACCGCCTCTGGCCAGCGCGTGGTGCGGTCTACCATCGTCAAAAGGTGTGTGTGCTCGTGTGATAACGGAAGTGGCCCGACCAGGTCAATATGCACGTGATCAAAACGCTTAGCGGGGATGTGGAAAGGTTCTAACGGGGCCTTAGTGTGTCTGTGTATTTTAGCTCGCTGACACGCTACGCAGGCTGCTGCCCATTCCTTGACCTGTTTGCGCAACCCGGGCCAAACAAATTTCTCCCCCACCAACTTAATCGATGCGCGCACCCCCGGGTGCGCGAGAGAATGGACCAAGTCAAAAACACGGTGACGCCACGCGGTTGGCACCACAGGGCGGGGCCGTCCCGTGGAGACATCGCAGATTAGCGGGGGCATACCGTTTTGTTGCACCCTGTGCTCCAGCCTTAACCCTGTTGGTCCAGACTGGAGCGCGCGCACGTCCGCGTCGTTAACCTGCTCCGCAGCCATAGCTGCATAATCTAACCCAACACAGACTGGGGCTGCGCGCGCTCCCGCGTCGCTGCCCGGGCCCGCGGCCATGGCTACAGAGTCTGCCCCTATGGGGCTTGGCGGTGCTACTGCACGCGAGAGGCAGTCTGCCACAACATTGTGTTTACCCGCGACATGCTGAATATCAGTAGTGAACTCCGATATTGCGGCTAGTTGCCTTTGTTGCCGGCCTGACCAGGGTTCTGAAATTTTGGCCATCGCAAACGTTAGCGGTTTATGATCCACAAAAGCGGTGAAACGTCGCCCCTCTAACCAGAACTGAAAATGACGGATGGCCAAGTGTAGGGCCAAAAGCTCCCTGTCAAACGCGCTGTATTTCCGTTCACTATCGCGCAAGGTCCTGCTGAAAAACGCGAGGGGTTGCCAGGTACCTGCCACAAACTGTTCAACTACCGCCCCCACCGCTACATCGGAAGCGTCAGTGGTGAGCGCCATGCGGGCCGTTGGAACTGGGTGCGCTAACAAAACTGCGTTTGCCAGGGCTGATTTGACCTGGGCAAAAGCGCGCTCCCGCTCCGGAGACCATTCAACTTTATTTGCGGGCTTTTGTTTTTTTAACGCGGTGTACAATGGCTGCATGAGTCGTGCTGCGCTTGGGAGGAAACGGTTGTAAAAATTAACCATCCCTAGAAACTCCTGAAGCGCCTTGACCGTTTGAGGTTGCGGAAAATCCGTTATGGCACGCACTTTATTTGGAAGGGGAACTGCTCCCTCTGCCGAAACGCGATGTCCCAAAAAATCAATCTGCGCCACCCCAAACTGACACTTCGCTGGGTTAACTATTAACCCGTGCTCTGCCAACCTCTGGAAAACTGCTGTGAGGTGTTTTTCATGTTCGCCTTCGGACGCGCTGGCTACCAAAATATCGTCCAAATAAACGAACACGAAAGGCAGGTCGCGTAAAACTGCATCCATCATGCGTTGGAAAGTCTGCGCGGCCCCCTTGAGGCCAAAAGGCATGCGCAAGAACTCAAAAAGGCCGAAAGGCGTTATGACCGCTGTTTTGGGTACATCCTGCGCGCGCACTGGCACCTGGTGATAGCCGCGCACCAAGTCTATTTTAGAAAAAATGCGCGCCCCCGCCAAATGGACAGAAAAATCCTGAATGTGCGGAATCGGGTAGCGGTCATGAGCTGAAACGTTGTTCAACCTGCGGAAATCACCGCAAGGTCGCCACGAGCCGTCAGCTTTTGGGACCATGTGTAACGGCGAAGCCCAAGAGCTCTTGGAACGTCTAACAATGCCCAGTTTTTCCAGATTAGTGAACTCCTCGCGCGCGATGGCCAGTTTAGCTGGGTCCAAGCGCCGAGCCTTTGCAAACACGGGAGGGCCTGTGGTCGTTATGAAATGTTCTACCCCATGTTTGGCCACCGTTGCTGAAAACGTGGGGACTGTGAGTGCTGGAAACTGAGCAAGCAGAGTGTGAAACTTACCACCCGCAGCTGAGATGCTGGCATGTGCAGTTGGCGGGGCCACCCGAGCTGTGCAGGGAATAGAATGAAAGGACAGTGCATTAATCAGACGTCTATTAGCAAGGTCAACCAATAAACCATGTGAGCACAAAAAATCAGCCCCTAACATGTTGAAACTGACTGCTGCTACAATAAATGTCCACTCAAATGAACGGCCCTGTAAGGACAGAAGCATGGTCCTCTCACCAAACGTTTTAATCGTGGAGCCGTTCGCTGCTGACACTGACACCCAGGGGGCTTTAGAAGGCGACAGCCGTTCCGCGTAGGTGGGTGTGACGAAACTCAGCTGAGAGCCCGTGTCCACGAGGAACTGTTTCCCCGAGCGTGCATCCGTCAGGTAAAGCAGCCTGTTCTCGTTGCCGAGGGTCGCAGCTGCTACCGGCCCTCGATCTTGGCGTTTCCCTGGCGCTTAAAATTGCACGGTGGGACGCACCTGTGCGCTCTCTCTGCAAAACGGCGGTGGTAGAAGCACGAGCCGTTCTCCGCTCCGCGTCGTCTGGCTCCTGTCGCCGCCGTCGTTGGTGCGTCTGGCGCCGCGGCCGCTGGACCCGCACTGTCTCCGGACGCCGTTCCTAGACTGGCCGCCGCGGCCGAGACCGCGTTCCGCTTGTGGGCGTCGACCAACCTCTGCGCCTCCTTGCTCAACCCATGGTAGTCTCGCTTGGCCAATCGGGGTGACTCTGCCAGGGCCACTCTCACTGCTGGTGGTAGGGTTCGAAGGAAAAGGTGGGCGAAAATGAATTCGCCATCCTCAGAGGCTTTGAGCTGCAGCATCTTCACCATCAGGTCCGCAGGTCTATCGTTTTCGGCCTCCGTCAGCGCCAGGAGCCCCTCTGCTCGTTGTTGGACTGAGGGGGTGAAATGGCTGATCAGCGCGTCCTTCAATGCGCTGTACTTGTCGCTGTCTGGTGGATGATTAACCAGATCTTCCACTCTCTGGACCGTGTTGCTGTCCAGCTTCGCTACCACGTGGTAGAATCTTGTGTCATCATTGGAGATTCTCCGGAGGTTGAACTGCGCCTCGATTGCGCTAAACCATGAGCGCGGGCTGTGCTGCCAGAAATCGGGCAGCCGGATCGTGGAGGCGGCCATCAGGCTGGCTTCCACAGAGCCCCGCTCGGGAGAATTCTGTCTGCTCATTCTCCGTCGTAGGTCACCAGTGTAGAAGCATGCTCAAATAATGAGGCTGAGTTTCAGTCATAAAACCAGCTTTATTTGACAGAACGCAGCTTCTAGCATTCTCAAAGCAGGAAAGAGAAAGAATCATACTTCAACCCCCTTTTATACATTTCCAGCATCAGAATTCAAGCCACATGGTGTCTTCAGTCAACATACAGTTACAAAGCATCCCTTTGAAGCTTCACCATTGTCTCTCATTTCTTGATGAACCGGAATACCCTCCGGGGCGTCTTCTGTGGGACAAAGAGACAAATCTCACACTTCCTTGTTACCTCCTGTAGATTCGAGTCCTTAGTCCTTGCAGACGTGACACCCCGCAATACACATTCAGTCCTGTCTCTGTGGCAGCGTGAGCCCACAATGTGTGTCGGCCACAATGTTATCTTTCCAGGGATAGAATGCATGGGCTTTAGCCAGAGATGTTAACAAGTCATTTTTTGCAAGTCCGTGTCAAGTTTTAGGCCACTTTATGGTTGTAACATCTAAGGAATTTAAAATATATATATATATATATCCTTAATCTATTAGCATTTGGTAACAGAATTGCTCAGCAGCTGACGAAATTCAATTAAAACACAGTGAAAATTTCTATTATGGATTTAACATCTGCATTAAAAAAAAACACTTCTTTTGTTGAGAAACAGTCATGTTTTGTGGATCTAATTGTCTGTGTTGTTTAACAGTGAAATCCCCTGACTTTTATTCTTAAAGAGAGTTCAGGTTTTTGGGGTGTTTTTGACAAAAAAATTAAAAATAAAAGATTGTTTACAAGTCCCAGTCAAGTCTCAAGTCTTTTGGGCTGTGGTGGACCCTCAGGGCCAGCAAAGCCTTTTCTGCTTGCCTAAACACTATCAGAATTACATTTAGAACCTACATTCTTGTATTTGATCCATGAGGATGTATTAAATTAGCCCCAAGAGTCTGTTCTCTTCATTTTGTAGCTTTTCTTTTTCTTTTTTTCAACTAGAGTAGTGGCTCAGCTGGTAGAGCATCCGCCCCCCCCCCCCCCCCCCCCACACACACACCCGGGAGGCCTGGGTTCAAATCCCCACCAGGTCATGCCGAACACCATATAAAAGCGGAACTTCCTGCTGTCCGGCTTGGTACTCAGCAATAATGGAACGAAGGAGGTAAATTTGTGGTGGCGCCTTGCATGGCAGCGACGCCTCTGATTCTAGATGTGATTAACATTGTAGCTAGGAGAAACGTAATTTTGTTCTACTGTACATGATTGGCTGTATGGATTGAATGGCAATAAAGCTGGCTTTACTTTTTTCTTGATTGCACTCCTTCCAGTAGTGCAATGCGTGTTTGACTTTTTTTGTCCAATCATATTTCAGCCACCTGTGTTGCCAGGATCAAGCAAATCTGCCTTGGGGCTTTAGGAATTAATAGTGCACTCTGTAGATTAAATTAACTGTTAAACATATCCTGTTGCTTTAACCAATCAGATGTCTTCTGTATGTCCAGGAGTACGCATAGAAGGCATTCAAGAATGTCGGCATTTCCATGTCTTTTGATTGGATGGTTAGACTCCTCCACCCACAATGCAGAGAATCCTAGCTAGCTAAATACCAATGCAAGGACTTGCTTAAGCAGCTACAATATACTGTATCTGTTTAAATATAATAGTTTTGGTTGTTTTTTTTGAAAAACCGATAAATGCCAATTCCATGAAAATTTCACTCTTTACGTCAAACAACTGTTAACATTATCTAGTTGTAGAAGTTCAGATTGTTTTGTCTCAAAAGCTGATATGTCCTATGTTATATAGACACTACAAATTCATGTTTTTGTTTTTTTTTTTTCAAAACACGATAAACACCGGGGGCGGTTTTTTGCAAAAGCAGATTGTCATGAGCTGAGCACTGGAGGTTTCCATCATGCTCAGTCTCATGGCTTTTCTCTAGATTTGCATATTTGTTGTATTTTGTGCCTTTTGGTTTTTGTATTTCTCGTACTGTTTATTTTCCTGTTTATGTTATAGTTTTGTTATTCTCTTATTTTGTATTAGATTGCATTTATTTATCAGTCTGTATTTGTTGATATTATATTCTTTATATCCTTTACCATTGTGTTCTCCCTCTGGGTGGTCGGCTGTCAGTGGTGTTTCTGGGTTTTTGCTCCGTGTGGGTGGTGTCCCTGTCAGCTGTCAGCCCTGGTCTCTCCCATCTCATTGCTCCCAGCTGGTCCAGATTATTAATCATTGTTTTCTTCTGCCCGCTCTGATATCCACACCTGTGTTCTATTGTACTATGCCTCATTTAAGACCACTGCTCTTTGTATTCCTCGCTGCGGTCTTGACTGATGTCTGTACTCCCAGAAGTAAGTTTGACGCTCTGTGTTTTCTCTTTGTTACCGGGTTTATCTCTGGCTTTTGAGTTATTTTGTGCACTTTGTTTGCAATAAATAATCACAAGCTCACAGTCCAGCGCATGGGTCTCTTCTCTGCCTGGGGTGGGGTGGGGGGCATTTATGACCCAGATAACTCCACAGGGCAAATCAGCACTTGATATTTGGGTCACATGACTCATCTTGGCTGCCTTCAGGTTTGCTCACTGACTGATATCCCTGGCTGTGTTCGGAATGTTCACTCACTCACTCCCTCCCTACTCCCTATATAGTGAATTTAGATGTAGCGTACTATACAGTAAACTCAATATAACAATAAAATTAACCGCTTTCGGACACTACTGGGCTTGTTTTCGCAGCATGGTTAATGACGTCATCACGTGAGAGTAAAATGTAACAGACTAATGGTGGTTAAAAAAAAAAAAAAGAATACCTGCATGTAATTTGTAGTAAATATGTATTAAATCAAATCGTTTTTGCTGAATTATTAAATAGAAATACCTTAAAGTAGTTTATGTTGTGATGTGAAGCTCTTCTCTCACTGCTCCGTTGGCTGTGCATTCACTATATACAGTAGTACACTATATAAGGAAGGAGTTTCTTTTTTTCCAGCCTTATTCCATTTCTTTTTATACTGTGCATACCAATGAAGCGAGAGAGAAGCACCATTTCAATTCTCCTGTATGTCCTGTATGTATAGTAGTATTGACAATAAAATCTTTGAATCTTGAATTATAGCTTTATTATAGCTATATTATACCATTTTACTGAGTGAATATACCTAAATCAGTGTGTCAATCATACTACATTGATGCTTATAGACATTCAAGTATGTTCCAGACAAAATAGCATGGCTTTAGGGACTTATCTGTTTTTGCAAAAAAAAAAAAAAAGAAAAGAAACGTTGTGGAGAGAGGAATAACCAAGCAGAGTGGTCCAGAACAAAGCAGGCTTTATTAATTTCTCTCTCTCACATCATCCAGAATCACAAGCATCAGAAAAAGTCACAGGCACCTCTCCTTTTATAGCCTATGACCCGCTCAGTCACCTGTGGTGCTGCAGTAACATGAAAGACTTTGCAATTCCCATTCTCTTTGTCACTGTTTGCATCAACATACAAACCCCCCATGACCATTCCCTCTGAGTGAAAACATACTGAGGGGATCCCCCACACCGTACTAATAAATTGCCAAAAAGTAACAATGAGTTGATGTTTGATTTTTTTGCTTTATTATGTCTGAGATACTCATATTTCAAGTGACCATGTCTTAGAAGCTGATTTGGAAATACTAATACTTATAAACCTACAGATGAAAAAGTGTTTTTTCTCACTTTGAACACAACTGGACTTATCTGTTTTTGCAAAAGAACTTTCCAACCACAATGGCTGACAGGGGAGAGGAAAATGGTTTAGTCACTGATATTTAAAAAAAAAAAAAAAAATTCTGACAGACTTTTCGAGAAAAGCTGGTCATTGTGAAGAGAGGTTGGCCAACCCTGAAGCTAGTAGGCCTGTCTCAGCTGGAGTAAGGATTTGTCCGTCACTTCCATGTTAGCAAAGAGCGGTATCCTTGGATTACAAGCTCCAAGGAGTGCTGTATATTATCTTTTTGGGAATGCCTGTTGTTTGCAACTGATCGAGTAGATACTTGGAGGCAGACGGGGTTTGCACACTTCAGCTGTCTAACAGCTGTGAGACACCATAGCACAGCCGCCAGCCGGACACTATTATTTATTTAGCGAATGCAAAGTCCTTAACACTTAAGCCGGACACTTAAAAGCAACAGCACTTTTAAACCTTTGGGGAAACAAGAGTGGATCTGCAGCTCAACGAACAAGTGCGCGGGGAAATGGAGCTCCACAACAAAAAGGTAAAGATTTTTAAAACCATTATTTTATAGTTCAAGTTATCTTTAACATGCTTTGTGTGGACGTCCCTATAGGCTATTTTTATGGTGTTTGGTATGAATGGGCACTTAAATCAGGTAGCTCACCACTGAAGGCCTAGTTGTAAAATTCACGGTCCGCCATTGCTTTTGAGTCATAGTCCAGGTCAAGTCTGAAGTCCTTGTATACGTGACTTAAGTACTACTCTAGTCCAAGTCTCAGACTCATGTCTATCTCTGGTTTCAGCCTTCAGTTGTACATTACTTCTGTAATACTTTGTAGTATCATTTGAGTGTGTTACATGATGTACTGTATTTTCACTGTGCATACAAGGTTGCCCTATTTATCCTCTGTATAATGTCTGTTTATACAACAGCTAATTCCGACTGAGCAATTTGATTGGACAATAGGGATTCCAGGAGTCAGTATATTCCATGATAACTGCTCTCCAACGTTTCACTCGGCTTCAAAGGTGTTCATGTAACTGTTAATTACTAACAGTAATTTACTGTCAACTCTCAGTGAGAATTGCAATACTGTGTTGGATACCTTAATTTCCACAGTGAGGTGCTGTTTGAAAAGATTTCTGACCTGACGTAGAAGTCCCAGTCGTTTGAAAAAAAACAACTTTATTCAGTTTACAAAGTCTACTCTTATATAAACATCGTTAAGCTATTTCATGTCTGTTTAAAAAAATAGGCAGTGCTAGAGTTGGATTTGTTGTCCTGATTAACAAACCACAATGCTGTTGTGGTGATGAATTCTTTGTTTCATCTGAAAATGCTAAGAAAAAGCGAGCAAAGTGTGCCGAAGCCAAATCACTAGCATGCTAACTAGCCATCGGCTTTGATCATGTTTTGATCAGCCCTTCTGTGGTACCAACTCAACAGCTGACCGGTATGTTTCATAAAGCCTTACTTTTGCACTTGACAATATTTAATTTGTTTACATGTGTGTGAAATGACAATAGACGTCTTCATGCTGATTGACATGTTTAGCACCAGTTACTGGGTACATTCAGAAGGGACTATTTTTTTCTCAGCTGTACAAAATAACTGGTTAAACAAACAAATCAAATATTTTGTCTAGTTTTGCTGTCATTTAATAAATTGTGCTTGCAGAACTGTTGTATGAAAGCAATATTAAACTCGAGGTCGTACGGTATTAGATGTATCACACCCACAGTTACTATATTCATTGATACTGTACTTCCTCTTGTGTAATATTGCTTAGATAATGATTACTGAGTGTTGTAGGACACATCCAGTCAGTCTTCACAGTGTCACAATCTTGGTGTTGTCACTCATAATCAGACCGTTCTGCTATCACTGCATGCACCACACAAGCAGAAGATGAACAGCACAGGTGTCTGAGGAGATAAGTAGGGAATGGTCAAAGAGAATTGGCTGCACAACCATTTCAGTATTTGGATGTTTCTTTGACTTGATAAGTAAATATAAAGTCTATGTGACTGTGGTCACGAAAAATAACAAATCCAAGCTGATCTCCAAAATCAGAATAAAACAGAAGTGGGCAGCCAGAGGTACATGAAAATGCATGCTGACCAGCTACAGTGGTGTTTGATTTTAATTTGTTGTGCTGCAACAGTGAACAGTCACGTGTATTATTCTGGAAATAAAACTCCCACATAGCTTCAAACAATCCATTGGAAATATTCTTTGTTTAGGAGCATGATGGAAGCACCATGCATTACATCCACTCACAACAGATTTGAGACTGGATATGACTGCTTTGGACACTTAAATTCCTACCAGCAGCCCTGTGGGTAATGTCTACAAAGGTTTAGTGGCTTGCGAAGCAGCGCCAGGGAGTTCTTTCTGAGTCTCAGATCATGGCTCTTTCAGCTGGACTATGACCCATAACACAGTTGAGGTTTTCCATGAATAAGTGACAAGGAGATATTAGGAAATTCTGAATTCAGTTGTCCTGCTGAACATTTACTATGGGAGGGATGCACAAAGCTGAATGACTGTTTAAGGAGCAAACATATACAGTCGTGAAAAAATTAGGACACCCCATTAAATATTCAGTTCTTTATTAAGAAATGTTCACATATCTATGTCTAACCTCGTTTTAATTTGTATTTTTTAACATTTATTTTAGCCATTGTAAGTGGGAATGAATGTGGAGGTGTCCTAAAAAGATGGGGGGTGTCCTAATTTATTCCTCACTATTTGTTTAGAATTACATTTTACAGAAAATTTGAAAAAGTCTTTAATTCCTTTTCAATTGTTTAATTGTATTACATGAATCTCCCAGTATTTTTAACATTGATATTAAATATCCATATGTCCAAATATGTTTAAAAAACAAAACAAAACACAGGCTTATACAGGGTGTCCTAATTTTTTCACGACTGTAGCTGAGGGAGAATGGGCATGCGGCGCGTAAATGATTACAAACCTTTTATTCTGTTATTAGTTTTGCTGTCAACCCAGCAGACTCTGCCAAGCAGTTATATTGCTCACCTGGTGAGCTTTTAAGGGCAAATTGTTACAATTCTCCAGTGGTCTAGGTTATTGTAGCAGTGATGATTAATGTGTAATAACATTTTATTGTTGCTTAAGTTTAGTGAGATATACAGTGGATAAAGAGTGCATGCCCCTCTGAAAATGTCAGTTTTATGGTGTAAAAAAATTAGATCATCTAATTTTTTTTACACCATAAACTGACATAAATAAATTAGATCATCTAATTTTTTTTACACCGTAAACTGACATTTTCAGAGGGGCATGCACTCTTTATCCACTGTATATCTCACTAAACTTAAGCAACAATAAAATGTTATTACAAAAAAAAATTAGATCATAAAAATAATTTCAGGGCGGCGTAGTGGTGGAGTGGTTAGCACTGCGGCAGCACAGCAACTCACTCTTGGCCAGGGGATCCTGGGTTTGATCCCAGCCCCCAACCAACAGTGATCTGTGTGGAGTTTGCATGTTCTCCCCGTGTCTGCGTGGGTTTACTCCGGGATTTCTCCGGTTTCCTCCCACATGCCAAAAACATGCAAGTTAGGTTAATTGGCATCAAACCGGGGATTGTAAATTGTCCTTAGGTATGACTGTGAGACTGAATGGTTGCCTGTCTCTCTGTGTTGGCCCTGTGATGGACTGGCGATCTGTCCAGGGTGTACCCTGCCTCTCGCCCAAAGATGCTGAGATAGGCTTCAGCCCCCCCGTGACCCAAAAAGCATTAAGCGGAAGAAGATGAATGAATGAATGAATGAATAAATAATTTCAAAAATTTTGCCACCTTTACTGTATCCTATAACCTGTACGCTTTAATTGAAAAACAAACAAATCTGTTAAAACTATTTTTTTTAAAAATGTCAAACAAGCAGATTGCACAAAATCACAAACCCCAGTATTTGATTAATTCTGGATCAAACTGTTTACTAGCTTCCTATAACCAGGCTAATACTATCTTTAGACAGATTTCTGGATTGTCCAACATGGCAGCTCAGAAGTAAACTTTTTCTGATATCTTGAAAACTAAATGGCAAAATATGTATCTATAAACGTTAGAGGCAAGAAATAAGCCATTTTAGGTTTTAAGAATTGGGCAAGTCAGCTTCTGAAATGCATTGAGAAAAGTTTCACATGGTGAACTGGAAACCATAATCCTGTGGATGTGTGAACAATGAATGTACATCAGAGCATATACAGCTAGACAGATAAACAGGTAAACATAGACTAATCATTTCATGGGTCTGAATGAAATGGCTGGCTGTCATTTTTACTGTCCTTTGACAGCCCCACAGAATGTTTTTTTTTTTCTTTTTTCACACCGCTTTAGGTGTCAGAATGTGAAAATAATTTAAATTTATTTGACAAAAAAATTCTTCTTAGATTATAGACTGGGGCTTTAATGTTGTGCAATTTTGTAGAAGTTTCTTGAGTACACCCTGACTCTATAATAACTTAAAGAATCCCACCAAATCCAAGAAAAGATTTACTGCTGATGAATGGGTAAATTTCCTGCTGCAGAAATCTCATTAAAATGTGCTTCACGGGCAGAGCTGTCTCACAGCAGCCATTTTGACATGAAATGGTATAGGACACAGGTGTTACTAATCATGTTAATTAAGGCTCCATGTCTAAAGAGAGGAGAGTGCTCGTTAATGTCATTAGGAAAACCTGTGCTTACCCACGGTGTTAACGTCAAAATGGCTCCTCTGAAAAGCAGATCTAATAACTCCAAAGGCCATTTATTCACGATTAGGTTAAGGGTTACAGTATGATTGTCCGAGGTATTATTATGTGGCATAATTGAATATACACTGCATATATTGTATGCATTTTCAATGGAGGAGAAAGGAGCAAAATCAACAGCGTGAGTTTATGTATATTTGCTGTGATTTATAAGATAAGCCTTTATTAGTCCCACAATGGGGAAATTCCAGGATTGCAACAGCACAGGGATAGCAACACTCAGAGCAACAATCAGAAGGCAAGAGAAAAAAAAAGAAACAAGAGCAGCAAGTATACATATATATACTGTATATATATATATATATATATATATATATATATGTGTGTGTGTGTGTGTGTGTCTATATATATATATATATATATATATATATAGACAGTGCAGAGCATTGTAGCTGGATGGAATAATATATGAGTATATAAACACACAGTGCGGAGCATTGTAGCTAGATGGAATAAATATGTAGATATATAAACACACACGGTACAGAGCATTGCAGCTAGATGGAATAAATATGTAAATATATAAACACACAGTGCGGAGCATTGTAGCTGGATGGAATAATATATGAGTATATAAACACACAGTGCGGAGCATTGTAGCTAGATTTCCTATAGGCCCTTAGAATAGAGGGTTAGTATTAATGAAAGCGCTTTGAGTGGTCTTTGTGACTAGAAAAGCGCTATATAAGTGCAGGTTAGTTAGTTAGTTAGTTAGATGGAATAAATATGTAAATATATAAACACATACAGTGCAGAGCATTGTTGCTAGATGGGATGAAACAGCACAACCGTCTACTTAGTTATCCTACATGGTATGGTTATGTACCCATACATATTCTGACCCTCCATAGCGACCGGTATTTTCCTAGTTGTATGCCGGAGGGGACCATTGTATAAGTCTATTGCGTCTTTTGCATTCAAAACTATTATGTGATTTATTATGTGATTCCTTTGCACTACCAGGGATTTTGGAATGTGTTGCTGTTGAGATTGACCAAGATAAAACAAAAAATCTAATTATAAGTTGTATATATAGAACTCCGGGAACTTGCATTGAGACATTCAGAGATAAATTAGTCGAGCTGTACAATAATATTACTAGTAAGAAAATGGTAGTAATTTGTGGAGATTTCAATATTGATTTACTAAATCCATATCAACAAAATGTAATTACAGAGTTCATGAACTCTATGTACAGCATGAGTCTATATCCCACAATAACACATCCCAGTAGAATCACAGTTCACACTGCTACACTTATTGACAACCTGTTTGTTAATATTATTGATAAGAAAATAGAAAGTGGATTATTGATAAATGATATAAGTGACCATTTGCCAACCTTTGCACTTATCCATGGCCACACGGGGGCCAATACAGAAAAAATTTTAAAATCGTTCAGATACAAATCACAAAATGCAATCAGTTCTTTTAAAGAAGACTTGCTGACGCAAGACTGGACAAAAGTCTATGTATCAGATGTAAATGAAGCCTATGACATATTCATGAACATTGTAACCACTCTTTATGAAAAAAAATTGTCCATTAGTAAAGAAAAAGCTTAAACATAAATTTGTCGATAAGCCATGGTTAACCAAAGGATTACAAAAGGCGTGTAAAAAGAAAAATTTATTATATAAAGCTTTCCTAAAGAAAAGGACAAAAGTAGCAGAGCAGCAGTATAAAACATACAAAAATAAGTTAACATATATAATAATAACATGTAGTAAAAGAGACTATTACAGTAAAGAACTGGAGAAAAACAGAGACAATATTAAAAATGCATGGACAATACTTAACAATATTCTTGGGAAAAAAAACAGAAATATAAGCTACCCAACCAATTTTTCAAAAAATAATAAAATGACTCAGAGTGTGAATGCAGCTTCACCTGCAGATGAATTTAATAACTTTTTTGTTAACATTGGTCCTAATTTGGCTCGAGAAATACCCATTACGGCACCCACAGGTGATACAATAAGCAAAAACACTGCTATAAAAGACTCCATTTTCATAAAGAACACAGACGAGAGAGAGGTCATTGAAATTGTTAAATTGTTTAAAAGTAAAACATCTACGGACTGTGATGGTATTGACATGCTCTTAGTCAAAACTATTATTGAATGCTTAGTGAAACCACTGACGTATATCTGTAACCTGTCTCTCCAAACAGGTATATTTCCCAATGCAATGAAAATAGCTAAAGTAATTCCGATATACAAGACGGGTGACAGAGGGGAACTTTCAAACTATAGACCATTTTCACTATTGCCGCAATTCTCCAAAATACTTGAAAAAATATTCTATGAGAGAATTGACAACTTCATACTGAATAATAATTTATTGTGTGAGCAGCAATATGGGTTCAGACACAAGAGGACAACTGCATTTGCTCTAATGGAATTTATAGAAAAACTATCAACTGCCGTTGAAAATAAAGAGTATTCAGTTGGGGTATTCCTGGATCTTAAAAAAGCATTTGATACAGTGGATCATAATTTATTATTAAAGAAACTACAAAATTGTGGTATTAGGGGGGTAGCACTGTCCTGGTTATGTAGTTACTTAAAGAATAGATATCAGTATGTATGTGTTGGTAACAAAAACTCACAGTTACTGAAGGTTACTTGTGGAGTCCCACAGGGTTCAGTTTTGGGGCCATTGTTATTCAATATGTATATAAATGATATATGTAAAGTTTCAGAAAAAAATGGATTTAATATTGTTTGCCGATGACACTAATTTATTATGTAGTGGAAACAATTTGAAACAACTTTTGGATACACTCAGAAAGGAATTAGGAAAGCTTAAACTGTGGTTTGATTCAAACAAATTAACGCTCAATTTAAGTAAGACAAAATTTATAGTTTTTAACAACCATCACAACAACTTAGTATCTAAACTCAGTGTAAATGGTGTAGAGATTGAAAGGGTATCAAAAACTAAATTTCTTGGTGTAATAATTGATAATAAACTGTGTTGGAAGTCACATATTAATTATATTAAAGGTAAAATATCCAAGTAGTAGTAGTAGATTAGTTTATTTGACAGGGACAGTGCAATAAACATAGACAATTAATCAAAGACAATCAATCTGATGTGTTGCACATAGAGTGTATAGCTATTAGCTAATTTGCAACTCTTGTCCCTGGATGGGCTTTAGAAAAAAGAATCAAGATAAAAATATACACAATAACCACATACATCAATGCAGAAAAATTATAAATACACAATTATAAATATTATAAATATTATAAATACACAAATATAACAGCCTGACTCACCTTTAACATAAATATTATAAATACACAAATATAACAGCCTGACTCACATTTAACACATATAACATAACTCACATTTGCCTATTTCAGGCCTTCCTCCCTCCGTCACTCACTATAAACAAACACATTTATTCCTTCCCTTCATTCACTCTCACTTTGCAGACAAATAATTCATACATGAGTACATTCTTGTTTATTTTTCAGCCAGTTTTTAACATTTTTAGTGAATGTTTTAAAGTCCGTTATTATTTTAATTTCATTTGGCATTGTGTTCCAGATGTGACTGCCCTTTATAGAGAAAGCTGTTTGTCCAAATGTGGTTCTGCGGTGGAATATTTTACAGTTATTGTTAACAGAACTCCTGGTGGCTCTGCTGCTGTCCTGTCTTTGGACGAAACCAGCAAGTGGCTCGGGTGCTGATTTATGGAAACATTTGAACGTTAATTTCAGAAGACAGAGGTCAATGAAGCTCTCAAAACTCAATAGGTTGTATTTTTTTAAAACATTACAGTGATGCCACCTAATGGGCTTTTTGTCCAAGATTTTTAGGGTTTGATTATATAATGAACCTATATGTCTTATTGTGGAAGGGGCTGCTTGAGCCCAGACTGTCAAACAGTATGATATATGAGAAAAAACCATAGAATGCATATACAGTGCAGCTGCTTCGTAAGGTATGTAATATCTAATTAATTTAAAGCAGTTCAGATTTTTTTTTTACTGTTTTTGAAATTTTCTTTATATGAAGATTAAATTTGAGTTGAGGATCTAGTACAATGCCAAGGTATTTGAATTCTGTAGCTAAACTGATGTCATGATCATGTATATTAACTTTAAAATGTTGCAGGTTACATTTTTTGATTGAAAAGCACATTGAGACTGTTTTCTGAAGGTTCAGCAATAGATGGTTCTTGAGGAGCCACTCTTGGACATCAACCATACTTGTAGACAGTACATCTGCAGCCTGTGCTGGAGTCTTGGCAGCTGTGTAAATAACTGCATCATCTGCATAAAGTTGGCATGTTGCAGCTGAGCAGTGTAACGGCAAGTCATTAATAAAAATGCTGAAAAGTAAAGGACCAAGAATGGACCCTTGTGGGATACCCATGCGGTTGTTTAAAAATGAGGATTTATCCTGGTGAACTTTTACACACTGTTCTCTATTCTGGAGATAAGATGCAAACCATTCTAATGTATTTGGGGAGAAGTTAAAAGATACCATTTTGGATAAAAGCAAACTGTGGTTTACAGTATCGAAAGCCTTTTTGAGATCTAGAAAAACAGCTCCTACCACATTACCCCTGTCCAAGGACTGTTTGACGTTTTCAATAAGGCAACAATTTGCTGTTTCTGTTGAGTATCCTGGTCTAAAACCAAATTGATGTGGATGAAGAAGTTGACTGTCTTGTAAGTAGTCTATCAGCTGTGTAGCTACAACTTTTTCAAGAACCTTAGATAGGACTGGTAAGATAGAGATTGGGCGGTAATTGCATATATCGTCTTTACTGCCTGATTTATGAACTGGTATGACGACAGCTTTTTTCCAGCCAGATGGAAATGTACTAGACCTAATGGAGAGATTAATGAGATGAGTCAGTGGTTTGATTAATATTTTGCTGTGCATTTTGAGAAAGGAGGTGCTCATATTGTAGATATCACTAGTTTTTGAGTTTGACAGTGTTTTAACAATACCAGCAATTAACTTCTCATTTACCTCATCGATGTGAAAAGTATCTGTTGGGAGTATGGAATTTGTGTTGTTGAGCACATTTGGCAGCACAAAAATTTTTGTTAAGTCTTCCACAGAGCCCACAAAGTGTGAATTAAATTCATTTGCCAAAGTAGCCTTGTCACTGACGGTCTTGCCATTGATTCTAAGTTCCTTTACCCCCTTCTGATCGTTTTTTTTATTAGTTAAGTTATTTAAATGCCTCCATAGGGAACTGTTGTTACCCTTTGCATGATCTATCAGTTTATTGTAATAAGATATTTTTGATTTTCGCAGCTCATGTACCACTTTATTTCTTAAACTTTTGTACACAAGGTGATCATTTTGTAGTTTGGAGGTTAGTGATGTTTTCAGTGCATAGTCTCGCCTCTTCATAAGTTTTCTTATTTCATTATTTAAACCATGGTAGGCTAATCTTCTGTTGTCTACTTTTAATTTGCTTTGAAAATTTTTCTATAGACTTTGTGATTGTTGCAGTTATAAAATTACAACAATCATCTACTTCACATGTTGACATGAGCTGCTCCCAATTTTGATTCTCTAAGTAATGTTCAAACTCCTCATTTTTTGATTTGGGGATAATAAAATTTGATTTGTCAATATCGACTCCCCCCAAAATACTGTAGTCGCTTTTTAGTAAGTTTCCTGACAGCAAGAACCATGTTATGATCTGAGAGACCAGTTACAAGATTATAGGTTCTGGTTATTCGTTCTGGTTTATTAGTAAATACCATGTCAATAAGTGTTCTGGATTGTTTGGTTATCCTGGTGGGTCCTTTGATGATTTGCTGGTAATTAAATTTAGTCATGAGGCTTTTCAGTTTTTGTTTGTCTTTTTTATCAGACCAGTTGATATTAAAGTCACCATGATTATTGTTTATCTGTTCTTCTCAAGTTGTTTAACCAGATAACTTAATTCATTATAAAAGGAAGAGTTGTGTGACGGTGGGTTGTACACTACTGCAATGTTGAAATTCATTACCGGAGAGAGACATACATTAACAGCTAAACATTCAAGTGAAGTATTCAAATCAACCAGTTGACATTTATATTTCTCTTTGATGTAAATTAAAAACACCTCCTCCCCTCCCTACCTGCCTGTCTTTTCTAAAACACTGGTAGCCCACAATATCGATCATATTAGTGTCTATGTTACTGTGTAGCCAGCTTTCTGAGAGACAAAGGTAGTCCAGATTTGAGTCCAACAGCAACACCGAAATCTCATCTCTTTTGGGGATTATGCTCCGTATGTTTAAATGACCGCCGAGGATCCCCTTTGGTTTAGCCTTGGTGTCCCAAAGAACTCGTGCATGATTAACAGTTTGGAAAAAAAATGTTGTTTTTGCTTTTGTACAGCTCGGTTTTGTGCTAACCCAGTGGTCTGCTGTTTAATAGTGGCAGGTCCAGGGTTAAGGTGAATATCTCCTGCCAGAAGTAGCAGAAACTAACAGAACTTTAACTGTATATCCTCTGCCATATTGTGATTTTTGCTTAACAGCCATGTTTGCCTTAATTTGGAAGTTTTTGCTCAGGGCTTTTAAAGACCACATAGAGTGTAGGGTGAGATGTCCAAGCCCAAATCCATACAGATAAAACTTTTTAACTTCACCTTTGGTTGAGTTTGTCGGAAAATCCTTCTTGTTGCAGGTCCAGACACACAAAGACAAACGAAGAGGAAGTAGAGAAGTAGAGAAGGCTTATTAGTGGTGCCCATCAGCCCACTTTTTAATCCGGTGGCAGCCATCTTCAGTCCTTCTTGGAAAGAAGGAAAAGGAAAATCTGTGGATAGTAAAATAATTCTGCTTATATCGCCAGAATCTGATCCGATCGTCCTCGAATCCAGCTGGGCCTCAGCTAGCCAACTAGCCCCTTCCGTTGCTGGTCTCGTTGCTCATAGTCGCCGTAACTGGTCTCCCGTCCCGCTCCTCCAACCGGAGTCTCGTCACACACCGCCGCTGCCACCGAGCTCCGCTGAGGTCACGGTAAATCCTCCGCTAGGCACCGCCACCTACCGTCGTCTGCCTGGGTGAAATCTCTGCTGAGCCCCGTCACAAATAGCCGCTTGCCTGGTAGTATCTCCGCTGGGCCTCGCAGCTGGGCTTCGATTCAGGCTGGTGTAAGGTGGAATGACTGGCGCCAGCATTAAGCTAACTAGCGTTAGCTTAGCAATCGCTTCGGGTAGTCTCGTCGCACACCGCCGCTGCAGTCCACGGTAAGTCCTCCGCTGGGCACCGCCGCCTACCGCCGTCTGCCTGGGTGAAACCTCTGCTGAGCCCCGTCAAACAAATAGCCGCCTGCCTGGTAGTATCCCCGCTGGGCCTCGCCAGCTGGGCTTTGATTCAGGCTGGTGTTAGGTGGAATGGCTGGCGCCAGCATTAAGCTAACTAGCGTTAGCTTAGCAATCGCTTCAGGTAGGGCACATCAGTGAATCACAAGGAAGCGCTGGAATCGCTGGTCAGTTTACTCACAGTGGCCGGATAAAAGCGATCAAAGGGGTAATCCACCGGAGGTATATCCGATCGCTGTAGGTAGTTATTTAGAGACTGGCGCCAGCATTAAGCTAACTAGTGTTAGCTTAGCAATCGCTTCAGGTAGCATTAAGCTAACTAGTGTTAGCTGAGCAATCGCTTCAGGAAGGCGCAGGAAGTCGCTGGAGAAAGGCGATTAAAGGGCAATCCAACGGAGGTGGCAATTCAGCCCGTGCGTGTTCGCCACGAGCGCCGATCGCTGCAGGCCAGCCACTTTTAATGGCAAAATCAGTGACTTTGTCTCAGCACTGAAAAAGTGTGACCATCCCGGTCGCCATCTTGAGAGAACATCCACACAAGTCACACAAGTCAATTGCAATACTACACAGAGTGAAATATTTGCTGAATCAACCCACACTATATACCTTGTATCATTCATTAATACTCCCATACATGACATATTGTACTGAAGTATGGGGAAGTACATATAAAACAAACTATATCCAGTCTTTATGCTTCAGAAGAGAGCTATTAGAATAATAAAAAAAAGCTGCTTAGAGGGAACCAACAAACCCACTTTTTCTTAAATTAAAAGCTCTCAAGTTGAAAGATCTGGTTGACTTTAAAACTGCAGTAATAATGTTTAAAGTGAAGAATCTATCACTGCCTGCAAATATCCAAAAGCTGTTCCAAATAAGGGAGAAACAATATCATTTCAGAGGAACATGTATTTTTCAAAAACCTTCAGTGAGAACTACCACCAAGCAACACTGTGTTTCAGTGCAAGGAGTCAGATTATGGAATGATTTTGGACCTGAATTAGATAGATAGATAGATAGATAGATACTTTATTTCGAACAAAAAAGTATAACAAAAACAAAACAAATGACAAATGCAATAAAGTAACAGTATACAGTGTTCGAAAGGAAGAAGGAAGAAGTGAACACTTATTAATTCCATCTCCTCTTTTCCATAAATACACCCATGTGAATTATATACAAATTACCACCTTTAAGACCCCAAGTAAACAATTTACTGTATTTTTTACATATCAACATTAACACCCATCCATCCTAACATACATTGATGTCCATACATCAAAACCAGCCTCAAACAACACAGATATACACAGTGCTGTCCCACCCACCATTCCATAGTGTCCCATAATGTCCCAGAGTGAGCATAGTGAATCGTACATATAAATACTACCCTTCTAACATATATCCTTTCAGCAAATAATGTTTATACCTCTTTTTGAATTGATTTCTGTTTGTACATAGTTTCAGTTCCGGCTCCAGACTGTTCCACAAATCCACCCCACAGACAGATATGCACATACTTTTCTTGGTTGTTCGTATCTTGGGTTTTGTAAAATTTAAGTCTCCTCTCAAATTATGATCATTGTCTCTTTTTTTTAAATATTTTTTGTATATTAGTTGGGAGTTGATTATTAATTGCCCTGTACATTACTTGTGCTGTCTTAAATTTAACTAAATCGATGAACTTTATGACATGTGACTTTAAAAACAGCGAATTGGTATGGTCTCTATATCCTACATTATTTATTATCCTTATAGCTCTTTTTTGTAATGTGCATATTGACTGTAGGTTGGTCTTGTAGGTGTTTCCCCAGACTTCTACACAATAGTTAAGATAAGGTAGAAACAGTGAATTGTACAGTAAGACCAATGATTTATAGTCCAAGATGTGTCTAGTCTTCCCCAGTATGCCTATACAGTTTGCTAACTTGGCCCGGATGTGACTGATGTGAGGTTTCCAGCAGATTTTATTGTCTAGCGTCACCCCCAGAAACTTATTTTCCTGTACTGTTTCTATTCTGGTATCATCTATCGTTACCATTATTTCATGATTTATTGTATAGTTTCCAAACAACATAATCTTTGTTTTTTTTAGATTTAGAGATAATTTATTTTTGTTGAACCACTGCGTTAACTTTTTCATTTCAGTTGTGACCACCTCTAAAACCTGCTGCAAATTCTCACCAGTGCAAAGGATATTTGTGTCATCCGCAAACAAAATAAATTTCAGAATTTTTGGTACTTGGCATATGTCATTTATATACAAAATAAAGAGTTTGGGTCCCAAAACTGACCCCTGGGGCACACCACAAGTGATGTCCATGAAGGGTGATTTGTGCTCACCAATTTGTACAAATTGTTGTCTGTTACTTAAATAACTTTCCACCCAACTCATTCCTACCCCACTTATCCCATACCTTTCCAGTTTCCTTAGTAGTATTCTGCGGTCAATGGTGTCAAAAGCTTTCTTTAAATCTATTAATACTCCTACAGCAACCTTTTTTTTTATCTATACAACTAGTAATTTCTTCTATAAGTTCGATCAGTGCCAAAGATGTAGATTTATCTGCTCTAAAACCATGCTGGCTATCTGTAAGGAGGTTGTGTTTTTCAATGAAATCATCCAGTCTCTTAGTGAAGATTTTTTCAAGTAATTAAAATCATGTACAACGCTTGGACAATTTAAACAAAAACTAAAGGAAGAAATACTCCAAACATATATACAAGATGACATATAAAATCATATAAGGATTGTCATATCCAGTCTGCGTTGTGTTGTTGCTTAGTTTTGGGGTTTTTTGTCACATTTTATGTGACAAAAACCTTGGATGCGCTCTGCAGAGCGTGCCCAAATGCCAAGTCACGTTTCGTTACCTTGTATTCATACATGTGTAATGACAATAAAGTTGAATCTCATCTCATCTCATCTCACATTTTGTCTTAGCTTTATTCTGAACTGTAATCGCTCGTTTTGTTTTTCTTTTGAATTCTTGGATGGAATATGGGTGGGCAATATAAGCTGCGGCTTCAGCCATCACCCATTTCGGATAACTTATGTTGAACTGTATAATCAGAGGAGTTATTGTCTAATATGACCTTGTTGGATTTTCTTTCCCCCTTTGTTATATTATTCTGTTTCTTATAATCTGTACTATTAATCTATCCGAAATAAAGATTGATTGACTGATTGATTGATTTAGGCATTTTTGCCATGTAAATAATAGTTTAGCACAGTAAATAGTAGTTTTAGTATTGATTGTGAGAGTTTGGGAGTATTTTTATTGTGTTTTTATTCTTATTTTCCATTTTTCTTCTGGAGCGCGTGTCTCCCATTGTATTCCATTGTATTCCACTGTGTTTTGGTTAGTGGGCTTTTCAACTGTAGCACTTTTTTTTTATATAGATTGTGTAAATAATACTTCAGCATAGTAAATGGTAGTTTTAGTTTGTGAGTATTTTTTAATGTGTTTTTATTATTTGCCGTTTTTTTCCGGACCATTTGTCTACTATTGTTTAATTAGATATGGACGGACCTTCAACACGTTGAGTGTGTTTGTCTATTTTTGATTTGATTTTGGCGTTTTTACTGTGTAAATAATAGTTCAGAATAGTAAATAGTAGTTTTAGTAGTGATTGAGAGATTTTTGGAGTGTTTTTATTTTTATTTCCTTCAAAAACGGAGGAGAAAGGAGCAGTGACTTTGTGGATATTTGCTCCTGATTTTGGCGTTTTTACCGTGTAAATAGTAGTTTAGCCCTCGGCTCTGACTCTGTAACATTTCTAACATTTTCACACGATTTCAGATCTTCTGTGCTTAAACGGGTCTTTTTTTTCTGGTGATTTTGTGACATTTTCATGTAACCTTTTTGTTAGTTTGCAGCCCTTTGCATAAGCAGTACGATCTTTGTTTTTCCACTTTTCCTCTGGTGCACTCCTGGTGCACAGTTTGGGCTTCTCGTGTCTCATCCTTTCATTCCTTCACAATATACACATATATATTGTAACGCCTCTGTGGAATCTACTATACTGGATATTTTGGACAGTTTTTACGTTTTTCCTCCATTCTTCAGTTTGAATCTCTTCATTTTTAAAGGACATTTCAAGGTAAGACAGCTGTGTTTTATATTAAACTATTTTTCTTCTTGCAGTACTCTTAACTTTAGTGTTATGTGTGTTTTAAAGCTGCTCGTTGTAGAAGAGCTTGAAATGATGAGGCGATTTGATATATAAACCAAAGTTTAATTATCAGCTCTCCTAACAAGTCTCATCTAGTGCAGAGGTAGCAGAAGGAAAAGAGACCGAATATCTCCGGCTCACTGACTTTATACTTGCACATAACAAAAGACATGCATAACAAAGGCTGACATCCCTCATTATCTTAATCCCCCCATTGTCTTGGTATTTCCTCTCCTTGTCCTAGGGGGTGAGGGTAGCTCCTCCGGTCTCCACCACAGTGTCTGGGAATGTCTTTGTTCTTCACTTGGCGGTTGAGAGCCTTTGTCCTTTCAGAGGTGTGAAGTTGCTTTACATATGTAATTACCGAACATTTCCACATGCTTCAACATATGTAGGTTATGGAATACGTATATGATTAATATAGCCCACAGCCCCCCCCCCAAACGACTAAGAAAGGACAATAGAAAGGTTCACAGTCTAAGATAATTACTATGACATACTAAGTGTTACATCTCTTGCCACAGAAGAAACTTTCCAGCAGCCATGCCCCTAAGAGAGTTCAGTGGTAATCATAACAGCATAGTAAAATCATAAGTCAGTCCTAAACTGTTGCAGCACAATTAGTGAACAATTGTGGAGTAGTTTGCATCAGTCCCTGTGCTGTCTGGGTTTTAATCTTCTCCCAAAACTGCTGTGGGTTCATTTAGGCGTCCTGCTGGGACCTTCTTGTGAGGAATCTGCAGCGTGGGAAGGAGAGTGGTTAATTGTTCCCTGCAGGGGGGCTGAGTCTTTTCTTTTGGGGGGTCTACCCCGCCGAGGTGCTCTCGCCAACTGTGCAGGCTCGTCTTTCAACAAGAAGGCAGGTTTAAGTCTGTCAATGCTGACTGTTTCTTTTCTATCCCCAAAATCAAGCACAAAGTGTTTATCACCATGTTCCAGCACTCTGAATGGCCCATCGTATGCTGGACGGAAAGTTGGTTTTAAAGCTTCATGCCTAACAAAAACGAACTCAGCGTTTTTTAAAGCTTGAGGGACAAAAACCCGTGGAAAGGAGTGATGAGCTGGACCGGGGAGAGAGTCCGGTCCGTTGCTGCCTAAAAACCTTGGGACTGGAAGATGCCCTGGCTCTGGGTTCTCTGGTAAAAATTCACCTGGGAGCCTGAGAGGTTGCGCAAAAACTAATTCTGCTGGAGAGGCGTCTAGATCCTCTTTAGGCACAGCACGCAACCCCAATAAAACCCAGGGAAGTTTATTTACCCAATTTGTATCCGTTAGTGAGGCTCTGAGGGCAGCCTTTAAAGACCTGTGAAAACGCTCGCATAACCCATTAGCCTGAGGGTGATAAGCGGTGGTGCGGTGAATTGTTGCCCCTAAGCTGCTGGACATGGCTGACCAAAGCTCTGAGACAAATTGAGGCCCCCTATCGAACGTGATGTCTGATGGGACGCCGAAACATGCTACCCAGTTTGTCAAAAAGACGCGAGCGACTTCCTCCGCTGTGGTTGCCACTAGAGGGACTGCCTCTTGCCAGCGTGTGGTGCGGTCTATCATTGTTAACAGGTGTGTGAAACCTTGGGAGGAAGGTAGTGGCCCCACGAGGTCGACATGAACGTGGTCGAACCTTCTAGCAGGGATTGGAAAAGGCTCCAGAGGGGCTTTTGTGTGTCTGTGTATTTTGGCGCACTGACAAGAAATGCAAGTTTTTGCCCATTCTTTTACGTTTTTGCGCAGGCCTGGCCACACAAACTTTTCGGCGACCATTTTAACCGAGGCGCGCACACCTGGGTGCGCGAGGGAGTGAATTGCGTCGAAAATACGGCGGCGCCATGTAGCTGGTACTAACGGGCGAGGTCGGCCAGTTGAAACATCGCATATTAGGGGGGGCACGCTGTCGCGTAAACCCTTTTTCTCCAGCCTTAACCCTGTTGGTCCAGACAGAGTGCGCGCACGTCCGCGTCACTGCTTTGTTCCTCTGCCATGGCTGCATAATCTATCCCTGCATGGATAGGTGCTGCGTATGTGTCTGCGTTAGTGAAGAGTTCTGCTGCTGAGGCAGTATAATCTGTCTCCTCGCGCTCTGGTGATGTCACAGCGCCAGAGAGGCAGTCTGCTACCACGTTAAGTTTGCCTGCCACGTGTAGAATGTCTGTGGTGAACTCTGAAATCGCAGCCAGCTGTCTTTGTTGCCTGCCTGACCATGGTTCTGAAATTTTAGCCATAGCAAAGGTGAGCGGTTTATGGTCTACAAAAGCCGTGAAACTCCGCCCTTCTAACCAGAACTGGAAGTGGCGGATGGATAAATGAAGCGCTAGCAGCTCCCTGTCAAAAGTGCTGTATTTACGCTCAGTTTGGTTTAGCGATTTGCTAAAGAATGCTAAAGGTTGCCAGATCCCGCTGACATGTTGTTCTACAACTGCCCCTATAGCCAGGTCCGAAGCGTCTGTGGTTAGCGCGATGCGGGCCGAGGGATCTGGGTGAACTAACAATGTGGCGTTAGATAGAGCGCTCTTTACTTCCGCGAAGGCGTGTTCGCGCTCCGGGGTCCATTCGACCGCGTTGGAAGCTTTCTTTTTTCTGAGCACGTCATATAGGGGCTGCATGAGCTGAGCTGCGTGGGGGAGGAAACGGTTGTAAAAATTAACCATTTCTAAAAATTCTTGTAGCGATTTGACCGTCTGTGGCCGTGGGAAACTTTTTATCGCGTGAACTTTGTCTGGAAGTGGAACTGCCCCCTTCGGAGAGACTTTGTGTCCTAAAAAATCAATTTGTGACACGCCGAATTTGCATTTGGCTGGATTGATTATTAGCCCGTGCTCTTCTAGTCTCTGAAAAACCGTAATGAGGTGCTGCTCGTGTTCTTCCTCAGACGAGCTGGCTACCAGCATGTCGTCGAGGTAGACGAAGACAAAAGGAAGGTCGCGTAAGACCGCGTCCATCATTCGTTGAAAAGTTTGAGCAGCGCCTTTGAGGCCGAAAGGCATTCACAGAAATTCAAAAAGGCCGAAAGGGGTTATTACAGCTGTTTTAGGAATGTCCTCTGCTCGGACTGGGACTTGATGATAACCGTGGACTAAGTCTATTTTTGAAAAAATGCGCGCACCCGCCAGATGTAGTGAAAAATCTTGAATGTGAGGAATTGGGTAGCGGTCATGCGCTGTAGCATTGTTTAATCTGTGGTAATCTCCGCACGGTCTCCAAGAACCGTCGGATTTCAGAACCATGTGAAGTGGTGAGGCCCAAGGGCTCTTCGAGCGTCTAACAATGCCCAATTTTTCAAGGGTCGTAAACTCGTCCCGTGCTATGTTGAGCTTGGCCGCGTCTAAGCGGCGAGCTTTAGCAAATACGGGTAGGCCCGTTGTGGGAATAAAGTGTTCAACCCCGTGTTTAGCCACAGTGGCTGAGAATTTTGGAATTGTGAGTGCTGGAAATTGGGTGAGGAGTTGCTCAAACTTACCTCCTACCGTGGTGACGTTAGCCTGCACAGGTGGTGGAGAAACTCGAGCTGAGCATGGAATAGAAGCAAAGGACAGTGCATTAACCAAGCGCCTATTTGCTAGATCCACTAATAACCCATGTGCACGCAAAAAATCTGCGCCTAACAAGTTAAAACTCACCGCCGCTACAACAAATGTCCATCTGTAGTTGCGGCCGTGGATGTGGAGGTGCAGGCTCTTTTCGCCGAAAGTGTCAATGTTAGAGCCGTTGGCTGCCACCGCTCCGTTGCCCCGGGTGCCCATGGCTCGATCTGCGTGGGAGGGCGTGACGAAACTCAGCTGAGCTCCTGTGTCGATGAGGAACTGCTTGCCGGTGTGTCCATCCGTCACATACAACAGCTTATTCTTCTCGCCGAGAACCGCTGCCGTTAACGGCTCTCGGCTTTGGCGTTTCCCGAAATCGTAAAATTTGCAGGGGGGAACGCATTTGCGGGCCTTCTCGGCGAAACGGTGGTGATAATAACAGACGTCGCTCTGTCTGTTACGTTTTGGCCGTGTCACTGTCACCGCGGGCTGGATCTGCTCATGCAGCTGTGGGTGTCAGCTCCTTGCAGGCGTTGACGAGCCGATGAGCTTCATTGGCCAGCACGCGGAAGTCTTGGTGGTTGTTGCATCTCATGTTGGCGAGCGTCCCTCTCATGTGTGGCGGCAGCGTGCTGAGGAATATGAATTGGAAGAGGAAGTTGTCATTGTCCTCTTCTTTAAGCTGTAGCAAATCCTCCATGAGGGCTTTAGGTTTGCACCCTCTGTGGCCGTAGACCGCCAGGATCTTCTCAGCTCTCTCTTCAGCTGAGGGGACGTAATTCGCCACGATGGTTGCTTTAAGCGTTTCATATTTGTCTTGGGCCGGCGGCCGGCGGATCATGCTCCACACACACTTCGAAGTGGCGGCGTCGAGTTTGGAGACGATATGGTAGAATTTGGTATCGTCAGCTGTGATGCCCGCCAGTGTAAACTGGGCTTCAGCTTGCTGAAACCACGAGGCGGGGTCTTCTTGCCAGAAGTCTGGCAGCTTGACAGCGACGGCATTCGTGTATACCATCACTGCTGTGTCCGCAGGGTGAGAGTGCCTTGCTTCGGCTCTCACAGCGGTGCTGGTGCTCGGTTGAGCCCTCTCAATCCCTTCTGCCGGGGGGGACAGTCGTCCATCTGTTCCCCCGTCTGCGTGGTCGCTGGCGTCTGCCTGGGTCGCCACGGATGAGTCGATTGCGGGGGTATGCCTCAGGACCATACTCGCGTCAGGGGTCACCAGTGTAGAAGAGCTTGAAATGATGAGGCGATTTGATATATAAACCAAAGTTTAATTATCAGCTCTCCTAACAAGTCTCATCTAGTGCAGAGGTAGCAGAAGGAAAAGAGACTGAATATCTCCGGCTCACTGACTTTATACTTGCACATAACAAAAGACATGCATAACAAAGGCTGACATCCCTCATTATCTTAATCCCCCCATTGTCTTGGTATTTCCTCTCCTCGTCCTAGGGGGGTGAGGGTAGCTCCTCCGGTCTCCACCACAGTGTCTGGGAACGTCTTTGTTCTTCACTTGGCGGTTGAGAGCCTTTGTCCTTTCAGAGGTGTGAAGTTGCTTTACATATGTAATTACCGAATATTTCCACATGCTTCAACATATGTAGGTTATGGAATATATGATTAATATAGCCCACACTCGTTTGCAATAACTCGCTGCCATCCATTTCAAAGTGAAATGCCGGTTCCACTTTGTTGAGGCCATGCAGTTTAAATGACACCAACAGCCGGTTTAACTTTTGGATTATTTTAGCGACTTTGAGCCTTTTGTGGTATACTGATTTGGCCGTTTTATACAAAAGTGGACTCTTCAACACTTGAGACTTTAACTGGAAAAGCAACGTCTTAAAGACAAAGCCAAAGCAAAATTTTAGCATTTTTGTATGGAATCTGGTCCGTCCCATGAATGGTACTTGGAATGTTTGAGTGCAGGTGACCTAGCAGGCAGAACTTCATTAAGGAATCCAAAGATTTTTATTCTTAAATGCTCTCAGTTGTATTCAGATTGATTGTTTTTAGTTCAAGTCTTAATTAGGTTGGTGGCAAATACTCTGCTTGTTTGAATTAAGATCTAAATGTGATCAAATGAAATTGTATGTTTAACGGCATATTGTGTGATATAGTGTAGTTAGAAATGTACTTTAAGTCAGTTAACATTATTCTTAAAATGATGTTTTAAAAACTCAAAGCAATCAGAAAGTGGCCATAAGGACTGGAAGAGAAGCAAAAAAAAAAAAAAAAAAAAAATCGGCAAAATTTAAAACAATGTGTCATGGGTTTAAGTGTCCCCTGAAGTTTGTTTCCTGAAATTGTGACTTGGATTAACCATTATAGTTCAATAAGTGATTCTGTGAAACACTCATGGCTGCTCTGTTCATTCACAGACCAGAAAATTCATGCTGTGATCCTGTTAAATCAAAGGGAATCTTGATTCCTTTTGCATGTTCTTTTGATGTTAAAATTGTACACAGCGCCATCGTCTCCCCCCTGACCCGCCTCACGTCATCGAAAGTGCCCTTTCAGTGGTCTGAGGAAGCGGCCACCGCCTTCAAGACTCTCCAGGCGGAGTTCTCGTCCTCCCGGGTCCTGACCCAGGTTGATCCCGCGCTTCAGTGTCTGGTGGAGGTCGACGCGTCCGACACGGGGGTGGGAGCAGTGCTCTCCCAGCGCTCACTGGTGGATGGTGTCAAGCGGCCCTGCGCCTTCTTCTCCAGGAAGCTATCAGCGGCAGAGCGCAACTATGACGTTGGCGACAGGGAGCTCCTCGCCGTCAAGCTCGCACTACAGGAGTGGCGTCACTGGTTAGAGGGGGCAGCCCAGCCCTTTGTGGTCTGGACGGACCATAAAAATCTCGAGTACTTGAGGTCAGCGAGGCGCCTGAATGCCCGCCAGGCGCGCTGGTCTCTATTTTTTACTCGCTTCAATTTTACCATCACGTACCATCCAGGCTCGAAGAATGGGTTGCCCGACGCCCTGTCCAGACAATTCGCCCCAGAAGGTCCGGAGAAGTCTGAACATACCATCCTGCCCGATTCGTGCATCGTGGGGGCGATTGCCTGGTCCATCAAGGACAAGGTTCTGAAGGCTTAGGAGGCGGAGCCGGATTCTGGTGGGGGGCCGGAGAGGAGGCTCTATGTTCCTTCGGCAGTTCGAGGTGAAGTGATCCACTGGGCCCATACCTCCAAACTCTCCTGTCACCCAGGCATCACCCGCCTGGTGAGTTGGCTGCAACGCTCGTTTTGGTGGCCAGGTCTCCAGAAGGACGTGACCAACTATGTCCGGGCCTGTCCCCAGTGCGCTACCGGCAAGTCCCAGAACTCTCCACCTGCGGGTCTACTCCAGCCCCTGCCGGTCCCGGGCAGGCCCTGGTCACACATCGCCCTTGACTTCGTCACCGGACTCCCTGTCTCTAACACCTATGACACGGTTCTGACTATTGTGGACAGATTCTCCAAAGCTGCCCATTTTGTGCCTCTTCGGGGTCTCCCTTCGGCACGTGAGACGGCCGAACTTCTGGTCCAGCATGTCATCAGGCTGCATGGGATCCCGCTGGACGTGGTCTCGGACCGGGGCCCGCAGTTTGTCTCCCAGGTTTGGAGGAGCTTTTGCAGTGCCTTGGGGGCAACAGTCAGTCTCTCCTCTGGTTACCACCCCCAGTCTAACGGGCAGTGCGAGCGCACAAACCAGGAGTTGGAGGCCGCCATGCGCTGCGTAACATCCTCTAATCCTTTGTCCTGGAGCTCCTACCTGACCTGGGTGGAATACGCCCATAACTCGGCCTGGTCCACTGCTACTGAGGTGTCGCCTTTTGAAGCGTCCTTGGGGTACGATCCCCCTGTTTTTCCTGATCAGGAAGGTGAGCTAGCTGTCCCTTCCATCCAGGCGCACATCAGGCGCTGCCGGAGTGTGTGGGCCAAAACCAAGGACGTGCTTTTACGCACAGCGGCGTGCAGCAGCTCCACCGCCAATCGCCACAGAAGGCTGGCTCCTGTCTACCAGGTGGGTCAGTGGGTTTGGCTTTCATCCCAGGACATCAACCTGAAGGGTGAGAATAAGAAATTGGCACCGAGGTTCCTCGGCCCCTTCACAATTTCTAAAATCATCAACCCGGTGGCTGTGCGTTTGGCCCTCCCCCCCTCCCTTCGTGTGTGTCCCACTTTCCACGTTTCCAAGATCAAGCCTGTCCTTTCCAATTCACTCTGCCCTCCTCCTAGGTCTCCTCCTGCGCCTAGGATGATCGACGGTGACCCGGCGTGGGGTGTTACTGCCATCCTGGACTCCCGGCGTCGGGGTCGTGGGCTGCAATATGGTGGATTGGGAAGGTTATGGTCCAGAGTGGAGATCCTGGGTGCGCTCTTCGTGGGTGTTGGATCGAGACCTCATCGCGGAGTTTCACCGGACACACCCAGGTAAGCCAGCGCCAGGAGGCGCTGGTAGGGGGGGGGAGTACTGTCATCACCCGCAGCTCACAGGCTTCCACCTCAGCTGCGCGCACACCTGCTCCTCGTTAGTGCGCAGCTATTTATTCCATCCTGCCCTGAGCTGCAGCCTGGAGCCGTCTGTCTCCCTGCGTACTCAACTCAGCAGCATCCTTTCCTCCAGGCCTGCTGACTACTCTCCTAGACACGTAAGCTGTCTGTAATTGCCTTACCTTCTCCTATCAGCCTTCCCCTGAGCACAGGTGGATCTCTCGGCGGCGGACTCACTCCCCCTCGGCTTGCCGCTCCTCTACCTTGCTGCATCACCCCGGACGCACAGCAGGACGCTGTCTCCCAGGCTTGGGACCTTGCCAACGCAACACGTCACTACAAGTAAGCACAAGAACTCTGTCACTCTCCTGTGTGGTTGCCCAGCTAATCCCTGCTCTCCTCTCATTATAGGGTTGCCTGGCCGCACGGCGTGCTGCTCTGTCCTGACCTACATCTTCCATCCACATCACACTCTCATCTCGCATACACGCATTCATACACGAAACACTGTTGTTAAATAAAGCTTTCAAATCTGCCTGAGCCTGCGTGCGTGTTTCCTGGGCTGAACAATATGTCAGAACCACCAAATCTTGATGAACTAATGGCAGCTATCAGGACAACACAGGATGGTAAAGCTCCAGGAAGGGATGGATTCCAGCAGAAGTGTGGAAATTTGGTGGTGTTCAGTTGACCAACTGCCTGCACAAGCTCATCCAAGAGATATGGGATGCCCAGAAAGTACCTCAAGACTTGAAGGATGCAAGTATTGTGCCTTTGTTCAAGAAAGGTGACAGGAAAGATTGTGGAAATTACTGAAGTATATCACTGCTAGCCACTGTTGGTAAGATTCGCTCATGTGTACTACTGAACGGACTCAATGAACACATCTCGCAGAATGTACTACCGGAAACCCAGTGCGGCTTTAGAAGTGGAAGAAGCACAATGGACATGATTTTCTGCTTGAAACAGGTTCAAGAAAAGTGTATTGAACAGAACATGCCGCTTTATGTAGTCTTCATAGACTTCAGTAAAGCCTTCGATACTGTTTCGCGACAAGGACTTTGGCAGGTACTCAAGAAATACAGCTGCACAGCGATGTTTGTCAGCCTGATCGAGGCACTCCATACAGGTATGCAAGAAAACGTAGCAATAAGTGGTTCACTATCTAAAGATTTTTCAGTAAACAATGGGGTGAAACAAGGGTGTGTGCTGGCACCTACACTCTTCTCGTTATATCTGGCAGCCATGCTTGAGGTGGCCTTCAAAGACACTTCAGAAGGAATATACATTCAAACAAGGAAAGAAGCAGACTTGTTCAGTGTGGCACAGTTTAAAACCAAGAGTAAGACATCAATAAAGGTAGTAAGAGAAATGCTCTTTGCTGAAGACAGTGTTCTAGTTGCACACAGTGTGGAAGATATGCAATCTTTGGTGGAGAAATTTGCAAGAGCAGCTAGCCAATTTAGCCTCAAAATCAACATCAAGAAGACAGAGTGCCTTTATCAACCACCAAAGTTCCAGTTATCAACATCACTACTAGAAGAGAGCAGCATTGGTACAGAGCCACTAGTCAAGTGCAAGACTTTCAAGTATCTAGAGAGTATTGTTTCAGAGAATGCTAGGCTGGAGGATGAACTATCTCTCAGAATGGGAAGAGCAAGCGCTGTGTTTGGAAACTTGTTGTTTCCAAACTGTGTTTGGAAAGGGAAAGACTGTGGAACAATCGACATGTGTCTATCCGTGTGAAATGCAAAGTGTACAGAGCGACAGTACTGGCTACTCTATTGTACGGTGCTGAAACTTGGACTGTCTACGGAGTGCAGGTAAAGAAACTCCACGTGTACATGAGACACCTTCGAGCCATAATGAACATCTCATAGAAAGACAAGATAACCAATATACAAATGTTGAAACGAGCTAGTCTACCATCAATGGAGGACATGCTAATACAGACGAACCTGAGATGGCTCGGACATGTTGAGAGGATGGACCACCAGCGTCTCCCTCGGCAGTTACTCTACTCACAGTTATGCGAGGGCAAACGCAATCAGGGTAGACCAAGGCTCAGATTTAAAGACACTGTAAAAAGAAACTTGAAGAAGCTGGATATAGACAGGAGTTCCTGGCAGCGGAAGTTCTAAGGACAGAGCTGCGTGAAGGAATCTGATCAGACCAAAATGAAAGTCAGTCAGTGTCGCTCACGACAGACTGCTATGATGATGATGATGATGATGATGATGATGATGATATTGTATTATATAAAAGCTGAAAAAAATGTTTTTTTGTGACCTAAAACAATCAGCCCGATTCATTTTAAGGCAACATGCTCTTATAGGCTAAATTAAAGGTGTTGGGGGGGGGGGGGTTATAACCAAGATAAATATTCAAGTGAATACACTATGAAGAGAAGACATTTAATGTTCAAACTGATGAACATTATTGGGGTTTGTTGTTGTTTTGCAAATATTCATTTTGAATTTGATACCTGCAACACATTCCAAAAAAGGTGGGGACAGGGACAAGAAAAGGCTAGAGAAGTTGAGAAATGCTCGAAAAACACTTTTTTGAAACATTCCACAGGTGAATAGGTTAAATGGAAAGTAGATGAGTGTCATGAGTTGTCATGAGCTGCACGGTGGCGCAGTGGTTAGCACTGCGGCAGCACAGTTTACCCTTGGCCGGGGGATCGTGGGGATAGTGGGATTGTGGGTTCGATCCCAGCCCCCGACCAACAGTGATCTGTGTGGAGTTTGCATGTTCTCCCCGTGTATGCGTGGGTTTACCCCGGGATTTCTCCGGTTTCCTCCCACATGCCAAAAACATGCAGGTTAGGTTAATTGGAGACTCTAAAGTGGCCCTAGGTGTGAATGTGTGTGTGAATGGTTAAGGGATAGCGCCATATCGTGGCTGCTTCATCCATCCAGGTGGTGGATGACCCTCAATTTCCCCTCTGGGGATCAATAAAGTATACTAAATCTAAAAAAAAAAAAAAAAAAAAATGAGTATAGAAGGAACACCACCAAAAGCCTCGGTCGTTCACAAGTAAGGATGGAGCAAGGTTCAAATTCAAAATGAGCAGTTACTTGCAAAAAAAAAAAATAGTATTTACATGTTACGCAACGTCCCAATTTCATCAGAATTGGTGTGTGGGTGGGTGGGTCGGTGTAAAAAGTCGAAAAATTACAAGAAAAAGTGTGAGAGAAATGACAGGGAGAAAGAGAATGATAGACCCCAAACATACAATAAATGTGGAACTTCTTTCTTAAATTTGTGACCTTTTAAAATTTATAACTCTTGCTATAAATTCACACTTTTTTTTTTTTTTTTTTTTTTTTAAATGTCCAAATCTAAGGGTCCTTTTACATCTAACCCTTTTGGTCCAGATTTTTGGACTTCTTAGTTTAGTTCAGACCAAAGCTTTAGACTTTAGTTTTAAACCTTATATATACTAGTGCACTGCCCATAGAAAGCAAGAATTCCTGTCTGAAACAGGTATCCCAATTAGGCTTTACAGGCCCAAATGTAGGCTGCATTTGAAAGTGGAATGCAAAGAGGTAAAGCCTATATGTAAGCAATCACATGTTAGACTTTGACAAATATAAAAGGAGTAAATGGCACTAAGATTTATATGATTGTGTGAATATTAATTACAGAATACCTAATTATTGAAAATGAATGGGACATCCAATATTTGCGACTGTTTCAGATCCCTTGTTTGTCAGATCACTTATTTGTGTGATCTTTTATCACTTATATTCAAGATAACAGTGTATCTTGCACTTTGGGGAATGGGAGTTGTTCAGTCATTATAATTATTTTAGTTTATATCACTGTTCAGTGATGGAGTTAAGTGTAATAGTGAATTTCTTCTGTGTATCCTCAATAAACTCATACAGTAATGTTATAAGATAAGATTAGATAAGACTTTATTAGTCCCACAATGGGGAAATTCCAGGATTGCAACAGCACAGGGATAGCAACACTCAGAGCAATAATTTAGAAGATAAGAAAATAAAAGCAGTGAATATACATATGTACACATAAATATACTGTATATACACAGTGCGGAGCATTGTAGCTAGATGGAATAAGCAGCATAACCGTCTATTTAGTTACCCTACATTGTATGAATATGTACCCATACATATTGTCACCCTCCATAGCGATTGATATTGTCCTAGTTGTATTCTGGAGGGGACCATTTGTGTAAGTCTGTTGCGTCTTTTGCATTCAATGCTATTAGGTCGTCACGTTTTTTTGCAATCTCTGCACGCAGCCTTGCTTAGATTATACAGTCTGACAGCCGTAGGTAGGAAGGACCTGCGAAGCCTCTCGGTCGTGCACCTAGGATGATGTAGTCTACTGCTAAATGAGCTCCTCAGTGCATTCAGTATGTCCTGCATGGGGTGGGACTCGGACTCCAGCAGAGATGACAGTTTAGCCACCATCCTTCTCTCTCCTATCTCCTCCACTGGGTCAAGGCGTTGAACCAGGACAGAGCTAGCTTTCTTGATTAGTTTATTCAGTCTCTTCCTATCGGCTGCTGTAATGCCGTTGCCCCAGCAGACCACTCCAAAAGTGATGGCTGATGCCACCACCGTGTCGTAGAATGTCTTCAAGAGCATCCCTTGTACACCACAAGACCTGAGCCTCCTCAGTAGGAACAGCCTGCGCTGTCCCTTCATGTAGAGTGCGTCGGTATTGTGTGACCAGTCTAGTTTATTGTTCAGATGAACACCCAGGTACTTGTAGGATGTCACCATCTCAATGTCTGTTCCCTGGATGTTTACTGGTGCTGTGAGGGGTTGTCCTTGCCTGCGGCAGTCTACCACCAGCTCCTTATTTTTCCTCGCATTGATCTGGAGGCAGTTCCGATGGCACCAGTCCACAAAGTCCTGGATAAGTCCTCTGTACTCGGCTTCATCTCCATTGGAGATGAGGCCAAAGATCGCAGAGTCATCAGAGAACTTCTGTAGATGGCAGTGTGTTGTGTTGTGTGAGAAGTCCGCAGTATAAAGGGTGAACAGGAAGGGAGCCAAAACCGTTCCCTGAGGGGCCCCCGTGCTACCGATGATCGTGTCGGACACACAATCCCGGGTTCTCACAAACTGTGGCCGGTTAAGGCGCTTTTCCATTAGCCCCGCTTAGCCCCGATTAGAAAACCCGACTCGACTCACTTCGATTCGGTTCTGCCTTGGTTGCTTTTCGACATTACTGCTGGCACACCTGTGGTGGGTGGGATTTCTTGAACAGCGAGGCGGCGCCGAGGCGGCGCCACACTCTCGTGACATGAAACACGCGACCGAATCCTCCACAACAAAGAAAATGGCTGATGACGAGGAGAGAAGGAAGGAGGAAGGAGAGAGGAATGACTGTGACATGAAACTGGTGAAATCTATGGTGCTGACTTGTTGTGCTCTGCATAATCTGTGTGAGAGTCATGGAGAGACGTATGACACTACATTGGATGATGCAGTAGATGAACCAGTGGTGGCAGCGACCCAGAGAGCAGAGGAGCAGGGTGGCGATATACGGGATGCTGTGATGCAGTACTTGTCTAGCAATAGGTAGAAATGTAATTTCGTCCACATTTATGTGCATACATATTTCAAAAATGTTTTTTGTAAATAAAATGTTGTGCATGTTCCATCTACCTGTCCTCTGTTGTTCATAACGCTAATCTGTTAAGGTACGGGTAATTACATGCAGAAACACCGCACAGGCCATCTTCACAAAAATCCAGCTCGACAAGCCACTTTTGCTTAGGTGGAAATGCAAATTGAACTATAAATCATGTGCTGATACATGTCATATTCCCATGTAAAGGTCTCCCACTTTTACTTACAAATTGATTTTTAATTTTTGGGAAAAGGGAATATAAATTTTGCACAAGTTGTTGTTAACAACAGCTGTGGTACTGTGAAGTACATACAGAAACACCTCACAGAGCATGTTCAAAAAATGCTGCCAGACAAGCGACTTTGGCTTTGGTGGAAATGCAAAGCTAATATTAATTTGGCACAACTTGTTGGTAACAACAGTTGTGTGCAACAAAAACACAGTTGTGTCTCCTTGTCCGATTTGTCTACTGTTATTAGTGCCAAATTTTTGCTAGATTCCTTCTTAATTTATTAAATTTTGACTGGTGATGCAACATTCAACTTACATGTACTTACCTTTAGCAGTGTCTACTGTACAAGTTAAAGTACACCTGTACAACTGCTTATAAAATAAAAAATGTACCCGTTCGAGAGAAATGGATTCAGCATTGCAAATTTGTTTAAAATAAAAAAACAACCTACCAAGACATTACGTTTCGTTGTGTTGTTAAAAATTAAATTACCATTAGAAGGCTATACACCTGACCTGATGAACAGCAGCATGTGGAGTGAACAGAGAATGGAATGTATATGTAATTATTGGCTTTTCTCATACGGTGTCATAACAGATAAACCAGACTTTTGATGCAAACAATACAATTTTATTCCCAAAGAAAAATTTACAAACCAAAAAACAGACTGGGCGTGGGGAGACATGGTTAGACACGCCAACTGCTAAATGCATCCACAAGCCTACCAAATAGGGTCAGGAAATCTCTGTTGAATGTGGACATTTCTACGAGCTCTTCCCTTCGCAACACAGCATCCTGCTCCAGGGCTTCACGCGCATCTGCCCACACATCTGCGGCCACCTGTCGCAAATGCTGCATGTACTCCTGATGGTGTTCTTGCCGCTGGTCATGTTGCCGTTCCAAGAGCCGCATCTCTTCGTCATGCATCTGGACCAGGGGTGTCAAACTCATTCCATGGAGGGCCAAGACCCTGCAGGTTTTACCTCCACCCAGTGTCTTCAGCAGGTGTTTTCATTGATCAGCAATCAGTGAGGGGAAATTCAGTGAAATCTCCTGTTGAAGACACTGGGTGGAGGTAAAACCTGCAGGGTCTTGGCCCTCCATGGAATGAGTTTGACACCCCTGATCTGGACCATCGCTGATGTAAG
Organism: Pholidichthys leucotaenia; assembly: GCA_020510985.1. Lineage (NCBI taxonomy): Eukaryota > Metazoa > Chordata > Actinopteri > Cichliformes > Pholidichthyidae > Pholidichthys > Pholidichthys leucotaenia. The sequence continues at coordinate 176,844,592 of CM035839.1, read as the reverse complement.
GTCAGTGATGGAGTTGTTCCTTTTCCTCTTGGCTACATTGAAAGACAGAAAGGCATGGTTGTTAAAGCTGGATCACTACATATATTATGGAATTACCCAGGTGAAAGTCTGTGGTGGAATGTCACTATTATATTATGCTTCATTGCTGTATATAAGCTGAACTGTCATGTTGCTGCCCCTCAGTAGAGCGGATTTTGCAACACGCAGTGTGCTGTCTTTGGCTGCAGCCCCTCTGCAAAACTAAAAAGGATTAAGATTAAGAATATGGATGGATGGATGGGTAATGTTTAAAATAGTTGCTTGTAGTGTGGCCGCAGAAATCTGAATGAGTTAATACAGTCAGCTGACGCGAAGCATTTCAATGAAGCATGTTGATTTCAACGGCAGTTCATGAGCTTTATTTGTTATTCTCAAACAGGAGTTACAACAGCACTTCAATCACCACACCTAAAAATGGGACTGGGTTGTGGATCACCGATAAGTGAAGACCAAAGAATAACCCATACCTGTCAAGTGATACGGTTTTGCCGTATTTTAATACGGGGAAAATGCAATTTTAGCAAATACGGGCGTATTGCCATTTCTGTACGCCAAAAAGAAAAATATACGGGAAAAAAATTATTGAGAGTGTGGAGGAACACGTCGTGTGTGTGACCCCCACAGCGTATGGGGCTGGCAGAGCGCTCAGCGTGAGCAGTTATCACAACAGTGAGAGGTATGGACTGATCATTATGCTGATGGCCTCGCACCTTCTGTTGTCCTGCGGCTCTGGAACAGAGAGGAATTGCTGGATGGATAAAGGCTTCTCCAGAGGGCCCTACACACTCCTTCTGTGTTCCATGTAGGAGGAGCATAAAAGTGACTGCATCGGGGATTTTCGACCTGAAGTCGCACTTCGCTACACAGGGCCACAAAAACTGTGTAGCCAAATCGAAAACGTATCGATCGATGGATGAACATTTTCAGCCAGTGAGAGAACCGACGCCTTCCAAATCCAATGCATCACTAGCAGAAGTGATGGTTTGTCATTTTTTTGTGGCAGAGCACAATCTACCCCCATTGGTGACAGATCTCTGATCTGCCACTTCAGAAATGCTAGAGTCAGCAAAGGCTGCTACTTGGAACTATAACAAGCAGCATCAGTGAACATTTTCTTGTTTCAAGTTCATCCAAGTGCATTAGTGTAACAAAGCTGACAATTAAAAACTCTTTAATTCCAAGTGTATATACAGTATCTAGCTGACAATTAAGAACTATATTCAGAATAATTCTTATTGTGTACTTTCAAATTAAGCAATCTACCTTGTGCTAATGTAAATTTGGAAAATATTTTTTTATTTATTTTTATTTATTTATTATTAATATCATTTATTTTTTATTTATTTATTTTTTATTTTATTTATTTTTTTGTGCTACTTGGCTTATTATTTTCACATTACCGAAAAGTTGTGGCTCAAGATTGTGTCCATATAAGTGTACATTTGAATAAATATGTTTGAAATAGTTCATGTTGCAGTTGCTGTTTGTTTAGTTTTTGTTTTGTTTTTTTGGTTCAGTTTTCTTTCATCTGCGGATAAATACAGTTTTTAAGTACTCAGTACAGGTGTGAAAGCCCCCCCAATAAGGGAGGCATGAGGTATGCCTTGACAGGTATGATAACCTTTTTGTACATTTAAAAAGACATTTTCAATTAATTAATATGCAGCTACAGGAAATTGCATTAATCAATTTGGTACATAACTTGTTAGGCTCCAGCCCCCCCCCCCGTGACCCGTAAAGGATTAAGCGGTAGAAGATGGATGGATGGATGGATGGATTTTCGACCCTGGTTTCCGCTGGACCTGTTTCAACAAAAAAAAAATCGTGGTTATTGTGCCTTACCGGCACTTGAACGTGATCCAGATGGAGCTGGTGATGTGGCTGACATCGGAATCGATCCAGCTGGTGCTCCGGCAGACGCAGAGGCAGAGGCAGACGCAGGAGAGTCCGGTGTGTCCATGTCCACTGAGGTGGACCCCTGTGATATGAACTGCGATTCTAGAAAGAAAATGCACGCAATTTAAAACTTAACACCAAAGTGCAACATGTACACAACACTCTAAAGTGTCACGCCTCGCCACCCATCTGCGGCGCCAGCTGCACGCACACCTGCACCTCATCAGCGGCGAGGGATTTAAGCCGCCTCGCCCTGGGCTTCGGCCTGAAGCCGTCAGTCTTCACTCGCTACTCTTGCTGTAAGGAATCTCACCGCTCAGCAAAACATCCAAGTAAGAATCTCTTACCTCATTCTTCTCCTAGTCTGCTCCCCTGTGCACAGGTGGATTTCCCGGCGGCGGACCACTCCCCTCTGCCACCATTCCCTCGCTGCTGCACCGGGCGCTCCAGGTCGCTGTCTTCCGGGCTTCACCCTTGCTGTGCCAGCCACCTGCCATTCCCAAGTAAGCCAGTCATCATTTTCATATCTCCTGTGTTGGTGTGGTGCCCGTTACCCTTCTCCCTTTGCTTCTCCCATAGGATTGTCCGGCTGTACGGCCTCCTGCCTCCGTGCCCGACGCAGACGCCACCACCAACACATTCACATCCCGCAGACACACACTCATACACACTTGTTGTTAATAAAGCTATTAGATCTACCCTGAGCCTGCGTGTGTGTCTCCTGAGCCGTGCATTATGTCATAAAGTTTTTAACCGGAATACAATAAGCGTAATTCAGCGTTTTGTTCGCGCTAATACTTAACACAAAGCAAGTGTGAATCTGCAGTTGGCTGCAAAACAATAGGCAAGCCTCAGTAACAACCATTACCCACAATCTAACAACCTTCCTATTTCTTAAAAACAGTGAGCTTGGCACAGAAAGGATAAATTGGCGAAAAGACACGCAATATCAAAACAACACTCACCATCCATGGTTTCCAAGGCCGTGGCCGTGACTGTGGCCGTGTCGAGCCCAGTGTCTCTGCCATTGCTAGCAGGCCTATGTCCATAGATCGCGTCCATCTCAGCGAACCACTTCCACTCCTTCCGATCCGCTCCACTTCGAGCATTGTGGTCCTTCACTGCTCGGTAATCGCTTTTCAGCTTTTTCAGCTTCTCCCGACACTGTTTGGCAGTACGGATGTGCCCTTGGGAACCCATCTGCTCGGACACCTGCTGGTATATTTTTTCATTTCTAGTAGATCCGTCCAACTCGCGCTAATGCGATCGTCGGCTAATATAGCAAGAAAATTGCGCACCTCCTCGTTTGACCAGGGGATAGCCTTACGAGAAGACATCTTCAGAGTGTGAAAATACAGTATTAAAGCCACGCACTGTGTTCACTGGCTGAACAACTACAAATGGCGGTCGTGTAGTAGATTTCAGCAGAAAAAGTCGCTTTCATGACGTTACGACCTGACCAATCAGCGGCGACCAGTCTGTTAAAGTCACATCACAGCCATACTCAGCCCTACTCAGCTCGGTTAGACCCTGCCCTGGATCAGGTACTAAAATAGCGCCTGCTAACCGGTGCTGGGGCTAATGGAAAATGCTCAAACATGGGCTGAGTGGTGCGGTGTAGGGCTAAGCAAGGCTAGTGGAAAAGGCCCTTAAGTGAGGTAGTCCAGGATCCATGATGACAGGTGCTGGTCCACCCCTGCGCACAGCAACTTGTCCTTCAGGATCATCGGTTGGATGGTGTTGAAAGCACTGGAGAAGTCAAAGAACATGATCCTCACCGCGTTCCCAGGCTTCTTCAGGTGGGACAGGGAACGGTGAAGGAGGAAGATTACTCCATCCTCCACCCCAGTGCCATGCTGGTAGGCAAACTGGAGAGGATCCATTGCTGGTCCCACCAGGGGGCGGAGATGAGCAAGGAGCAGTCTCTCCAGGGTCTTCATCATGTGAGACGTCAGGGCCACTGGTCTGTAGCTGTTCAGGTCTTTGAGGTGGGAAGTCTTTGGTACAGGTACCACACAAGATGTTTTCCACAACAGTGGTACCCTCCCCAGCTTCAGGCTCAGGTTGAAGATGTGCTCCACAATCCCACACAGCTGGTCTGCGCAGGACTTGAGGAGCTTCGCGCTGATGCCGTCCGGTCCCAAGACCTTCCTCGCCTTGATCTTCCTCAGCTCCGTCCTCACCCGGGTCTTAGTGAGGGTCAGGTTGGGGGGGCTGTGTGCTGGGAGTGGGGGGGGGGGTGTTGGTGGAGTGGGGTGTGGACAGCAGGTCTCGATGACTTTAGAGGCAGCAGTGGTTGGTGTGCAGTCGGGGCGGGGGGAGGGCTGTTGGTCAAACCTATTAAAAAACAGGTTCAGATTGTTCGCCCACTCCCTGCCTCCCGTGGCCTGGGAGGAGGTATTCTGGAACCCAGAGATGGTTTTAAGGTTTCTCCAGACCCCGCCGATGTCGCTCTGTTGCAGCTTGTCCTCCATTTTCTTCCTGAAGCTGTCCTTGTCTTCTCTGATCTTCCTCCTCAGTTCCCTCTGCATGGACTTCAGCATCTAATTAACTAACTAACTAACTAACTAACCTGCACTTATATAGCGCTTTTCTAGTCACAAAGACCACTCAAAGCACTTTCACTAGTACTAACCCTCTATTCTAATGGCCTATAGGAAACATATCTAGGGACAATTTAGAACAACCAATTAACCTAACGTGCATGTCTTTTGGATTGTGGGAGGAAACCGGAGCCCCCGCAGTAAACCCACGCAGCACAGGGAGAACATGCAGACTCCACACAGAAAGGTTCCAACCCCTGCCAGCCTGGGGATTCGAACCAGGAACCTTCTAGCTGTAAGGAAACAGTGCTAACCACTGCACCACCGTGCTGCCCTATCTCCCTGTTCCCCGACCTGAAGATCCTCTTCTTCTCTCTCAGAAGTGTTTTAATCTCAGGGTTGATCCAGGGTTTGTTGTTCGAGCAACACCGTATGGTCTTGGTGGGTATGGTGTTGTCCACACAGAAGTTGATGTAGTCCGTGATGGTGTGAGTGAGGCCATGGATGTCCTCACCATGTGGATCGCAGAGCTGCTCCCAGGCAGTGGTTTCAAAACAGTCCTTTAGAGCATCCATTGCCTCCTCAGACCATAACTTCACCGTGCGCATGACCGGAGGTTGTCTGTGTACTAGGGGTTTGTACACCGGCAGGAGATGAACCAAGTTGTGATCCAATCTCCCGAGTGGGGGGAGTGGTGATGAGGTGTATGCCTCCTTAGTGTTTCCATAGAATAAGTCCAGTGTTTTATTGTCTCTAGTGTGGCATGTGACATACTGGGTGAGCGTGGGCAGAATGGGAGACAGTGAAATATGGTTGAAAGCACCTGAGATGTGGAGAAGAGCATCTGGGTGTTCTGTCAGCAGCCTGCCAGTTACTGAGTGAATGGCATCACGCACTGTCCCCGCGTTCGCCGTCAGATTTGCATAAATAACAATGCAGATCACGTGTGAGTATTCCCTCGGGAGATAGGTAGGCCGCATGCTAACAGCTAGCAACTCAATGTCTTTGTTGCAGTGTTGTTGTTTAACCGTGATATGTCCCAGTCTGCACCAGCTGTTATTGACATACACTCCTCCGCCCCTTGCCTTCCCACTGTCTGGTGTCCAGTCTGCCCGTATTGCGTGGAAACCCTCCAGTTCGATGTTAGCATCTGTTGCTAGTTCTGTTAGCCACATCTCAGTAAACAACATCATGCTAATCTCTCTGAAGACGCTCTGGTAATGAGCCATAGCCGCTAGCTCATCTGTCTTATTGACTAGAGATCGTACATTCCTCATAATAACGGATGGAAGGACAGGTCTGTACCTTATATTTCTCGCCCGCTGTCTTGCTCCAGCACGGTATCCACATTGTTTGTCTTATTTCACCCAGTATGTCGAAGTCTTGCGCTAGCATCTTGGTCCGGTTAAGTGCTAACAGCTGATCTCTGCTGTAACGTATCCTGCTAAAAACAGTGGCTTTGTCTGCCGGCTCAGGAGACATTGGGGTGATCCGTGTCCATCCGTGATGGATAAGGTGTCGCCGGATCAGAAAGATTAGCAAGAGAAGCCAGATAGTAAATAGAAATAGGAAGAAATTGATCCGCTGTTGCAAAAAGGCAGCCTACTCGTGTGGCGCCAGAAGTTGAAGCCCTGTGCGCTTTTACACAGCACATGGAGGAAGGAATTAAAACCCACATGCAGCGATAGTAGCATGTAATTTATTGAACAAAAATAATAAGTTCAGTCTAGCAACAACAATCACGATGAACACTGCAGGATGAGTAAATAGTCATGGGGGGCTCCGAGAGAGCAGGGACGCCTCTCGGACACTAAACAACCCGAGGGGGAGAATGCCTAGTGAAGTAAAATGGCACGGGAAGAAAGGCAAATGAACTTATGGGCTGGAGTGGTCCGAGGCAGTCCGAAGTGCAGGTAACCAGGAACAGCCACTCACATAATCTAACAAACAGGCGTCAGGTAACATAAGATGAAGACTAAACAGTCAGGCTGAATACACAATGCAGGGAGTGGAGAATACAGATGCATGCCACCCAGTGCGAAGCGGTACTGAAAACAACTAGGCAGGGCTTCTAGACATAAGTGGTGGCCACAACAAAAAAGGGTACAGCAACTATGAAGATTCACAGTGATCCGGCAATCTTTTTCCACAAATGCAGAGCTTAAGTAACGACAGTACTAATGAGGAAAGAGATCACCAGTGTGCGTAATGAGAGGGAGTGTGTGGACTGGACTAAGTGGATGTGAATGTGTGTGTGAGGAACAGAAAAGAAACACCATAATGAGACACAGCTGATCACACTGACAAGAGGAGGAGGCGTGGCTGAGCTGTCAGGGAGTGAAGGACCCAAGGGGCTCCCAGACAGCACCTGATGCAAAATAGGCATAAAATACACAATACAGTCAAAATAGCCACACCGTCAGAACTGGGTTTGAGACATCAAACCCAAGTTCATGACAGAGCCTCCCACTCAAGGGGTGGATCCAGACACCCCAGTGACAACAAAAGAAACACAAAAACACAGTAAGAGAACCCCCCACCCCCACCCCAGAGGAAAACGACAAACCAGGGTAGAAGGGAAACAACAAGTAAATAATACAAGAATAATGTACAAATAAAGTGAGGTGAACCTCCTCCCAGCCCCAACCTAGGACAATAACCCCCTACCCAGGAGTCCAAAGTTCAGGGGGCCGACCAGTGTCCCAGGCCCAAGGCATGGTGAGGGGTGACTGATCGGATGGCCTGCCAGAGTCCCAAGCCCAGCAAGTGGCCTGCTGAACAGCGTTAGGCGGCCTGCCAGGACCGATGGACCACCCAACCCAGCAACTAAGTTTTTCAGGTGGCCGGCCAGCATTGTTGAGCCAACAGGACCGGAGGGGAAAGCAAGGAGGTGGCCTACCCACCGGGACACTTAGAGGTGGGTGACCGGGACAAAGGATAGGAACCCCCATGGCTGCTGGTGGTGGAGACACAGGAACCACGATGGCATCTGGTGGCGAGGATAGAGGAACCATGCCGGCATCTGGCGGTGAGGACTGAGGAACCACGCCGGCATCTAGCGACGAGGAAGGAGCCCCCCGCCCTCTGTGGCTTTGAGCAGGGGGACCATAGCACCCCTGATGGTCCTGTTCTGAGACATAGCTGCACTGACGGTGGCTCCAGCCTGGAGCTTAGTTGCACCAGCGGTGGACCTCGACCGTGCCAATGCTGCACCGGCGATGGACTCCAGGTGGAGCTCTGCGACCTCTATAGCAACCTCAGGTGGCATTGGCTGCTCTTCTTCGACCCTGGCAAGGAGCTGCGAAACTGGAGGGAGAGAGAAAGAGACCGAGTCAGGGTCACCGGCAGTGGCAGAGCCCGGTGAGGTGAGCCCGGGAGCTGCAGTGAACTGCCCCTTGCCCCCCTCACCATGAGTCGGGCAGTGTGACCTCAACATAGGCAAAGGAGACATTATGAAGCACACTTGCCTGAACTCGGACTCCACCGTCGTCCAGGACTCCGGCAATCCAAGGTGCGCTGGTTCAGTAGGTCTGGGAGCTGCCATACCCACATCAGCCTCCACCGGGGCTGCAGGACTCTTATCGTTGTCATCCGTGAGAACCTCAGGTTGCAGCGGATCCTCTCCGGTGACCCTAGGAAGGAGCTCAGGGAAGATGGGAGAGGAAAGGTGGTTAGGGTCGTCGCAGCGGTGGAGCCCAGCGAGGGGAGTCTGGATGCAGCTGAGGGCTGCTCTCGACTCTCTTCTCCAAGAGCAAGGCAAGGTCTCTCAATGATGTGAAAAATACACAAGCTCCACCGCCATCCAGGACTCCATTGATCCTGACGACAACGTCTTGAACCTGGCCTGCTGGAGGTCTGGCTCGCAGGGTGACTCTGCCGCAGTGGGCCCTGCAGCAGGCATGATGGTGGTTGCAGTCTCAAAGTCCTCAGACACTGTCTTCATTGCTGGTGGCTCCTCTGGTGTGATGCCTGGGGACTGCCTCACTGTTGACCCCGGAATAGGATCTACCAGGGTGTTGAGTTCCTCCCCCCTCTGGCGACTAGGTTCTGGAGTAGGTGAACCCTCAGGAGCACCCAGAGAGAAAATGGGGAGACTGGGTGAGGAGCTAAGACATGCCACTGGAGCAAGGAACTCGGGGGACTGCAAACCCTGAGTTTCTTGGCCAGGGAACAGACAAAATTGTTCATCAGTAGAAAACCCAGAATGAGAAAGAACTTGCCTGTTCTGCTGGTTCTTGATGTCTCCAGCGGTGTCCGGTGCACCCTCCTCCTGGTCTGCGTCCGATTAGTGCCAGGGCTCTTCGATAGATACAGGTGAAGCCCCCCCAAACGGGCGCAGGGGGAGAAGAGTCCGTAATGAAAACTGTCTCCTCACCCTTCGCGGATGTAAAAGCCAAGGGTGAGGTGGCTGCAGGAGGCAAAAACAGCCTAGCTGAGTTCTTCTCCTCCGTGTGACGGTCTATCACAGCCAGAAGTGCTCGTCTCTGCTCCTCCCTCTCACAGCGTTCCTCCTCAATTTGGCGGTCAATTTGGGCTAACAAAATCAGTCTCTCCTCCTCCAACATCACACACGTGGGTTGAGTGAACCCAGACTCGAGAGGGGGAGACGGAGCTGGATTGGGACAGCTGCGAGAGGAGGGGGGCTTCCTCCATCGTGAGCGCTTCTTCCGTGGCGGTGACGACTCCAGTGTTGGAGAATCCCTCTCCGGCTCTGTGTAAGGCTGGGAGAATACGACGGAGAGGATGTCATCAACCCTCGGAATTAACCTGAGGGTGGGATGTTTCCACATTACCTCCTCAGCGGTACTGCGTGCCAGCCAAACATCATCGGGAGAACGCAGCCACTGAGCCCAAAAAAGAGCATCCTCCAAAAGCTCCTGAGCTTTCAGCTCCTCGTCAGTCCAGACCTCCGTGGCGTAACTTGGGTGATGGAGAGAGCACACAAACCACTCTGCTGGGTTTATTTCTGGCCGGCTCATTCTGTTATGATTTCCCGTGCGCTTTTACGCAGCGCATGGAGGACGGAACTAAAACCCACATGCAGAGATAGTAGCGTGCAATTTATTAAACAAAAATAAGTTCAGTCCAGCAACAACAATCACAATGAACACTGCAGGATGAATAAATAGTCATGGAGGGTTCTGAGAGAGCAGGGATGCCTCTCAGATGCTCAACAGCCCAAGGGGGAGAATGCCTAGTGCAGTAAAATGGCATGGGGAAAAAGGTAAATATTTATGGGCTGGAGCGGTCCGAGGCAGTCCGTGCAGTCCGAAGTGCAGGTAACCAGGAACAGCCGCTCACATAAGCAAGCTAACGAACAGGCATCGGGTAACGTAAGATGAAGACTAAATAGTCAGACTGAATACACAATGCAGGGAGTGGAGAATACAGACGCACGCCACCCAGTGCGAAGTGGTACTGAAAACAACAAGGCAGGGCTTCCAGACATGGGTGGTGGGTACAGCAACTGTGAAGATTCGCAATGATCCGGCAATCTTTTTCCACAAATGTAGAGCTTAAGTGATGACAATACTAACGAGGAAAGAGATCACAGGTGTGCGTAATGAGAGGGAGTGCGTGGACTGGACTGAGTGGATGTGAGTGTGTGTGTGTGTGTGTGTGTGTGTGTGTGTGTGTGTGTGTGTGTGTGTGTGTAACAGAAAAGAAACACCATAATGAGACACAGCTGATCACACTGACAAGAGGAGGAGGCGTGGCTGAGCTGTCAGGGAGCGAAGGACCCAAGGGGCTCCCAGACAGTGCCTGATGGAAAATAGGCATAAAATACACAATACAGTCAAAATAGCCACAGCGTCAGAACTGGGTTTGAGACTTCAAACCCAAGTTCATGACACAGTACTATAACAGGACATGTTTACAAATATTTGAGACCCATTCTAGTGCAACATTTTATATTTTAGCAATGTTTTGTTGTTAAAAGGTTTTTTAAAACTGTAATCAACCGAATTGTCTAACAAACACCCAACATTATTATACATAGCAGAAGAACCCGTTTGACTCCAACCGTTGCATTGGTGTTGCCCATTTGTCAGTAAATATTTAACTAAAATGATTTATTTGGTTATTTGGGCATTTTGGTGTCCTGTGTTTGGTTGTTAAGTCATTTCGGTCATTCTGCTCCACAATCACGGTGGTTTAAATACTTGCACGGGAGGGGGGACTCACAGTCCTGCAAAGTACAGTGGTACCACATAAGCGAAGCAGAAGCAGGGACTCCTGTCTACTGACTGAGCAGGCTGGGCATGCCGCCCCACGAAGGACCGTGGTCTGCCCAGTCGGGCCACTGCTTCTCCCAGCATGTCCTGTGTTGGATACACCGGTGTTCTTTGTAAGATCCGGGTCCTCGTGTCACGAGCTGGGTCCGATGTTCTGCCAGACTCAGCCTCGTGGCTCTTTTGTTGTAATTTGATTTATGTATCTGCTGTATTTTTGGTACCTTATTTGAGTTGTCACTATGTGTCTATTTATGTTTCAGTTTGTGTTGGCAGTGTTTTGCTTCATTTGTAATTATGTTCTGTATTTTGATTTGTCGGGGGCTGCCAGCCCCCGACCAACATTGATCTGTGTGAAGTTTGCATGTTCTCCCCATGTCTGTGTGGGTTTACTCCGGGATTTCTCTGGTTTCCTCCCACATGCCAAAAACATGCAAGTTAGGTTAATTGGCATCAAACTGGGGATTCTAAATTGTCCTTAGGTATGACTGTGAGAGTGAATGGTTGTTTGTTTCTCTGTGTTGGCCCTGCGATGGACTGGTGATCTGTCCAAGGTGTACCCTGCCTCTCACCCAAAGATGCTGTGATAGGCTCCAGCCCCCCCGCGACCCGAAAAGGATTAAGCAGAAGAAGATGGATGGATGGATTTTGATTTGTTTGCATTCATGCTGTGGGTTGACAGCTGTCAGGCAGTGTTTCCGGGTTTGTGTTGGTACTGCCTGTCAAGCTGTCAGCCACTCCTCCCTTATCCCTCATTATTACTATCAGCTGAGCTCAATTATTAGTTGTTGTTCTCTTCTCCTGCTCAGGTGAAACCACACCTGTTATCACTCATGTTATCATGTCACCCACTACTTAAGTTCAACCTGTTCACTTACTCCTTGCTGCGACGTTTAATGTCTCACTGAAGTGCCGATTTCCTCTCCAGAGCTTTGCCCCGCTCTGAGGCACTACATGTAAGTTTTCTTCTTGTTCTACTGTTTAATCCACTGAAGTGCTGATTTCCTCTCCAGAGCCTTTTCCCCGCTCTGAGGCACTACATGTAATATTTCCTCGTTTGGCATTTTTGTATTTGCCACATTTTGAACTATTTGCGCTTTTGTTGAATAAGCACACGGCACCATTCAGCGTTTGGGTTCATCTTTCTCTGTCTCGTAGAGGCGAACACAACACCCTGCATTGTAAGTGGGAATGAATGTGGGGGTGTCCTAAAAAAGATGGGGGTGTCCTAATTTATTCCTTACTATTTGTTTAGAATTACATTTTACAGGAAATTTGAAAAGCCTTTAATTCATTTTTAATTGTTTAGTTGTATTATGAATCTAATAATGAATGTATTATGAATCTCCCAGTATTTTTAACATTGATATTAAATATCCATATGTCTAAATATGTAAAAAAAAAAAAAAAAACAGGCTTATACAGGGTATCCTAATTTTTTCACATGATTGTAAGTGTTTTCACTTTCTGGACTTTCCATCCTGGATTTTGTATGATGTTTTATATGTTTATTTACATTTCCTGTGTTTGAATAACATATTCAGTGTAATTTTTATCCAAATAATAAATAAATAACAGACTGACGCAACCCTCTCAAAACCTTCAGCTTAACTGCATTCATTGCTCGCTACTAAGCACAGACAGGCAGAACACTTTTCCCACAATTCCTTGCGGTTTTTCCATCGGGTGATGTCATGCGCCCATTCTTAATACCGCTTGCCTGAAGCTAGTACTTAGCATGCTAGCAATTTAGTACATACTAGAGATTTGGCACATTTTGCTCACTTTTCTTCACATTTTCAGATGAAACAAAGAGTCCGTCACCACAAAGGTACTGTGGTTTGTTAATCGAGACAATAAATCAAACTCCAGCACTGCCTATTTTTTAAACAGATGTGAAATGGCTTAGTAACAGGCAGAAGGAAACGATTGTTTTCAAAAGCGTGGAACTTCCGGGTCACGGATGTATAATTTCTTGTCAAACAGCGCCTCACTGTACCATAATAATACTCCACAATAATTGCACTCCAATGTTTCTCTGGATATGTATCACTCTCCTTCAAAGGTGTTCATGTAACTGTTAATTACTAACAGTAATTTACTGTCAGCTCTCAGTGAGAATTGCAGTACTGTGTTGGATACCTTAATTTCCACAGTGAGACGCTGTTTAAAAAAGATTTCTTACCTGACCCGGAAGTCGCACCCTTTTGAAAAAAAGCTTTATTCAGTTTACAAAGTCTGCCTTTAATTGTATAAACCTTGTTAAGCTATTTTATGTCTGTTTAAAATAATAGGTAGTACTAGAGTTGGATTTATTGTTTCGATTAACAAACCACAATACCTTTGTGGTGATGGACCCTTTGTTTCATCTGAAAATGCCAAGAAAAAGTGAGCGAAGTGTGCCAGGGCCAAATTGCTAGCTTGCTAACTAGCAACTGGCATTGGTCATGTTTTGATCTCAGTCTTTCTGTGGTACCGACTCAACAGGTGACTGGTATGCAGTATTGCCAGATATACGATAATTATTAGATTTATACAATATAGTTTTAGGGCCTATATGATATACGACCAATAGTTTTGAAAAAGACCAAATAGACGATAGCTCTGGCATTTCTGTGCACCCCTCCAAACAACGTCATTTTGATTTACGTGAACACTCACATCACCAGAAACAGACCTGGCCTGCTCATAGCTTATTAGCTCATACCTGGCTAGCTCCTCCTGCACTGCCAAATGTGCCAATCACATCAGCAGCGCTTAACTCAATTTGTTTGCGCAGCAGCTGCTGCACTGGCATGGTGGCACCACAATAAATTAAAAAAGACCAAACAGTGAACATGAGTTCAGACTTGGAGGAGAAAGATATTAAGAGTCTGACAGCATGGACAACAGTAAGAAAATAAAGAAATGTTACTGTAATGCTGTTACACTGTAATTTCCCAGTTTGGGATCAATAAAATACATCTATCTATCTATATTCCGCTGGGCACAGCAGCTTTATTGCCCTGCCTGGGAGTTGGAGCCTACATTTAAAGCATGGCTTCAACCTGTTGCTGGGAATGAGGGCCTTTTACCACTCCTGCAGCATTCAGCTGGTGTTGGACATTACAGTGCTAAACAATCATGCCTGTGGCTCACATATTTTTGACTACATATGTATAAGCACAAGGTGAGATGCTTAGGACTGCATGTGTTGATTGACCTCACGTCTGGGATGGAACAATACGTCTGGACCACCTGTGGATAATGGCAGGAGGACGGAGGTGCCGTGATAAGACTCTGAAAGGACTTCCTGACCTCCTGGGGTCAGACGGACAACGAAAGGACTCGGGGGGGGAGAATTATTGTCAATGGGGGATTTGACGACATTGTGTGATTCTGCCTCTGATGTGACATGTATAAATGTGGGGGTTTTTATGCAGCTCACTCTCTTCTTGTCTTGAGAGAAAGCTGGGGATGTGAAATCTGCATTAAACCTGAATTGAGAAATAATTCAGTCTCTTTATTTCACGCTCCCCACATTGGTGACCAAAGACGTGAAATGCCTAGAAGCGATTCCCCCGAACCAGACTCGTCGGAGACCGCCCGAGCGAGCACCGTCTCGATCAAGCTACCAGAGTTCTGGCAGGACAACCCGGACTCGTGGTTCCTTCAGGCCGAAGCACAGTTCGCACTCGGGGGAATAACGGCGGATGACACAAAGTTCTACCACGTCATCGCCAAGCTCGACAACCGCACAGCTCGATGCGTGCGGAGCCTGGTACAGCAGCCGCCCGCTGACGACAAATACGGCGAGCTGAAGGCTGCCCTCATCCAGTCTTTCACGCCCTCAGCCGAGGAGAGGGCTAGGAGGCTCCTGGCTCTGCACGACCGGGGAGGACGCAGGCCAGTCGACCTGATGGAAGACATGCTGCAGCTGAGGGACACAGACAACGACGATTTCCTGTTCAAAAACATCTTCCTGAGAAACCTCCCGATGCAGATGAGGGGGACCCTATCCGGCATGCGTTGTGTGACCCAGCGGGACTACCGTGCGCTGGCCCGAGAGGCGCAGCGGCTCCTCGACTCCTGCGGTGAGCAGACGGCCACCGCGGCAGCGGCAGACCTCGGTGCGGCGACCGGGAGCAGCGAAGGGCCGGAGACAGAGGAATCAATCCCACCAACTATGGCAGCGGCGCGGTCCCGACGCAGCGGAGGAGATGGCCTCTGCTTTTACCATCGGCGTTTCGCAGAGAAGGTGCACAGATGTGTGCCGCCGTGCCACTTCAAAAGCTCTGGAAACGCCAGGACTGGGAGTTGTTAGCAGCTTTGGCTCTCGGCGAACGAAACAAGCTGCTCTACCTCACGGATGCGAGCTCCGGGCGGCACTTCCTCGTGGACACCGGAGCCCAAGTGAGTTTCATCACCCCGACCTATGCTGACCGGCTGGCAGGCCCCCGTGGTGACGGGGCAACGGCGGCGAACGGCTCGAGCATCAAGACCTTCGGAGAAAGGACTCTGCTTTTGTCCTTGCACGGCCGCACTTATGAATGGACTTTTATTATAGCGGCGGTGAGTTTCAACATGTTAGGTGCTGATTTTCTGTGCTCACATGGTTTGTTAGTTGATCTTGCCAACAGACGCTTGGTTAATGCACTATCGTTTTATTCCATTCCTTGTGCAGCTCGAGTGTCCCCGCCACCAGCACAGACCAACGTCGCCACAGCAGGCGGTAAGTTTCACACACTCCTCACCCAGTTTCCAGCACTCACAGTTCCCACAGTTTCGGCAGCAGTTGTGAAACACGGGGTGGAGCACTTTATCACCACAACCGGCCCCCCGTCTTCGCAAAAGCTCGGCGCTTGAATGCAGCTAAACTCTCCATAGCGTGCGAGGAGTTCGCCAACCTGGAAAGGCTGGGCATCATTCGCCGTTCAAACAGCCCATGGGCCTCACCACTGCATATGGTCCCTAAAGCTGACGGCTCATGGAGACCTTGTGGCGATTACCGCAGGTTAAACAATGCCACAGCGCATGACCGCTACCCAATCCCACACATCCAGGATTTTTCGGTGCATCTGGCGGGGGCGCGCATTTTTTCTAAAATAGACCTGGTCCGTGGCTATCATCAGGTCCCAGTCCGAGCCGAGGACATTCCCAAAACAGCGGTAATAACCCCGTTCGAACTTTTTGAGTTTTTACGCATGCTGTTTGGCCTCAAAGGCGCTGCGCAAACCTTCCAACGCATGATGGATGCCGTGTTACGCGATCTCCCTTTTGTGTTCGTCTACCTCGATGACATTTTAGTCGCCAGCACTTCCGAGGAGGAACACGAAAAACACCTCACGGCAGTTTTTCGGAGGTTGGGAGAGCACGGGTTAATAATTAATCCAGCCAAGTGCCAGTTCGGCGTGGCGCAGATCGATTTTTTGGGGCACCGCGTTTCCCCAGAAGGGGCGGTTCCGCTACCGGACAAAGTGCGCGCAGTGGAAGAGTTTCCCCAGCCACAAACGGTCAAAGCATTACAGGAGTTTTTAGGAATGGTAAATTTTTATAACTGTTTCCTACCCCACACAGCGCAGCTCATGCAACCATTATATGCCGCGCTTAAAAAGCAAAAACCCTCCAACACGATCGATTGGTCCCCGGAACGGGAGCGTGCGTTCACGGAGGTAAAAAAAGCCCTTGCAGACGCCGCACTGCTAGCTCACCCAGACCCAGCGGCCCGCATAGCGCTCACCACTGACGCGTCAGATTTTGCCATAGGGGCGGTTGTGGAACAGCATGTTGCCGGGGTTTGGCAGCCGCTGGCCTTTTTCAGCAGATCCTTGCGCGAAGCCGAGCGGAAATACAGCGCGTTTGACAGGGAGCTGTTAACGCTCCACTTAGCCATTCGCCATTTCCAGTTCTGGCTGGAAGGTCGGCGTTTCACCGCGTTTGTCGACCACAAGCCGCTCACTTTTGCGATGGCCAAAATTTCGGAACCTTGGTCGGGCCGGCAGCAGAGGCAGCTGGCCGCAATTTCAGAATTTACTACTGATATTCAGCACGTAGCGGGTAAACTCAATGTAGTGGCAGACTGCCTCTCCCGCGCGGTAACAGCACCAGTCCCCGCAGCCGCAGGGCAAAATAGCAGCGTGGAAACACACGTGGCCCCAGTTCACGTGGGGATAGATTATGCAGCCATGGCAGCGGAGCAGAGTAGAGATGCGGACGTGTGCGCGCTCCAGTCTGGACCAACAGGGTTAAGGCTGGAGAGCAGGAGTTTGCAAACCGGTGTGCCCCCCCTAATCTGTGATGTATCTACCGGGTGGCCACGCCCGGTGGTACCGGCCGCGTGGCGCCGCCGCGTTTTTGACTCGGTTCACTCCCTGGCACACCCAGGGGTGCGCGCTTCTGTGAAAATGGTAGCAGAGAAATTTGTTTGGCCAAGCCTGCGCAAGCACGTGAAAGAGTGGGCAAGAACCTGCATGGCTTGCCAGCAGGCCAAAATTCACAAGCACACAAAAGCCCTCTTAGAACCGTTCCACATCCCGGCCAAGAGATTTGACCATGTGCATGTCGACCTCGTGGGCCCCCTACCGTCGTCGCAGGGGTTCACACATCTTTTGACAGTGGTGGACCGAACCACACGCTGGCCGGAAGTGGTCCCACTGGCATCAACCACGGCTGCAGAGGTGGCCCGCGCATTTTTGACGGCTTGGGTAGCGCGTTTCGGGGTTCCGTCGGATATTACGTCCGACAGAGGACCTCAATTTGTGTCTGAGCTTTGGTCAGCGATGGCCAGCAGCTTAGGGGTGACAATTCACCGCACTACCGCTTACCACCCCCAGGCTAATGGTTTATGCAAGCGTTTTCATAGGTCTTTGAAGGCAGCCCTCAGAGCGTCGCTTACGGATGCAGATTGGATAAACAAACTACCATGGGTTTTATTGGGGTTGCGGTCTGCACCCAAGGAGGACTTGAATGCCTCCCCAGCGGAGTTGGTTTTTGCGCAGCCTCTCAGGCTGCCCGGTGAGTTCCTACCAGAGCATCCAGCGCCGGGGCGCCCCCCGGCTCTGGGGCCGCTGATCGGCACGGGAGCAGACGTGCTCCCGGGCCCCGTTCATCACACTTTTCCGCGTGTTTTTGTTCCCAAAGCTTTAAAAGATGCCGAGTTTGTTTTTGTCAGGCACGAGGCTCTGCGACCAAGCCTGCGCCCACCATGCGATGGTCCATTTAGGGTGCTGGAAACAGGTGATAAACATTTTGTGCTAGATTTGGGGACAGAAAGGAAACAGTTAGTATTGACAGACTAAAGCCTGCTTTTGTGATGAACGACGAGTCTGTACGGGTGGCGAGGGCCCCTCGACGTGGCAGACCCCCCAGGGAGCATGTCCTGGAGTCCCCGCAGGGATCAAATAACCATTCTCTTCCTCAGTTAGCAGATTCACTGCAGGACGGCGCCACAAGGGCTGCGAAGCCTGCTTACAGCAAGTTTGGAAGACATTTGAAGCCCAGACGGCGTACGGACTGATATGTGATTTTATCACGTTGTGTAGACTTGCTGTTGATTTTATCATGTTGTGTGAACTATGCTGTATTGTCCATTCTTCGACGTTTGGGGGGGGGATTATGTGGCTCACATATTTTTGACTACATATGTATAAGCACAAGGTGAGATGCTTAGGACTGCATGTGTTGATTGACCTCACGTCTGGGATGGAACAATACGTCTGGACCACCTGTGGATAATGGCAGGAGAATGGAGGTGCCGTGATAAGACTCTGAAAGGACTTCCTGACCTCCTGGGGTCAGACGGACGACGAAAGGACTCGGGGGGAGAATTATTGTCAATGGGGGATTTGACGACATTGTGTGATTCTGCCTCTGATGTGACATGTATAAATGTGGGGGTTTTTATGCAGCTCACTCTCTTCTTGTCTTGAGAGAAAGCTGGGGATGTGAAATCTGCATTAAACCTGAATTGAGAAATAATTCAGTCTCTTTATTTCACGCTCCCCACAATGCCAACAGAAACAAACACGCACAAAATGTAAAGTCTCTGGCTCCTAGTCAATCCTCCATTGTGCAGTGTTTGCAAAAAACGAATCAAAAAGCAAAAATGGAAAATGCAGTCAAAACACCTGAAATTAAGCTAGCAGTTCTTCTGGCTGAATACAATATTGCTATGTGATCAGCCGATCACTTGGTGGAAGTATTCATTCATTCATTCATCTTCTTCCGCTTAATCCTTTTCGGGTTGTGGGGGGGCTGGAGCCTATCCCAGCATCTTTTGGGCGAGAGGCAGGGTACACCCTGGACAGATCGCCAGTCCATCACAGGGCCAACACAGAGAGACAGACAACCATTCACTGTCATACCTAAGGACAATTTAGAATCCCCAGTTTTGATGCCAATTAACCTAACTTGCATGTTTTTGGCATGTGGGAGGAAACCGAAGAAATCCCGGAGTAAACCCACGCAGACACGGGGAGAACATGCAAACTCCACACAGATCACTGTTGGTCAAGGGCTGGGATCGAACCAGGGATCCCATGGCCAAGGGTGAGTTGCTGTGCTGCCGCAGTGCTAACCACTGCACCACCGCACTGCCCAATAAAAGATATTTTCCAAGACTCTAAAACAGCACAGAATTTGCATCTTGGATGCAGTAAGGCCACCGCAATTGCCAAACATGTCATCGGAGATTGTTATTTTGAGGATTTGTCAGAGATTCCTAAAACGAAGAAATTCAGTGTTTTAGTTGATGAGTCAATGGCCATCGGAACAGTAAAAACACTTTGCATCATTGTTCTTTTTTTTTTTTTTTTTATGTTTCCAAATCTGTCCAGACCCATTTTTGGAAATTGGCTCAGATATTTTCTGATGAGAACAGGGACTTTGTCACAGATGGAGCCTCAGCAGAAAGGCTGTATACAGAAATGATAGTCTTTCATAGATGCCAATGTCCCACAGTAGAACATCGTGGGATTTGCATCAGATGGGTGCAACACCATGATGGGGAAAAACATCTCTGTGTCAAGTCGATTGAAATGTGAACTGCTAGGAATAACGGTGCAAAAATGCATCTGTCATTCATTGCATCTTTTTGCAAGCATGGCTTGCAAACAACTTCCCCGCTTGTGTGAGGATTTAGCCAGAGATGTACAGTATATGGCTAGTTCAAAAACAGCACCAAGTGAGTGACACAGCTCAAAGAATTTCAGGACTTCTGTCATGTTGAACCTCATAAAATACTAACACCATCTCAGACACACTGGCCCTCTCTACACATCAAGTTGTCAAGCGGATGTGCACACAGTGGGATGCTCTGCGGCTTTTTTTTTCTACCAACCAGTGGCTGGATGCCAGGTTAAATGCAGCAGAAAACATATACAAAGCTCTGAATAATGAATCTCTGTGACTGTATTTCCACTTCTTGGTTCACAGATATTAATGAGCATTTTCAAAGTGAGAAGGTTAAAATAACAACTTTTAGAAAAACAATGAATTAAACCTACAAGTGTCACTATCTAAGCATGGGGGGGGATTCTGTTGGGCTCGGTCTCTTTGCTTTTTTTTCATATTTGGTATAGTATTGTAGTTTTGAGTTGTAATTCCTGTTATTTTACCTTTGGTTGATTTTCATACATTTTGTATTGTTTTTAGGTACGATATATTTTTCTGGTTGCGTTCATTATTGGTTTATTTACATATTTGGATTTATTTGTTTTTATTATATTCTTATTCTGTTGTTTCCTCTCTTCCTGGGGCTGCAGCTGCCAGTTGCACTTCCGGGTTTTTTGCTCTGTTGTGGGCAGTGCCGCTGTCAGCTGTCAGCCCCGTCTTCTCTCTCTCACTACTCCCAGCTGATTTGTGTTATAATCATTGTCACCTCCTGCAGGCTCATGGTATCCACACCTGTTATCATTTGTTTCATTTGTTTCTAGCCTTATTTAAGGGCTGTTATGTTCATTCCTCTTTGCCGGAGTCTACCAGCTATTGTCTCCACCGGAACCCTGTGTTATGGACCTCGCCGTGCGCTTTTAGGCAGCGCACAGTGAGAGGTAAAATGACGAGGACTTACATGCAGAGATTTCACCACCACACATTTATTACGTAAAGACAGACTGTTCCCAGAAAGGTGAAGACTTACAAAAACACAGACAAACACTTACTGTTGGCGTTTGGGGGCCGACATCACCCAGCGAACGTATGAGGAGAAACGTGTTAACCACGATTGTGCCCCAGAGCCGACATCACTTCAAGGATGCATGAGAACCACGGCAAACATGGAGTGGCTAACACGTCGTGAAAGTGCTGACAATAACACTGACTGACAACACGGTAGACAATGTAATGAACCAGCAATGCGTGACTGGCAAAAAGCTGCTTAAGTGCATGCACTGCTGGTGATGGTGTGAAGAGGAGCACCTGGGCGAGGACCGGGAAAGATGACTAGTGGGAGTGGGAATCAGCTGGCAGTAATGAGAGAGAGGGGGCGTGGTCAGACAGGCAGGCTGTCAGCCAGCGTTAAGCTAGAGCGAGCCAAAGAGGGCTGCCTCCCAGCTGCCGGCCCGAGACCAGTGGCAAGGGATAAGGAAGTAGCACTGAAATACATGATAAACACATAAACAGTGGCACTTCAACCCACAGGGAGGTAAGGACCGAGCCAGGGGAAACCAAGCCGGCTCAGCTCCTGACAACCCTGGCCCTGTTCTGGTGTGCTGTATTTCGCCGTAAGTTTGCTTTGTATATCTGTTTGGATTTTCTGTTAGGGCACTGTTTGAACTTTGTTTTGTTTTTTCAATAAATTTCTCAAACTGCAGTTCAGCATCTGGGTCTTCCTCTCTGTCCCGAGGAGCAATTCATGACAACAAGGACATCCTTTTATCTTTCATGGACAGGGACTATGTTCTCCAACAAGACACTGCCTAGATTGATCCAACATTCATTCATTCATCTTCTTCCTTTTCGGGTCGCGGGGGGGGGGGGGGGGGGGGGCTGGAGCCTGTCCCAGCATCTTTTGGGCGAGAGGCAGGGTACACCCTGGACAGATCGCCAGTCCATCACAGGGCCAACACAGAGAGACAGACAACCATTCATTCTCACAGTCATACCTAAGGACAATTTAGAATCCCCAGTTTGATGCCAGTAGCAAAAACCTAACACTTAATGCGATGTACCTGAGCGTAGGCATGATGCAGCTCCTCAGTAAGATCAAGCTGCACCCAGCTGTTGTCACAGACTTCCGTATGTGATGTAAGATGTTTCTCCAAGTTGCTTGTGAGGAAATTAAGAAACGGTTCAACTTTGATGACCCAGTCCTAAGCCAAATTGAGTGCCTCTCTCCTGCCATCGCGACTGATGCACAATCATGATCACTATATCCATCTCCGTTTCCCCCGATTCAAGCTGTGCCTTGGATTTTGGACATAGCTGACACAGAGTGTTCACGCAATAGATAACAAGTGGAGAAAGATGGCCTTAATGAACCTACCTGACAGCTCCAAAGAGATGGATGTGGATGAATTCTAGTATAATGTGTTAATAATGAAAGACATGGGAGGGAAGCAAGTGTTTAAGCACCTGGCATCATTTGTGCTTGATGTGCTTGTTTTTCCCACATTCAAACGCCTCATGTGAGCTCATTTTCTCAAAAGTGAACTTGATCAAAGCCAAGCCACAGAATAGGCTCATCACTGACACTTTAAATGGACTCATGCGTACATCAGAGTGTGTGAAAATAGCTGGTGGATGTGCAAAATTAAAACCAACAAAGACGACTGCATTCAGTAACTGCATCCAATCTTCACCAGAAAACATCCGCCACGGCCACGGCCACAATCACACCTTCTACCTCAGTTCCCGAATCACATACAAGGACAGATAGTGAATCTGAAGTGGATTTTGACAGTTAGGTGGGTTCTGATCTCTGGCTGTGTCCTCATATAGTCATCCTTCTGTGATAATAACTATGTGTTACAAGTTGAATGTTAAATTCATTTTCTCCCATTGAGGCAGTTCTGCATGCAGTGTGTTCTGATGCTTTTATTTTGATAGTTAAGGACGGAAGCAGTGGTGGGTGGGGTGTTTAGGTGTGACTGAATAAATCAGTTCTTTCATTCAAATGAGTCTGCATTTACTCCTTAGGTTACTGCAGTTCCACACTTATAGAATAGCTTTGTTTTAAAATGCACTGTCCTAGCCTATGATTTTTCAAGTTATTTTAGTGCATACAATAGTTTGGGTCTAATGATAATTTTAAAGTGACAGTCGGATAGTTCTTCATTTCCCATGTGGCAACACTGCTGGTATATTTTATAAAACACTTACTTTTGCATTTGACCGTATATAATTTGTTTACACACGTGCAAAATGACAAGAGACATCTTCATGCTGTTTGAGATGTTTAGCAACAGTTACTGACTGGTTCCATTTAGAAGGTTTTTGTTTTTTGGGGGTTTTTTTTCTCAGCTGCGCAAACTAACTGGTTAAACAAATCACAATATTTTGTCTAGTATTGCTGTCATTTAATAAATTGTGCTTGCAAAACTGCATTCGAGGTTGTATAGTGTCAATGAATATAGTAAATACGGACTTGAATATATATGTAAATATATATATAGTGGATATAAAAAGTCTACACACCCCTGTTCAAATGCCAGGTTTTTGTGATGTAAAAAAATGAGACCAAGATAAATCATTTCCAAACTTTTTCCACCATTAATGTGACCTATCACCTCTACAACCCAATTGAAAAACAAACTGAAATCTTTTAAGGGGAAAAATAAAATATAAAAAACTTACAATAACCTGTTTGCATAAATATGCACACCCCGTTATAACTGGGGCTGTGGCTGTGTTCAGAATTAACCAATCACATTTAAACTCATGTTAAATGGCAGTCAGTACACACCTGCCACCATTTAAAGTGCCTCAAGCTTTTCCTGACATTTTTGTAGTCACATCTTACAACACAAGCCATGGTCCATAGAGAGCTTCCAAAGCATTAGAGGGATCTCATTGTTCAAAGGTGGAGAAGGGTACAAAAGAATTTCCAAGGCATTTAATATACCATGGAACACAGTGAAGACAGTCATCAAGTGCAGAAAATATGGCTCAACAGTGACATTACCAAGAACTAGACGTCCCTCCAAAATTGATGAAAAGACGAGAAGAAAACTGGTCAGGGAGACTGCCAAGAGGCCGACAGCAACATTGAAGGAGCTGCAGGAATTTCTGGCAAGTACTGGCTGTTAAGTATATGTGACCACAATCTCCCGTCTAGGGTGGCAAGACAGAAGCCTTATCTTACAAAGGAAAACATCCAAGCCCAGCTACATTTTGCAAAAACACATTTGAAATGTCCCAAATGCATGTGGGAAAATGTGTTATGGTCCGATGAAACCAAGGGTGAACTTTTTGACCATAATTCCAAAAGGTATATTTGGTGCAAACACAACACTGCTCATCACCAAAAGAACACCATACCTACAGTGAAGCATGGTGGTGGCAGCATCATGCTGTGGGGTGGTTTCTCTTCAGCTGGAACTAGGGCCTTAGTCAAGGTGGAGGGAATTATGAACAGTTCCAAATACCAGTCAGTGTTGGCACAAAACCTTCAGACTTCTGCTAATAAGCTGAAGATGAAGAGGAACTTCATCTTTCAGCACAACAGTGACCCAAAGCACACCCAAAGCAGTTGGTCTGTTTTTTTACATCACAAAAACCAGGCATTTGAACAGGGGTATGTAGACTTTTTATATCCAGTGTGTGTGAGCGCGTACATGTGCACAGTATTATACAGCGGTGAAAATAAGTATTGAACACGTCAACATTTTTCTCATTAAGCCTATTTCAGATGGAGCCACTGACCTGAGATTTTCCACCAGATATCATTAACAGCACAAGTAATCCATATGTACAAAGAAATCAAGGCAACTGTGTTCACAAAACAAGTTATATTTAATAAAGTGGAATAACACAGGGAAGAAGAAAAATGAAGAAATAGAGGTGAGAAAAGGCATAGAATGCCAAGAAACCAGCTGAAATCCATCAGAATATAGGAAGCCAGCCCATCCCCCATCAGTGCAAATTAATTTCAGGTGGTTAAGTCCTGACTGATATACTTTAAAAAGGTCTGTGAATATCAGATTGTCACACCACAAAGAACTCATGATGGGTAGAAGCAAAGGGCTCTCTCTAGACCTTCACAACCTTATTGTTGCAAAATATAATAATGGCATTGGTTACAGGTGCATTTCTAAACTGCTGAATGTTCCAGTCAGCACTGTTGGAGCCATCATTCAGAAGTGGAAAGAACATCATTTTACCATAAATCGGCCATGACCAGAAGCTCCTCACAAGATTTCTTACATGAGTCAAAAGAATTATCTGAAGAGTTATCCAAGAGCCAAAGACCACTCGTGGAGAGCTCCAGAAAGTCCTGGAGTTAGCAGGTACTGCTGTTTCAAAGAAAAGAATAAGTAATGCACTCAACTGACATGGGCTGTATGCCTGCTCACCTTAAAAGACTCCATTGCTGAAGAAAAAGCATGTTGAAGCTTGTTTAAAGTTTACTGCACAACATTTGGGCAAGCCAGTAAAAATACTGGAAGAAAATAGTCTGGTCAGATGAGACCAAAATTGAACTTTTTGGATGCCACAATACACAGCATGTTTGGAGGAGAAATGGCACTGCACATCAGTGTCAAGGTGGGTAACACAGGCTCAAATGCAGACAGGAGTTCAGTGCAAAAACGATGAATTATTAAACCAAACTGAGACAAAAGAAATAGCAGCACGAGGGCTGAGAACTCAAACCGGGCTGACAAATTGACCGGGATACAGAAGAAACAAAATGATACCACACCTGACACAGACTGAGATGCACATATGTAGACAGAGGAGTAATCAAGATGATGCATGACAGGTGGAAAATAATCAAGGGTAACAGAGACGCACCGAATGGACGGGTCTGAACAGACAGAGCACAATGGGACCAAAAAAACAAATGATAAACACAGTACAGAGAAACATAATAACAAAAGACAAAGACATGGCTGAACTCATGTCCTGAAGATAACAGAAAAACAAATATGAATATAAAGCGAGGACATGAGCACACTCATGTCCAAACCCCTACAGTACCCCCCTCGAAAGGGTCAGAGACCAGACGACCCATAACGTAATGTTGACAAAAATGAAATAACGTGCAGGCATATACAAGATAAATTAACTATGGCAGAAGACTGTAAACACTGCAAGCAAGAGATTATGGCATTACTAAGAAAATTATGTAAATGAAACATTTATCACCATGCGATATATACATAAAGGTATTAGTGCATCCCAAACCCCCCCCCCCTTTTTTTGTAATTTGAAAGGTTACATAAGGCGGGATTTCTTGTCAATTTGAGGGAAAAACTCTTCAAATTTATCTAAAAAGAGGGGAAAAAATCTCTCAGAGATCCAACAATATTGATTTTGTAAATTTACCTGTTTAGCGCAAGATTAATTATGGAGGTTTCTTTTGGTAATTGTTTTCCCTTTTCCTTTTGTGAATTTGAGACAATTTCCCATATGTTTTTCCTTTTGCTTATAAATTTATATTTCTCCCATCTACAATTTAGCTATTTTCACATTAATTTGAAAGATTAAATATGTAGCCTTGCTCCAAATTTATGTTTACTGGTAAATTTTAACTTTAAAGGTTTGCTTTTTTCAGTAAACTTCTATTTCTGACCCATAAAATCTTCCAATATTTTCTCTCCTTTTTTTCTTTGCTCCTTTCTTTCAATAAATCTGGTTTTCTAGTGAATTTGATTTCTTTCAAGACTTTTTACATAAAATACTCTTTTCTTCTTCCTTTTTTTTTTTGCCTTAATGAATTGAACTGTGTACATTTTCTCCAGTGTAATTTTGCAATCTTCCCTCATTAAATTGTAAGATCAGATTTGCACGCTTTCTATCATATATTAGCGGCTCTTTCCCTTTTGTCCCCTTCAAAAATTGGTAGCTTTCTTGTGAGTTAACAAAACTCTTCCTTATGATTTGACACCCTTTAACCATAAAATGCAACATCTTTTTTCTTTCCCTTCTTTTCCATTGTAAGTTTACAATTCTCTTTTGTTTTTGGTCACAGCCTCTTTAAATCATTTTACTTATTTGCCAAAGGTCGCATATTTGCAAAATTACTAAAATGGCAGTGGAGACCAAATAATATCAAAAAATACAGTTTAAATGTATTAGGCACTTAGCACTAAGGGTACAAGTCATAAATCCCCACATTCTAGAACCAGTGCAACAAGGATACCACAGTTAACCCCATCAAAAACTGATGAGCCTCAATACGATATACCATACATTAAACCACTATCTGGTCAAAAAGAGAGAGAAACCTTCAAAATAAGTGATGACAACAAAACAAAAAGAAAGGCCCTCACCGGGTGGGTGGTAGGGGTACAAGGCCAGGCAGGTCAAAACCAATTCTTTACACCCCACAAAGTCTAAACCCCAACACACAATCTTGTGGGCCCACCCCAAGTCCAAAGTCCCAAAACGGATCGGGTGGTCTGCCAACGTCCCATACAGAGCGTCGGGTGGCCTGCCACAGTCCATAGGCCACCAAACGGAGAGACACAGTATGTCAGATGGCCTACCAAAGTCCAAGGGCCACTAGACGGATGGACACGGCACCATGGGGGCGTTGACCTCAGGAGCCTTTAACACAGGAGCTAACATAGGAACTTTATACTCAGGAGGTGACAGCGAGAAATCTGTTGACTCAGCAGATGTCACTATGGAGCCCTTAAACTCTGGAAACAACAATGTGGAGCCCTTAAGCAACACAGGAGTCTTTTGCTCAGAAGAAAACAACATGGGGGTTCCAGACTCAGAAGATAGCACTGGAGTCCCCTGCTTTGGAGCTAATAACACAAGACTTTCTAGTTGTGGAAAGAGTACCTGAGGGGCCTTCGGCACAGGAGCTAACAGCAGCTGAGACACAGTGACCCCAGGGGGCGAAGATGGAATGGATTGCTTGTACGACCCAGGTGGAGTGGACTGCTCACCCTCTGCACCTGCGACGGGTGGAGCGAACTGCTCGCCCTCTGGAACTGCAATTGGTGGAGTGGACTGCTTGCCCTCTGGAATTGCAACGGGTGGAGTGGACTGTTCGCCCTCTGGAACTGCGATGGGTGGAGCGGACTGCTCACTCTCTGGAACTGCAATGGATGGAGCGGACTGCTCGCCCTCTGGAATTACAACGGGTGGAGCAGACTGCTCACCGTCTGGAACTGAGACAGGTAGAACAGACTGCTCACCCTCTGGAACTGCAACGAGTGGAGTGGACTGCTCGATCTCTGGGACAACAATGGGTGGAGTGGACTGCTCGACCTCTGGGACAACAACGAGTGGAGCGGACTGCTCGACTTCTGGGACAACGACGGGTGGAGCGGACTGCTCGACCTCTGGGACAACAACGGGTGGAGCGGACTGCTTGACCTCTGAGACAACAATGGGTGGAGTGGACTGCTTGACCTCTGGAACAACAACAAGTGGAGCGGACTGCTCGACCTCTGGAACAAAGACGGGCGGAGCTGTGGTGTGCACCTTCATCCCAGATGCAGACACCCCGGAAGTGGAGGGAGAATCACAGGTTGGTGCTATATCTAAGCCAAAACAACCAGCAGAAAAGCTTGATGGGGGGAGCTCAGAAGCAGATGGGAGCTGTAACTGGGTCTCCCTGCCAGGAGTAAGACAAGACCTCTCTAAAACTGATGTTATAGAAATAGAGAAAGGTACTTGCCTTGACTCCTGTTCTTCTGCTGATGAGTACCCCAGTGTCTCTGCTGCTGGAGAGGCGATGATAGTCTCAGGAGATGCTGGAGGAACAGCTGATGAAGCAGCCTGAAATGCAACATTGAGGGGGCACAAGTGCAGCAGATGTGAGAACCAGCACTGCAGGTATGACAAGTGAAGCGGGTGGGGCGCAAGC
This sequence comes from Pholidichthys leucotaenia, assembly GCA_020510985.1. Classification (NCBI taxonomy): domain Eukaryota; kingdom Metazoa; phylum Chordata; class Actinopteri; order Cichliformes; family Pholidichthyidae; genus Pholidichthys; species Pholidichthys leucotaenia. The sequence continues at coordinate 176,815,919 of CM035839.1, read as the reverse complement.
TGGTGTGAAGCTGCCGCTGCTGAAGTACTCGAGGATGGTGGGGTCACAGCAATAAGTACCCTTGGGGAAACCTCGAGTGAAGGGCCTGGATGGTGGGTGGAGTGGTGCTTCCTCAATGTTTGCTTCCCCACTGGCCCTTTTGATGGCAGCTGGTCCTCACACACTGGGAATAACACCTCTGGAGTGAGCCAGGGCTCATATTCCAGCAAGATGTCAGTTTGTGCAAGGACCGCCTGCCTCCGCTCCTCCTGCTCCAACACGTCCTCCGTTGTGGCTGACAAAACAGAGATGACAGCTGGTGTAGGAGCAACAGTGAAAGTGGGAGGTGACACACTGGAGGTAGAAGTTGGAGCCAACGGCCTGGAGCCAAGTTGGACCAAGTAAAGCAAAGTGCCAGTTTGTATCAACTTGTCGCTCATCTGGGCGACGCGGGAGTGAAGCTCGGTCAACTCTGGACGTTTTAGCAGGGCCGGTGAACAGAGGACCGCTTTTGCTTCCACCAAGTCGGCATTCATCTCCCACCAGTTGGACTGACCTATAGCCCGATCCAAAAGGTGAAGCACCTGGTCAAGATCCTCCTCTCCAGAACTCAGACTCGGCCCCTTCCTCCTGCCGGTCCTGCCCCTTGAGACCTTTCTTGGTGGTGTTATTTTATCAAGGTGGGTAACACAGGCTCAAATGCAGGCAGGAGTTCAGTGCAAAAATTATGATTTATTAAATCAAACTGAGACAAAAGAAATAGCAGCATGAGGGCTGAGAAGTCAAACCAGGCTGACAAACTGACAGGGATACGAAAGAAACAAAATGACGCCACACTTGACACAGACTGAGATGCACATATGCAGACTGAGGAATAATCAAGATAACGCATGACAGGTGGAAAATAATCGAGGGCAACGGAGAAGCACCGGATGGGTGGGGCTGAACAGACAGAGCACACTGGGACCAAAAATAGAAATGATAAACACAGTACAAAGAAACATAAAAACAGCAGGGGAGGACATGGCTGAACTCATGTCCTGAAGATAACAGAAAAACAAATATATACATAAAGTGAGGACATGAGCACAGTCATGCCCAAACCTTTACAATCAGCCCCAAAACACCCTACCAACAGTGAAGATTGGAGGTGGGAGCATCATGTTGTGGGGGTGTTTTTCAGCACATGGTCCAGGCAGACTTCATATAATTGAAGGAAAGATGAATGGAGAAATGTACAGAGACACCCTTCATAAGAACCTGCTGCCATCTGCCACGATGCTGAAGATGAAATGAGGGTGGACATTTCAGCAAGACAATGATCCGAAAAAACACACAACCAAGCAAACTCTCAACTGGCTCCAGAGAAGGAAAATAAAGCTGCTAGAATGACCCAGTCAGTCACCTGACCTGAATCCAATTGAAAATCTATGGAACGAACTGAAGATCAGAGTTCATAGAAGACACCCACAGAACCTTCAAGATTTGAAGACAGTTTGTGTGAGAATGAGCTAAAATCACTCCTGAGCAACCCCTGTGCCTAGTTTCTCCATACAGGAGGTGTCTGGAACCTGTTATTACATACAAAGGCTTTTTTTTTACTAAATATTAAATGAATTTCATTGGTCAATACACGTGGTCAATACTTATTCCCTGTGTCATTCCACTTTATTAAATATAACTTGTTTTGTGAACACAGTTGCCTTGATTACTTTGTATGTATGAAATACTTGGGTTGTTACTGATTGCTGGTGAAAATCTCAGGTTAATGGCGCCATCAAAAATATGGCTAATGAGAAAAATCTTGGCGTGTTCAATACTTATTTTCCCTGCTGTGTATATACAGTGGTGTGAAAAGGTGTTTGTCTCCTTCCTAATTTCTCATTTTTTGTGTGTGTGTTTGTCACACTTAAATGTTTCCCATCCATCCATCCATCCATCTTCTTCCGCTTAATCCTTTTCGGGTTGCGGGGTGGGGGGTGGGGGGTGGGGGGGGGGGCTGGAGCCTATCCCAGCACCTTTGGGCGAGGGGCAGGATACACCCTGGACAGATCGCCAGTCCATCGCAGGGCCAACACAGAGAGACTGTCACGCGGTGGCCCTCGCGAGCCACCATAAGACGCCAACAGTCACCAGTGAAGTTTGCATGATGTTTATTAATGAAGACGAACACAAGATAATACACAAAGTAACAGAAAGTAATGAGCCTCGGTGGGCTAAAACACACAACACAAGATACGGAAACCGCAAGGCTGAACAAGCTCACTTACGATTCAGGATTAGGACGAAGGATGATCATAGACGTGGAATCAATAAGGAATATTGACGTCTGAGACGAGGAACGCTCGCTCGACGTCTGATGAGGGATAATCAACGAGACTGCTGCATTGGGCTGCATTCAGCATCCGCTTAAATGCCGGGCCACTGATGAGCCGCGAATGCAGCACAGCTGTTAGGCTTTGACAGCAGGAAGCTCCTCCGAGCGCTGTCACAATAAGAGCTTGGGGGGCCAGAAGGTAAACACTGCTGTCAAGCCTGAAGGAGATGATGTATGGCCTGAGCGCGGACGAGATCGGCGCTCGGACCATGACAGAGACAGGCAACCATTCACTCTCATAGTCATACCTAAGGACAATTTAGAATCCCCAGTTTGATGTCAATTAACCTAACTTGCATGTTTTTTGGCATGTGGGAGGAAACCGGAGAAATCCCACAGTAAACCCACATAGACACAGGGAGAACATGCAAACTCAACACAGATCACTGTTGGTCGGGGGGTGGGATCAAACCCAGGATCCCCCGGCCAAGGGTGAGTTGCTGTGCTGCCACAGTGCTAACCACTCCGCCACCACGCTGCCCCATGTTTCAGATCATCAAATAAATTTAAATATTAGACAAAGATAACACAAGTAAGCACAAAATGCAGTTTTTAAATGAAGGTGTTTATTATTAAGGGTAAAAAAAAAATTTCAAATCTACATGGCCCTATGTGGAAAAAGTGATTGCCCCCCCCCATTAAAACATAAATTAACTGTGGTTTATCACATCTTTGGAAAGATAAATTCATTTTCTCTAGCCACACCCAGGCCTGATTACTGCCACACCTGTTCTCAATCAAGAACTCACTTAAATAGGATCTGCCTGACAAAGTGAAGTAGCCCAAAAGATCCTCAAAAGCTAGACTTCATGCTGCGATCAAAAGAAATTCAGGAACAGATGAGAAACAAAGTAATTGAGATCTATCAGTCTGGAAAAGGTAATAAAGTCATTTCTAAAGCTTTGGGACTCCAGCAAACCACAGTGACAGCCATTATCTACAAATGGCGAAAACATGGAACAGTGGTGAACATTCCCAGGCGTGGCCGGCCGACCAAAATTACCCCAAGAGCGCAGCGAAGACTCATCCAAGAGGTCACAAAAGACCCCACAACAACATCCAAAGAACTGCAGGTCTTACTTGCCTCAGTTAAGGTCAGTGTTCATGATTCCACCATAAGAAAGAGACTGGGCAAAAATGACCTGCATTGCAGAGTTCCAAGACAAGAACCACTGCTGAGCAAAAAGAATATTAAGGCTTGTCTCAGTTTGGCCAGAAAACATCTTGATGATCCCCAAGACTTTTGGGAAAATACTCTGTGGACTGATGAGACAAAAGTTTAACTTTTTGGAAGGTGTGTGTCCCATTACATCTGGCGGAAAAGTAACACAGCATTTCAGAAAAGGAACATCATACCAACAGTAAAATATGGTGGTAGTGTGAAGGTCCGGGGCTGTTTTGCTGCTTCAGGACCTGGAAGACTTGATCTGGTAAATGGAACCATGAATTCTGCTGTCTACCAAAAAATCCTCAAGGAGACTGTCCGGCCATCTGTTCGTGACCTCAAGCTGAAGCGCACTTGGGTTCTGCAGCAGGCCAATTATCCAAAGCACACCAGCACGCCCACCTCTGAATGGCTTAAGAAAATCAAAATGAAGACTTTGGAGTGGCCTAAAGTCCTGACCTGAATCCAATTAAGATGCTGTGGCATGACCTTAAAAAGGCAGTTCATGCTCAAAAATCTTCCAGTGTGGCTGAATTACAACAATTCTGCAAAGATGAGTGGGCCAAAATTCCTCCACAGCACTGTAAAAGACTCATTGCCAGTTATCACTAACGCTTGATTGCAGTTGTTGCTGCTAAGGGAGGCCCAACCAGTTATTAGGTTTAGGGGCAATCACTTTTTCACACAGGGCTATGTAGGTTTGGATTTTCTTCCCTTAATAATAAACACCTTCATATAAAAACTGCATTTTGTGTTTATCTTTGTCTAATATTTAAATTTGTTTGATGATCTGAAACATTTAAGTGTGACAAACATACAAAAAAATGAGAAATCAGGAAGGGGAAAAACACTTTTTCCCACCACTGTATATAGCACACCCCTCTTCTATACCATTTTGTATAATGGGCATTTGGTGGGTTAAGCTCATTGACATATTGCTTTAGAGTCAAATTGTAGTTTTTGTCAGCACTTGCTAACAGGTGTTAACAGCTGCTCACATCTGCAGACTCAAGCAAATTTCCAAAAAAGAAAAAAATGAACACACCTAGACCCACCTTCAAACACATGCAGCTATCACCGTTGCTGACACATCCTGTTAATAGATCCCAGAGCACTCTTGTTTTTGTGCAGTTGATATTTCCACGCAGCTCATTAGGGCTGAGAGAGGGAGACCGAGTGGTGTAGGGATTGGAGAGAGCGAGCGAGTTATTGATGACACCATGCTGAATGCTCTGAGGACAGCCAGGCAAGCAGAGAAGCTTAATTTTCTGATTAGTTAACACCGTAAGCATGCAAAAAAGCCTATTAACCCTCTCTCTCCAAGTGTCTATGTGGATTTTAGTGCACTCCTGCATGAGTGGAAACAAGACAAAAAACATTCATTATTCAGTCGAGAGACAACAAGACTCAATCCTCTGAAGGTTACCTTGACATCCAAGCTCAGAATGTGTTTTGTTATTTGTAAAGGTAACACAGCATAGCAATTGAGAGGTACAAGTGTGTTGCACCTGTTTTCATGGGCTAAGCTTGGTCAGAATTAGATTTTAAAGGAAATATGGAAACAGTGAGATACTGTGTAATATGGGTGAGGTCATATTTTGGTGTAGCGTGTATTACAAAATCTGTAGAGAGTGTTAAACCATTAGAGGACATTTGCATCAGAGGATGAGACGTTTGAGAGTGAACATAAATCTTTGTGATAAAATCAGAGTAGAGCATAGGCTGTTGCACACGGTAAAACTGAATATGTATGAAGTTCTTTTTATTTCTATGGAGGGAGCTGTGAATTTACCTTTACTTATAGGCCTGGTGCACATGACATTTTCAATTTGAACCAGAGAGAAACATCTGCATGCACACAATATGTCACAGACGCAACCACATGTGCACACAAATCCAACGAAGGTGTGAAAACTGCTGTTGTAACTAACAGATGACAAGTGGAGGTGTTACTTATTATAAAACCACAACTATAAATGCCAGATTCCCCCTGCAAAAATATATATATATTTTTTTTTTTTAAGTTGGAAGAATGAGGGAGTCACAAATAAATAAGTATATAAATAAGTAAACTGTAACTGTGGGCAATTAAAAAATCTGACTTACTGAGAGCTGGTTTGAATATTTGATAGAGAGTCTTCAGTCATAACTTAAACAAAAGTGTTACAAGTAAGAAAAAATAGTGATATGATGTGATGTCAGCTGGCTGAGCAGCTGCACAAAACTGGATTTAAAACATCGGCTGCTCCACAGCAATTTTTTTTTTTTCACCATTCAGCAAAGGTAAGCAACATTTTAGGGATGTATTTCAATCTGTAAATCCTCCTTGGTTATAATTTTGATCATTATTTTTCTCTAAGGCTGCATCTATTATGTAAAAAAAAAAATTACATATACCGTGAAGAGCCCTTTTTTTTTATCTAATCCTAGCTATAAGCACATCATGCTTAAAGTTTAATCATGGAGTTTGTATTTCTGTGAACAATACAAGCTCCTTGGTAGGTGGTGTCAAGAATTGGCCCCTTCGGGGCAGAAAGGAAGGCCCAAGCACTGGACTGCAGTTTGTGGTGTTTAATAAAGAAACACAAATTACAAACAGTGTACAAAAATGAACTTACAAACAATGAGAACATGTAGACAGCGAGGAGAAAAAACAGGAATACACACCAGAACAGGGTGAGGGTTGTGGTGAGGACGAGAAGAATCTTGATGAGGCTCTGACAATGAGTGAATGAGAAAAAAAAAACCAGTCTTAACCTTTTGAGTGTGTCTGTCGCCGAATTGCGACATAACCCCTAGTGGTCAAGAGTGGTAAATATTTTTTGTCAATAAAATAGTTCAGATTTCCAAGTCTATAACTTGAAAGTGGTAAGAGATAATAGCTTACTGTCAATTAGAAAGATGTAAAATATGATCCAAAGTTTCAGATAGGAATAAATTTATGCATCTAATTTGCATAATGTCATGGCACCTCTTTAAATTCCATAACTCGGTCAAAACTGGACTTTGGACGTATTTACACAAAGAGTGGTTCAGTCTTTTGACACTGTTTTTTGTACAGAGGTACCTCATCTTATCTTCAAGGTATATGAACAAGAAATCAGTACATTAAAAAAAAATTCCTCACTTACTTTTGACAAAGGGGGGCTGGCTGGCTGGCGTGGTCGCTGCGTTTTCACCCATTGTGGTCATTATTTTGCATTCTGTCAGTCATTCAAAGTCTCTATCACATCTACAAAGTCTTATGATTATCCCACATAAATTTCGCTTGTATCCCGTGGCTGTTTTCCGCGTACAAAGCCAACAAAGTGACGTGACTATGACCGATCGCGGCCATATTAGCTCTCTGTGCTAAAATGCTAAAAACAGGAAAAGGAAGAGAGGAGTTCTTCTTCTTTGGTGTATTACGTGTCATCCATTGAGTCCTCCAACGGATGTCTGCCACCTTCTGAAACTAGCAAATCAGTACAAATCCCCAATGCAGCCGATCATGTCAGAGTGAGATGACAGATGCAGCGTTGCACTCTGCCACTAGGGGCACACAAATTCACACACTCAGAGGGTTAAATATGGCAAGAAATCAGTAACAATGAATGCAACCGATGTAGATCACAAGAGCAGGAAGGTTGACCTGATTACATGACAGGTGTCAGCTGTGACGACCTGTGAACTGAACCAAAGATAGCAGAGTAGGAGTGTCTGGAGGAGGAGATGGAGAGCTCATGTCAAAGGGAAACAAAATATAAACACCATAATAAAGCTAAGACCTAGATGGGCAAAGGCGCCTAATGAAACTAACAGAATAATACTGAGAACTAAAATTACATAAACAGGCAACTCAAAATGCATCATCCATCCAGAATCAGTACACAGTAAAATAAACACACAAGACTGAGAAAATACAGGAAATACCCAGAAACAAAGTGAGGGCGTGAGCACGGTGGAACACCGCACTCCACCTCATGACAGAGTGCCCTCCTAAAGGGGTGGATTCCAGACACCCCAAGGTACCATCCAAAGAAAAAGAAAGCGCCCCCCCCCCCCAACAGGAGAAAAACAATAAACCAGCCTGGGAGGGCGGTGGGGGAACCAGGCTAGGGGGGAACAAAAGAAAAAAACCACTCAGGACCCACACCAAAGCAAACACCAGGCACCTAGGCCCCCTGAACCAGAGAGCTGGACAGTTCAGGTGGTCAAATAAAGTCCCAGACCTGGCAGATGGCATGATGGAAGGGGTCGGGTGGCCTACCGGAGAACATGAACCACCCAACCAAGTGGCACAGTCTGTCAAGCGGCCTCCCAGAGTCCTTCAGCCACCCAAACAGATGGAGAGGTCCAGGGGGCAGCTGCCCAGCAGGGAAAAATGGTGGAAAAGAAGGCTGAAGAGTTGGGGAACAGAAAGGAGAGGATGGCCGACCAGCGGCGACCCCAAATGAAGGAACAGAACCCACGGTGGCCACAGGAAACAGGGAGCCCACAACGGCATCGGGCAGAGGAGAGGGAACCGTGACAGCCTCGGGCAGAGGAAAGGGGACCCCGACGGCGTCAGGCAGGGGAGGGGGGGCCACGATGGCATCAGGCAGAGGAGAGGGGGCCACGACGACATCAGGTAGAGGAGAGGGGACCACGACAGAGTTGGGTGAGGACTGAGGGACCACGGCAACTCTGGACTGGCCTGTAGCACCCTTGGTGGCCCCTGCTGGGGCATGGCAGCACCCGCGATGACCCCAGCTGGGAGCGTAGCTGCACCCGCAGTGGCCCCGGACTGGGACAAAGTTGCACCCACGGGGGTCGTGGACTGGGACAGAGCTGCACCCACGGTGGACCCCGGGCTGGAGCATGGCACCCACGGTGAACCCAAGCTGGGGCACAGCACTGATTTAGGTCTGAGGCTGGGATGCAGCACTCACGATGGCCCCCGACTGGGACACAACACCCACGGAGACCCAGACTGAGGAGGAGCTGCACCCACGGAGGTCCTGGGCTGGGATGGAGCACCCACGAAGGCATCAGCTGGAGGGGGAGCAGCACCCACGGAGGTCCCGGGCTGGGATGGAGCACCCGCGAAGACCCCGACCAATGGGGGAGCTGCACCCATGGAGATCCCGGGCTGGGATGGAGCACCTGCGATGACTTCAGCTGGTGGGGAAGCAGCACCCTCGGAGGTCCCGGGCTGGAACGGAGCGCCCACTTTGACCTCAGCTGAAGGAGAAGCTGCGCCCACAGTGGTCTTGGGTGGCGAGGCTGGACCCACAGAGACCTCCAGTGAAGTTGGACCATCCTCAGTGACCCTGGGGAAAGACTCCAAGAGGAGAGGCAGAGAAACTGGGTCAGGGTCACCGGCAGCAGTGGAGGGCAGCGAGGTGAGCTCAGGTGCAGCTGATGGCTGCACTTGGCTCCCCCCACCAAGAGCCAAGCAAGATCTCTCCAAAACAGAGACAGTGAAAACAAAGAAGAGCACTTGCCTGAGCTCAAGCTCCACCACTGTCCAGGACTCCGTCAATCCAGGCGGCGACATCTCATGCCCGGTCCTCTGAAGGTCCAGCTTCAGCTCTGCTGTGGTGGCCCCTACAGCAGGCATAGTGGTAGATGCAATCCCGGGACTCCCCAGCGAAGTGGCCCATGCAAGTGGCTCACCCGGCATGGACACAGGATGTTGGCTCCCTGCTGGTGCTGGATCCTGCACTGCTGAAGCCAGGGGACACTCCATCATCTGCACAGGCTTCAGCTTGGTAATAGCACTCTCCCCCCATCCAGGCCATGGCTGCAGGGGCTAGAACCAGGTTCTCCAGGGCCGCAGGCTCCTCCATCATCCGGCGGCTCAATCCTGTGGCTGGCAGACACTCAAGGGGCAAAGGAGGAGACACAGAGAGAGCAAGGGAAAAGGTTATAGCTGCGGCAGGCGGTGAGAGCTCAGAGGACTGCATAAGCTGAGCCTCACCACCAAGAATCGGGCAAGAAGATTCATGTGTTGGTGAATGACAATGGGGGGGGGGGGACACTTGCCTGAGTTCCCGGGGCACGATGGTTTCTGCTGCAGCTGGCCTAGAATCAGCCCTCTCCATGGCTACAGTTGTTGTGGGCCCCTCAGAGGAAGGTGGAGGAGCCGCCCCTGCAGACACGGTGACGGGCGGAGCCTGGGAGGAAATGACCGGACCCTCAGCAGCGGGAGGAAACGTCAAGGAGATGGGAGTCGCAGCAGCAAAGGAGAAAGAGGAGGCTGACGGGACAGCCAATGAAGGAGACCTAGAAGAAGGAACTGCTGTGGGAATTGTCTGGCTCGGCGTGGGAAAGTCTGCTGACTGAGAGGTGGAGGCGTTCTTCCAGCGGGATTTCACTGGACAGCGGCATCCCGGAGCAGGTAGAGTGGGAGCAGGAACTGGTGCCAGAGACTGGTGAGGAGCCAATAATGCAGAGGCTCGGGGACGCCTTTCCTTAGGCGCTGACCCAGGCTTCTTCGGGGAATTCCTCACCTTCCCACTGTTCTCATGTTGTAAAGCCACCACCAGCAAAATCCTCTCCACCTCCTCAGCATGCTCCATGAGCTGAAGGCACTGGCAAACAGCTGCCTTCCAGGTACCAAACTGCGTACCAAAGGCCCAGGTACCAAAGTGCGTCTTTCGGGGTAGGAGCGATGCGAGCTGCGGAGATTAGTCCATCCACCTCCATGAGTGTTCTGCGGCACTCCCACCCCAGGTTCATTGGGTAACTGCGCCCACCTACAGAGTCCATATGCACTGGCGACATGTTGACAGCTCCCCAAAACAGGTGAGTGAAACAAAAAAAGCAAACACAAACTACAGCAGCTGGTCTTAAACTGGCTAGAGCCTACTGTCAAGAATTGGCCCCTTCGGGGCAGAAAGGAAAGCCCAAGTGCTGGACTGCACTTTGTGGTGTCAAATTCCAAACAATGTACAAAAATGAACTTACAAACAATGAGAACATGTAGACAGCGAGGAGAGAAAACAGGAATACACACCAGAACAGGGTGAGGGTTCTGGTGAGGACGAGAAGAATCTTGATGAGGCTCTGACAATGAGTGAATGAAAAAAACAGTCTTAAATAAGGCAGGAAATCAGTAACAATGAATGATAGGTGGTGTGGATCACAAGAGCGGAAAGGTTGACCTGATTTCTTGACGGATTTCAGCTGTGACAACCTGTGAACTGAACCAAAGATAGCAGAGTAGGAGTGTCTGGAGGAGGAGGAGGAGAGCTCATGTCAAAAGGAAACAAAATATAAACACCATAATAAAGCTAGACCTGGATGGGCAAAGGCGCCTAACAAAACTAACAGAATAATACTGAGAACTAAAATTACATAAACAGGCAACTCAAAACCCATCATCCATCCAGAATCAATACACAGTAAAATAAACACACAAGACTGAGAAAATACAGGAAATACCCAGAAACAAAGTGAGGGCGTGAACACGGTGGAACACCGCACTCCGCCTCGTGACAGGTGGACTGGCTGAAATCTATAGTAAATTGGGGCTGCAACATACTGCAGCAAGTCTACCTACGGGTACAAATAAAGTAACCTGAACTGTTAACGTTTATTTTTGTGCACACTGATGTAGAGAAATGGTGTCGATAAAATCCTCTCCACTCTGGAGACTGGTTTCAAATCTCTGCACTTTCACACTTCCAAATACCCGGCACAGACAGCTAAACTGTAGAGGCACTCCCCCAGTTTGTGGTAAAAATGTTATCTCGCCCATAGACAGAGATGGGTAGTGGTAGCCAGAAATTTTACAGATGTAAAAATAGTGTTACCTTGTGATATTTACCCAAGTACATGTGAGAGTACAGTCTAACTGGTACCTCACATTTCACTCTGCTCCTGAAAGTCCTCCTTTGTGCAACGGGATGATTCATGTGTTTAAACGGGTCATCATATATTAAGCTGTGATGTATATAGGTTTTATAGTTGTGTTAGTTTAATTTCCATGGGTAATCCCTTTGTCTGTCATGTGTGTGTTTCTGTGTTTGGTTGTCTACTGTCATGCTGCGGTTACACTGTAATTTCCCAGTTTGGGATCAATAAAGTACATCTATCTATCTTGAGTAGTGTGTAACAAGGTCTTCTCCTGAATTTGTGACTATTTTCTTAAAAATGTGAAACTTTTTTTCATCAAGCAATTGGGATCTTTTTCTCATGAATGTACAACTATTTCCTTGTAAGTTTTTTCCACATAAAATTATGATCTCTGCCACCTACATGTACAACTTTAAAAATTATACAAATTTGAGACCTTCTCATAAATTTGTGTTTTGCATGCATTTCAGGACATTTTCTTTTAAACATAATCTGGTCTCTGACTTCCTCCTATGAGGGCATATATGGATGAATTGACAATGCTGACAACAACCAAACCATGCACCAGAAGACTTCTGAAAAAGCTGCAAGAGAACATTGAGTGGGCCAGATGAAAATGAAACCATCTAAATCCAGAAGCATATCGATTGTCAGGCTGAAGGTGTCAAACCAGCACTTCTACAATGGAGAGGAACCTATACCAACAGTATCAGAGAAGCCAGATAAAAGCATTCGGAGATGGTATGACGCAACCCTTTAGGAAGGTGTTCAGGTAGACCAAGTACAGCAAGAAACCACCAACAGTCTCAAAACAGCTCCATGATGTCTGGTAGGCTAAGGCTCTGATGCCTTCAGTTTGGTTTTCTACCCCAGCTGTTGTGGCTGTTGACCATCTATGAGGCTCAATTGATGAAAGTAGAAAAGCTGGAGTGACTTATCAGTTCAGCGATTAAAATGCCACTTGGACTACCAAAATGCCTTAGTAGCTTTAGTCTTTATGGAAAAAAACATGCTGGAACTTCCTGTGACCAGTCAGAATCAGAATCAGATTTATTGCCAAGCACATTTACAAGTACAAGTAAACATACAAGGAATTTGACTTGACATTGGGCGCGCACGAAAGGCGCATCCCAATGGCGCGGCAGCCATGACGAGGCGCCTGTCATACGGGGGGGGGGGGGGGGGGTAAAGAGGGGGGAGGGGGGAGGGTAGGGAAAGACACAATAGGCAGAGAGAAAAAAGCATTGTTGATCAAAATAAAGCTCATTTTAGGACCAAAATTTTGATTACAAGAAAAAAACTCTCAAATGCACAATTAGCAGACAATAGATCACACAATGACAAAAAGCAGTTGAGAGAGACAGTGTATGTATGAGTCAGTATATGTGTATCAGTCGTGTACTGTTGTATGCATTGTGTAGTGTAGGTGTGACAGTTGCTAGTGAACAGCAGAGGGCGCCTCCTGGCAGTGGATAGATGTTATAATCATGTGACTTATAAACAAGTCCGGAGTCTATCTCTTCGCTTGCAGATGAAGGCACATGGGCTGTCCTTGAGGAGTTCAATCTGCTGAAACAACAGCAATTGTTTGTCGATTGTTTGGGTTAGCAGCCGCCACTTCTACCTTATCTCCATCGAGGAGGAATGTAAACAGGGCATCAAAAACAAGGTCAAATCATACACAGCTCAGAGCCCACGGAGAATAGAATTTTCCTCTCTCATGCGCTTCTGTGCTTCATAATTTCCATATACAGGCTTAAACAGACATTCCATGGAGAGCACAGGGCTCCAGATGTATTCCTCCGCTGAATCACTGTCATTCAGTTCACCATTTGCCGCTAATCGTGCCCTCCCCAACTGGTCGAATTTGATGAAGGAGCTACACCGGGTCCGCTTTGATCAGCTCTCTCACCTTCTTCAATTTCTGATACATCAGGAAACTCCAAAGCCAAAATAGAAGTCCTGTGATCAAACCAATAATGTTTCCTGCCAAATCTCCACAGACGCATGAATTCCAATGTCCATGAGTCTCCTCGTCGTTGGGTTCCCCCCGACCCGATCTTCTCTTAAAGTGGTGACAATCACAGTTAAGCCGCTTTCCAGATCCATAATTTCCATTTAGATTAAGATTCAGCAGAAGAGCGACTAAACACAGACAAAAACGCAACATTGCAAGCCAGTCTTATTGAAGAGTACAAGTGCACCAAAGTAAGGCTGGAAATTACACTCTCAGACTCTAAGGACCCAGTAGTGGCACAGTCTACTCCCAGCCTATGTACTGGAAGGAAGTGGACTCCATCAGCAATTGGCAATTTCAGCTCTTAAACATCAGGACATCATTGGCCAATTACACCAAGGCAGAAGTGGCCTTGGCACAAAGCAGCTCCCTCTCATCACAGAGAGCGTGTGGTACAGGAAGTGCGCCGGCAAGAACAGGCTGAGAGGTGTGCAAGACTGGTCTCTCAATCAAAGGGAAAGGCAGTGAGAGCAGTGGATGAGATAGGATGAAGAAGAGAAGAGAAGAGTCTCCTGTAAAGAGCTGTGTGGGACATTTAAACTATTAGAGCCTGCTCCCTCATACGAGCGACCTACAGTGTCCTTCCATCTCCCACCAACCTAAGTAGTTGGTATTATGAAGACCCCAAGTGTTCTCTTTGACCATCCGTAGAAGACTTCAAGCACATAATTGGCTGCAAAACAAGTTTGGTATAAGGCCATTACACTTGACACCATAACCAGTGCCTAGCAGTAACTCTGGAGACAAGACAGATTTCCATCAATGCTTCCTCCACCATCAACTCACTCTAAGCCTGGCAAAATCTTTGGGCCGTATTGCAATGATGTGGTTAGTTAGTCAGTTGTCACTGATGCAGAATGCATTTAGGGCATTTCCAAGGTCATTTCCTTATCACAACAGCATAGAAACAAGCTTTCCGCTGGCGCATGACGCAAAGAGGCCAGTCTAATTACAGTATTCAGAGGTGTGTTTTGGATAATCTAATCCAAAGCGCCCCTGCCCATCCCCTTAATGCAAAGAGGCACATTATCTAAAGTGAACTGTAACCATGACAGTTTAAGACTGAAACTAAGGTTTTGCACTGACCAAAGCCTGTGCACGTGAGCCAAAATGCACACGATAGTAATGTTGCTTGGTAATAAGGAAGACATCAATCACAGTTGGTGCCTAATTAGTTATGTTACAAAGAACAAACGGGGAAGAATGCTGAGCTGAAAAATCAGATGAATGGTTTAATGTAGTGCAGAATTTCAGGAAAAGAGGACGATGCCTGTACAAACTTTCATAAACTTTCATTAACAATGGCGTGGAAGTTGCTCTCAGCCCGTGGGGAGATGGAGTGCTCTCTCTCCTGTTGCTTTCATTGACCTAGGGTCCCTTCCCCCCCGTCTCATCGGGGTCTGCCGAGGTTTGCGGCTTTCCTGGGCGGGAGAGAAGGAGATCTGGTGTGACTTCCCATCCGCCGCCAACCCCGCCAACCCCACCACGGAGTAAACCCACTCTCAGCAACCTCTGCCCGGGGCTGACAGGTGGCAGAAGGGGAACTTGCTGGAGTGGGCAGCCTCAGCCCAGCTAGAAACCCAGGGCGTGCAGCCGAGGCAGATGTGAACACATTTTCTGTCTCTCTGGGGAGTTACAGTGAAAAGTAAAACACTGCATACTCCCTGTTCATTCATTTTTTTCCCCTAAAAATAAGCACATTAATGCCTAATAAGTCCGTGATTAAAACAAAAATGTGAATGGAATAAAAATCTTCAGACTGACACCCCACCACCACCACCATCCCTGTGCACCACACATTACACTGTAACAACTCTCTCCATTAAAATAAAAGAAGATCCCAGCACATGCCATTTCCTCATGAACTCCGGAGCTGCGGGATTTCAAAACACGCCACTGAAATAGCATTAAACAATGTGCTTCTGATGATAGATCTCCTTTTTCTTGATCAAAGCGGGCTGTCATGACATACACTGTAATAGTAATGCGCATTAGATTGTGTGCCGCCACATCTCTTTGAAATGAACCTTGTAACCCAGTGTTAAAAACACGAATAAAATTGTAAATATCGATAAAGTTTAAAAAAAAAACATACAAACACTCATTTCACAATGGAAGTGGATATTTTGAAGATGAGTATATGAATACAATATAAGTTCATAAAATATGTTTATAAATAGTTAGGAACATTCTTTGGAAAGTTTTGATAACGTTCCAGACATTTTTATTTGGCACTTTAAGCGACCAATGGCTGCGTTGTTAGCTTGGCAGCAACAGCCAATGGGGTCCCGCCAGCCAACGGGGTCACGCACTCTCTCCCTCGGTCTGTGCGTAATCCACAGAACGCTCTCAGACACAGTGGAAGGCACCGACCGAGAGAGACGATCACTCACAGAGACGGTGAGCTAGCGCTGATAACAGTCTTTGCCTTGAAGAAAATTCGAGATTGATTGGAATACAAAGGCTGTCGACACCGTTGAGTGCAGGAATCCCATTGACGCACGTGTCACCAAGCGTGACACATGCGTGGTCAGGGCTTTTTTTGTTTGGATTGGTTGGACCAGAAACCCGGGATTCTCCAGATCTGGATGTCGAGCCGAAGCCCGAATCAGCTTGACCACTAGAAGTGATCTAATTGATCATCTGGAAAGGACTCTAGAAGACTGTAAATATTGTAAATACGATTTGGGTATTTTATTTTTAATTAATTTTTCTTTGTGACAAGCGCTGTGTTTTTGTTCATATGTACATATCTGTGAAATAATATATATAGTTTAAAGTTCTATACACCATGTGTTGTGTCATTTGTTGTTGCACCTCCCAGGCTCCTACAAACCTGTAATCTTCTGATCTGGCCCAATTATTTTTTTTTTGGTACTACACCTAAAGTGAGTAGGTGTTAGTGAGAGAGGGTTACAAATAAAAATTTGGCGAGCGCAGCCAGGAGCCCGGAGTGTGGCACAACAGATGAGGATTCTGTTTTGACCCCTGATTAAACAGTTGATATATGGCCAAAATGGATTTTGTGGAAAAGTATGGTGTCAAAATACCTAATGCAGTCATTGTCAGTGGTGTTGTTGACAAAGAGAAAGACTCAGACATTTGTAAATTTCTAGAGCAACATGGCACTATTCGTAGGGTGCTTACCATTAATGATAACTCATCTGACTTTGACAAAAGTCATATTGTAGAGTTCGAATCTGGATTAAGCATTGAAGCATTAGCACCTACGTTGCCGTGCTCCTTTCCATCCACTGACAATCCTGAGATTAAATACTGCATTCAAACTCTAACTGATGTCTACATTAAAACTGTAGGGGCCAGTGTTACTGAGGCTTATCTTAGCAACCTGAGGGGTTTAGCTAAGCTAAGTGGAAAAGGTTTTGAAGAGGTGTTGCAGGAGGTTATGTCCAAAATAGGGAAGTCTATTGAAGCTGCTGAGACAGCTGAAACGGTCTCTGCTGACATTGATCCTGCTTCCCTTACTGTAGAACCCACACAAAGTGGAGTCTTTCCTCCACTCCAAGCTGAAGTGCCTCGCACCCCTAAAACCACTCAGGCACTCTTTCAAAGCCCTCTTAGACCAAACTTAACACCTCAAAGGTTGAGCCCAGCTGATTTTAACCCACCCGAGGTTCAGAAAATCATAGTCGAGCATGTCATTAAAAATGCAGAGAAGCCGTCAAACGCCCATTCCTCCTTGAGAATCGGAGCTTTCTCTGGCAAAACGCCAAGACCATATACTGAAGCTGATAATGTGGCGTTCACATTATCAGCTGAAATGTGGCGTTCGCATGTTGACTTGATGATGGAAGATGCTTCTTTGTCTGACTTGGAAAAACCTTGCAGGATCCTGGAAAGTCTTCTTGCTCCTGCGTCTGATGTTATTCGCTCTCTTGGGCCTGAAGCCACCTCTGCCGACTATCTCAAGCTTTTGGACTCAGCTTTTGGGACTGTTGAAGACGGTGAGAAACTGCTTGTGCGATTCATGAACACTTTCCAAAATTTTGGAGAAAAACCCTCTGCATATCTGCATCGTTTGCAGGTGGCGCTCAATCTCACAGTGCGTAGAGGCGGTCTAGAGCCCCAGGAAGTGGACAAACAGCTTCTCAAGCAGTTTAACAGAGGCTATTGGGATGACAATCTGCTAAAGGAGCTACAGCTGGAACTAAAAGATAAACACCCACCTGTGCATGCAGAATTATTGCTTCACCTTCGCACTGTTGAAAACAGACAAGAAGTTAAAAACACACGCATGAAAAAACACTTGGGCGCCACAAAACCAAAAGCAGCCTCCTACGAACAAACAGTCACTGAAACAAGTACAAATAGAGAAATGGAGTCGGAAAGTCGGAAAGAACTGAAAAAGCAAGTCGCTGATCTAAAAAGCCAATTAGCTGCTGTCGTGAAACAAAAGAAACAAGCACCACCGAAGAAAGACCCAACTAAGAAATCTGGAAATAAAAAACCTGACCATGCCAAACCTGAAAACTTACCTTCATCCAGCCGTCCCAGTACTAGGCCCAGACCATGGTATTGCTTCCGCTGTGGCGAAGATGGGCATATTGTAGCCACTTGTGAGTCAGAGCCAAACCTTGCGCTTGTTGCTGCAAAACGCAAAGAACTAAGAGTAAAAAGACAGATTTGGGACAGTCGGAACCCCCAATCTTCTTTAAAACTGAAGTCTGCCCCTGTTGCAGAACAAACAGAGGCTAGTTCAGAGATGACCCGTCCCAAACCGAAAGCTCCATTCAAGACACGTGCTAAACTGAAGTCACATTACAAAACAGACCCCTTTAACTTTCTAATGGTCTAATTGGTACAAAAAGTACAGCACAAATGAAAGTGAATGGCTGTACTGTGAGCTGTTTGTTAGATACAGGCTACCAGGTGACTACTGTGCCTTAGTCCTATTACAGACAGTACTTATCCAACCATGAGATTAAGCCACTTTTTGAGCTGTTAGAAGTGGAGGGAGCTAACGGTCAGAGTGTACCTTATTTAGGCTACATTGAAATGCACGTCACTTTCCCAAAAGACTTTCTCGGTATTGAAGCTGAAGTGCCAACACTTGCCTTAGTGGTTCCTGATGTACGTGCAGCTGATCAGTCCTTAGTGTTAATAGGAACAAATACATTAGATGTACTTTACGAGCTGTACTCTGATGCATGTTCTGAACTGCAGCCAACCATGTCACTTGGTTATAAGGCAGTGTTAAAAGTCCTTGAGCTACGGCACAGACAGTCCAAAGACACTAGCCTTGGTTTAGTGACCATGCGCAACAAAGAGCCACAGTTAGTTCCAGCAGGCCAAACAGTTGTTCTAGATGGCGCTGTAGCTGTGTCAGCCGGCAACAGTGAAAAATCTGTCTTGTTAGAACACCCGTTAATGTCAGCCTTACCTGGTGGTATCCTGGTAAAACCATGTCTCATAGACTTACCTGAAAGAGCACCTTACCTTGTTCCAGTTATACTCATCAATGAATCAGAACATGACGTGGCAATCCCTCAGAAGTGTGTCATTGGAGAAATTTGTGCTTATCAACGAGTCCTATCACAAGAACACTCCGTGAAAGTTGCAAAGTCCAAAACTGAACCAAAGTCCACTCTGAAGTTCAACTTTGACTCTTCCCCCATTAGCGCTGAATGGAAAGAGCGCCTATCAGAAAGACTTAGTCAAATGCCAGAAGTATTTGCACAAAACAATCTTGACTTTGGCAAAACGGATCAAGTGAAACACACAATCAAATTATCAGATGAAACACCGTTCAAACACAGAGCACATCCCATACATCCAAATGACCTGGAAGCGGTCCGTAAGCATCTCAAAGAACTCCAGCAAGCAGGCGTGATAAGAGAGTCTACTTCCCCATTTTCTTCGCCCATTGTAGTGGTGCGAAAGAAAAATGGCAATGTCCGCCTTTGTATTGATTACAGGAAGCTTAACATGCAGACTGTAAAAGATGCTTACGCCCTCCCCAACTTGGAGGAAACGTTTTCCACCTTGACCAGTTCGCAGTGGTTCTCCGTCCTCGATTTAAAGTCGGGGTACTACCAAATTGAGGTAGAGGAGCTGGACAAACCAAAGACAGCGTTCGTATGTCCCATGGGCGTTTGGGAATTCAATAGAATGCCCCAAGGCATTAAAACGCCCCCAGCACGTTCCAGCACCTCATGGAGAAATGCATGGGCGCCATGAATCTGCATGAGGTGATTGTGTTCCTCGATGACATCATTGTATTCTCCAAGACACCCGAAGAACATGAGGCTCGCTTAATGAAAGTTCTTAATCGCCTAAAACAGTACGGGCTTAAACTCTCCCCTGAGAAATGCAGATTTTTTCAAACTTCTGTCAGATACCTCGGTCACATTGTGTCCAGTAAAGGAGTTGAGACCGACCCCGAAAAAGTGAAAGCCCTAAGTACCTGGCCTGTGCCCCGTGATCTCAAACAGTTCCGCTCGTTCTTAGGCTTTTCAGGGTACTATAGACGGTTCATTAAGAACTATTCCAGCATCGTTAAGCCCCTCACTGACTTGACAGCAGGCTACCCTCCTTTGCGAAAAAGCCCAAAGCCCAAAGCTAAGCCTGCCCAGTACCACGACCCAAAGACACCGTTTGGCGAGCGATGGTCTTCTTCCTGTGATCTTGCATTCAAAACCATCATTGAAAAGCTCAGTACTGCACCTGTCCTGGGTTTTGCTGACCCTCAGTTGCCATATACACTCCATACTGATGCCAGCACTACAGGGCTTGGCGCCGCCCCCCATCAAGAGCAGGAGGGCCAGACTAGGGTCATAGCTTATGCAAGCCGGGGGTTGTCTAGAAGTGAGTCCCGTTACCCCGCCCATAAATTGGAATTTTTGGCTCTAAAGTGGGCAGTAATGGAGAAGTTTGCAAACTATCTATATGGCGATCATTTTACTGTCGTGACAGACAGTAACCCCCTGACGTACATCTTAACTACTTCTAAGATGGATGCCATGAGTTATAGGTGGCTAGCTGCTCTGTCGACGTTTAACTTTAAGCTCCAATACAGAGCAGGCAAGCTTAACTCAGATGCAGATGGCCTCTCTAGACGGCCACATGGCGAGTTACTTGATGACGCAGTGTCCCAAAAGGAGCTTGACCGCATACAGCAGTTCACTCAAACTCACTTGTCTCTTCCTGAGAACAGTTTAAGTTCCGAGCTAGTGTCTGCTATATGTGAAAAACACCTTGTCTGTAGCTCTCCAGACAACACCTTCCCTTTGGTTCACTCATTAGCCCACTCTGTAGCCACCATTCCAGATGACTACGCTGACGAAGATGGCTGTGGTGGTCTTCCAGTTGTACCCCACATGACTCCTGAACAGATCAAAAACAAACAAAGAACTGATCCCTGTATAAGAGAAGTGATTGCACAAATTGAAACTGGGCTAAAAGTTCCACCAACGGTAGGAACTAAACTTCCTGACATCAACTTGTTACTCCGAGAGCTCGGTCGACTTGAAATGTGCAATAACATCCTCTACCGCACTCGCCAAGACGGAGGAAATGTTACTTACCAGCTCGTCTTACCTAAACAGCTCCATGATTTAGTCTTTCAAAGCCTCCACTGTGACGTGGGCCATTTAGGCACAGAGCATACTTTGGATCTCGCCAGAACAAGGTTCTATTGGCCTCACATGGCGGCAGATATTGAAAAGAAGATCAAGACATGTAATCGCTGCGTAAGACGTAAAACTGCTCCAGAGCGAGCTGCTCCGCTTGTCAACATCAAGTCCACCCAACCGCTTTGACTCGTCTGTATGGATTTCCTGTCCATTGAGCCCGATCAAAGTAACATGAAGGATGTGCTCGTGTTAACTGATCATTTCACAAAATACGCTATAGCCATCCCTACCAGCAATCAGAAAGCTCAGACCGTTGCAAAGGCACTTTGGGACAACTACGGGATACCCGAACAGTTACATAGTGATCAGGATCCTGATTTTGAGTCCCATATTATAAAAGAACTTTACAAAATCATGGGCATTCGCAAAATCTGGACAACACCCTATCATCCCAGAGGTAACCCAGTAGAACGTTTCAATAGAACGTTATTGAGCATGCTGGGTACTCTGGAGGAAAAGAACAAAACTCATTGGCACAACTATGTAAAACCACTTGTACATGCGTACAATTGTACGAAGAATGACACTACTGGTTTTGCCCCGTATGAGTTATTGTTCGGTCATCAGCCGAGATTGCCCATCGACCTTGCATTTGGGCTCCCGTTTCACAACAAAAGTTTCAAGTTATATTCCCAGTACATTGAAAAACTGAAGACAACTCTACAAGAAAGCTACAAACTAGCAACAGAAAATGCTAACAAGATGGCTGAAAGAAACAAAACAAGATTTGATATGCGAGTGAAACCCTCAAAACTAGAACCAGGCGACAGAGTTTTGGTACGTGCAGTCCGCCTCGGAGGCAAGCACAAACTAGCGGACAGGTGGGAAGCTGAAATTCACATTGTGGTGAGCCAAGCAGGTGACTTTCCTGTTTACACTATAAGACCTGAGACAAAAGATGGTCCTGTTCGCACCGTTCACCATGACCTCTTGCTTCCCTGTGGTTTTCTTGCCCCTGTTGAAGAAGAACGTGTCCAACCAATACGTGTCCGAAAACCTAAGACAAGACAATCACTTGAACAAAGTGATGAATGTGAGAATTCAGAACCGGAAAATGAAGAGGTCTATTGGTACAGAGAAGAACCAATCCAAACGCCCATAAAGCTCACTCGAGTTTATGAAATTCCCCCTCCAAAGACATCCTTTAAAGGAGACATTCCTGCTGAAACTCACTCACCTGAGAATGACAACCAAATAGAAAATGTCACCTCACCTAGATGCGACAACTTACCGAATGATCGAAACCTGGAGGAAACTGAAACAAATGTGGAACCATCAAACAATGAGAATGGAACTGAAAGTGAAACCAACTCACCTGATAAAAGTACCTGGGATGAACCTGTGGGAGAAAAAGAACCTGAAAAAGAAATCCCAAAGACTGTGAGACGCTCCGAGAGGACAACTTCCCAGCCAGAAAGACTACAGTGTAGTCGGTTGGGAAATTCTCTCATAACTGTTGCCCAGTCCCTGTTTCAAGGACTAGACCTGGCTTTTACCAGAGCCTTAACAGAGACAGATCCTAAGATTACTCAAACCTGGCTTTTACCAGAGCCTTAACAGAGTCAGATCTTAGGAATATTCCCATGAACACTAGTTCTCCCGTCAGTACCATTTAGCTAATCCCATGCAAAGGGACTTGCATGATTCTAAGGGGGGATTGTGTAACCCAGTGTTAAAAACACAAATAAAATTGTAAATATGGATAAAGTTTTAAAAAAACAACAACATACAAACACTCATTTCACAATGGAAGTGGATATTTTGAAGATGAGTATATGAATACAATATAAGTTCATAAAATATGTTTATAAATAGTTAGGAACATTCTTTGGAAAGTTTTGATAGTGTTCCAGACGTTTTTATTTGGCACTTTAAGCGACCAATGGCTGTGTTGTTAGCTTGGCAGCAACAGCCAATGGGGTCCCGCCAGCCAATGGGGTCACGCACTCTCTCCCTCGGTCTGTGCATAATCCACAGAACGCTCTCAGACACAGCGGAAGGCACCGACCGAGAGAGACGATCACTCACAGAGACGGTGAGCTAGCACTGATAACAGTCTTTGCCTTGAAGAAAATTCGAGATTGATTGGAATACAAAGGCTGTCGACACCGTTGAGCGTGGGAATCCCATTGACGCACGTGTCACCTAGCGTGGTCAGGTTTTTTTTTGTTTGGACTGGTTGGACCAGAAACCCGGGATTCTTCAGATCTGGATGTCGAGCCGAAGCCCGAATCAGCTTGACCACTAGAAGTGATCTAATTGATCATCTGGAAAGGACTCTAGAAGACTGTAAATATTGTAAATACGATTTGGGTATTTTATTTTTAATTAATTTTTCTTTGTGGCAAGCGCTGTGTTTTTGTTCATATGTACATATCTGCGAAATAATATATATAGTTTAAAGTTCTATACACCGAGTGTTGTGTCATCTGTTGTTGCACCTCCCAGGCTCTTACAAACCTGTAATCTTCTGATCTGGCCCAATTATTTTTTTTTTGGTACTACACCTAAAGTGAGTAGGTGTTAGTGAGAGAGGGTTACAACCTCCACCTGCCAGCGCATAGCGGGCGCACTGTCTACTGGTATTTAGATGTTTGACCCAAAGTGTAATGCGCTGACAGAAACTAACAAAAACATGGGCGTATGCTGGAAAGTCTGGTGGGAAAGTCCGCAGATGATCGTCCTAATAGGGCCCTTTACCCATGAAGGGGCAAACATCTTGCCATCCTTAACCCAGAAGTTAGAGACCAGGGGCCTCATGTACAAAGACTTGCATGAATTTCCTACTGAAAGATGAAGTACATTTAAATCAAGAAAATGTCGTAAGCAAAAAAAAAAAAATCCAGATGTTTGAAACCGTCCGTAAGCAGGAATCCAAGCACATTTCCTTTGTACATACTGATCTACTTGAAATTGAACGCACGTGAGGAAATACCGGACTCCTCCCTTGACACACCCTCCTTTGAATATGCAATTAGCTGCAAATAGGTATGCAAATAGATCTATACAAGCGCTGCACGTTTCATTCTCCTGTATACACGATCAAAAATAATGGATTTAATGGAATTTCATGGACTATGACTTAGAAGTGCTGCTGAATGAGGTAGAGGCATGTAAAAACATTTTGTTTGGCACATTGTCCAAACAAAATGCATTTTTAACAAAAGCATTTTTGTTTATTCGTGAGCTCCGAAAGCTCTTGCTCCTGCTCATCATGTAATTCCAGAAGACATGTAAAAATACAACCATACAATACATTAGAGTCAAAAAAGGTACCAAAAAGTACAGTATAATAACACTTCCATCAATGGAAATGTAAATGGACACAATAATATAAAATAAAATAGAAAGTGGAAAAGTGACATTTGCTTCCCCAGTTCCTCACTTGATCTCTTTATATGGGCGGATGATTTTATTTTAGCTTTTATTGTAAAGAAATGTCATGTTATGTTTGATTCTTGTCATGTTATGTTTGATGTTTGATTCAGCTGTTACCGGCTGTCTGTGGCAACAGCAGGGGTATTTCGCTCCTTGCTGTTGCTGGTAAGGTCCTGGCGAAGGTGATGCTTCACAGGCTGATCAACAACATCACAGAATCAGTGCTGCCTGAATCGCAGTGCGGTTTCAGGAAGGGCAGGAGCTCGGTGGACATGATTTTCACAGCTCGGCAGCTGCAGGAGAAATGTCGGGAGCAACACCAGGACCTGTTCATGGCCTTTGTCGATCTCTCCAAAGCTTTCGACACTGTCCATAGAGAACTCCTATGGGAAGTTCTTCTTAAGTTTGGCTGCCCCAGCAAGTTTGTCAATATCCTCCGCCAATTTCATGATGATTATGACTGCTCGGGTGACTATAGGAGGACAGGAATCTCCTTCCTTCCCCGTTTGTACAGGGGTTAGGCAGGGGTGTGTATTAGCACCAGTACTTTTTAACCCCTTAATGCCTGAATTTATTTCCAATTATGAAAAAAAAAAATTCACTTCTGTTTTTGCTTTCAAGTGGATGCTAAATTAAGTTGAGAAAGTTAATTTGACTATAGCACATAAAATAGATATAATTTTAGGTATGATGCAAATTAGCGACAACAGGCATCTATGATAAAAAAATGGTAAAAAAGCACCTGTTCCCATCTCAAGTATGAAGAGTCTTTTATTTATGCAACAAGGTTATTTTCAGTATTTTCAACTCTCATGACTGCCAAACTATAACCCTAACCCTGACCCTAACCCTAACCCTAGCAATCAGGTAATGGATGGTGCTCCGTCTCTGACCGTTCCTACGAGAAACTAATGCTTGCAAAAGGTTCCTAGGTATGTGTTGGAAGTGCTCCAACCGGAAGTGGAGGAATACAGACGGTATTTTGGTTGCATTTGGAGCGGAAGCGGTTTGATGCGAATTCGCGACAACAGGCATCAAGGGGTTAACATCTTCCTGCTCTGTGTCACCCAGCTTCTCCACAAGGAGACTGAGGACAGCAGCGGTGTAACAGTGGACTTCCGTCTAGATGGCAACCTTTTTAATATAAGGAGGCTCCAGGCAACCACCAAACTGCAAAGGGTGAGAGTCATTGAGCTACAGTATGCAGATGACTGTGCTCTGATATCTCATAGCCCACAAGATCTCCAGTCTGTTCTTACTGCTGCGGTGAGAGCATACAGCAGGATGGGACTGACGGTGAACACCATCAAAACAGAGGTCGTCTGCCAATGGCGCACCAATATCCCATCTACTCCACCTACCTTCACTGTTGCTGGTGAACAGCTGTCTGTTGTTCCATCTTTCAAGTACCTGGGGAGCATCCTCTCTGTAGACAACACCATTGACAGTGAGGTCCAGAACAGGATCAGGCAGGCATCAGCTTCTTTTGGGAGACTCCGGCATCGGGTCTTCCAGAACAAGAACCTCCATCTCCAAACGAAGATCTCTGTTTACCAGGCAGTCTGTGTCACTACTCTCCTCTACAGCTGTGAATCCTGGGTGACTTACAGCCGCCACATTAGGGATCTAGAACGGTTCCATATACGCTGCCTTCAGCGCATCCTGGGAATCACCTGGCGTGACCATGTGCCTCATTCTGAGATACTGACCAGCTGTAGGAGTATTGAGGCAATGATCACCCAGCACCAGCTACACTGGCTGGGACATGTGGTGAGGATGCCCCCAAACCGGCTGCCTCGCAGGGTGTTATATGGCCAGCTACACCATGGTCGACGCTCTGCTGGAGGGCAGAAGAAGCAATACAAGGACCAGCTAAAGATGGCCTTAAAGAAGTGCAGGATCAGACCTGAGGCTCTGGAGGAGGCTGCTGCTGACCGGAACACCTGGCAACAGCAGTGCCTTGTGGGGACCCGTATGATGGAGGAGGACAGGACAGCCAGGAGACAAGAGAGAAGACTGAGGAGGAATGCACCTGCAGCCCCTGCTGCCATTACCAGAACTTTTACATGCCCTACCTGCAACAGGGCATGTGGGTCCAGGATAGGACTACACAGCCATCAAAGGACTCATCGATAGAAGTGGACGTCATCATCGGACTCAATGGACAACCGCAAGCAAGCACAAGCGCTGCACGTTTGATTCTCCTGTATCCACGATCAAAAATAATGGATTTAATGGAATTTCATGGACTATGACTTAGAAGTGCTGCTGAATGAGGTAGAGGCATGTAAAAACATTTTGTTTGGCACATTGTCCTCCAGCATTAGCACCGGATACAGGGAATTTAATAGCCTGATCACAGCCGTAGAAATTAGTTTGTTTCCTTTATTCAGAGAGGGATATGATGATGTTTTTAAGTTTGACATGTTTAGACTGACGTCTGCAGTCGTCCTCAGAAGCATCTGCTGATCGATGTGATTTATGTAGTATATAGCTCAGTGGTTAAACTGCCAGCTTTCAAAGCAAAAGGTTGCAGGTATGAGACCAGCTGCGACCTCTTTTAGGGACCCCAGTGGAAAGAAGTGTGCACACTTTCTTGTGTCATCGCATTGTTTTTAAATGGATGTTGTATCTTTTATACAATGTTATTTTGAAATGATGAATAAATCAATCAATCAGTTTGTGATCAGCTGGGAGGATCAGCTGGTTGAATAAAGGAAAACAGTCACGAAAACGAAGACAATATGAACCTATTTAGTGGGTAGCCATGGTCACCTGTCAGTTGAAAGCAGATCATATTTGACTCGGCAAGTGCATATTTTATATCCAAAATGCAAATCTCATCCTTTATAGTTATATACAACTTACATGGATTACACACACTATTAAATGAATGAAGTGCACTGGGGAACAGGTGGCACTGTTGCATTTCAAACTTTACGCATGTGTTTACTGACATAACTGCAATACACACAGAGTCAATCGGGGGCTTGGTAGAATGCTGTGAAACTGTAGTTTAATCAGCAAAAAAACAGTTACTTACTCAAACCGTTGTTGTAATGAGTTGTTGTAATGAGTTGTAATGAAGCCTTGAAGACAGGGTGATATTTGTGGGGCGCACAGGTGCGTTGCGCATGAGGTAGGTTTTTATCAGGACAAATACATGAATTTACTCACCAAGACGCCAACCATCCGCACAATGCCAGCTTGTACTTTGTTCCCAACAATGCTGTTAATTAGAATCATTAGGAAAACCGGCTCTCGCTGCAAATTGCGCTTTGATGTTGGCCTGTATTGTATGGGAATATGATGTACCTGCGTGACAGCCGGATAATGCCATCCCACACACCTGGCATAGCTCGGCTCAGGGTTGACTGGGAAATTCCTGATGGGTCTGCCAACTTCCTCTGGAATGCCCGTTTCCAGAAACCCCAGAGTTGTCAGCACCTGCACTGGGACGGGCAGCGCACGGCTTCTTGCCGTGTTGCGCTCCAAGAGCAGCCGTAGCTCTGAGCACAGTTTCACAGGGACTACCTGTGGAAACCTAAACCGGCTGACAAGCCAGTCATCATCCTGAGCCAGAAAATCTTCTGTCTCTAAAATACCCTTTCGCTTCTCACTGCGCGATTTGCACTATCCTCTAATCCTCTATTGTTAGAGGCATTTCTGCACTTCTTTGTGCTTGCTTTTATATCCACTCATCTAATTGTGCATACTTGGATGTTTGTTCATCATGTGTCTCTGGTGTGCACATTAATTTTCACATCATTATCAGTCTCCCAATATCACCTCTACGTGTCGCCAAAGGACCAATATCAGTAGAAAAGTACGTTTGCCAGCCATGAAGTTGGCATGAGGCTGCGCATATTTCCACGGTCATTTCATTCTTGATACATCTGAAAGTTTCCGTGGAAAAGGACGTAGGCCTTGTTTTTGTGTGTAAGTACTCT
The DNA here is from genome assembly GCA_020510985.1 of Pholidichthys leucotaenia. Taxonomy (NCBI): domain Eukaryota; kingdom Metazoa; phylum Chordata; class Actinopteri; order Cichliformes; family Pholidichthyidae; genus Pholidichthys; species Pholidichthys leucotaenia. The sequence continues at coordinate 176,787,580 of CM035839.1, read as the reverse complement.
TTGTACATGAGGGCCCAGGAACTTGGAAGGAGCCAGAGATTGGTGGCTATTAGCAAATCTTCGACAAAGACTGTCTTTCTCTACTGAAATTCTTGCAGCTAACCTAAGACCAGACCTTGTACTTTAGTCCTGCTCAGAATCAGAATCAGAATGAGATTTATTGCCATTGTTCATGTAGTACACAAACTAGGAATTTGCTCTCTGCAAACAGTTTACATCATAGACCTCATTGGTCTATGATTCTCCCCAGGGTACAGGGGAGAATGCACTAGAGGAAGCCTATGAGTGTAAGAGTCTGAAATGTGCTGAGCTGGCATTCAGTGCTAAACAACATGGCTTGAAAGCCATGATCCATCCAGTGGAACCAGGGTGTAGTGGCTTCCTACACAAATCAGCCACTAGGTTGCTTAAGGAGTTGGGAATCCAAGACCAGGCCTTCCAGCAACTATTAAAAGCATCTTGAATACTGCTGAGCAGGCAAGCTAGTGGGTTTGGATAAAGGGTAAAATGAACTCCTGGACCCCAAAGTAATAGAACAGCACCACAGTCTATGGGGTAAAAACAGAGGGGGGTGCATCTGGGACACCAGATGTCACTGCTGAGCAATCTGGAGGTGTCGTGGGCCTATCATTGAAACACTGAGGAAGGAGGGTGACCACCTAAAGACCCCACTGAAGTTTGCACCCCAGTACCATTTCCCACAGCATCTTGTTTTCCTTGAAATACTGTCTACTCAGACTTTACATCCTCTAAGTTTGCATGGCCATAAAGGTCTTGTACCATCTAGTCCTGTTTGCAACCAACTTTTTCTCATATATTTGTATATTTCTAATATATTTGTATATATTTTTTCCATGGTGGGTTTCTGTTGTCAAAATCAGGAGGGAAGATTCTTCCACCGGTCTCTGCATCTGCAGCTTCCCGTTGGTACCTGGGATCCCCGCTATGGTTATACGGGCAGAAAGCGATCCAAACCTCGGGGAAGATGTGCAGGTGCCGCGATGAAATGCAGAAGGCTTGCTCAGCTCCGCCATCTTGCTCACTCCACCTCATCTCCTCCTAATTCTGCAGCTGGCCTCTTTCCTGGATCCTGGCCCTCAGGTGTGCTCGGAGTGAGGCCGTCATTTCTCCGGCCTGTTTTTCCTGTTTCAACCGTGCCAACCGGCCTTCTCCATGCTTCGAGCAAGGAAATCCCCTGCAGGTAGCAGGTGCCTATGCCGACTTTCACAGGCCCCCATTCCTGGCGGGACTGCTAGTGTTACAGAGCCCATCCAGCTGGCGTTGCTAAACACATGTTCCATCTCAAATAAATAATTCTTTTTGAATGATTTTTTTCATTACTGCAGGGCTAAACTTTTTACTTTTTGTTGAGACTTGGCAGGGAAGTGAGGAATTTACCTCCTTAATTGAACTTTGTCCACTGGATTGTACTTTCTCCTGTGCCCTGAGATTGTCAGGCCACGGTGGTAGTCACGCCATCATAAATCGGAGCCACTTTGTTACATGGACGGTGAGCCGTGGAACTTTTTCGTCATTTGAACTGATGATTTTAAAAATTGGCTCCTCAGACCCATTTTATTGTGTTTTAATCTACCGCCCTCCAGGAGTTAATGCCTCTTTTTTTTTAATCTGAGTTTAGTGATTTTTTTTAACTTCCATTATGATAAAAAAAATCCATATTATCTACATTATTAGCTGTTGAACGTGTCCCCAGCTTCAAATTCCTGGGGACCCACATCTCGGAGGACCTGTCCTGGTCAGTTAACACCACCAGCCTGATCAAGAAGGCCCATCAGCGCCTCTTCTTCTTGAGGACATTGAAGAAGAACCATCTGTCAACTGACATCCTGGGCAACTTCTACCGCTGCGTGATAGAGAGCACCCTGACCAACTGTATCACACTCTGGTATGGGAGCTGCTCTGTAGCTGACCGCAAGGCGCTGCAGCGGGTGGTGAAAACCGCCCAACGCATCACAGGGACTCCACTTCCAGTTATTGAGGACGTCTACAGGAAAAGATGTCTGCGCCGGGCACGCAGCATTCTTAGGGACTCCAACCATCCTGCTCATGGACTGTTCCAGCTTCTCCCCTCCAGAAGACGTTTCAGAAGCCTTCGGACTAGAACCAGCAGGTTTAGGAACAGTTTCTTTCCAACAGCTGTCACGTTATTGAACTTAGTTCCCCGCTGACTCTCTTACAATCATCTTTTGCCATCCTCACCTGTACATAACTGCATAACTACATAACTACATCTAACTTATTGCACATTATTTGCACATAACAGTACTTTTAACTTTCTGCACTGCTGCATATATTTGCATATATTTGCTTAAATTGCACATACTGTTAATTACCCTATATACTGCACTGCTGTCCTTTGCACTTCTGATTGGATGCTAAACTGTGTTTCGTTACCTTGTATTCATACATGTGTAATGACAATAAAGTTGAATCTAATCTAATCTAATTATTATTGATATTAATAATGTACAGTTGGGCCCAGAAATATTTGGACAGTGACACAATCTTCATGATTTGGGCTCTGCATGCCACCACATTGGATTTGAAATGAAACAACTACAACGGAATTGAAGTGCAGACTTTAAGGTTTAATTCAAGGGGTTGAACAAAAATATATGATTAAACATGTCGGAATTGTAGCTATTTTTATACAAATGCTCCTCATTTCAGGGGCTCAAAAGTAATTGGACAAATAAACATAACCCTAAGTAAAATGTTACTTTTCAATATTTTGTCGAGAATCCTTTGCAGGCAATGACTGCCTGAAGTCTGGAACCCATGGATATCACCAAACGCTGGGTTTCCTCCTTTGTGATGCTTTGCCAGGCCTTTACTGCATCTGTCTTCAGTTGTTGCTTGTTTGAGGGTCTTTCTGCCTTAAGTTTTGTCTTGAGCAAGTGAAATTCATGCTCGATTGAGTTGAGATCTAGTGATTGACTCGGCCATTGCAGAATATTCCACCTTGTTGCTTTAAAAAACTCCTGGGTTGCTTTTGCAGTATGTTTTGGATCATTGGTGAAGCGCCGTCCAATCAACTTTGCTGCATTTGGCTGAATCTGAGCAGAAAGTATATCCCTATACACTTCAGAATTCATCCGGCTGCTTCTGTCTTTTGTCACATCATCAATAAACACAAGTGACCCAGTGCCATTGGAAGCCATGCATGCCCATGCCATCACACTGCCTCCACCATGTTTTACAGAAGATGTAGTGCTTTGGATCATGAGCTGTTCCAATTCTTCTCCAAATTTTCTTCTTCCCATCATTCTGGTACAGGTTGATCTTAGTCTCATCTGTCCAAAGAATGCTGTTCCAGAACTGGGCTGGCTTATTCAGGTGTTTTTTGGCAAAGTCAATTCTGGCCTTTCTATTTTTGAGGCTGATTCATGGTTTGCACCTTATGGTGAATCCTTTGTATTTACTCTCATGAAGTCTTCTGTTTATGGTAGACTTAGATACTGATACACCTACATCCTGGAGAGTGTTCTTCACTTGAGTGGATGTTGTGAAGGGGTTGTTCTTCACCATGGAAAGGATTTTGTGATCATCCACCACTGTTGTCTTCCGTGGACGTCCAGGCCAAGTTCTGGTGCGCTGAGTGCACTCTTTTTTTCTCAGAATGTACCAAACTGTTGATTTGGCCACTCCTAACATTTCTGCTATCTCTCTGATGGATTTCTTCTTTTTTTCAGCCTCAGAATGATCTGTTTCACCTCCATTGAGAGCTCCTTTGACCGCATGTTGTGTGTTCACAGCAACAGCTTCCAAATGCAAATGCCACACCTGGAATCAACTCCAGACCTTTTAACTGCTTAATTGATGACAGGTCAATGAGGGAAGAGCCCATGCAGCCTTGTTATTTTTTTTTTATTTTTATTTTTTTTTTTTTGCAGCCTTCTGAGTCAATTGTCCAATTACTTTTGGTCCCTTGAAAAAGAGGCGGCTACGTATTAAAGAGCTGTAATTCCTAAACCCTTGCTCCAATTTGGATGTGAATACTCTCAAATTACAGCTGAGAGTCTGCACTTTAAGCCCACATCGATTATATAATTGTATCCTGAATATGTTTTCGTAAACAGCTAAAATAACAAAACTTGAGTCACTGTCCAAATATTTTTGGGCCTAACTGTATTATTATATTTGAGAAGTATCATACCTTTCATATGCCATGTTTAATGTTTATATGTGCATTCTATGTGGAATAAGTTCATATATTCTTGGCATGTTTCTGTGAACAATTTCAGAGAGTTCAGACTGAAAATCAGTACAGGATCAGTACATGCGTAAGGAATGATCTGAGCCACTTTTTATAATCTCTTTAACATGTCCTGTTTCGGGTCACAGGAATGCACAGGAACTCCTCAGGCTGTATAGGTCAGCTTGTATAGATTAGGTACACTACCGTTCAAAAGTTTGGGGTCACCCAGACAATTATTTAGTGTTTTCCATGAAAAGTCACACTAATTTACCACCATGAGTTGTAAAATGAATAGAAAATATAGTCAAGACATTTTTTTGTTTGTTACTTATTTGTACCCGTAGGTAGACTTGGTTTGCAGTCTGGTGACAAGCCACTGGCTGCTGGTCGCTGCGTGCGCGAGCGCCCTAAACCTACATGTTTTTGGTGTGCAGGAGGAAACCGGAGAAATCCCGGAGTAAACCCGCGCAACACGGGGAGAACATGCAAACTCCACACAGCTCACTGTTGGTCGGGGGCTGGGATCGAACCCACGATCTCATGATCCCCGCGGTCCCCCGGCCGAGGGTAAAACTGCGCTGCCACAGTGCTAAACCACTGCGCCACCGTGCAGCCCTTGTAATGTCAATGCAGACATTGACAAGGTTAGAAATAATGATTTGTATTTGAAATAATAATTTTTTCCAGATACTTAACCTGCTCAAAGGAAGGTCAGTTTTATAGCTTCTCTAACCAACTAAACTGTTTTCAGCTGTGCTAACATGATTGCACAAGGGTTTTCTAATCATCCATTAGCCTTCTGACGCAATGAGCAAACACATTGTACCATTAGAACACTGGAGTGATAGTTGCTGGAAATGGGCCTCTTTACACCTATGTAGATATTGCACCAAAAACCAGACAGCTAGAATAGCCATTTACCACATTAGCAATGTATATTAGATATTAGAGTGTGTTTCTCATTAGTTTAAAGTTATCTTCATTGAAAAAAACAGTGCTTTTCTTTCAAAAATAAGGAAATTTCTAAGTGACCCCAAACTTTTGAACGGTAGTGTATATAGACATTCTGTTAGTTTTATGGACCTCATGTGCATGTCTCCAGAGTGTCTGTGATGTTTCCCCGGATAAGCTTTGATTATCAGGACTGTCCCATTCTGTCCCTTCCCTTATCCTCATCCTCCCTCTCCTTTCTCCTACCTATATATATCAGATCTAAAGAAATGAATCCTTTAGAGATTTTAGATGTGTAATACCATGCTTTGTAATCTCTCCCCCAAAGTGGCCATTGGGGTGACACCTTATATATTTTTGTAATAAATGTACATAAATCCAACTTTCCGCCTGATTTTTGACTTTGAATAATTTAAGCTCAAAATTATTCAAACACATTATTAAATTTGAGCAGATTTTATTACTTGGAGATTTTAATATTCATGTTAACGATCCCAGCGACAGTTTTGCAGTTAATTTCTTGAGTATTATTGAATCGTTTAATTTTGTGTCTATCTGGCCAAACACATATCAAGGGAAATACTAACTAGCCTGCATTTATATAGCGCTTTTCTAGTCACAAAGACCACTCAAAGCGCTTTCACTAGTACTAACCCTCTATTCTAAGGTCCTATAGGAAACAGATATCTAGGGACAATTTAGAACAGCCAATTAACCTAACATGCATGTCTTTGGATTGTGGGAGGAAACAGGAACCCCCGGAGTAAACCCACGCAGCACAGGAAGAACATGCAAACTCCACACAGAAAGGTTCCAACCCCTGCCAGCCTGGGGATTCGAACCAGGAACCTTCTAGCTGTAAGGCAACAGTGCTAACCACTGCACCACCGTGCTGCCCAATACATTTGATCTTGTTTTTACACTTGGTCTAAATGTGAATAACTTTCAGACTAAGGAGCTTCTTGTGTCAGACCATATTTGTGTTCTTTTTAATTTATCTTTTAAATCAGACTGCTACACTGGCAAGTGTTTAAAATGCTCTTGCGTGATCAAACATTTTTTCAGCTGTGAAATTTTCTGCTGCCTTTGACAGCAGTGTGGTTTTATCCTCTCATGGAGACATTGAGAGCTTGGTCCGATCGTTTAACTCATACTGTTCAAGCATCTTAGATGTAGTTGCTCCCCTGAAAACCAGGACTGTTTGGGCTGTTAATTCATCTCCACGGTTAAATGAAGCTCTTTGTTGTTTTAGACGTAAATGTCGGAGGGTGGAAAGACTGCGGAAGTCCACTAAACTTGAGGTGCATCGGTTGTACCTTAAGGAACTGTTAATTGAATTTAACAATATGATTAAAATGGCAAGGGTGTGGGGAGACTTGAATAACGAAACCGAATTGTCTTCCATTTCAGTTTATTCAAGAAATCATTCCACTGTCTGCTCTTATTCTTGAGCAGCGAACAAAGAGAGTGAACACACCAAAGTTCTCTCATTTAAACATTCTCACATCAAACCATTTCCCTCGCGGGGGAAATCACACATCTATATCAAAGTCTCTTTATTCACATTCATTAGCCTTTTATTTACATAACTCCCCCTTCTCTCCTCTCGAGCCTCAGTGGTCAGGAAGTCTTCTGTCCCCTGTCCTCCGCAGGGGGTCCAGGCTCTGTGGCTCCGCACCGCAGGGGGCTGGCTCTCCTTCATCGTGAGGTTAAATCACATATGCAGTGTCCAACATATACATGTCTCACAACACAGCCATATAACCCCCCCCAAACGATGAAGAACAGACTAATTCCCAAATTTTAATAGCACCTTACTCACTACTGAATAATCAACACCAACATTCAGTCTGTGTGCCGCTTGGGCTTCAGCCGTCTGCCGAATCTGCTGTGCGTTGGCCCCGCCTTGCCTGCGGTGCTGTTCTGCTTCGGGTCTGTTGACTGAGGAAGAGAGTGGTTAATTGCCCTCTGCGGGGGCCTGCCTCGTCGAGGCGCCACCGCGACCGGTACAGAAACGTCCTTCATGACAAAAGCAGGTTTCAGTCTGTCAATGCTGACTGTCTCTTTTCTGTCTCCAAAATCTAGCACAAATTGCTTATCACCTGCCTCCAGCACTCGAAATGGCCCTTCGTAAGGTGGTTTGAGCGTTGCTTTAAGGGCTTCGCGCCTGACAAAAACGAAATCGGCATTTTTCAAAGCCTTGGGGACGAAAACTCGTGGAAAAGCGTGATGAACCGGACCCGGGAGCGTGTCTGCCCCCGTGCCGACTAACGGTCCCAGAGCAGAGAGAGGTGGGGGCTCTGGGTGCTCTGGTAAAAACTCGCCCGGCAGCCTCAGAGTTTGTGCGAATACCAGCTCCGCTGGGGAGGCGTCTAAGTCCTCTTTAGGCGCAGAACGCAACCCTAATAAAACCCATGGAAGTTTATTTACCCAATCTGCATCCGTGAGCGACGCTCTGAGTGCTGCCTTCAAAGACCTATGAAAACGCTCGCATAAACCATTGGCCTGAGGGTGGTAAGCCGTAGTGCGGTGAATTTTGGCTCCTAAGCCGTTGGCCATCGCTGACCACAGCTCAGAGATGAATTGCGGTCCTCTATCGGACGTAATGTCCGACGGAACCCCGAAGCGCGCCACCCAAGCCGTTAAAAAAACGCGAGCCACCTCCGCGGCCGTGGTCGTCGCAAGTGGGACCACTTCCGGCCAACGTGTGGTGCGGTCCACCATTGTCAAAAGATACGTGAACCCCTGTGATGCCGGTAGGGGGCCCACAAGGTCGACGTGCACATGGTCGAACCTTCTGGCCGGAATGCGGAACGGTTCTAACGGGGCTCTTGTGTGCCTGTGAATTTTGGCCCGTTGACAGGAAATGCAGGTTTTTGCCCATTCCTTCACGTGCTTGCGCAGGCACAGCCAAACAAACTTTTCCGCCACTAGTTTCACCGACGCGCGCACCCCCGGGTGCGCCAGTGAGTGGACCGGGTCAAAAACACGGCGGCGCCACGTGGCCGGAACCACCGGACGCGGGCGCCCCGTCGACATGTCGCAGATCAGGGGGGGCATACCGGTTTGTAAACACTTGCTCTCCAGCCTCAACCCTGTTGGTCCAGACTGGAGCGAGCGCACGTCTGCGTCCGCCCCCTGGTCCGCTGCCATGGCTGCGTAATCTATACCCACGTGCACCGGGGCTGCGCGCGCCACCGTGCCGCTCTCCTGCGGCGCAGTCACGGTGGCCCGTTCTGCCTCTGCGCGTGTTGGGGTCGTGAACGCGCGTGAGAGACAATCCGCTACTACATTGAATTTGCCCGCGACGTGCCTAATGTCAGTGGTAAATTCCGAGATTGCGGCCAGCTGCCTCTGCTGCCTGCCGGACCACGGATCTGAAATTTTGGCCATGGCGTATGTGAGCGGCTTGTGGTCCACATAAGCGGTGAAGCACCGTCCTTCCAGCCAGAACTGGAAATGACGAATAGCCAAATGCAGCGCCAACAGTTCTCTGTCAAACGCGCTGTATTTTCGTTCAGCCGCGCTTAAAGATTTGCTAAAGAAAGCCAAAGGCTGCCAAACTCCGGCTACCTGTTGCTCAATAACGGCCCCTATGGCTAAATCTGAAGCGTCTGTCGTCAGCGCGATACGTGCTGCAGGGTCTGGGTGGGCCAGGAGCGCAGCGTCAGCCAAGGCTTTTTTAACCTCTGTGAACGCGCGCTCCCGCTCCGGGGACCATTCGACCGCCTGGGTCGGCTTTTGTTTTTTGAGCGCGGCATATAACGGTTGCATGATTTGAGCTGCGTGGGGCAGGAACCGGTTATAAAAATTCACCATCCCCAAGAATTCCTGTAGTGATTTGACCGTTTGTGGATGGGGAAAATCCGCTACCGCGCGTACTTTCTCTGGTAACGGAACCGCTCCCTCCGGGGAGACGCGGTGACCCAAAAAATCAATCCGCTCAACGCCGAACTGGCACTTGGCTGGGTTAACTATTAAGCCGTGCTCTCCCAGCCTCCTAAAAACTGCTGTGAGGTGCGTTTCGTGTTCGTCCTCTGAAGTACTCGCGACCAAAATGTCGTCGAGGTACACAAACACGAAAGGGAGATCGCGTAACACGGCATCCATCATCCGCTGAAATGTTTGCGCCGCCCCTTTGAGACCAAACGGCATGCGTAAAAATTCGAAAAGTCCGAACGGGGTTATTACCGCTGTTTTAGGAATGTCCTCCGGTTGGACCGGGACTTGGTGATAGCCGCGAACTAGATCAATCTTTGAAAAAAATGCGCGCCCCCGCCAGGTGCACCGAAAAATCCTGAATGTGCGGGATGGGATAACGATCGTGTGCCGTAGCGTTGTTTAGCCTGCGGTAATCCCCGCACGGTCTCCAGGAGCCATCGGCTTTCGGTACCATGTGCAGCGGCGAAGCCCACGGGCTCTTCGACCTACGAACGATGCCCAGCCTCTCCAGGCTGGCGAACTCCTCGCGCGCAATGGCGAGCTTAACTGCATCCAAGCGCCGAGCTTTTGCAAACACGGGAGGACCAGAAGTGGGGATAAAGTGTTTCACCCCGTGCTTCGCGACCGTCGCTGAAAAAGTGGGCACAGTGAGCGCTGGAAATTGGGTGAGGAGTGTGTGAAACTTACCACCTGCTGTAGCGACGTGGGTCTGTACTGGTGGCGGGGACACTCGAGCTGAACAGGGGAGAGAGTAAAAAGAGAGTGCATTTACCAGCCGTCTATTAGCAAGATCAACTAACAGATTGTGTGAACACAAAAAATCCGCGCCCAACATGTTGAAACTCACCGCCACTATTACAAAAGTCCATTCATATGTGCGGCCATGTAAGCATAAAGGCAAGGTCCTTCTCCCGTAGGTGTTGATGTTCGAGCCATTTGCCGCTGTAGCTCCGTCACCGTGGGGTCCAGCCACCCGGTCCGCGTATGTTGGGGTGATGAAGCTCACTTGTGCTCCGGTGTCAATGAGGAACACTCGTCCGGAGCGCGCATCCGTGATGTAGAGCAGCTTGTTGCGTTCTCCGAGGGTCGAAGCTGCTAGCGACCCCCGGTCTTGCCGTTTCCCGAACTCCTGAAGATGCAGGGCGGCACACACCTGCGTGCCTCCTCTGCGAACCTCCGATGGTAAAAGCAGAGATCTTCTCCTCCGCTGTGTCGTGCCCGCGCCTCTGTCGCCGGGCTATTGGCTCCCCCTCGTCGCGGTCGTGTTGCCGCCGTCGTCGGCCAGTCTGGTTCTGCCGCCTCTGGCTCCCCGCTGTCTCGGGTCGCTGCTGTGGTTGCTTGCCCGCCGCAGGCGTCCAGGATCCCATCTGCCTCCTGGGCCAGCTCCCGGAACTCCTCCAGGGTGTGACACTTTTTGCCGGCCAGCGTGCTTCTCGCATGCGCCGGGAGGTTGGAGAGGAAGATGAACTGAAAAATGAAATCATCGTTGTCCAAACCTCTCAGCTGTATCATCTCCTCCATCAGGGCGCTCGGCCTGTGTCCACCTTGGTCTAGCAAAGACAGGATCCTCCTCGCCCTCACTTCAGCCGAGGGGGTGAAAAACTTGATGAGGGTGGATTTCAGCTTGCCGTACCTGTCGGTCGCGGGTGGCTGCTCCACCAAGCTTTGCACGCACCGAGCTGTGCTGTTGTCCAGTTTAGCGATGACATGGTGGAACTTAGTGTCATCCACCGTTACTCCTGCGAGCGCGAACTGCGACTCTGCTTGCAGAAACCACGACCGTGGGTTATCCTGCCAGAAATCAGGCAGCTTAACGGCCACTGCGCTCGCCAGCTCTGAGCGCTGTGAGTCCGGGACCCTGAGAATTTCTTCGTTCATTCTCAACGTCGTCAGTCACCAATGTGGGGAGACTTGAATAACGAAACCGAATTGTCTTCCATTTCAGTTTATTCAAGAAATCATTCCACTGTCTGCTCTTATTCTTGAGCAGCGAACAAAGAGAGTGAACACACCAAAGTTCTCTCATTTAAACATTCTCACATCAAACCATTTCCCTCGCGGGGGAAATCACACATCTATATCAAAGTCTCTTTATTCACATTCATTAGCCTTTTATTTACATAACTCCCCCTTCTCTCCTCTCGAGCCTCAGTGGTCAGGAAGTCTTCTGTCCCCTGTCCTCCGCAGGGGGTCCAGGCTCTGTGGCTCCGCACCGCAGGGGGCTGGCTCTCCTTCATCGTGAGGTTAAATCACATATGCAGTGTCCAACATATACATGTCTCACAACACAGCCATAAAGGGCTTCTTATTTTTCCAACATCATCTCCTCCGATAGTAACAATCCAAAGATCCTCTTCAGCACAATAGACAGTATAGTTAACCCTGTCACTTCTGCCCGCCCCCCCCCCCCGTTCATTCAATTATTGACTGTAACAAGTTTCTTTCCTTCTTCATTGACAAGGTTACTGCTGTTAGGGCTGGTCTTACTCATTCCTCCTCCCCAATCCTTGATTGTTCCAGTAGACGGGCCATTTTAAGTTATTTTACCCCAGTTTCTTTTGAAGATTTGTTAGTGTTGGTGGGCTCCATGAAATCCAACTCCTGCCCTTCAGATATCTTGCCTACTTCAATGTTGAAAGAGGTAATTGGCTCAGTGGGTACATCTCTGGTTATTATTTACAGTTCACTTGAATCTGGTTGTGTCCCCTCCTATTTTAAACATGCAGTTGTGCAGCCACTTTTAATTCAATTCAATTCAACTTTATTTATATAGCACCATTTCACAACAACAGTCATCTCATAGCACTTTCAACTGTATGGGGAAACACCCACAATTGCAGAAAGACCACAGAAATCAGGCAATCTCCTGTGAGCAAGCACTTGGTGACGGTGGAGAGGAAAAACTCCCTTTTAACAGGAAGAAACCTCCAGCAGAACCAGGCTCAGGGAGGGGCAGTCATCTCCTGCGACTGGCTGGGGGGTGAAGGGATAGAGAAGAAGAAGAAAAGAACAGACATGTAGAGAGCAAACAGCACGACGGGGACTCAATCTATGGGAGAGAACAAACAGATGTTAATGGCCAGCAAAAGTATTTCATTGAGAGTGAAGAAAGGAGTGAAGCCCAGTGCATTTTTGGAGGTCCCCTGGCTGTCTAAACCTATTAGCAGCATAACTAAGGGAGGGTTCAGGGGCACATGATCCCTCCCTAATTATAGGCTATATCAAAAAGGAAAATTTTAACCCTGTTCTTAAAAAGAGAGATAAAGTCTGACTCCCAAGTCCAGATTGGCAGCTGGTTCCACATCAGAGGAGCTTGATAACTGAACTCTCTGCCTCCCATTGTACTTTTGGAGATTCTAGGTATTACAAGTAATCCTGCATTTTGGGAGCGTAGTGCTTTGTTAGGATAATAGGGTAGTATCAGATCTTTTAAATAAAAAGGGGCCTGATTATTTAGAGCTGTGTAAGTGAGAAGAAGGATTTTAAACTTAATTTTAATTCTAAACTCTATGGGAAGCTACTGAAGGGAGGCCAGAGCCAGAGAGATATGATCTCTCTTTCTAGTACCTGCTAAAACTCTTGCTGCAGCATTTTGGATCAGGTGAAGACTTTTTAAAGATATATTAGGACAACCTGATAATAAAGAGTTACAATAATCTAATCTAGAGCTAACAAAAGGGTGGATTAGTTTCTCAGCATCACTCTGAGACAAGATGCTCCTAATCTTGCCAATATTACGCAAATGATAGAAGGCAGTCTTAGAAACAAGTTTAATATGTGAATTAAAAAACAGATCTTGATCAAAAATAACTCCAAGGTTCCTCATAGAACTATTAAGAGAAAGAGTAACCACATCCAAACTATGAGTTTGATTTGGAAAGGTATTTCTAAGGTTTTTTTTGGACCAACTAGAATGACTTCAGTCTTATCTGAATTTAATAACAGGAAATTACAAGTCATCCAAGCTTTTATTTCCTTAAAACAGGCCTCTAACGTGGCTAATTGATTACTATCATCTGGCTTCACTGACAGGTATAATTGTGTGTCATCTGCATAACAATAAAAATGTATACAATGCTTTCTAATAATGTTGCCTAGTGGAAACATATATACATTAAAAAGAACAGGGCCTAGCACAGATCCCTGTGGAACTCCATGAGTGAGCTTTGAGTTGGAAGAAAACTCATTATTGACATGAACAAACTGGAACCTATCAGATAAATAAGATCTAAACCACTGCAACGAAGTTCCATTAAGTCCAACATGGTGTTCTAATCTATCAAGTAGAATATTATAATCGATAGTATCAAAAGCTGCACTGAGGTCTAAAAGGACAAGTACAGAAACAAGTCCATTATCAGATGCGATAAGGAGGTCATTAGTGACCTTCACTAAGGCTGTTTCAGTACAATGATGGATTCTAAACCCAGACTGAAACTCTTCAAATAAACCATTTCCCTGCAAGTGGTCAAATAATTGCATAGCAAAAACTCTTTCTAAGATTTTTGAAATGAAAGGCAGATTAGAGATTGGTCTATAGTTAGCTAAAACTCCTGGATCCAGCATTGGCTTTTTGAGCAAGGGTTTAATTACAGCAGTTTTTTAAAAAACTAACCTTAATCCATCTGTTTTTAAAAACTTCAGGCCAATTTCTAAGCTTCCTTTTGTTTTTGTGCTTTTAGAACAAGTTGTCGCCAAGCAGCTCACGGGCTTTCTGATTGAACACAATATTTTCGACAAATTTCAGTCAGGTTTTCGTCAGAAGCACTCAACAGAGACCGCTCTTCTCAGGGTGTCGAATGATGTTTTAATGTCATCAGACTCTGGCAAATGCTCTGTTTTAGTGTTATTCGATCTTACTGCAGCATTTGATACTGTTGATCATTATATTTTGTTACATAGGCTTAGAGATTGGGTAGGGATTTCTGGAAAAGCCTTGGAATGGTTTTCCTCCTACCTTTGTGGTAGGAGTTTTTCCGTGGCTGTTGGCGCTTACTCATCTGACTCTGCTCCTTTAACCTGTGGGGTGCCTCAGGGTTGTATTCTGGGTCCACATTCATTTGCCTTATACATGCTGCCCCTTGGCAAATCATCAGCAAATTCAACGATGTGTCTTATCACTGCTACACTGATGATTTACAGCTGTTTTTTTTTCTTTTAAACCTGACCATGTTGAGAATTTAATAATTATTTATGATTGGCTGCAGTTAAGGACTGGATGTCTAGTAACTTTTTGCAACTTAATGCTGACAAAACTGAAGTCCTTATTGTAGCGCCTGATAATCTAATTCCTATGATGGTTAATAGCATTGATTCATTAAGTGCTAATGTACGGTCTAGTCTAAAAACTCACGTGTCATTTTTGACCAATTGATGAGTTTTGATCAGCATGTCAAATCTCTGACCCGGAGTTCCTTTTTCCACCTCAGGAATATCTCCAAAATTAGGTCACTGGTTTCCCACAGTCAGTTAGAAACTATTATTCATGCCTTTGTGTCATGAACTGTGATGGATTTCCAGCCCAGTTTCATGTCACAGTGGCTGTCTAGTCTCCAGCTTATTGTGGGTTCCTTACTTGCCGTCTGACAGCTGACAGCCACACCCCCACTCCTCCCAGCTTCTACCAGCTGAATGTCATTACCGTTGTACTCTGATAGAAAAATTCCATGTTATCTACATTATTATTGATATTAATAATGTATTATTATATTTGAGAAGTATCATACCTTTCATATGCCATGTTTAATGTTTATATGTTCATTCCATATAGTATAAGTTCATATATTCTTGGCATGTTTCTGTGAGCAATTTCAGAGAGTTCAGACTGAAGATCAGTAGAGGATCAGTACATGTGTAAGGAATGATCTAAGCCACTTTTTATAATTTCACTGACATGTCCTGTTTTGGGTCACAGGAATGCACAGGAACTCCTCAGCTTATATAGATTAGTGTTTTATGGACATTCTGTTAGAATTACATTCTTGTCTCCAGAGTGTCTGTGACGTCTGCCCGGATAAGCTTTGATTATCAGGACTGTCCCGTTCTGTCCCTTCCCTTATCCTCATCCTCCCTCTCCTTTCTCTTACCTATATATATATATCAGACTTAGAAGAATGGATCCTTTAGAGATTCTAGGTGTATCTGAATGCCATGCTTTGAAACCTCTTCCCCAAAGTGGCCATTGGGGTGACTCCTTTTTTTTTTTTTTTTTTTTTTTTTTTTTGTTACTTATTTGTACCCGTAGGTAGACATGGTTTGCAGTCTGGTGACAAGCCACCGGCTGCTGGTCGCTGCGTGCGCGAGCGCCCTAAACCTACATGTTTTGGTATGCGGGAGGAAACCGGAGAAATCCCGGAGTAAACCCGCGCAACACGGGGAGAACATGCAAACTCCACACAGCTCACTGTTGGTCGGGGGCTGGGATCGAACCCACGATCTCATGATCCCCGTGGTCCCCCGGCTGAGGGTAAAACTGTGCTGCCACAGTGCTAAACCACTGCGCCACCGTGCAGCCCCTTATATATTTTTGTAATAAATGTACATAAATCCAACTTTCCGCCTGATTTTTGACTTTGAATAATTTAAGCTCAAAATAATTCTAACATTTTGGTGCTCCGAACAGCGGATCTACATATCTCCATCTTTCCAGCACCTCTGCTTGATTTCAGTAAGTGCACAGCTGTTAAAAAGACCTTCCCAAGCTGAGTGGAAAAAAAAAAAATAGGCTCAGCGTTACTGCAGTGAAGGCATTTCAGACCGGGAAGCTGGAACTGACTGGGTGACGGATCTGAGAATCCTACAGGCGGCTTGGATGTAAGTACATTTGTTGTTGTTTATGGATAAAAGATAGTGAGATTGCCCGGACCGGTCGTACATTGCGGATGCTGTTGGGGTGTAGTATTGCGGCTTGATTGCTGGATCATTTCTGCCCACGGTTAGCGATATTGTAATAATCCCTTTGGAGGAATGAGGTTTTTCCTCTGCAAACAGTGACCATTATCACAAGACCTGGGGAGATTCCCAGAATCCGCTGCTTTCTACACCCTATCCCTGCAAAGAAAAAAGGGAAAGATTTCTGCTTTTTTAACTGCAGACGTTTCATTGTCTAAATAACTAGGCTCTTGACGTCCTGTGGAAGAGTCACATGATCCCATCCATCCATCCATCCATCTTCTACCGCTTTTCCGGAGGTCCGGGTCGCGGAGGCAGCAGTTCAAGCAGAGAAGCCCAGACTTCCCTCTCCCCAGCCACCTGCTCCAGCTCTTCAGAGGGGATACCAAGGCATTCCCAGACCAGTTGGGAGACATAGTCTCTCCACCGAGTCCTGGGTCTGCCCCGGGGTCTCCTCCCAGTGGGACGTGCCTGAAACACCTCAAGTGGGAGGTGTCCAGGAGGCATCCTAATCAGATGCCCATACCACCTCAACTGATTCCTTTCAATGTGGAGGAGCAGCGGTTCTACTCTGAGCCTCTCCCGGATGACTGAGCTCCTCACCCTATCTCTGACGGTGAGTCCAGCAATCCTACGGAGAAAGCTCATTTCAGCCGCTTGTATCCGCGATCTCGTTCTTTTGGTCATTACCCAAAGCTCGTGGCCATAGGTGAGAGTAGGAACGTAGATTGACTGGTAAATCGACAGCTTTGCCTTAGAACTAAGCTCCCTCTTCACCACAACAGACCGGTACAATGTCCGCATCGCTGCAGATGCTGCTCCAATCCGTCTGTCGAGCTCTCGCTCCATTTTCCCCTCACTCGTGAACAAGACCCCAAGATACTTAAACTCCTCCACTTGGGGCAGGAGCCTGTCCCCAACCCGGAGAGGACAATCCACCTTTTTCCGGCTGAGGACCATGGACTCGGACTTGGAGGTGCTGATTCTCATCCCAACCGCTTCACACTCAGCGGCAAACCGTCCCAGCAAGAGCTGTAGGTCATTGCAGGATGAAGCCAACAGGACAACATCATCTGCAAACAACAGAGATGAGATCCTGTGGTCACCAAGCATGACACCCTCCATTCCCTGGCTGCGCCTAGAAATCCTGTCCATAAAAATTATGAACAGGATCGGTGACAAATGACACATGATCCCAGAGAAGTAAATTTTCATGGACAGATTCGTGCCTTTTGTGACCACTTCTGCTTATTGTCCAGTAGTTTGGACCTTCAGCATTTGTGGGGAGGTTACGTGAACCCCGAAAAAGGTAGATTTTATTTTGTAAGCTTGTTGAAGTGCTAGATAAAAATTACTGCAGTTTGGTTTATTTTGTCTCTGTGTAATCTGCTCCAGTGTGAAAAAGTGAGTTCTCCGCGGAGGTTGGGAAATTGTTGTTTGTGAATTTTTCCCGATATTTTTGGAGCATAAAAGGATTGATTAGTTAATTGTTGTCCTTTTGAGAAGTGTTTAAAATTATAGGTGTTTGAAAATAGTACCCTTGAGCAAAAGGAGTGGACTGGTGTTGCGTTTTCATGGCAGTGTTAAAAAAAAAAGGGAGCTTCACGCTGTAGTGACAATGACAGCCAAATTAACAAGGAATCATAACATCACCATTACCTTTCAATTTAATAAATCCTTGGTGACATATGCAATATGTAATAAAATGATAAAAAAAACAATAATTCACTTGTGTTTCTTAACATTACACATTATAATAAACAACTGGGATAAACATTTAAGGGACACAAAATAATGATGATTACTGGAACATTAGTAAAATCAGTTTATGAGGTGATAAAATGTGCACTTCTGTTGATGTAAATACTGATGAGCAGACGGGGAAGCTGTGAGGTTTCCCCAAATTTTTCTTTGCAGGATGGCACCGAGATTTGATATTTGTGGGAGATGGGAGGAGGCCAGACAGTGTGTGGGTGACGGGCTCATTGGCGAAAGTGACCACATGGGGAAGGACCTCTCAGTTGACAAGCATTTTTTGAAGCTAAGTAGAACAAATGACATTGCAAATGACATAAAGCATAACAATTTGAATGACTCTGACTTTAAAAATGTAGTGTTCATATGGCTTCACACTGCAAGATACATCTGATGCCACTCACCACATAATGGTGTGACAATATCACATTTCAGAAATGTGACAGTAATAAGGAATGTGTTTTCCCGGTGTTCAGCCATAGCCGAGCTGGGCCTCGGGACTACAGTCCATCCCATAATTTACCAAGGAATATATAAAATGAGGCATTCCTTGTACAAAATTAAGCCAAATTCTAATTAAGCAATATGTCCACCTTTCCATTGACTGAAGGAGTGTGACACAACTTTTCACAAGGATTCACTTGCACAAATTCAACCTGTCTGTGTTCAATTGGACAGACAGATGTGATCTAAATGACTAACTCAGAATGGTCGCTCTAAATGCTAAATCACATAAAATCTGCACAGACAGCTATATTACTTTTTAGACTAAGTCAAGAGATGACACGCACAGAAGAAGCTATGACTATTGAAACCTCATTTTGAAGGAGCTATACTACTCACAAATTTTCATCTAAATTAATGTGTGTGATACATAAAAGTAGTAACACCCTTCCTTCTAGTAAAAGACACTACCCATCAAACAAATACCCTGTAACTTTGATGCATGTGCGTCTTCATGCATCAAAAGGGGGGTACCAAAGAAATTAATTAGCAAAAATAATTAGCAATCCTCAGAAAAATAGATAATACATAAAAATTATCAATAGATGATCAATAATGAAGAGAAAAATATAAATGAAACTGCTTGGTAATGAAATCACAACATTCAATAGGAGAAGTTAAAAGTTACATCAATAAATTTCCAGATATTTAAGAAAATATCTGCAGAGTATTGTAAAATAAATATCATGTTTATAAGGAACAAGGTAAACTGATAAGGAAGAAAACCATGCAAATTTATGAGAAAAGTTCCAAATGTCTAAGAAAGATCCAACTTGTGCCGAATTTATGTTTACTGTGGGACTTAATTTAGAATCTACTACAAAGACAATACAGATTCTTACTCAATTAAGAGAACAGTGCTTTAGGGAGCTCAAAGCAAAATAGTTTGATCTTCCCTGCATAAACTTAGTTTTTTCAAAACCTTTGCAAGGATCTCATTGAACTTAATAAGAGTGAAGGTAAAAATGTTTAGAAATTATTTACACACTTATTGAATATACAAAGGCTTTCCCCTACACTAATTTAAATATTGCTATGGTGACTCTGAAACCCTTAACTGAAACAAAATCCAAGATTTAAAATAGCTGAAATGATTTACTTAGATAATGGAAATGGAATACACTTTGTAAATCAAATCATGTCACATTTAAGTGCAGTTCCTAAATTGTTAGTACCTGTGGCGGTTCGGTTAACCCCCACAACAGATTAAGGACACTCAGCTCTCTTCTCTTGGTTTTTTCTGCTGCACTACTGTTATGTAGATGTGCTTTGGTGTAACCCCCACAAACAGACTGGTCAAACACAGCGCTCGGCTAGAGCAAATAACAGAACAGTGAAATGTGTATTAATGTCTACAGGCAGACTCGTTTCGTCTGGCTCACTTCTGTGATGTTAATGTTGCCTTTCATGCATTGTGCTCATGCGTCCTGTCCTCACTGTGACCTAGGGACTGAGATCAATATGTCTCTCAAATGCAAATGTCTTATGCCTGTTCTGTTATCTCTTTGATCATGCCAACTGCTGGGGTATGCCCTTGATGTATTGTTGTAGTCGAGTATATATGCTGCAACTCTGTAACGCAAACTCTCTCATTCTCTCACTCTGATTCTGTATCTGCTGCGAGACACACACACTGTCTCCTCTTTGAGAGCCTGAGGAATTCGGCTTCAGCCTGCTCACACTATGGGCTGGAGCCGAGTTCTGATGAAGGCGGATGATAATAAAGCTATTAAAAATCCAACGCTGCCTTTATTTTATCATCCTCTTCACTGGTGACCCCGGAATGCACACGTTTTGTGCAAACGCAGCCTTCTGATCTGGACAGCTGCACTGGTGACCCATTCTTCAGGATGAGATCTGCACGTCTGAGATCTTCTCATCCACGCTGGACCAGCCGAGGGACACAGAACGTTTTCTCCCTCTCACCGCTACTCCCCCCTCTCAGCGATTCATCTCATCTACCCGAGCCTGAGGAACAGAGATCGTCTATTCCCTCCCACCGCTCCAACGCATCTGCACGAGCCTGAGGGACAAAAGATCGTCTATTTCCTCTCACCGCTCCAACGCACCATGGCCAATCTGCAGCCACAGATCAACCTGGATTTTATCGGCGCCGTCTGCGCCGATCTCCACCAAGATTCTGCACCCTGACTCACCACTCCAGCGGCCCACCCAAGCACGGAACCCCCGCGCGCACACCGGGGAGTTACGAGGACGGCACACCACGCACGGGGCAATAAAGGCTACAGAGACCGCCATCGTCCTCCGCCGCTGCAGATGCCCGAGAAATATGGCCAATCGCCACCCTCGGAACCTTCAGGGCTGCCCGTTCACCTGAAGCAGGCACGCAGCTCGTCACTGGATTTTTTTAATGGTCTCAGCCACGGTACATAAGGGATTTCAGCCGTCAGCTGTTCCCGGGGGATTTTAGGGTTGCTCCTGCACCTAAAGTCAACACGCCAGTCCCTCTGCTTTTGTTTCTTTTTTTTTTCTTACAGCCGCTCCTGCTTTTCTTCATGGCCACGGGAGGAGTCAGAGACAAATTTTTCTTCTTGTGATCTCCGCACGCGCAACGGGACAGCCCCTTGACGTCGCGGAGCAGCAAGCAATTTTTGCGCGGCTCGGACGATTTCACAGCCCCTGCCGGCACCTACTACCCCTCCCCTCCCTCCCCCTCCGCCTGCAGTGAGCTTCTCCCACAGCTCGCTCCCATAGAGGGATTATCGAGGTCTCGGCCCCCTGCCGTGCCCTCTGGGGGGGAGCGTGTGTGGCGGTTCGGTTAACCCCCACAACAGATTAAGGACACTCAGCTCTCTTCTCTTGGTTTTTTCTGCTGCACTACTGATATGTAGATGTGCTTTGGTGTAACCCCCACAAGCAGACTGGTCAAACACAGCGCTCGGCTAGAGCAAATAACAGAACAGTGAAATGTGTATTAATGTCTACAGGCAGACTCGTTTCGTCTGGCTCACTTCTGTGATGTTAATGTTGCCTTTCATGCATTGTGCTCATGCGTCCTGTCCTCACTGTGACCTAGGGACTGAGATCAATATGTCTCTCAAATGCAAATGTCTTATGCCTGTTCTGTTATCTCTTTGATCATGCCAACTGCTGGGGTATGCCCTTGATGTATTGTTGTAGTCGAGTATATATGCTGCAACTCTGTAACGCAAACTCTCTCATTCTCTCACTCTGATTCTGCATCTGCTGCAAGACACACACACTATCTCCTCTTTGAGAGCCTGAGGAATTCGGCTTCAGCCTGCTCACACTATGGGCTGGAGCCGAGTTCTGATGAAGGCGGATGATAATAAAGCTATTAAAAATCCAACGCTGCCTTTATTTTATCATCCTCTTCATACCAAGCATTTACCTAGGAAACCACTTAGCTTACCATCAACAATCTACAAGATTAGTATAATATACAAATAAGAAAAATAGGGAAATTGTGAATGGCAAACCCTATTATTGAAGCCATTTAACTTACACTACCATTCAAAAGTTTGGGGTCACTTAGAAATTTCCTTATTTTTGAAAGAAAAGCACTGTTTTTTTCAATGAAGATAACTTTAAACTAATGAGAAACACACTCTAATATCTAATATACATTGCTAATGTGGTAAATGACTATTCTAGCTGCAAATGTCTGGTTTTTGGTGCAATATCTACATAGGTGTATAGAGGCTCATTTCCAGCAACTATCACTCCAGTGTTCTAATGGTACAATGTGTTTGCTCATTGCGTCAGAAGGCTAATGGATGATTAGAAAACCCTTGTGCAATCATGTTAGCACAGCTGAAAACAGTTTAGTTGGTTAGAGAAGCTATAAAACTGACCTTCCTTTGAGAAGGTTGAGTATCTGGAAAAAATTATTATTTCAAATACAAATCATTATTTCTAACCTTGTCAATGTCTTGACTATATTTTCTATTCATTTTACAACTCATGGTGGTAAATAAGTGTGACTTTTCATGGAAAACACAAAATAATTGTCTGGGTGACCCCAAACTTTTGAACGGTAGTGTAGGTGATGAGGAAGGGTTTCTGGGTGATCATATGCAAAGAATGACAACTGACAGCGATGTCATCCATACTGCCCTTCCCAGGAGGGACCATGTGACAAAGGAACCATGGGAGGTGCACCCATCTCTTGAGCAAACCAGGGGATCTGGTCATCAAAGGAAACTGGACCAAAACTCCCTGGAAAGGACAGCACAAAGGTTATCCTGCTGACCTAAACAGCCGCGGAAAGCGAAGGACGTGGCACTTGGGTGCATCTAACGTTTTACCCCACCTGAAACCCTCAGCAAGAGACTGTTTAATATATATATTGTATACTTACACATACACACACATGCTATTGTCCACACCTGCACTCACTCACTACACACACACACTCATCCCCATTCACATGCTCTATTACATTCACTCATGCATCTGTTTCTACTCAGTTCAGCCCATGCACTTACGCACCGGCATTCACTTCCCTCATTATGTTTGGCATTATTTAAGCTCTGTGCCTGCTTGAGTGAATTGTTGGGTGATTGTTGTTTGAACTGTGTGTTGAAACGTACTGTCTGTTGTTTCCCGCACCATGGATCATTCTCGGACTGTCTCCGACTGCTCCAGCCCTGTGAGTACAATTTGCTTCGCCCCTGCCATCCAGTCCCGCCTGGAGGTTCTTTCCCTGGGCTTTCTTGTTCGTTCCCCCGCTGCAGTTCCGCCTGCCTGCATGTTGGAACATTCTCTCTCTGTGCTACTCACTCTTGTTTCCTTGTTATCCTGTGCAACTCGTTTATTGTTTGACTGGACTGTTATCTCACTTTCTGCATAATAAAATACACACAACATCCCCCTGTGAGTGGGTTTATCATTTCTGCCTTAAAACGGCAGAGAATACATGACACTTTGTTTCTTCACATTTGGACTACTATAATGCTCTCTTCACATGCTTCAGTAAATCCTCTTTACACCACTTACAGTTAGTCCAGAATTCTGCTGCTAGACTACTGACTAGGTCCAGTAGGTTCTGTTGCATCACTCCCGTTTTGGCCTCCTTGCATTGGCTTCCTGTAAATTATAGAGCTCTTTTTAAAGTTCTTGTCCTTACTTACAAAGCCATTCATGATGAGGTACCTTCTTATATCAGTGACCTGCTCCATCTATACCACCCCAGCAGGTCTCTCAGGTCTTTTAATCCGAACCTACTAGTAGTCCCTAGCACTAGACTCAGAACCAAAGACAATAGAGCCTTTGCTGCTGTTGCTTCCAGACTTTGGAACTCTACCATTTGAACTTATCTCTGCACCTTCCATTGATGTTTTTAAGAAGCAGCTAAAGATCCACCTTTTTAGCTTGGCTTTTTATTAACCTTGTGTTCTTCATTGTTTACTTTATTCTTTTACTGCTTTATGTGCCTGTATTTTTATTTGCTCTGTTATTGTATTTTACTATTTTTTTTGTTTCTTATTATGTTAAGCACTTTGTGACTGACTGTGAAAAGTGCTCTATAAATAAACTTATTATATATTTGTGATGTTTTTGATAACTGTAAATTTTTAGGCAAATTTTCAGCTTTTTACTCATAGATTAACAAAGTTTATCTCATAAATTTACAGGTTGGAAATCCGTGTTGGAAATAACATCTCCAACTCTATCACGCTGAGCACCGGATCCCCTCAAGGCTGTGTACTCAGTCCACTGTTGTTTACACTTCTAACACATGACAGTGTATCCAGACACGAGGGGAACCAGATTATTAAGTTTGCAGACGACACCACAGTGGTGGGACTTAATTCAGAGGGATGAGGAATCAATGTACAGGGAAGAAGTTAGAGACCTGGAGGGCTGGTGCAGGGAGAACAATCTGGTGCTCAACGTGGACAAAACGAAGGAGATGATTATCGACTTCCAGCGGTCACAGCCTGAACACGTCCCTCTCAGCATCAGCAGCCGTTTGGTGGAGAGATTGGAGAACATCAAGTTCCTCGGAATGCAGATCTCGCAGGACCTGACCTGGAGCAAGAATTCCTTGGGGATCAGGAAGCGGGCCCAGCAGAGACTGCACTTCTTGAGGAAACTCAAACAGGCCTCTCTCCCCATCTGCATCCTCAGGACCTTCTACAGAAGTGTGGTGGAGAGTGTTCTGATGTACTGCATTGCAACATGGTACTCCAGCTGCAGTATGTCAGACAAAAAAGCCCTGCAGAGGATAGTTAAAGGAGCTGAGAGGGTAATTGGAGTTTCCCTCCCCTCTGTCCAAGAACTTTTTCAGAACCGTTGTAGGAGCAGGGCACTGAACATTGTCAAGGACCACTCTCACCCTCTGCATAAACACTTTGAACTTCTGCCATCTGGCAAACAATTCCGGAGCATCAGAGGCAGAACCACCAGACTGATTAACAGCTTCCTTTCACAAGCTGTTAGGATGCTAAACAGCTGATCCGGAATCTTTCATACATACTACTGCACCTTATGGACATTATGTATATATTTGTATATTATAGTTCTAGTTAGCTTTCAAGTATGTCTCAGGGATGTGTGAATGGCTGTGTTGGGGTGGGGGGTGAGGGTGTGTGTGTGTCTTAAATTACAGTATGTTCTTTTTACTTATATGGATGCAGAGAGAAACGCAATTTCATCTTGCCTGCACTACAGTTGTACGTACAGCAATATGACAATAAAGGTTGATTTGATTTTGATTTTTTGATTTGATTTGAGGTTTTTATCTTGTAAATTTGCAAACTTTTTCTCATAAATTTGTCCATCCTGTCATCTTCATTTGACACCCTTTTCTAAGCTTAATTTACTTAAACACTTGGACCTCAGCCCCAACCTGGAGAGGGCAGTGCACCCTTTTCCAGATGAGGCCCATGGGCTCAGACTTGAAGGTGCTGATTCTCATCCCGACTGCTTTACACTCATTAGCACACTGCTCCAGTTAGACATATAGGTCATTGCTTGAGGAAGCAAACAGGACCACATCATCTGCAAACAGCAGAGATGAGATCCCATGACCATCGAACATGACATGATCCTCCGCTTCTTGGCCGCGCCTCAAAATCCTGTCCATAAATATTATGACTAGGATTGATGACAAAGGGCAGCCCTGGAGAAGTCCACCTCTAACTGGGAACAAGTTTGTCTCATTGCTGGCAATACAAAGCAAACTCTCGAAATGGTCTCAATGAGACCGGACAGCTCATAGTAATGAGTCCAATACCCCATACTCCCGAAACACCCCCACAAGAAACCTGAGGCTTGATAACTACGGGTGGTTCTTGCTATGTTTGTCCACCTACTTGTCAATCTTGCCCACCAAATCACAAGGCTTTCATTGTTTGATTGCTCACCTCAACTGCCAATCAGAATGTGAGCAGTGCGTTACCCCTCTCTTCACTTCACGTGTCTGGAAAATGCACACACAATCAAACAGCAGCTGTTTACTTTCATTTATTTTGTAGTTTAAAAAAAAATGTTGCAGTTGAGGAGCAAGTAGCTGCTTCGACTGTGTTCTCAGTCAGACTTTAAATAGTTCCATCACCAGCAGCTCCTCCTCTAAGCTAAAGACTGTCTCCCCTCCATATCCTGTCAGAGGTGGGTAAAATAGCCAAAAGTTGTACTCAGGTAAAACTAGGGCCACCTTGTGACATTATTGCTAAAGTATAAGTTAAGAGTAGCAACAGATTTTTTTTGTTTTTGGAATAGTAAGGAAGTGTCTACTAAGTTACCTAAGCAAAAAAACAAACAAAAAAAAAACTGTCCAATCAACAGACAAACTAATTTGCAAGGTTTTTCCTCCTAAATCTGTTAGTGTTTTTTTTTTTTTTTATAAAGTTTTTCTCATCCATTTAGACATTGTTTCTAATGAATCCACGTACAGCTATTTCCTTGTATATTTTTTAATCCACAATTTGGATTTTTATGATTGAAATTGGCAACTTTTTACTGCTTAATTGCAACTTTTGATCATAAAATGTTTTTTCTTCATAAATTTGCTTTTTTGTATACATTTGAGACCTTATTCTTTCATAATTTGTGAGTTTTTGATAGTATTTTGCAACTTTTCATTCATAATTTTGCAATGTTTTTTCTCATAGATTTTGAACTTTTTCTCTGTTAATTTCTACCAGACCCTAAATAGAGGAACAATATCACCACCAATATTAATAAAATAAAATTATTAATTTACTAAAATGATCAGCGATAGAGCCATTTCTGGTGAGAATATTACAGTATAAACAAGCCCATTTCTTATTTAAAGCTACCATTATAGTGTCAGTGCTGAGAGACAGGCTGAACTCTGTCTCTCTTCTCCTGTAGAAGAGATCTGACTGAATAAATGGACTTAACAGAAATCATCACTTATTAGTTTTTTGTTTTTCTAATTTCAGACAGGGATAGGAAGATGTTTTTACCTAAATCATCACTGCAGTGTTCAACATCAAGTCCCGTCATCTCTGACTTAGTCATCAAATGTAAGTCATTTTTGGACTGTGAAGGCTATTTTATGCATGCGATATGTGGTCACTGAACCAGCTTTTTCAAAAATAACCTCTCTTGGACTGTTAGTTGTCTTCATGTGTGGTTTACGCAGCTGTGCTGAGTAAGGCTGCAACTAACAATTATTTTGGTAGTCGACTAATCTGACTATTTTTTCAATTAGTCGACTAATCGCGATTATTTCTGTCATGTCCACCAGCTCAGCTTCCTGCTCGCACAGCTCCTGTTCGGGGCTCTAGGTCATGTTTTACCTCACCTGTTTAAGCCTGCACACCTGTGAAAACCACTTTGCTGTCAGTCTCTGCCTTAATATAATGTAACCTATTATGAAAAGTTCCCATAGCTAAATACAATAGTGATCCATCAAACATGAGCTGGAAACTTGAACTTGACAGCTTAATCAGAAGTGTTTGTAGTAACACAATTAAATAATAGATGTTAAAGTGCAAAAACTCAAATAGTAGCCTTTGCTACTGTATAAAGGGCTGTTGTAATGCTGCATGTTCAAAACAAACTAGAGTAATATTCAACTCCATTAAAGTAAAAAAAAAAAAAAAAATAGAAAATAACAAGGCAGTCCATCCTGTTTGAAACCTTGTTGGGTCTAGAAGTTTAGTTTAGTTTAGAACATTTATTTTGAACATGCAATACAAAAGCAAAAATGAAAGAAACATTATAAATTTTAGCCCATACCAAAACACCATGTACTGTCAGTCCGAAAAGGAGTAGGAAGAAGTAAAACTTATTTAGATCCTACCCCTTTACCGTCACATCTGATTATTCCTCCTGAAGTGAAACCCGAAATACCCACTTACATGTAATATACATACATACAAGTTTAAAAGTTTAGGCTTCAGATGAAAATTAAAAGAACTTCTTCAAGTCCAAAATAAATAAATAAAAAAAAACACTTTAAATATCAGTGCAGGAATGTGAGTCTTCACTACAATACAGTGAAATATTTAAGCCATTTTAAATTTATTTGTGATGATTATGGTTATCTTTTAATTAAATTACAAATCATGACATTCTAATTTGCCAAAATGCACTATTAAGTTAATTGAATCCCTTCCACAGCATGTGGGACATGGTGCTGCGCCGATCTGTTTCACTGACCCTAGGCCACACAGCTACTGTGAGTAGTGAAAGCTACAGTGCGGGGTCAGTCCTCTTGTAGCTCTGTGCGTTAACTATCCTTTCCCCATTCTATTATGCTGAGCACCAAGCTAGAAGGCTGAAAGTACCATTTTTATATGGTCTTTGGTATGACCTAGCTGAGATTTGAACCCACGACATCCCGGTTGTGGGGTGGATGCTCTACCAACTAGGCCATCACTCCGGTGAGGGCTGGTATTACCATGACAATAATACAGAATATGAAAAAAAGAGGACATTGCTCATGAAATTCACCCTTTTTTCTGCAGTGAACATATTAGCTAGCATAACAGAAGCAGCTCAGCTGTCAGCAACTATATAAGAAAGATTACTGTCCAACAACAGGTAAACTGTTTAAACAGCACACACTAATAGTGTAGTCAGTTTTCTAAAGTTGAGAGAATTGCTCACTGAAAATAAGAAGCGCTAACATTAGTTGCAAACCTTATCGGTGCAGCCTGGCGACAGGTGGCCTGTCATAAACTGGCCCTTCCGGGGCAGAAAGATAGATCCAAGCACTGAACTGCAGTGTGACATTTATTAACAAAATACAAAAATAGTGCAGACAACACAAAAATACAAACTAGAATTACTTACAGAAGATACACTCCAGAGCAGGAAAGGCTCTGGAGGAGATGCGGAAAAAACACTTAGGGAAAGAAGTCCAAACCAGTCCAAGTTAAGCAATGCTGCTGCAGTGAAACAATGAACTGAGAGTGCATAAGTACTGGGCAGACAGATGAGCTGCAGGTGTGCGCTGAGCAGGCAGGTGAGCTAATTGCCTAACTGTCCACAGCTGAGGTGGCAGGAGAGCAGACTGTGAACAGTTAGTGGGAGCGTCTGAGAGAGGAGGGCACATGAGAGACAACAAACCAAAATATAAACAGAAAACTGACATCAAAATAATTACAGACATACAAAATTCAGAAATAAATTAAGTCTGATCTCAGGAGGAATATTTGAGCTCAGACTCATGACAAAGCCCCCCCAAGGGGTGGAGTCCAGACACCCCCAGGCAACACCAAAAAGCCCCCCCCCCCCAAGAGAAAGAGTACAGCAAAAAACTACCCTGGGTGGGAGGTGGGTTAGGAGGGAACTAAAGTTTGAAGCCCGCTCAGGGCCCACACCCATGCTACACCAGGCCCCTGGGCCCCCTAGGCCAAAGAACTATGCTGTTCGGGAGGCCAGCCGAAGTCCAAAGCCCAGACAGACAGCAAGGTGGAACGAGTCGGGTGGCCTGCCAGAGAACAGGGGCCACCCAACCCAGTGGCTCAGTCTGTCGGGCGGCCAGCCAGACTTCTTAAGCCACCAGGACTGGAGGGGTGACCCAGGAGGCGGCTCCCCCACAGAAAGACCCAAGGACAGAAAGCAGAGCCAGAGGGAGGGGAACCACGATGGCGTCTGGTGGTGGAGGAGGATGGGAGACAACGACGACGTCTGGCAGAGGAAGAAGGGGGACCATGACGTCCTTGAGCTGGCTGGTTGCACCCTCGGTGGTCCTGGGTTGAGACATTGTCACATCTGCAATGGATCCAGGCTGGAGCATGGTAGCACCAGCGGTGGCTCCAGGCTGGAGCATGGCAGCACCCACTTTGGCTCTGGACTGGAGCAACGCAGCACCCTCGATGACTCTGGGCTGGAGCAACACAGCACCCTCAGTGGCTCCGGGCTGGAGCAACGCAGCACCCGTGGTGGCTCCGGGCTGGGCCAACGCTGCACCCTCGGTGGACCCGGGCTGGGCCAACGCTGCACCCTCGGTGGACCCAGACTGCGCCAACGCTGCACCCTCGGTGGACCCGGGCTGGGCCAACGCTGTATCTCCAGAACAGATAAGAGGAAAACAAGAGAGAGCACTTGCCTGAGCTCAAGCTCCACCGCTGTCCAGGACTCTGTCGATCCAGACGACGACATCTTGGGCCAGGTCTCTTGGAGGTCCAGCTCTGGTTCCAACTCTGCTGCAGCGGCCTCCGCATCAGGCATGATGATGGTTGTAGTCCTCGTCCCCAGATGAAGTTGACCACACTGGTGGCTCTTCCGGCGTGGCAGCTAGGGGTTGGCTCACCGCTGGCGCTAGAACAGGGTCCTCCAGGGCCACGGGCTCCTCCATCGTCTGGTGGTTCTGCTCCGGGACCAGCAGACACTCAGGGGCCACAGGAGAGAACACAGAGAGGGCTGGTGAGCAATTTGTAACAGCAGCAGGTGGGGAGATCTCAGGGGACTGCTTTTCCTGAGCCTCCCTACCGAGAATCAGGCAAAGCATATTATCATAGAGGTAGAATGAAATAAAACTTGCCTTTTTTCCCGGATCTGGATGTTGCCTGGGGCAGCGTGGTGGCGGAGTGGTTAGCACTGCGGCAGCACAGTAACTTACCCTTGGCCGGGGGATCCTGGGTTCGATCCCAGCCCTCGACCAACAGTGATCTGTGTGGAGTTTGCATGTTCTCCCCGTGTTTGCGTGGGTTTACTCCGGGATTTCTCCGGTTTCCTTCCACATGCCAAAAACATGCAAGTTAGGTTAATTGGCATCAAAACTGGGGATTCTAAATTGTCCTTAGGTATGAATGTGAGAGTGAATGGTTGTCTGTCTCTCTGTGTTGGCCCTGCGATGGACTGGCAATCTGTCCAGGGTGTACCCTGCCTCTCGCCCAAAGATGCTGGGATAGGCTCCAGCCCCCTCGTGACCCAAAAAGGATTAAACGGAAGAAGATGGATGGATGGATGGATGTTGCCTGCTGCTGTATATGGAACATCATTCCTCTCTGTGGCTAAGGTGAGCTTGGGCCCCTCTGTGGATTGTAGAGGAGCACCCCTGTAATCACTGGGACAGACGTGACCGGGGAAAACATGGAGGACCTCTCGGCAGCAGGACATGTCGAGTGGACGGAAGTTGCAGCAACAACGGAGAGAGCGAAGGTTGACGGGACAGCCGGCAAAGGAGAAGGAGAGAGTGGAACTGCTGTGGGAAGTGTCGGACTCGGCGGAAGGGAAATGGCTGCTGAAGAGGCGGGGGAATTCCTCCAGTGGTCCGGAGCGGGACGACATTGTTGTGGTGGAGCTGAAGTTGGCGAACTGGGAGAAGAGATGGACTTCTGCTGTGGAAAACATCTCCACTTCGGCTCCGCTGGAAACACCCCCACCGACAGTCCCGGAAATGATTGCTGGAGCACACAGACCATGGACAGCAGAGCTGTGTATTGCGAATAACTCCACAGGCCGCGGTGTGCCTCCAGAATTCCCACCGCTCCATTCAAACTTTCCCAGATTTTCTTGGGTCCACGGGTGACAAGAGCTTCATCCACAAAACTTTGGATGAAGTCTGCTGCCCAGTCCTCCTCCACGGTCGAAGACCCCGCTGCCAATCTTCCCTTATGTGAGGACGGCGAGCCGGGGACATGATGAGCTCCAGGTGAGTGAAAAAAAAGAAAAAAACAAAAAGACAAAAAAGCACACTACAGCAGCTGGGCCCTAACTTGACGGCAGCATTCTGTCATAAACTGGCCCCTCTGGGGCAGAAAGACAGGCCCAAGCGCTGAACTGCAGTGTGACATTTATTAACATTATACAAAAACAGTGCAGACAACACAAAAATACAAATTAGGATTACTTACAGAAGATACACTCCAGAGCAGGGAAGGTTCTGGATGAGATGCGGAAAAAACACGGAGGGAAAGAAGTCCAACCCAGTCCAAGTTAAGCAATGCTGCCACAGTGAAACAATGAATGAATGAGAGTGCTTAAGTACTTGGCAGCAGATGAGCCGCAGGTGTGGGCTGAGCAGGCAGGTGAGCTAATTAACTCTAACTGTCCACAGCTGAGGTGGCAAGAGAGCAGACTGTGAACAGTTAGTGGGAGTGTCTGAGAGAGGAGGGCACATGAGAGACAACAAACCAAAATATACACAGAAAACTGACATCAAAATAATAACAGACATGCAAAACTCGCAAATAAATTGAGTCTGAGCTCAGAAGGAATATTTGAGCTCAGACTCATGACATAGCTGAAGACAGAGGAACGGAGAGGAGGAAGGAATGGATGCATCGCTGTAATGCAGCTGTGATATGACAAACTGCTGTACAGTCTACATTGAACTTGATTCATTTATTAATTTTTGGTTAAATCCTCTCATACTGATAGGGCAGTGCAGTGGCGGAGTGGTCAGCACTGTGGTAGCACAGCAACTCACCCTTGGCCGGGGGATCCTGGGTTTGATCCCAGCTCCTGACCAACAGTGATCTGTGTGGAGTTTGCATATTCTCCCCGTGTCTGCATGGGTTTACTCTGGGATTTCTCCGGTTTCCTCCCACATGCCAAAAAACATTCAAGTTTGGTTAATTGGAGACTCTAAAGTGGCCCCAGGTGTGAATGTGTGTATAATTTCCACATTGTGGGACAAATAAAGGATTCTAAATCTAAAATAAAAATCTGCTTTGGAAACTTTTGGCCTTCTCTGTGATTTTCACTCCGTGTCGCCATGATGCGTTCCACTGGAACAGTTAAACTGAACATTTCTGCGGCGTGCACATAAACTAAAATTATATGACTCGTCGACAATAAAAACCTGTGTCAACAGATTTTTATGATTGATGTTATCAACAATGTCGAATAATTGTTTCAGCCCTAGTGTTGAGCCTGGATTATATTCAAGTATTTTGCTTTTGCATAGACTGTTGTGCAGCATGTAGCCTATTATAGCTTATGCATGTTTGTCGTGTTACCTATTTCCTCTGTCAGCAGTGCTGTGTGGTTGCTGTACCAACACAATGCTGTACCGCAATGGCTGCAGTTGTAACATTGTTTGTGATGATAAGGCTGATGGTCGATTAAACCTGTGGTGCATTCAAGCAGGTATAGTTGGCTTATACTGTATAGTAGTCCGTGTGTGATGGGCTTTGCCTGCTTAATTTTCTGAATGCAGGAATCCAGTTTGCCATGCCACAGGTACTGTGCCCAACTTCCACACAGTTCCTCCTCATAATTTAAAAATTAAATGTGGTTTGTTAAATATTAGGTCTCTAACTCCCAAGTCTCTGCTCATCTATGATCTGTTAATTGATCATCAGATTGATTTAATATCCCTTACAGAGACTTGGTTAGGGCAAGAGGATTATGTTGGTTTAAATGAATCAACTCCCTCTGGTTATTTAAACTTTCAAAATCCCAGAAGTTCTGGTCGTGGAGGAGGAGGAGTGACAATTTACCATTCCAAATTACTAGTTAATGGAAAGCAAAAAACATGTTATAATTCCTTTGAGGGCCTGGTCCTCAGTATTGGGCATTTTAGCAATTTCAAGTTAAACCCAATTTTATTTGCCATAGTTTATCGTCCTCCCTCAGCCTACTCAGAGTTTTATCTGAATTTGCCAAATTTTGATCTGATTTAGTGCTGAAATCAGATAGAATAATTAAAGTAGGGAACTTTAATATACATATAGATGTAGATAGTGATTGCCTTTATAAGGAATTTAATTCAACATTAGACTCAATGGGGTTTTCTCAGAAAGTAGGAAATTCTACCCATTATCTCCACCACACGTTGGACCTTGTTCTGATATAGGCATAGAAATAGAAGATCTGGTAGTGTTTTCTCATAACCCTGTACTGTCAGACCACTGTCTGTTAACCTTTGATTTTACTATTTCTGAGTATTTGGCTCCTAAAGAAAAATATTACTACAGCAGATCCCTCTCAGATGATGCTGTTACCAAATTTATGCTGATTGTTTCCTCTATGCCATGGGTCAACACAACGGAGAGAAGCTATGGAGAGCTTGCTCCTTCTGTAATTAATAGCATAGTGCAGGGGTGTCCAACCATGTGCCATGGAGAGCCAAGACCCTGCAGGTTTTACCTCCAACCAGTGTCTTCAACAGCAGATTTCTGTGAACTTCTTCCCACTGATTGCTGATAAGTGAAAACACCTGCTGAAGAGACTGGGTAGAAGAGAAAACCTGCAGGGTCTTGGCTCTCCATGGCACATGGTTGGACACCCCTGGCATAGTGGATAGTGTTACAGCTTCTCTGCATCACACTCTAGACATGGTGGCCCCTTTAAAAAAGAAAGCCTAATAAGAGATTTCTAACTCCTTGGTTCAACACAGAAACTCGTAGCTTAAAATAGAAGACTCATCAATTAGAAAGAAAATGGTGCTCTACTAAAATAGATGAAATCTGTTTAGCTTGGAGAAATCAACTTCTAATTGATAAAAAGAAATATCTTAGGAAAGCTAGAACAAGTTATTATTCTGCATTAATAGAAGAGAACAAGAATAATCCCAGGTTTCTTTTCAGCTCTGTAGCCAGGGTGACAGAGTCAGGACTCTGTCAAGCCTAGCATTCCCTTAGAGCTTACTAGTCAGGACTTCATGAATTTTTTCAATAATAAAATTTCCATCCACCAGAGATAAAATCAGTCAGATTCTTCCCACCATTAACTTAAATACATTAACTACTATAACTCCTTCAACTGATATCTGTTTGGATGAGTTTACTCCAATTGACCTTTTAGAGTTAGATAAAATAATTTCCTCATCCAAGCCTTCAACTTGTCTTTTAGACCCTATTCCTTTCAGGTTATTTAAAGAAGTCTTCCCATTTATTGGTAGCTCTGTTCTTCAAATAATCAATCCTTCATTAACATTAGGCCATGTACTGCAGGCTTTTAAAACTGCTGTAATTAAACCCTTACTCAAAAAGCCAATGCTGGATCCAGGAGTTTTAGCTAACTATAGACCAATCTCTAATCTGCCTTTCATTTCAAAAATCTTAGAAAAAGTTGTTGCTACGCAATTATTTGACCACTTGCAGGGAAATGGTTTATTTGAAGAGTTTCAATCTGGGTTTAGAATTCATCATAGTACTGAAACACCCTTAGTGAAGGTCACTAATGACATCCTTATCACATCTGATAATGGACTTGTTTCTGTACTTGTCCTTTTAACCTTAGTGCAGCTTTTGATACTATCGATCATAATATTCTACTTGATAGATTAGAACACCATGTTGTACTTAATGGAACTTTGTTGCAGTGGTTTAGATCTTATTTATCTGATTGGTTCCAGTTTGTTCATGTCAATGAGTTTTCTTCCAACTCAAAGCCTAGTCATGGAGTTCCACAGGGATCTGTGCTAGGCCCTGTTCTTTTTAGTTTATATATGCTTCTGCTAGGCAACATTATTAGAAAGCACTGTATATATTTTCATTGTTATGCAGATGACACACAATTATACCTGTCAATGAAGCCAGATGATAGTAATCAATTAGCCAAGTTAGAGGCCTGTCTTCAGGAAATAAAAGCTTGGATGACTTGTAATTTCCTGCTATTAAATTCAGATAAGACTGAAGTCATTCTAGTTGGTCCAAAAAACCTTAGAAATACCTTTCCAAACCAAATTCTTAGTTTGGATATGGTTACTC
Source organism: Pholidichthys leucotaenia (assembly GCA_020510985.1). Taxonomy (NCBI): domain Eukaryota; kingdom Metazoa; phylum Chordata; class Actinopteri; order Cichliformes; family Pholidichthyidae; genus Pholidichthys; species Pholidichthys leucotaenia. The sequence continues at coordinate 176,752,249 of CM035839.1, read as the reverse complement.
TTTCTCTTAATAGTTCTATGAGGAACCTTGGAGTTATTTTTGATCAAGATCTGTTCTTTTATTCACATATTAAACTTGTTTCTAAGACTGCCTTCTATCATTTGCGTAATATTGGCAAGATTAGGAGCATCTTGTCTCAGAGTGATGCTGAGAAACTAATCCACGCTTTTGTTAGCTCTAGATTAGATTATTGTAACTCTTTATTATCAGGTTGTCCTAATATATCTTTAAAAAGTCTTCACCTGACTTCCGGTCTGGACGCCATGGCGACTGCAGCTTAACACTGAAGCTCTCAGACTCAATCCAGGATAACACCTTGAAAATCAAACTTAACGGATTTTTGGAGGAGTGAAAATCAAAAGACAAAATCATCATGTCTAAAGGAAAACAGAAGAAACTGAAATTCTCCAGGCTAGGACACGTATCGGCCGGAGAATCTGAACTGGAAGATCCCCGTTCAGAAGACGAGGAGCTGGTGATAGCTAACAAAAGGGTTAGCCTGAAATCACTATTTGAGGAACTACGACGATTTCGCCGAGATGTTACGGCCGAATTTCGGGAATTCAGAGAAGAATTGAAAAGGACAAACAGCAGAGTGGACCAGGCCGAGAACCGAATCTTGGAAACAGAGGATCGAATAAAAGTGCTCGAAGATTCTGTGCTGGACCTACGCAAAAGACAAGCAGCTATAGAGGCTAAGCTAACCGACCAAGAAGGAAAACAAAGAAGAGACAACATAAGAATTCATGGTCTGATAGAAGGAACCGAAAATGGTTTTAACTCAATGGCAGAATGCGTGGAATCCTTACTAAGAGAGAAATTGGATATTCCACAAACCACCGACTTGAAGATAGAAAAGGCACATCGTTCATTAGCCGCTAGGCCGGCGGCGGAAGCGCCCCCACGTTCGGTGTTGGTAAGATTTTCCAATTTCAAAATAAAACAAGAGGTTGTAAGACTGGCCTGGCAGAAAAAAGGATTTATGCACCAGGAGAGAAAAGTCTACGTGGAACACGATTACGCCCCGGAGGTCCTTAAAAAGCGCAGGGAATACAATGACGCGAAAAAGGTGTTAAGAGAGAAGAAATTGCGCTTTCAGACACCATTTCCTGCGAAGTTAAGGGTCTTCTACGGCGATGAAACGTGTCTCTATAATTCGGCGGAAGAAGCAACAGCTGACATGGCGAGAAGAGGGCTCCCGGTAACGGTGTTTAAACCCGCAGCAGACCCGAGTGAGAAGATCAAAGCGCAAACATGGACAACACAAAGACCCTCAAAATCCACGGACCAGCAGCGGGAAACCCAGCACCAGAGCGTCGCGGATAAACTATCCGTTTTCAGGTTGGAATAGCGACCTTTTTTTTTTTTTCCCTTCCTCTTGAATCAATCCGCACATCCAACCCCCCTCATACAAGGTAACAAACATTAAAGGAGATGCATATTCAGCATGTGGTAAAACATTTCATGGAACAATCATATTATTTGAAACAAATAAGTCTTTGTAATAAAAAAAAAAAAAAACTTGTTAAAATAGAAATGTGACAATAATCCACATGTTCTGCTCATACTAACAAATACTGTTTTTGCGTGAATGTTTGATGTGATGGGGGTGGGAGGGTGCACACAATTTCACAGGGTTTAGGCATAAAAGGAAAAAAAAAAAAAAATCATTACAAGTTTGGATTGGGTTCTGAAACTCACGTTAAAAGCATGGGACTACTTTCAGTGGTACGAGAGGGCCCTCAACACGTAACAGAGTTTGAGGAATTTCCCTCAGGGCCTTCACTCCATCAAGGCTCTTACAGGGTCTTTAAAAAGACCTCAGCTCAGGAAGTTCTTTTGACAGTTTTTTGTTTTAAAGTTTTTTACACTATGTTCTTAATGTTTTTCTTGTTTTTAATGTTCTTTCAGTTTCTGAGTAGCACAAAAGAGGGCCACCACACAGTTATACTAAACAAAACAACACAATGGAGAAACAGGGTGTAACCAAAATAATTTCATATAATGTAAAAGGGATCCTGAATCCAGTTAAAAGATCCAAGATTCTAGGCAAAATGAAAAAAGACAAAGCAGGAATAATACTTTTACAAGAAACCCACCTAACAGACGTGGAACACAATAAACTCAGTAGACAAGGGTTTAAAATGATCTCTTCATCTTCATATAAATCAGGGAGGAGGAGGGGAGTAGCGACATTGATATCAACCAAAATTACATTTGAAAAAAAATCAGAACACAAAGATAAAGAAGGGAGATACAGTTTGGTAACTGGGCGGCTAGAGGGAGAAGATATCACCCTGCTGAATGTGTATGCTCCCCCAGGGGCTAACTGGAAATTTTATAAAAATGTATTCGACCTAATGATAACTAAAGCTCAAGGTTTAGTGATATGTGGTGGGGACTTCAATCTTAGACTGAATCCATACTGGGATGCTTCTGGTAATTCCCCACATCAAAATAACACCCAAAACAGGAAGACTCGGATGCTACTAAAAGAAATGGGAATCTGTGATGTGTGGAGGGAACTCAACCCCAGTGTAAAAGACTATACATTTTACTCAACTCCACATTCATCTTACTCAAGGATTGACTATTTTTTTATGTTTAATAGAGACATTGGTAGAGTAAAAACATGTAAAATAGGACTGATGGATCTCTCCGACCACAGTCCGATCTACATGGACTTAAATATCCAAAAATACACAAATAATACATTTTCTTGGAGGTTAAATTCAAATGTCCTGAAAGGACCATTGAAAGATGAATTGGAGTCAGATATTCTCAGATATTTGGAAGATAACGATAATGGAGAAGTATCCCCTTTAATACTGTGGGATGCATGTAAAGCTGTAATAAGAGGAAAGATTATTGCAAAACTGGCAACCCAAAAGAAACTAAGACAAGAAAAACTATCCACATTAGAGTCAGAACTTAGGAACCTAGAAAAAGAACACAAAGGCAACACTCATTCTACTGACTCGCTCAAGATTAAGGAAATTAAAAACCAAATAAATGAGATCTACACAATAGAAATCCAGAAGAAACTTACATTTCTGAAACAAAAATACTATGAAGCAGGCAGTAAATCGGCAAAATTGCTAGCCTATAAATTGAGGAAACATCAAACAGAAAGAGCAATCTACAAAATCAGAGACCCAGTATCAAAGGAAATAAAATTCAGAATTCAGGATATTCTTAAAAACTTCGAGAATTACTATAAGAACTTATACTCCCACAAAAAACATAAAAACGCATCCGAGGCATTCCTAAACACATTAAACCTTCCCCAACTTACGGAGTCACAAAATAAAACACTACTGTCAGAAATACATTCTAAAGAATTGGAAAAAGCAATTATGAAACTTAAAGCTAACAAATCCCCAGGAGCTGATGGCTATACAGCAGAGTGGTACAAAACCTTTAAACAGCAACTATCTCCTCTCCTCCTGAAAACATTTAATTATGTCCTCCACACAGGGGAAATCCCCCCCTCCTGGAGAGAAGGGGTCATTGCAGTTATACCTAAACCTGAAAAGGATAAACTAGAGTGCTCCAACTACAGACCAATCAGTGTACTAAATCAGGACTATAAGCTTTTTACCATTATCCTTGCCAAAAGGTTAGAGAATATACTGACAGACCTAATTCATTTAGACCAAACAGGTTTTATAAGACAAAGGCAGACACAAGACAACATTCGACGCACTTTACACATAATTCATCATATAAAAAAATATAACTTAAATGCAGTCATATTAGGATTAGATGCTGAAAAAGCATTCGATTCGGTTGACTGGTCTTTTCTATACAGAATCTTATCCAGTTTCAATTTTCATAACAACTTCATTAGAACTATACAGGCATTATATAAAAAACCAACAGCTAAAATAAGGATTAACGGTAATTTATCATCATCTTTTGAACTGGAAAGAGGATGTCGTCAGGGCTGCCCCCTGTCTCCACTGCTCTTTGCAATCTTCATAGAACCTCTGAGCCAATGGATAAGACAAAACCAAAAAATTCAAGGTATTACACTTGGTCAGAAGGAACATAAAATAGCACTCTTTGCTGATGACATTTTAATATACCTAGGGCAGCCGGACACTTCTTTACCAGAACTAACCTCAGTTTTTTCAGAGTATGGAGATTTATCGGGGTACAAATTAAATATGCATAAAACCCAAGTTTTAACATTCAACTATGACCCAAATCATTATTCACTAAGCAAACTCAAAACTAACTGGGAGTCGGAATCTATGAAATATCTGGGGGTCAATATCCCGAAACAACTCAACAAAATTATATCACTAAACTATGATCCACTGGTGACAAAAATAAAATCTGACCTAGCAAGATGGAATATGATACCATTCTTGGGTATTGCACAAAGAATTGAAGCAGTCAAAATGAATATACTTCCACGTCTTCTATACCTTTTCCAAACAATACCGGTAGAACCTCCCAAAAAAACATGGCAGGAGCTGGACAGAAGGATCTCAAGATTCATATGGCAGGGCAAGAGACCTAGAATCAGATATAGAACCCTACAGCTAAACAAAGACAAAGGTGGGCTCGCGCTGCCAAATATCAGGGACTACTTTAAAGCCGCACAAATTAAAACTTTAGTAGAGATATGTAACCCAGTCTACTCTGCACAATGGAAGGAGATTGAATGCCAAATAACAAGTGACATCCCCCTACAGGCGATAATAGGGAACAATGTCTTACCTAAGCTTTTGAATAACACTAACCCGTGGATAGAGACCCCGCTAAAAATTTGGTTTAAGATAGTCAGAGAGAATCAAACTAAAGAGCCCTATCGACTTCTGCAATGGATCGCCTATGATCAGGACTTTACTCCTAATAAAACAGACACCAGATTTAAAAAGTGGAAGGAGAAGGGGCTGATAAAATATTACGATTTTTTTAAAGGGCAAATCTTAAGAAGTTTTGAAGATTTGAAAAAACAAGGCCTAATAAATCAAGACCTTTACAGGTTCTTCCAGCTTAGACACCACATAAACAATATACTTAAAAAGGAGGTTTTGGAAAGGGCCCAGTCAGGTGTTCTGAAGGTCTTCTTAATGGCATATAAAGGGATCCCAGGGATCAGATACATTTCTAAAATATACCAAGGTCTTCAAGACTTAAAAGGAGACAACACATCTTATATAAAAGAGAGATGGGAAAAAGAGGGGAATTTCACTTTACATCTGGAAATATGGGAAAAGCTAAATAAACAGCAATGGAAAAGTACCTCATCCCTGCAGTGGAGAGAATTTGGATGGAAAAACTTGGCAAGATTTTTCAGAACACCTGCACAAATCAAATTTACCCATAAGGGATTGAACTGTTGGCGCTTGTGTGGTGAAAAGACTGCAAATCATTTTCATGTGTTTTGGTCATGCCCAGTTATCCACCAATATTGGACCAATGTACAGACAATATTGGGGAAAATATTCAAAATTACAGTTCCCTTTTCTTTTGTAACTTTGTATTTGGGTTTACTACCGGACTCACTGGAAAGACGAGGAGAAAAATACTTATTCAATGTTTTAATATTGGCAAGCAAAAAAGCTCTAACTAAAAAATGGATGTTGAAGGACTGTCCTACACCTGAAGATTGGACTAACGTGATCCAAGACATTTACTCGATGGAAAAGTTGACATTCGCACTGAGACAGGACATGGATGGGTTCATGAACTTTTGGCAACCCTGGACCGCATATGTGTCTTCCATTAGATCTAATCTTTGACAAATACCATTTCAATAATGGTTCTGCTCTTTGTTCCAATGCTACTCAGATGCTCTTTTATCTTTATTTACTTACTTTTTCTTTTTGTTTGTTTTTTACTGGTTTGTTTGGGTTTTTTTTGTTTTTTGTTTTGTTTTTTTTTCTCTTTAATTTCACTTTTTCTTTCACTTAAAAAAAAAAAAAAAATAAGGGGTGTTGTAAGAATTAATCTTCCAATGTTGTCAGATATCAGAAAATAAGGGAACATGTGATGAAAATGTAAACACTGCATTGCTGTAACGACCTGTATACCCTTTACAAAAACTTAAATAAAAAAAAAAAAAAAAAAAAAAAGTCTTCACCTGATCCAAAATGCTGCAGCAAGAGTTTTAGCAGGTACTAGAAAGAGAGATCATATCTCTCTGGCTCTGGCCTCCCTTCAGTAGCTTCCCATAGAGTTTAGAATTAAAATTAAGTTTAAAATCCTTCTTCTCACTTACACAGCTCTAAATAATCAGGCCCCTTTTTATTTAAAAGATCTGATACTACCCTATTATCCTAACAGAACACTACGCTCTCAAAATGCAGGATTACTTGTAATACCTAGAATCTCCAAAAGTACAATGAGAGGAAGAGCGTTCCATTATCAAGCTCCTCTGATGTGGAACCAGCTGCCAATCTGGACTTGGGAGTCAAACTTTATCTCTGTTTTTAAGAATAGGGTTAAAATTTTCCTTTTTGATATAGCCTATAATTAGGGAGGGATCATGTGCCCCTGAACCCTCCCTTAGTTATGCTGCTAATAAGTTTAGACAGCCGGGGGACCTCCAAAAATGCACTGGGCTTCACTCCTTTCTTCACTCTCAATGAAATACTTTTGCTGGTCACTAACATCTGTTTGTTCTCTCCCATAGATTGAGTCCCCATCGTGCTGTTTGCTCTCTACATGTCGTATTATCAGGTTGTCTTAAAACATTTTTAAAAAGTCTTCAGCTGATCCAAAATGCTGCAGCAAGAGTTTTAGCAGGTACTAGAAAGAGAGATCATATCTCTCTGGTTCTGGCCTCCCTTCATTGGCTTCCCATAGAGTTAAGAATTAAGTTTAAAATCCTTCTTCTCACTGGGACATTGTAGCACCCAGTGGGGTCCCGGGCTGGGAAATTGTAGCACCCACGGGGGTCCTGGGCTGAGACATAGGAGCACCTGCGGCGGCTCCAGGCTGGGACATAGCAGCACCCGCGGCAGCTCCAGGCTGGAGCTCTGCAGCACCCGTGGCAGCTCCGGACTGGAGCACTGCAGCACCCGCTGTGGCTCCGAGCTGGAGCACTGCAGCACCCTGAGTGGCTCCGGGCTGGAGCACTGCAGCACCCTCGGTGGGCCCCAATTGGGCCAATGCTGCACACACGGTGGACCCTGGCTGGGTCAATGCTGCACCCACGGAGGGCCTGGCCTGGGCCACAGCTGCACCCACGGAGGTCCTGGGCTGGGACGGAATGCCCGTGACAACCTCAACGGGAGAAGCCGGACCCCAGTCGACCTCCGGTGGAGAACCTGGATCCTCTGAGATATCTGGCGGTGTTGGATCCTCTCCAGCAACCCTGGGAGAGAGCTCAGATACAGCACAGAGAGAAGAGGGGTCAGGGTCACCAGCAGTGGCGGAGCCCGACGAGGCAAGCTCAAATGCAGCGGCCGGCTGCACCTGGCTCTCCTCACCAAGAGCCAGGCAAGATTGCTCTAGAACAGACAGGAGAAACACAAAAGAGAGCACTTGCCTGAGCTCAAGCTCCACCGCCCACCAGGACTCCGATGATCCAGGTGACGATGGTTTTTCGGGCTCAGCCCTCAGGAGGTCCAGCTTGATGGCTGACACTGCTGTGGCAGCCTCCACAGCAGGCAAGGTGATTGTAGCAGTCCCTTCAGCCCCAGTTGGAAAGGTCCACACAGGAGGCTCATCCAGCGTGGAGGCTGGGGTCTGACTCACCACAGGCACTGGGCTCCGCATGATGGATTCGGGTTTGGTGCCTTCCCTCAGTCCGTAGAACAACAGCAAGGCTGGGATGGTGTCCTCCAGCACTGCGGGCTCTTCCCTCATCTGGCTGTTGAGTCCCAGGGCCAATGGGTGCTCAGAGGCAAGAGAAGGAGACACGGAGAGGGCAGGTGAAAATTCATCATTTGCAGCAGGCGAAGAGAACTCAGGGGATTGCATGACCTGAATCTCTTTACCGGGGAGCAGGCAAGGCAAATAATTGAAAATCAAAGTGAAATGAGATTTTACTTGCCTGTCATCCCAGTGTGTGATGTTGCCTGCTGCGTTTGGTGCACTGTCATCCCTCTCTGTGTCCATGGTGGGCCTGGGCTCCTTTATGAATTGTGGAGGAGCCGCTTCAGCCAGCACTGAGGCAGGCAGAGTCTGAGAAGAAACAGCCCAACCCACATCAGCGGATGAGTGCACAGAGAAAAGGGAGGAGGCAGCAGCTATGGAGGGAGTGGATGCTGGTGAGGCAGCTAGGAGGAAAGGTGGAAATGACTCTGCCACAGAAATCTCCTCCCTGTGTGAAGGAGAGGTTGCTGACTGAGATGTGATGATTATCTTCTGCTGATTCCTCCGGGATCAGCGGCGACGAGTGGGAGACAGAGGCATGGACTCATCATGGAGGTGAGGAGGCTCTGAGGCCATGGAATGTTCGACTGTTGGCACAAGCTCAGGTTCCCTTGGAGAAAACTCCTTTAATTCCAGGGCCAAATCCGGGAGGAGCCACGGCTTCACCTCCAGAAGGAGGTCAGTCTCAGCTAGCAGTACCTGTCTTTGCTCCTGCAGCTCCTTGGCTGATGGAGCAGACCAGGATTCAGGAGGAAGAGGCTGAGCTGTTGTGGGAGAGCTGCAAAAAGCGGAAGGCTTCTTATGGCGCGAGTGCTTACTCTTCGTGAGAGACGGTTCAGGCATTGGAGCTTCTTTCCTCCACTCATCACTCATGCAAGGGAGGGTGTAAATGGAGAGAAGAATGTCGGTGGCCTCCAGGTGGTTCCATAGACTGGGACGCATCTCCATCACCCGCGCTGCGCTGTCCTGACCCTCCTGGACCATCTCGGGAGTACAGGAAGCCTGGATCCATGATAAAATATCCTCCGGGATGCACACCCCACACAGCTACACTTCGTCCAGGTGGGACATGATGCTCTGAACAGGTGGGTGGAAAAAAACACAAAAAGTGTGAGAAGAAAAAGAAACTCAAGACACCACAGCTGGGTTCTGTTCTGGCCACAACGTACTGTCATATGCGCCTCCATGAGGCGCAGAGAGAGACGAGCCCAAACGCTGGATGGTGCCATGTGCCTAAAGAGCAAACAGTTCAAAAATGTGTCAAGTGCAAAAATGCCAAACATGTGATGCCTCTGAGCGGGGGAAAGGCTTTGGATGGGAAACCAGCAATACAGTGGATAACAGTTCAAAACAAGTCAAGTACAAAAATGCCAAACATGTAATGCCTCAGAGCGGGGAAATGGCTCTGGAGGGGAAACCAGCATTACAGTGGAAAAACAGTAGAACAAGAGAAAGACTTGCATATTGAGCCTCAGAGCGGAGCCAAGCTCTAGAGGGAAAATACAGCACTTCTGGGAAATGTACAGAAGGTTAGAAGGAAGACATAAAATGTTGCGGCGAGGAGTAAGTAAACAAGTAGAACTTAAAGTGGGTGATGTGATAACATGAGTGACAGGTGTGTGAGCTGAGCTGCAGGTGAACTGATTACAAGCTGCTCACAGCTGAAGGCAGACAGACTGTGAACAGCAAGTGGGAATGTCTGGAGAGAGAGGGGCAAAAACAAGGACAAAGACCCAAACTAAACATATGAGCAGACAATAAACAGAAATGCAAGACTCAACAATAAACTGTGTCTGAGCTCAGAGATGACATCAGAGCCGGGGGACCTCCAACAATGCACCGGGCTTCACTCCTTTATTCACTCTCAATGAAATATTTTTGCTGGTCATTGACATCTGTTTGTTCTCTCCCATAGATTGATTCCCCGTCATACTGTTTGCGCTCCACATGTCTGTTCTTTTCTTCTTCTTCTCTATCCCCTCATCCCCCAGCCAGTCACAGCAGATGACTGCCCCTCCCTGAGCCTAGTTCTGCTGGAGGTTTCTTCCTGTTAAAAGGGAATTTTTCCTCTCCACCATCGCCAAGTGCTTGCTCAAAGGGGATCGCCTGATTGCTGAGGTCTTTCTGCAATTGTAGGGGTTTCCCCTACAGTTGAAAGTGCTATGAGATGACTGTTGTGAAATGGCACTATATAAATAAAGTTGAATTGAATTGAATTATGTATGGCATGTCAACCAGGACAGCTCTACAACATGCAGAACCTTGACATACTCAGAGCAAATCTCATCCACCCCCAGGGCTTTGCTACTGAAAAGTTTTTAACAACTTCAGCAACCGCACCCCCAGTGATGAGTGAGTCATCACCCTCGTCCTTGGACTCTGCTTCCACTATGGAAGGCACCATTGGGATTGAGGAACACCATGAGAGGTACCGACAATCTTACGGCCACAGCTCTGAGCAGCTCCTTCAAAAATGGAGGTGGAGAACATGCCCCATTCAGACACAGGTTTTGTAGTCTCCCTCAGAATGTGGCTGAAGCTCTTCTGGAAGTGGGAGTTGAAGACCTCGCAGACAGGGGCCTCAGCCAAACATTCCCAGCACACCTTCACTACATGTTTGAGTCTGCCGGGTCTGAATGGCATCCTCCCCTGCCATCTGATCAAACTAACCACCAGGTGGTGATCAATTGACAGCTCTGCACCTCTCTCCACCCAAGTGTCCAAGACATATGGTCACAGGCCTGATGACATGACAACAAAATTAATCATTGACCTGTGGCCTAGGGTGTCCTGGTGCCAAGTGCATATATGGACACCCTTATGCTTGAACATGGTGTTCATTATGGACAAACTGTAGTTAGCACAGAAATCCAATGACTAAATACCACTTGGATTCAGATCAGGCAGGGCATTCGTCCCGATCACACCCCTCCAGGTTTCACTGTTGTTGCCCACGTGTGCATTGAAGTCCCCCAGTAGAACAATGGACTCTCCAAGAGGAGCACTTTGCAGCACACAAGATTCAAAGATTTTTAATTGTCAGTTCTTCTATACGTACAGGACATACAGGAGAATTGAAATGCTGTTTCTCTCTCTCTTAGTGGTGTGCACAATATATAAGAAAAGAAGAAATAAGGATGAAAAACAACAACAGCAGTCTATGTACAGTAATACTACCCGTAGTGCAAATAAGATAAATGATAAAACCCAGCAATCCTACAGTATGTACAGAAAAAAAATAGAGCTGTAATACCCATAACTGCAAGTTCAGTGCGGTAGTGTAGGTGCAGACAGTGACAGATTGGACTGCACATGATCAGTATTGCATTTGTGCAAATGGTTGCAGTAAGGTGCAGAGACATACAGCAGCAGATGTATTACTGTTGGTGTGCCAAGTCTTTCTATGCAGCCAGCTGAGGCAGTTATTGTGTGGGTCACAATACTACGATACAATACTCTGAACCATCTTTTCGCGCATAGGTACAAATGATGGTCAGGACCCATTTCCCAAACTGAAAGCGCAGGGAAACTGCCCTTTCATCCATCGGAGTAAACCTCAATATAGAGGGAGCAAGACAGGGGGATACAAGAATACCCACCCCTGCTCACCACCTCTTGCCCGGGACAACTCCAGAAAAGGTCAAGGTCCAGTCCCTGTCCAGGAGACTGTTTTCAGAACCTAAGCTGTGCATTGAGGTGAGCCCAGCTACATCTAGACAGAATCTCTCAACCTTGTGCACAAGTTCAAGCTCCTTCCCAGCCAGAACAGTGACGTTCCACATTCCAAAAGCCAGTTTAATAAGCCAGTGATCAGAATTCCAAGGTCTCTGCCTTTGACTGCCACCCAATCCACATAGCACCGGACCCCATGATCCCTCCTGCAGGTGGTGAGCCCACTGGAGGACCATTAGCAAGATTACTTTCCAAAAAATATTCCACTAATTAGATCACACATGCCAAAGTCAAGACCTAAAGGAAACATCTCACCTGTAGTGCATTTATACAGTATCTGATTAGTGAAATATTATCAGTATGTTGGCCCATCAGTTTAAAGGATGCACAATAGATACTAAGGCTGGGCGATATCTCAGTACTTTCAAATGTATCATAATATTTTCATCTGCAACACAGGATAACCTAGTATTGTTTGTATCAACACTCTGCTTTCTCCTTTCCATCTGCCCCTGCAACTTCACCCCACTCCACCCCTTCCCCCTCTGAGCATATAACTGCCCCTACCCCACCCACTCACTCCCAATCCATGTCAATCTTTTTTGCTTTATGGACCAGTAACAAGTTTTTAAAAAATTTGAAAGGGGGGGGGGGGGTGAAGAGGATGAATGTTCCTCCATCTACCCCAGCTAGCTGGTGCTCCAGCGGGGAGTGGAGCAGGCAGGGGAGCCCACAGCCGGTGCACCATTGCTGTGGGCGTCTTGCCAAGAGGACCCCAGCTATTTTCCCCAAGACCCCACCAGGTAACACGCAGCACTGCATGACATCTGACTTCTGACAAGCTGGAAGCTCATCCCAGCTGGCTTGGTTGCTATAATTACCCACAACGGGGCTAATGTTGTGAAAGCAGGGCAAATGGATGGATAGTGTTTTTAGCCACAGACTTCATCTCTTCATTGGTGAATGCTCAGTAAAAACATAGTTCACTGTAAGAATAACTTACAGCGCTAATATCCTAATATTGTCCACAAGATGAAACATCTAGAAATGTGTAGTCTTACACAGTGACCACTGTTGAAACTAAAAGTTAGTTCTACATACTGTAATAACTATTAATATGTGCATGTGGGGGTGTGGGAGATAGATGATTAAATTATCAACATTACATGTGCTACCTACTGTATGAATTTAAATTACAAATGTATACAGTTATGTGAAAAAAATAGGACACGCTGTATAAGCCTGTGTGGGTTTTTTTCATATTTGGACATATGGATATTTAATATCAATGTTAAAAATACTGGGAGATTCACGTAATACAACTATACAATTAAAAAGGAATTAAAGACTTTTTTCAAATTTTCTGTAAAATGTAATTCTAAACAAATAGTGAGGAATAAATTAGGACACCCCTCATCTTTTTTAGGACATTCCCACTTAAAATGGCTAAATGTTAAAAAATGCAAATAAAAACAAAAGCAAGGTTAGACATAGATATGCAAACATTTCTTAATAAAGAACTGAATATTTAAAGAGGTGTCCAAATTTTTTCACGACTGTACATGTATAGTATTCGTCCAAAGGCTTTGTGACCATCAGTAAATCAAATGTAAACAATGATATTGTGGGATATTGCTAAAGAAAAATTAAAGCAATAAGACTTTCATATTAGCTTGGCACTAAACTGGATTAGCTATCTTGTCTATCTATCAACTAAATCCAGGCTCCCCTCCTGTCCCACAGTCAATAAAATGTAGCATAAAGGGCACACAGTGAGAGGTGGAGGGGTGGTGGGGGCTGCATCTTGTCTCCAGCTGAATTCTATTAACTTCATTAGAGGTAAATTTGATTTGCCACTCTTCCATTTCCTCTGCTTCATCCTTATGGATACACGCAATCCTGGAGAGATTTTCCAGAATGTCTGCAAGAGATCAGTCATGCTTGAGGACTGGTCAGGCTTGTACAGTGGGGTAAAAAAGTATTTAGTCAGCCACCAATTGTGCAAGTTCTCCCACTTAAAAGATGAGAGAGGTCTCCAATTTTCATCATAGGTATACCTCAACTATGAGAGACAAAATAAGAAAAAAAAAATCCAGAAAATCACATTGAAGGATTTTTAATGAATTAATTGGTAAATTCCTTGGTAAAATAAGTATTTGGTCAATAACAAAAGTTCATCTCAATACTTTGTTATATACCCTTTGTTGGCAATGGCAGACGTCAAACGTTTTCTGTAAGTTTTCACAAGGTTTTCACACACTGTTGCTGGTATTTTGGCCCATTCCTCCATGCAGATCTCCTCTAGAGCAGTGATGTTTTGGGGCTGTTGCTGGGCAACACAGACTTTCAACTCCCTCCAAAGATTTTCTATGGGGATGAGATCTGGAGACTGGCTAGGCCACTCCAGGACCTTGAAATGCTTCTTACGAAGCCACTCTTTTGTTGCCCGGGCGGTGTGTTTGGGATCATTGTCATGCTGAAAGACCCAGCCACGTTTCATCTTCAATGCCCTTGCTGGTGGAAGGAGGTTTTCACTCAAAATCTCACGATACATGGCCCCATTCATTCTTTCCTTTACACGGATCAGTCATCCTGGTCCCTTTGCAGAAAAACAGCCCCAAAGTATGATGTTTCCACTCCCATGCTTCACAGTAGGTATGGTGTTCTTTCTCCTCCAAACACGACAAGTTGAGTTTTTACCAAAAAGTTCTATTTTGGTTTCATCTGACCATATGACATTCTCCCAGTCCTCTTCTGGATCATCCAAATGCTCTCTAGCAAACTTCAGACGGGCCTGGACATGTACTGGCTTAAGTAGGGGGACACATCTGGCACTGCAGGATTTGAGTCCCTGGCAGCGTAGTGTGTTTCTGATGTAGCCTTTGTTACTTTGGTCCCAGCTCTCTGCAGGTCATTCACTAGGTCCCCCCATGTGGTTCTGGGATTTTTGCTCACCGTTCTCGTGATCATTTTGACCCCACGGGGTGAGATCTTGCGTGAAGCCCCAGATCGAGGGAGATTATCAGTGGTCTTGTATGTCTTTCATTTTCTAATAATTGCTCCCACAGTTGATTTCTTCACACCAAGGTGCTTACCTATTGCAGATTCAGTCTTCCCAGCCTGGCACAGGTCTACAATTTTGTTTCTGGTGTCCTTTGACAGCTCTTTGGTCTTGGCCATGGTGGAGTTTGGAGTCTGACTGTTTGAGGTTGTGGACAGGTGTCTTTTATACTGATAACGAGTTCAAACAGGTGCCATTAATACAGGTAACGAGTGGAGGACAGAGGAGCATCTTAAAGAAGTTGTTACAGGTCTGTGAGAGCCAGAAATCTTGCTTGTTTGTAGGTGACCAAATACTTATTTTACCGAGGAATTTACCAATTAATTCATTAAAAATCCTTCAATGTGATTTTCTGGATTTTTTTTTTCTCATTTTGTCTCTCATAGTTGAGGTATGCCTATGATGAAAATTGGAGACCTCTCTCATCTTTTAAGTGGGAGAACTTGCACAATTGGTGGCTGACTAAATACTTTTTTACCCCACTGTATATGATATACAGATAAATAACATATTACTGAACACACACATGCAGTACACAGAAGCCATAAAGACACTTGGTGTTCAAAGGGTCACGATGTGAAGAGTATCAGTGCAGGCAGAACAGGACTGGAATGGGTCAGCAGAAAAAACAGAGCAGCAGAATAGTCTCTGAGGAAGAGCCGTAGGAACATACCGGTCGCTATGGAGGGTGAGAATATGTATGGGCACATAATCATACCATGTAGGATAACTAAGTAGACGGTTATGCTGTTTCATTCCATCTAGCAACAATGCTCTGCACTGTGTGTGTTTATATATTTGCATATTTATTCCATCTAGCTACAATGCTCCGTACTGTGGGTGTTTATATATTTATATATCTACATATTATTCCATCTAGCTACATTGCTCCGCACTGTGTGTGTTTATATACTTGCATATTTATTCCACCTAGCTGCAATGCTCCGTACTGTGGGTGTTTATATATTTACATATTTATTCCATCTAGCTACAATGCTCTGCACTGTGTGTTCATATATTCATATATTTATTCCATCCAGCTACAATGCTCTGCACTGTGTGTCTGTGTGTGTGTGTATATATATATATTTTATAGTAATACGTACATATGTTTATTAGCTGCTCTTGCTTGCTTGTTTTTTTTTTCTTGCCTTCTGATTGTTGCTCTGAGTGTTGCTATCCCTGTGCTGTTGCAATCCTGGAATTTCCCCGTTGTGGGACTAATAAAGGCTTATCTTATCTTATCTTATCTTAAAAAGCCTGTTTTAAATTATAGATCCCTCTATGTCCCTCTACATGCATAAGTTAAAATATGATATAGCTGTCTTTTAAAATGCATGAAATCCTGGAGATGCATCTACAATATATGGATCACACATTATTTATTAGTTGTTGATCATGCTCTTCCCCCACAGGATGTAATGTTGCCTTGGAAAATCAGAATTTGGAGCAAAGAGTAAATGATGCTTCTCCTCCATAGGAGGTTGGGGTATTGTATGAAATGCTGTTTGGATAAGTGATGCTGCAGCCCATGTGTAGGATGAGTTGAATCTTTGCTGCAGGGGCCATGGAAGATGGGATTTTATTCCATACATTCTGCGTCCATTATGCTTCAAATGCCCCACACACCAGTGGTTTGCTTGACAGTGTGATAAATAATGAATTTTTCCTGTTGATCACAGATGTATGAATAAAAATGGACAGTGTGTATGATTGTTTTGATTGGATATGCACACAGATAATGCATGTGTGGCATATCCATATGCATGCATGGTTAAGTGTGAGTATTTGAGGCCATCAAAAATGGATTTAGTTTTGTGCCAACATCTTCCAATTAAAAAAAATAACAGAGCAATAAAGTGTGTTTGAAATGTAAAGACATTTCCCCTCGTAGGTACAGTTAAGTATGCTCATTCTATGCTTAGTATAGCTCTGCACTTACCAAGCTAGGGGGCTAGTTTCTTTGCACATGCAGAGGACACGCTGCCTGAATGACACTGATGGCTGGTGCATAGTCTACTCTTTAAATCACAATTCTGGGCAAAGAGATAGTAAAATCTTGTAGAAGTTCATTCTGTTTATTTGTTGGTGTGAATTAGTGCAGTTTAAATTTGTCACCAAAAGCCAAGCAATGCCCATATCATTCTGCTAATTATCACTAACTGGATTACAGTAACTGGTATTTAGTTATTATGAAGTGAACACGTATACATTGCACCTTCTTTTCCACAGTGGGGAGCAGAATGACAAGCGAAAGTCACAGTCTCCAGAATCTGGAACCTCCCTATGTTCTGCCAGCACCTTGTAAATGTCCAGATTTGAAAAATCTGCTATGTCCACCCCACAGTTGCAAATATCACATCTTTTGTCAATTCACCAACAAAATTTACGAGCTGAAGTTGAATTTACAACCTGATTAGTCAGTTGTAATACCTCTGTGGTGATAACATAATCGCGGCTTCCTCCAAGACTGCTTCCTCACAGCAATCAAGCCAACTAGTGGCTTGATTGCTGATCTGGCTTGTGCACTGTACAATATTGAATTTTGTTGTGCATGTGCGAGAAATTACAATACTGTCAGTCTATTATATTCTATGTTCTGCACATTAAAAACAGTTAACTGTGGGTACATTTGGGCAGAACTATTTTTCTCAGCAAAGCAAAATAACTAGTTAAAGAAAGAAATTGTAATCTTTGGTCATGCACTGCAGCCAATTAACAAATTGTGCTTATGGAACTTTTATATACAGCCATGGACAAAATTGTTGGTACCCCTCTGTTAATGAAAGAAAAACCCACAATGGTCACAGAAATAATTTGAATCTGACAAAAGTGGTAATAAATAAAAATTCTATGAAAATTAACCAATGAAAATCAGACAATGCTTTTGAATTGTGGTTCAGCAGAATTACGTACTTTATAAAACAAACTCATGAAACAGGCCTGGACAAAAATGATGGTACCCCTAGAAAAGAAAATAATGTGACCATAGGGACATGTTCATCCAAGATGTGTCCTCTAATTAACGTCACAGGTGTCTACAAACTTGTAATCAGTCAGCCGGCCTATTTAAAGGGTGACAAGTAGTCACTGTGCTGTTTGGTGACATGGTGTGTACCACACTAAACATGGACCAGAGGAAGCAAAGGAGAGAGTTGTCTCAGGAGATTAGAAAGAAAATTATAGACAAGCATGTTAAAGGTAAAGGCTATAAGACCATCTCCAAGCAACTTGATGTTCCTGTGACTACAGTTGCAAATATTATTCAGAAATTTAAGATCCACGGGACTGTAGCCAACCTCCCTGGACGTGGCCACAGGAGGAGACGGATAATACGAAAGGTAACAAAAGAGCCCAGAACAACCTCTAAACACATTCAAGTTGAACTCCAAGGTCAAGGTACATCAGTGTCAGATCGCACCATCCGTCGTTGTTTGAGCCAAAGTGGACTTCATGAGAGACGACCAAGGAGGACACCACTGTTGAAAACAAATCATAACAAAGCCAGACTGGAATTTGCCAAACTGCATGTTGACAAGCCACAAAGCTTCTGGGAGAATGTCCTATGGACAGACGAGACAAAACTGGAACTTTTTGGCAAGGCACATCAGCTCTATGTTCACAGATGCAAAAATGAAGCATACCAAGAAAAGAACACTGTCCCTACTGCCAAACATGGAGGAGGTTCTATTATGTTCTGGGGCTGCTTTGCTGCTTCTGGCACAGGGTGTCTTGAATATGTGCAGGGTACAATGAAATCTCAAGACTATCAAGGTATTCTAGAGAGAAATGTGCTGCCCAGTGTCAGACCGCTTGGTCTCAGTCGCAGGTCATGGGTCTTGCAACAGGATAATGACCCAAAACACACAGCTAAAAACACCCAAGATTGGCTAAGAGCGAAACATTGGACTATTCTGAAGTGGCCTTCTATGAGCCCTGATCTAAATCCTGTTGAACATCTGTGGAAGGAGCTGAAACATGCCGTCTGGAGAAGGCACCCTTCAAACCTGAGACAACTGGAGAAGTTTGCTCATGAGGAGTGGACCAAAATACTTGCTGAGAGGTGCAGAAGTCTCATTGACAGTTACAGAAATCGTTTGATTGCAGTGATTGCCTCAAAAGGTTGTGCAACAAAATATTAAGTTAAAGGGTACCTGTGGTGGTCGTCTAAACGCATTCAACTTGAAAACATTAGGCAAAGTATTCGTTATTTGGTTAAATAATTATTGCCAGCCATATACCACCAGAGAAATATGCAAATACGACCGCAGGCATGGCCAGCCAATGAAAACTCATGCGGATGTGACGTCACGTCGTTGGGACTGAAAAGTCAATACTCCGCCTGTATGAGCGACTAGGGTGCTTTTGTGAGTGTTTTTATTCTATTATGGCTGAATTGTCGGACTCTGAGGAAGAATTCGTTCAACATGGCTACGGGTTTGAGCCAGAAAGGTCTTCTGAGGGTGAAAGTGACGAAGTGGTCCTCACACACAACGCAATTTTGTCTGAAAGGAAACGTCTGCCCTGTTCCGAGATTGCGTAATCACTTTTCCGCTACGATCTTCTGACAAGGTGAGCTGGGTTTGGGTACACAAAAAAAGTGTTTAACTTTGTTTTTTCGCTTATTATTGAGACATCCAAAGGCTTTACATTCCGCCATGTTGCGATATCCATATCGCATTGTATGTTTTTGTTGTTACAAGAGCGCCGAGTGTCTGCTGCTCTGTATATAGTTTTAGCGGCGAGTGGAGAGCCCAGCGCCGAATCATCGACGACCTCAGATCAGACGAGACGACCCGCTGAATTTAAGCATTTATTTATTTATTTTCTACTCGTTTTAGTTCTGCATTTAATATGAACCCTGAGTTTGAAATAAACGTTTGAATTTGAATTTGAATATCCTGAAAGCCAGTTTAGAAGAAAGCTTGGTGGGACGGTTTGCCGCTGAGTGTGAAGCGGCTGGGATGAGAATCAGCACCTCCAAGTCCGAGTCCATGGTCCTCAGCCGGAAAAAGGTGGATTGTCCTCTCCGGGTTGGGGACAGGCTCCTGCCCCAAGTGGAGGAGTTTAAGTATCTTGGGGTCTTGTTCACGAGTGAGGGGAAAATGGAGCGAGAGATCAACAGACGGATTGGAGCAGCATCTGCAGTGATGCGGACGTTGTACCGGTCTGTTGTGGTGAAGAGGGAGGTTAGTTCTAAGGCAAAGCTGTCGATTTACCAGTCAATCTACGCTCCTACTGTCACCTATGGTCACGAGCTTTGGGTCATGACCGAAAGAACGAGATCGCGGATACAAGCGACTGAAATGAGCTTTCTCCGTAGGATTGCTGGACTCACCCTCAGAGATAGGGTGAGGAGCTCAGTCATCCGGGAGAGGCTCAGAGTAGAACCGCTGCTCCTCCACATTGAAAGGAGTCAGTTGAGGTGGTATGGGCATCTGATTAGGATGCCTCCTGGACGCCTCCCACTTGAGGTGTTTCAGGCACGTCCCACTGGGAGGAGACCCCGGGGCAGATCCAGGACTCGGTGGAGAGACTATGTCTCCCAGCTGGTCTGGGAACGCCTTGGTATCCCCTCTGAAGAGCTGGAGCAGGTGGCTGGGGAGAGGGAAGTCTGGGCTTCTCTGCTTGAACTGCTGCCTCCGCGACCCGGACCTCCGGAAAAGCGGTAGAAGATGGATGGATGGATATCCTGAAAGCCACTGCTCATCCGGGCACTCCAGGCTCAGCCAATATTGATCCAGACAGTATCCACGACACTACGTCACAGGAAGCGTTCTGGCAGGCCATGTAGCTGCCAGTATGGCTGCTCGCATGTTTTGCTAACATAGCTGAACCAGCACATCAGCAATGGATTTATATCACATTGCTTTGAACTTGAACTTGAACTTAAACTTGAACTAGAACGTGAGACAGGGGCTCAATATAATATCTTTTTTTTCACGACCACCACAGGTACGCTTTAAGGGTACCATCATTTTTGTCCAGGCCAGTGATGGAGGAGGACACTTCAACTCCAGTTTTCTCCGAGGTGCACACTATGGTTTCAGCTGTTTCCAAGGTGCATGCCACAGCTCCAGCTGTCTCTGAGGTGCACGCCGCTGCTCCACCTGTCATTCCAGAGGTCAGGGGACCTCCACCCATCATCCCAGAGGTCGAGCAATCCACTCCACCTGTCATTCAAGAGGTCCAGCAGTCCGCTCCACCTAGGCTGTCCGAGCAGTCCGCTCCACCTTCGCCGCCTGGGGTCGCCGCTCCTTAGCTGCTGTTAAAAGCAATATCACATTCCAATGTTATGGCATATTATCACCAAGTGAAGTCTTCAGCCCTGGGCTTACAATCATAGTCATGAAGAATCATAGCTTCCAGGAATGAGTCATTCCCTCTTGTGTGACATAGCTTAATTAAAGAGCACTTAACCTTTGCCACAATAATCCATCCACATATAAAAATGCTGCTTAAACAGCATGATTGTTGCAGAGGTGAGCCATGAGCTAACCTTGTAGGGTATAGCCTACATGAAATGACTCAAAAACACAAAATGTTTAATTTTTCAACAAAAAATAAAAAAGTAAACGTAAAAAATTCTGTTTTTTGCTAAGAAATATTGACCATACAGTAGCCTTCAACTTTTCCAAACATCCCAGTTGTCTTTAGAAAGCATAAATCATTTTATTTTGCACTCAGAAACAAAATTATGTCACAAAAATGAAAAAAAAAAATGAAAGCACCACGATGCAGCTGCCTCGGTGCGACCTCTACTGGCCTGGCACTAGTTATTACAATACCTTTTATCGTTGCTCCTTTGAGGGTATAATGGTGAGTTAAATTTGTGTTTATTTGGAAAACAAAGCCTTATGTCGAAATTCTGTCAAATTAAAAGTCAAGAAAATATGGCGATATAATGATACAAGCTTTTAGTTCCATTTGATTTTGACCGGGCACACTGAAAAGCTGGTAATAGACAGATGCGCACGCACACGCACACACACACAAACAACCACACAAAAACTGACCTTTTTATTGAGCCACAACACAAATCACTGCTGTGCAATGATGTGTTTTAACTTTGTAATGTTCAAATTTTTTAAAATCAAGTTAAACTCAAGTTAAAACTGGTGGTTATCTTTCAATATAAAGTATAAAAATTTCAGCAATGCTTTGAGCTGTCACTTGAGAAAGCATCATGCTAAAAACAAAAGAAATCAGTTTAGACTTGAGAAAAAGAATTCTTGATGCTCAAAAAGCCGGAGATGGATATACAAAGTTATCACAGTGTTTCCAGTTGTCAAGAACTAGAGTGAGCAGTATCATCAAGAAATTAAAAGAGAACCACACATTACAGAACAAGTCTGGCAGAGGTAAAAAAGTGAAAGATTTCAAAGATTCTGGAAAGAAAATTAATAAGAGATGTGTCTAAAAACCCCAGAACACCTGCAAAGACACTAGTGAATGACTCGGCCAAGTTGGGAATTGTAATCTCAAAGAAAGCAATTAATAGAACCCTACACAGGAATGGATTGCAAGGGTGCAGACAAAAAAACTTTGACCCTGATAGTTTTTGTAAAATAATTTTGTTTCTGTGAGCCTTCACTTTCTCCTCAGACAGCCCAATGCCAACAGCTCCAAGTATAGTATAAAGAAAGTTAGCTCATGTGTTGATGATGCGGCTCACAGGAAAAACTCATCGATGGGCTGAAGAGACTAAAAGGAAGAAAATAGAGTGCATTGCATATATTTTTTTTATTAATCATTACACTACCATAACTGACATAACTAATTATGTAAAGATGTCGACCACATTATCACCATTTTGTTGCTGCTGCTTACATTCAACCTAACGAAAATTCATAAAATGACCTACAGAATGGAATTATTTCTTTAGTGTAAACATTCATATGTCTAAGTAACTGTGTTTTTAGTTTGTTTTTCTTTATATTTTATCCTATTATACTCCATTATTTGTATATATGTTGTATAACCTAGTGTGTAGCATGGCATACGTATAATAATAACGATAACCTTGATATCTTGATCATATCTGCATTTACATACGCCCCACAGGTTTGCAAGTCATGCCCACCTGATGGCCTTTTGGAGGCAGATAGAGCCAGCAACACACTAGATTGTGCATGTGACAAGAGCTCGGACTGCAGCTTGGACTAAAGACGTCCCTCACACTGCTGGTGCAATGGTAAATTTATTCTCCTGGCCTTACTGAGTGAGAAATGTAAATGCTATTATTTTCAACTTCATTCATTTAAATGATAATTAGTTATGGTCTGTCCATGTAATGAGTGATAAAAAAATATATAAAATGCACTGTATCTTCTTCCTTCTACAGTCTCTTTGTCATGAAACGCCCTTCAGGGCAGAGAGGAGAGATCCACATGCAGGACTGCAGTTTGTGATATTTATTAACAAGAACACAAAATCCCAAACAGTGCAAAAACAGAAAATACAAACTGAAATACAAAGCAGACTTACAGCACACCTGAACAGGGCCAGAATTCTGGTAGAGACAATAACTGACTGTCTGGCAAATAGAAATGAAAATAACAGCCCTTAAATAAGGCTAGAAACAATCAAACACAAATAGTACCTGGTGTGAATCACATGAGCGGGCTGGGGAGAAAATGACAATCAGCTGTGTTATGAGGAGAGGAGACGGGGCTGACAGTTTGACAGGAGCACCGCCCATAACCAGGGAAAAAATCTGGAAGTACCCATGACCACTGCAACCCCCAAGACAGAAAGAAAGAGAAGATACTGACAGAAATAAAGTGGAAACAAGGACAAATAACCCCATGGGAACCATGACGGCCTCGGGCAGAGGAAAGGGAACCCACTACGGCCTCGGGCAGAGGAGAAGGAATCACGACACTTTCGGACTGCTCTGCAGCACCCTTGGTGGTCCTGGACTGGGACATAGCAGCACCCGCGGTGGCTCCGGGCTGGAGCAAAGCTGCACTTGCAGTGGCTCCGGACTGGACCCGTGGGGGCTCTGGACTAGAGTGAGGTTGTACCCACAGAAGACACGGACTGGGTCAGAGCTGCACCCATGGCAGGACCGGACTGGGTCAAAGCTGCACCCTTGGTGGACCCGGACTGGGTCAGAGCTGCACCCTCGGTGGACCTGGACTGGGTCAGAGCTCCACCCTCGATGGACCCAAACTGGGACAAAGCTGCACCCTCGGTGGACCCGGACTGAGGAGGAGCTGCACCCACAAGGATCCAGACTGAGGAGGAGCTCCACCCACGGAGGTTCCGGGCTGGGGCGGAGCACCCGCGGCAACCTCAGCTGATGGGGAAGCAGCACCCTCGGAGGTCCCAGGCTGGGACCGAGCAACCGCAAAAGACCTCATCCGGAGGGGGAGTAGCACCCACAGAGGTCCCGGGCTGGGACGGAGCACCCGCGACTACCTCAGATGACAGGGAAGAAGCACTCTCGGAGGTCCCAGGCTGGGACGGAGCACCTGTGAAGACCTCATCCGGACGGGGAGCAGCACCTACAGAGGCCCCGGGCTGGGGCAGAGCACCTGTGACGACCTCAGCTGAAGGGGAAGCAGCACCCATGGTGGCCCCAGGCTGGGACGGAGCACCCGCAACAACCTCGGCAGGAGAAGCTGGACCCATGAAAACCTCAGGCAGTGAGCCCGAATCTACGGAGACCTCTGGCAAAGCTGGATGATCCTCAGTGACCCTGGGGAAAAGCTGAGACAGGAGAGGCAGAGAAACAGGGTCAGGGTCACCGGCGGCAGTGGAGACCGGCAAGGTGAGCGCAGATGCAGCTGATGGCTGCACTTGGCTCTTCCCTCCAAGAGCCAGATAAGACCGCTCCAACACTGAAACAAAGGAGAGCACTTGCCTGGGCTCAAGTTCCACCGCCGTCCAGGACTCCGTCGATCCAGACGACGGGCTCGGGCCCGGCCCTCTGGAGGTCCAGCTCAGACTCTGCTGTGGCAGCCCCAGCAGCAGGCATAGTGGTCGATGCAGTCCCGGGACCCCCCCAGCGATGTGACCCATGCAGGTGGCTCGCCCGATGTAGACACAGGAGGTTGGCTTCCTGCTGGCACTGGATCCTGTTCTGCTGAGGCCAGGGGATGCTCCATCGTTGGCACAGGCTTCAGCTCAGTCGCAGCGCTCTCCCTCCATCCAGACTGCGACTGAAGGGCTGGAACCAGGCCCTCCAGGACCACAGGCTCCTCCATCGTCCAGTGGCTCAAGGCTCAATCCCGGGACCGGCAGACACTCAGGGGAGAGAGGAGGAAACACGGAGGCAGCAGGTGAACAATTAATGTCTGCAGCAGGCGGTAAGAACTCAGTGGACTGCATAGGCTGAGCCCCATCACCGGGAATCAGGCAAGATAATTCATTTTTAGGTAACTGGGAATGAAAAGACACTTTCCTGTGTTCCCGGGGCATGATGGTTTCTGCTGCAGCAGGCCCAACGTCTTCCCTCTCAGTGGCTGCAGCGGTCATGGGCCCCCCTGAAGAGCATGGAGGAGTCGCTCTTGCAGACTCAATGGCGGGCGGAGCTGAGGATGAAGCAGCCAGATTGTCAGCAGCAGGAGGGAACGCTGTGGAGATGAGGGAAGCAGCAGCAGCGGAGGAAGAGGGAGCTGACGGGACAGCCGGCGAAGAGGAGCTTGGACAAGAAGGGGAGGCTGCTGCAGAAATTTTTTAACATGGCTGAGGAGGAACTGCTGGCAGAGAGGTGGAGGCATTCCTCCGGCGAGATTTCCCTGGGCGACGGCGGGGAGCGGGAGGCGGAGACGTCGGCTCATGGTGAGGTGGAAGAGGATCCGGTGAACCCTCCTCCACCTCCTGGGTGAGATCCGGGAGGAGCCATGGTTTATATTCTAGTAGGAGCTCTATCTCCGCTAATTGGACCCGCCTGCGCTCCTCTAGCTCCTCGGCAGATGGTGTGGGACACAGTTCAGGAGTAGAAGACAGGGCTGCTGTGTCGGGGCTAGACGGTGTCCATTTGGGACCTTCAGGGACTGTCTGATGGATGGATGAGAGTTTAGGTTCCAGACAGGACGAGGGAGTCTTCTGCCCCCGGGTGCGCTTCTTCTTGAACCACGGTGGCGCCAAAGGGAAGTCCCCTGCCTGGGCACAGAGTTGACGGTGTGTGTCGACCACTGAGGCGAGGAAAGCTGTGAGGCCCGGGTAGCTCCAGAGACTGGGATGATCCTCGATTACCGGGGCCGCGCCATCCACGAACCTCCAAACCTCCTAGGGAGTGCGGGAGACTCCAGCCCCCAAGGCAAAACTGGCGATGAGTGTAGCCGCCACACACTCCTCCTCGCTCAGCCCCACAGCTGAAAAATCCAAGGCAGCAGACATAACCAAACCCCAGGTGAAAAACAAAAAGTGGGGGGAAGTAGAAGGAAGAGGCTACCTTCGCCGCCGCTGGTGAATTAAATTGGCTGGGTAGTTTCTGGCCACGTCAACTACCAGAAATCGCCAACCCACAGGTGAGAGAAACAAAAAAACCCACAAACTGCAGCCACTGGATCTCTGACTGGCCAGAATCTACTGTCATGAATCACCCTTCAGGGCAGAGAGGAGAGATCCACATGCAGGACTGCAGTTTGTGATATTTATTAACAAGAACACAAAATCCCAAACAGTGCAAAAACAGAAAATACAAACTAAAATACAAAGCAGACTTGCAGCACACCAGAACAGGGCCAGAATTCCAGAAAGTGGAAACAAATAAGAACAAATACCCCAAATATATAAATAACAAAACTACACTGAACATAAACAGGACAATAAATCATACAAAGAAACAATACCGAATATGTGAAAACAAACCAGCGATAACATAACAGGCAAAGAACTAAAAAATACAACATTATACAAATAAGGAAAAACAAAAGGCAAAGAGACAGAGCACGGTAAAATCCCCCTGCGCTCTGATCGTGACACTCTTCAGCCCATTGATGAGTTTTTCCTTTTTATGACCTATCTGTCCTTGGGTCTGATGCAGAGAGATATGGCCTACAGATTCAAAATCCACCAATCAACTGTAAACCACATCATCAACACATGGGTTAACTTTCTTTACACTATACTTGGAGCTGTGGGCATTTGGCTGTCCGAGGAGAAAGTGAAGGCTCACCTGCCCGATGTTTTTCTTAACTACCCTGATACACAAGTGGTGTTAGACTGCACAGAGCTGCACTGCCAAACACCAAACTCGCTTCTCCTGCAGAGTGAGGTGTTCTCCACCTACAAATCCCACTGCACCTTCAAAGGCCTGATTGGCATGGCCCCTCATGCTGCAGTAACATTTGTTTCATCTCTTTATGAAGACTCCATCAGAGATAAAGAGATCCTGAAACAGTCTGGCATTGTGCCTCTCCTCAAACCGACAGCAGCCATCATGGTGGACAAGGGTTTCCTTGTGGAGGACTGTGTCCCCTGCAAGGTCCACATACCTGCCTTTCTCTCCAAGAAAGCACAGCTGACTGGACTGGAGGTCAGGTAGACACAATCTATTGCAAGACTGTGAGAGTGCATGTTGTGCAGCTCATTGGAAGGGTGAAGGAGCACAAAATATTCAGCACAGTCATGCCTCTTTCACTCACAGGCAGCATCAATCAACTGTATGCAGTGGCCTGTCTCTTGGTTAACCAAAATGGACCCTTAGTCAAATCATGGGCAAGCAAGTAAAGATACTGTAGAAGCAGCCTATGGAATGTGTTTCCCTCTCCAGTTTTGAGAGATAGTAATAGAAAGCCAAAAGTATCTCGTTTTTTTTTCTTGGTGACATCATCACCTCACAGGATTCACAGCGAGTTTACACCTTAACACAGTGGAGACATTTAGCCTAAATGAAGAACTGAATTTGTTATTTCCTCTGACTTGTTCTACCTGACAGACTTTTGTACTTTTGGTACCCTTTGCAGTTTTAAGAGTTCTGTGTTCTTTTGTTTCTGGCATAGTTAGACCTTTGCTATAAATCAATTCGTGCATTTGTCAGGTTTCCTGTAAGTTATCACACTTGGCAGATGTTTGTACTTGTGTTTACATCATTTTCTGAAAGCTCAGCTCACCAGTCATATACACAACTGGTGAATTTGGATCTTTCAGAAAATAACCACTGCAGACTCTACTGTGAATCCCACAAGAGGGTGAATGTCTGTTATTTTGTTAATAGTTGTTTGGTCAATAAAATGTTGAAAAATGCAGTGTTTCTCAAAGCAAAGCCTACATCCTCAAATGTCTTGTTTGGTCCACAACACCAGCATATTCAGTTTACTGTCAGAGGAGCAAAGAAACCAGAAACATTTACAATTAACAAGCTGAAATCAGAAACTATTCACAGATTCATAGCAAACAAGCTGAAACCAGAAAATATTTACATTTAAGAAACTGAATTCAGAGAATTTACTTTATTTTTATTAAACTACTCAAAATGTATTGGATCTCCCCAGTCACTGGTGCATAGAGAGGTATTTTGGCAGATATATATAAAAGAAAAAGAAATCACACCTCTTTCTCAGGGTGTTTAACACAGTTGTCTCTGTAAATGCGCTGCACAAACATGTCATCATGGGCACAGATAACAAAATCACACCATTCCATACTAGTGATCAACAATGGCCCCGGCACTTGCCAATAGTAAGAATGGCTTTCCTTCAGTTTGTGCGTGCCATGTTGAGTTGTGAGGTACTTGCAGTCAATGTAGCTTAGTGCATTTGGGCATTTCATTTCAACTAACCCAAATGATGGTCTCTCAAGTGGGTCACACACCAGCTCATCGGGGGATGCACCCAGCCAAGGTGCATCAGGATGAATCACCAGCCCACATTTTCTCAAGTTCAGATTTTTCAGAGTTGCATAATCTCTTAAGGCTTCTGTCTCCAGGTCCAATCCTCTCTTCATGAGTGCTGTTTGGCATGTCCCTCAGATGATCCTCTCAGCCAGGTTTTTCTGCTGCACTTGGCCCTCGAACGTGGCTTACCTCCCTAAAAGTTGAAGCCATCACCCTCTCCTTCCTCAGGGAAAGCCACACAGGTGCTGCACTTTGCCACCTTGTTGCTTCTTCAATCTTGTGCGACTGTAACAAAGTCACAGACAGCAATTTCAGATGCAGCTGCTCCTGATTTGTTGGCACATACACTACCGTTCAAAAGTTTGGGGCCACCTCAGACAATTTTGTGTTTTCCATGAAAAGTCACACTTTTATTTACCACCATGAGTTGTAAAATGAATAGAAAATATAGTCAAGACATTGACAAGGTTAGAAATAATGATCTGTATTTGAAATAATAATTTTTTCCTTCAAACTTTGCTTTCGTCAAAGAATCCTCCATTTGCAGCAATTACAGCATTGCACACCTAACATGATTGCACAAGGGTTTTCTAATCATCCATTAGCCTTCTGACGCAATGAGCAAACACATTGTACCATTAGAACACTGGAGTGATAGTTGCTGGAAATGGGCCTATGTAGATATTGCACCAAAAACCAGACATTTGCAGCTAGAATAATCATTTACCACATTAGCAATGTATAGAGTGTATTTCTGATTAATTTAAAGTTATCTTCATTGAAAAAAAGTGCTTTTCTTTCAAAAATAAGGAAACTTCTAAGTGACCCCAAACTTTTGAACGGTAGTGTATGTACAGTCTGTTGGCTTTAACTGGTAGTCTTCTTGTGGCACTTCTGGAAATGGTGGGGCATCCACATGTGCGATAACACCATCAGATGCAGGAGGTGGATGCTGATATGAGAGGATGCTGCCAGCCTGTACTTTACCGAAGATGGAGTCCACAAGTAAGATAAGATAAGCCTTTATTAGTCCCACAATGGGGAAATTCCAGGATTGCAACAGCACAGGGATAGCAACACTCAGAGCAACAATCAGAAGGCAAGAGAAAAAAAGAAACAAGAGCAGCAAGTATACATATGTACATATATATATATATATATATATATATATATATATATATATATATATATATATATATATATATATATATATATATATATATATATATATATATATATATATATATATACAGTGCGGAGCATTGTAGCTAGATGGAATAATATGTAGATATATAAACACACAGTGCAGAGCATTGTAGCTAGATGGGATGAAACAGCACAACCGTCTACTTAGTTATCCTACATGGTATGATTATGTACCCATACATACTCTCACCCTCCACAGCGACCGATATTTTCCTAGTTGTATGCCGGAGGGGACCATTGTATAAGTCTATTGCGTCTTTTTCATTCAAAACTATTAGGTTGTCACGTCTTTTTGCTATCTCTGCGAGCAGCCCTGCTTAGGTTGTACAGTCTGACAGCCATTGGTAGGAAGGACCTGCGAAACCTCTCGGTTGTGCACCTAGGATGATGTAGTCTGCTGCTAAATGAGCTCCTCAGTGCATTCAGTGATGTGTTAGGTGAGATATCCATCGTGCAGATTAGTGGAAGAAAGTCTGGGTTGAAGTCAGCATAGGCAGTGTTTGGGTAAAGGGTTGCTGGGTCTGGCAGCTCACCACTGTAGCCTTTATATAGTGCAGATCTGGAATAACACCAGAGACTCATTCATTCATTCATTCATTCATCTTCTTACGCTTAATCCTTTTCAGGTCGTGGGGGGGCTGGAGCCTATCCCAGCATCTTTGGGCGAGAGGCAGGGTACACCCTGGACAGATTGCCAGTCCATCGCAGGGCCAACACAGAGAGACAGACAACCATTCACTCTCACAGTCATACCTAAGGACAATTTAGAATCCCCAGTTTTGATGCCAATTAACCTAACTTGCATGTTTTTGGCATGTGGGAGGAAACCGGGAAAATCACGGAGTAAACCCACGCAGACACGGGGAGAACATGCAAACTCCACACAGATCACTGTTGGTCAGGGGCTGGGATCAAACCCAGGATCCCCCGGCCAAGGGTGAGTTGCTGTGCTGCCGCAGTGCTAACCACTCCTCCACCACGCCGCCCAACACCAGAGAATCAATAACCATTTTTGGAACACAGTGTAGTGTGCTTGTTTACACTGAGTTTGGATACCTAATTCCACTTGATGAAGTAGCACCCAGTTTGGGCTTCACAACCACCATGGCATCCACAGGTCCCGGCTTCACTCCCTATTTACAGTGATTGATGGTATTAATAAACAGACTGTAGTAATCAAACATTATGCCAGATATTTAAATGATACAAACCATTGTTCAAGGTTTATGCCACTTCTGTTCCGTCTCAAGTGCATGAAAGGACAGGTGGGACAACTGACATGCCACATTCTGAGTAATGGGCTGTCTGATACAGCAAAGCTACCAAATGGTTGCAGACCACTCTCCCAGCCACACAAGAGCAGAAGCTGTTAACCAGCACAACTGGAT
Organism: Pholidichthys leucotaenia; assembly: GCA_020510985.1. Lineage (NCBI taxonomy): Eukaryota > Metazoa > Chordata > Actinopteri > Cichliformes > Pholidichthyidae > Pholidichthys > Pholidichthys leucotaenia. The sequence goes on along the minus strand of CM035839.1, from coordinate 176,721,297 downwards.
CTGAATCACGTAAAGCCATCTGAAATAAAGAAAAACAAAAGCTGTGAATGAACCTAAAAAACTGTTATTACGTATATCTGCTTTGAACGTGAACTTTGAACGTGACACCTTTCATTAAACCTACTCTCAGCTGGTGTGGTGTCTCTGCTGAGATCTCATTTGTAGCCCTGCTTTTACCTGACACTTGAAGATAAAAATACAAACATGTACATTAAAGGGGGACAATACTATTAAAATGATGAAGGTGATAGCATTCACACAATTTGTATGAGAAGCCTCAACTTAGAAAGCTGCTGAGAACAGCCTGGCGTTAGCCCAAGTAGCAACAGTTAGCTAGTGTTCCCTACTTACCTTCATAATTGCAGAGATACGAGGACACATTAAAACTTGAAACCCTTCTCAAGTTTGATCTGCGGTGTTGTACTGTACCTCCGGACTAATCTCCACTTGTTATTAACAGTAAATTTTGGTAATTCCAACAAACAACAAGTGAACCAGAGAGATTCTGCCATCCTTCTTCTTTCAATCTTGCGGACCGGATGTAGACGGACAGCCTTACGTCAAACGTGGAAGTGATGCGTGCATAGAGCCTACTGGGTATTGGCTATCAGCCATCGACCAATTATTATTTTTCATCTGTATCGGTATCAGCCCAACATTTCACAGTGCATCCCACAGAGCTGAATCTGATGTTAACTGCTTTGTTTAAATGTTTTTCTTCCCTGGAACTTTAGCCTTGGATGATGAATTACACCCACATAAACTGTAAGCTTGTTACAAAATCAGGGCACACATAGTGGTGAGTTAAACTGGGACCTGATAAAAATAGATTCCCGTAGAATTACAGAGGAGAATTAGCCCTCTACTGCCTACTCTGTCTCTCTCGCTCTCTTTTTGTCACTCTTTTTGTGGGCGCATGCATGTGTTAAAGACAGATAGAGTAAAGCCTGTACTCCTCTCCTTCAAAGTGCAGTTAGCTCTTATGTAAGCACTGGCTCTGGGATGGAGGTTACAGCAAGCTTTGGCAGCTACTCTCTCTCTCTCTCTCTCTAGCATCTCTGCCATACTTAGCAGACCAGGCCTCACTATAAATATTTTATATGGCACAGTGCATGTGGGAAAAAATGTATTTTTAGCTTCTTCCTCCACATTCACAAGAAGCCAGCTTTCTGTGGAGCCAGTCATGATTTTGGTGTGGATTAATCTGACACTATGATGCATGTACAGTACGCACACGTGCATCAAGGTCTGCCTTGATTAATTAGATCAGTCATGACAGCTGTCCAGTGGTAGCAGCTACATCAATTCCCAGTAAGCTCTTATCAGGCAAGATATGCTACGGTTGACTTTAACATCAACAGAGTTTGAGTTTTAAGGTGCAGCTTGGCCGTGCATTTGTGGTTTAGGACGAGGTAATCCCTCTCCCCCAAAGGACAACTAGAAAGATAAGAGACATGGAGAGGGCATGTTTACGGCAGCTGCAGAAGAAATAAAACAGGGTGGGAGAAAAGGCTTTTGCTCATGTCTGTAGTGAGGGATGGGATGTTAAAATGCAAAGTACACCCTTCCCCTGTCACCAAGACATGCATGCATGAACATGAGCAGCAGACAGCCGTCAAACACTCATGGTAGATGTAGCTTTATTCTGCATGTGCTTGGACCTGAAAAAGAACAGAAAGACGTGAAGAGAAGCTTTATCCTCATTAGCAGTCCAGGCATTAGACTCATCCTTGGATCATTAACCAAGAGACCATTTTAAAGTGTGTGTTTCTGGACCATTTTTTTTCAGTCCTTACACCATTATGAAACCTATATGTGAGACACAGTGTGACTGCATCGTTTTCCACTGCTCTTTTACTGTGTTATAACTGATTTGTTAGCTTGTGTAATTTCTTTTTATAAGGCTACAGGTAGCTCAGTTGGTTTCACACTCCCACCCAAAGCGCCCTCAATCAAACACTGATCAATAAGAGGAAGAGCCGTGATTGGAAGAGAGATAAAGCAGCACATTGATCCATTTATTGAGCCACCTTCCTTACTCATTTTATAACCTCACCAGCAAGATGCGGAATATAAATCAGACTCATTATACCCCTCATGTCGACTGGATGTTTGGACGTTCACAGAGCCCAGTGATGAGAGAGTGTAACAGAGCAACAAATGCTATGGCAACAACCTTGATTTGGTTTTCTTTTCTTTTTTTTTTTTTTGCAGAATTTCATTGCATATTCTCTTCTCTGTCTCTCTGTAATTCATTTCTTTCCTTGCCCTCCTTTCCTTGTCTTCTCCCTGACAGGATGACAGCAACCATCCTGACTGCTAATGAGGGAGTGTTTTTTTTGTTTTTTTTGTTTTACTGTGAGTCTGTGACAAAGTATGAGGGAGGGAAAAACACACAGAGAAAGAACGTGTGTCTGCCTGCCTTTGTTTGTGTGGATCCCTATGCTGGGATTTTGGAAGAGTGTAAGGCCAGGAGCAGAAAGAGAAAGAGCAAAAACAGATAAAGGGAGGTGCACTCTTCCCTCGATCTGTTTCCTCTGTTACTAGGCAACACCTGCAGGCATGCACTAAATAAAGCCTAGCACCCACTATTCACTCCGTCTCTCTCCTCATCATTCTCATCCATCTCTCTCTCTCTCTCATTCGTCTCTGCAGGATTCTCATCTTTCACCCCCACCGCCACAGCATCCAGTAATGCCTGTCTTCGTACACCCGGTTTTTGCTTTGTCAACCTGTTTTGCCCTTCACAAACAGACTTTTACTTCTTTTTTGGGGAGTTCTGAATGAGGCATAAGTAACTGTACCCCCTGATTTGAATCCTGGTCTAGGTTTGGTTTTTAAGAACTTTTCAGTGTCCAGCTGTAAGTGGTGGGTCCTGATCAACAGCAATATGCAGTACAATTGAAATCAAAACATTTAAAGATAGGGATTCAACCACAGGAATTCAACAGGTAAAAGTGAAGTCAAACTGAAATGGTTTAGTAAAATATTTGGTCTGTTTTAGATAATCTTCCAAATGAACATATTCAACGGGCTTCGTAAATAACCAACTTTAACCACAAAAAGTAATTTTTGTAAAACCTTTGGATGCAAGGCCTGTTTTTTTTTCATCAAATATGGTTTTACATGTTGTTGCAAACACAGAAATCTAAATAATTATGAGACAGTGGGCCTCATGCAAGAACCGTTAGTACTGTCACGCCGCGCCATTCATCAACGGCGCCACCTGCTCACGCACCTGACAATCATCAGCGGCGAGGGATAAAGGCCGTCTCGCCCGGAGGCTCGGCCTGAAGCCGTCAGACTTCGTCCCTCACCGTTGTGAGCATACTTCCCTTCAGCGTCACCATTTTGGTAAGAAGATCGCTTACCTCTTTTCTTCAGTCTTCTCCCCTGTGCACAGGTGGATTCCCCAGCGGCGGACATCTCCACTCCATCGCCCAATCCTCGCTGCTGTACGGAGCTCTCCAGGTGGCTGTCTTCCGGGCTTCGCCCCCTTGTTGTGCCAGCTGTCCTGACCCACCAAGGTTGCTCGGCTGTACGGTCACCTGCCTCTGTGCCTGGAGCAGACACCATCACCAACACATTTACATCCCGCAGACACGCACTCATTCACTCCTGCTGTTAATAAACTCTTTGAACTACTCTAAGCCTGTGTGTGTGCGTCTCCTGAGCCGTGCGTTATGTCAGTACGGCTTCAGCAGAGCGGCTCGGCGGACGGCGGGCTCGCACACCGGTTTTCCACTCTCGAGGCTAGAGTGGATCAAATAGCTTATCAACAACAGGTGATCTTTAATCAATTATTGAATTTAACTAACCGGTTGGGCCGCTTGGATCCTCAACAGCCGTTCCCCCCGGCTCGTCAGGGTGGCGCGGCTCCTGCTGTTCCAGCGGCCGTCCAGCCGGCTCCAGTGGCACCGGTTTGGCTCACACCGATTCCGACCCCCGCCCGCTTTAGCGGTAAGCTCGGCGGAGCGCGGGGGTTCATTATGCAGTGTGAGTCCGTGTTCCACCGTGTGCCCGGAGATTTTCCCTCGGATCACAGTCGGATTGGTTACATAGGGAATCTTCTGGAGGGGCGTGCGTTAACTTGGACCTACGCCGTAATGGCGAGGCCCAGTTATGCCACCCTCACCTATGACCAGTTCGTGAGGCGCTTTCTGGAGGTCTTTGACCATTCTCAAACCGAGACGGTCCAGGTCGATCGGCTCCTCGCTCTCCAGCAGGGAGGCCGGTCGGCAGCGGACTACTCGGTCGACTTCCGGGTAGCGGCGGAGGAATTGGGCTGGGAGGAACGCTCCCTCTGTGGCCTGTTCCTCCGCAGCCTCAATAGTGATCTGAGGGATGAACTGGCTGGACGGGATATCCCTGGGACGCTAGCGGAGCTGACATCCTTAGCGATAAGTTTGGATAACAGGCTGCGCGAGCGCTCCTCGGGGCGGAAGTCTTCTTCTTCTCGCCCTCGTGGAGTCTCGCCGCACCTGTTCCAAGCTCGCCCCCTGGCGGCGCCGCCAGCATTGTGCCCCGAGGAGTCGGAGCCGATGGTGACGGGCTGGACCAAGCTTTCCCCTGCGGAGAAACAACGCCGCCGTGAGTTGGGCCTCTGCATGTATTGCGGAGGTGACCAACACACTGTGGAGCGTTGCCCGCGGAAAGCCAGTCGGCGGGGTCCGCGAATCGCTGTAGGGAGCCTCGCGGGTCCCAACCGGTTAGACTCTCTCACTCAATTAAAGCTGCCCATCCGTTTTTGCCACAATCCCACTGGGCACCTCACCCACGCACTGGTGGATTCGGGCGCAGAGGGCAGCTTCATTTCACAAGGCCTGGCAACCCGATTGGGCATCCGCTGTCAGGCATTAAAACACCCCATCTCCCTGGTCCATCTCTCCCGTGCCTCCCTTGGGAGAGTTTCTCACCAAACCATGCCTGTCCCAGTCATCATCTCAGGGAACCACCGGGAGGAGATGGTATTTTACGTCCTGCCCAACTCTGTGTCGCCCGTCATCCTGGGGTATCCCTGGCTACGCCTCCACAACCCTGTCCTGGACTGGAGGTCCGCTGGGGTATCGGCATGGAGTACCTTCTGTATGGGCACCTGCCTTCAGTCCGCCGCCTGCTCCCCGTCCGCGGCTCCCCCTGTGGCGGATACAGCACCTCCGGACCTGTCACTGGTGCCTCCAGAATTTCACGACCTGGGTATGGTATTTAGCAAATCTAAAGCTATGTCTCTTCCCCCGCATCGACCATATGACTGTGCCATCAACCTCCGCCAGGGGGCTCCCCTGCCATCTGGTCGGCTCTACAGCCTGTCGGCACCGGAGAAGGAGACCATGAATACATACCTGAAGGAATCTCTGAGCGCTGGGATTATTCGCCCATCGTCGTCACCCGTGGGGGCAGGGTTTTTCTTTGTCGGGAAGAAGGACGGATCCCTCCGCCCCTGCATAGACTACCGAGCGCTGAATGACATCACTGAGAGGGACCGTTACACCCTGCCCCTCATGGACACTGCCTTTCACTCCCTCCAGGGGGCGACCTGGTTTACCAAGCTGGATTTACGCAGCGCTTACCACCTCGTCCGGATCCGGGAGGGAGATGAATGGAAGACAGCCTTCCGTACCCCGAACGGCCACTTTGAGTATCTCGTCATGCCGTTCGGGCTGACCAACGCTCCTGCCGTCTTTCAGCGCCTCATTAATGACGTCCTCCGGGATTTCATCGGCCTTTTTGTGTTCGTCTACCTGGATGACATCCTTATCTTCTCCAGGTCCAGGGACGAGCACCAGGTCCATGTGAGGCGGGTCCTCCAAAGACTGCTGGAGAATCGTCTGTACGTGAAGGCTGAGAAATGCGAATTCTACGCTAGGACCACATCCTTCCTGGGATTCATCATCGCTCAAGATCAGGTGCTCCCAGACCCAGAGAAGGTGAAGGCGGTGGTGGAGTGGCCTACTCCCGCATCCCGGAAGCAGGTGCAACAGTTTGTTGGCTTCGCCAATTTTTACCGCCGCTTTGTCCCAAATTTCAGCTCGATCGTCGGACCGCTGACCCGCCTCACGTCCCCGAAGGTCCCGTTCCGGTGGACTGAAGAGGTCGCTGCTGCCTTTAGGGCGCTGAAGGCGGAGTTCTCCTCCTCCCGGGTCCTTCGCCAGGTCGACCCCGCGCTGCAGTGCATTGTGGAGGTGGACGCATCGGACACGGGAGTGGGAGCAGTGTTATCCCAGCGGTCACCTGACGATGGCGCCAAACGGCCGTGCGCCTTCTTCTCCCGGCGCCTGTCCCCGGCGGAGAGGAACTACGATGTGGGGGACAGAGAGCTCCTGGCCATTAAACTCGCCTTACAGGAGTGGCGCCACTGGCTAGAGGGGGCGGACCTGCCGTTTGTGGTCCTGACGGACCACAAGAACTTAGAGTATTTACGATCTGCCAAGCGCCTGAATGCCCGCCAGGCGCGCTGGTCTTTGTTCTTCGCCAGGTTCCGCTTCTCGATCACCTTCAGGCCGGGCTCCAAAAACGGCCTGCCTGACGCCCTCTCTAGGCAGTTCACCCCCGTGGAGGCTGAGGAGACGCCCCACACTATCCTGCCCAGGTCGTGCGTCCTCGGTGCCATCTCTTGGGACATTGAAGACAAGATCCGGAAGGCGCAGGAGGTGGAACCTGATCCTGGCGGCGGACCGGAGGGAAGACTGTTCGTCCCATCTGCGGTCCGAGGAGAGGTCATCCACTGGCTCCACACCTCCCGGCTCACCTGTCATCCCGGCACCTCTCGGATGATCAGCCTCCTCCAGCGGTCCTTTTGGTGGCCAGGCCTGCGGAGGGATGCAGCCCGCTACGCCCGGGCTTGCCCAATCTGTGCCACCAGCAAGTCGGGAAATGCCCCCCCAGCGGGTCTGCTCCAGCCTCTGCCCGTCCCCGGCAGGCCCTGGTCGCACATCGCACTGGACTTCGTCACCGGACTCCCCGTTTCCAACTCCTTTGACACCGTCCTGACCATTGTGGACCGTTTCTCCAAGGCGGCGCACTTCGTTCCCCTGCGAGGTCTCCCTACTGCCCTGGAGACGGCGGGCCTCCTCGTCCAACACGTGGTCAGGCTGCACGGGATTCCGGTGGACGTGGTCTCGGACCGGGGCCCCCAATTTTCATCCGAGGTTTGGAGATCCTTTTGTAACGCCATCGGAGCCAAGGTGAGCCTCTCCTCCGGCCATCACCCCCAGTCTAACGGGCAGTGTGAGAGGACCAATCAGGAGCTGGAGGCTGCGCTCCGCTGTGTTACTAGATCCAAGCCGACGTCCTGGAGCAACCATCTCGCCTGGGTGGAGTATGCCCACAACACCGCCCGCTCTTCTGCAACGGGGATGTCCCCCTTCAAGGCGTCCCTGGGTTACGACCCCCCGCTGTTTCCAGCGCAGGAGAACGAGGTGACTGTCCCCTCCGTTAGGGCGCACCTTAGGCAGTTCCGCTCCACCTGGGCTGCCGCGCGTCATGCGCTTTTACGCACAGCGGAGCGCAACAGGACCGTGGCGGACCGGCACAGAAGACCTGCCCCGGCGTACAGAGTTGGGCAACTCGTGTATGTGTCTACCCAGGACGTCACATTAAAAGGCGAGAGGAGGAAGCTGGCACAGCGTTTCATGGGTCCCTTTCCCATCACCCGGATCATCAACCCGGTGGCTGTGCGCGTGGCTATTCCCCCCTCCCTCCGCATCCATTCCACTTTTCATGTGTCGAAGGTGAAACTGGCAGTCACTGACCCCCTTTGCCCTCCTCCTGCAGCGCAACCCGCGCCCCGGATGATTGGTGGCCATCCGGCCTGGTCCGTCTCCTCCATCCTGGACTCCCGGCGCCGGGGTCGTGGGTTGCAATACTTGGTGGACTGGGAGGGCTATGGGCCCGAGCATCGACAATGGGTGCCCCCGTCGTTTGTGTTGGACCCATCGCTCATCGCGGACTTCCACCGAGCGCACCCGGATAAGCCATCGCCAGGAGGCGCTGCTAGAGGGGGGAGTACTGTCACGCCGCGCCATTCATCAACGGCGCCACCTGCTCACGCACCTGACAATCATCAGCGGCGAGGGATAAAGGCCGTCTCGCCCGGAGGCTCGGCCTGAAGCCGTCAGACTTCGTCCCTCACCGTTGTGAGCATACTTCCCTTCAGCGTCACCATTTTGGTAAGAAGATCGCTTACCTCTTTTCTTCAGTCTTCTCCCCTGTGCACAGGTGGATTCCCCAGCGGCGGACATCTCCACTCCATCGCCCAATCCTCGCTGCTGTACGGAGCTCTCCAGGTGGCTGTCTTCCGGGCTTCGCCCCCTTGTTGTGCCAGCTGTCCTGACCCACCAAGGTTGCTCGGCTGTACGGTCACCTGCCTCTGTGCCTGGAGCAGACACCATCACCAACACATTTACATCCCGCAGACACGCACTCATTCACTCCTGCTGTTAATAAACTCTTTGAACTACTCTAAGCCTGTGTGTGTGCGTCTCCTGAGCCGTGCGTTATGTCAAGTACTAACAGATTTGTTTATAAATGTGATGTACGATCAAGGGCGTAACTTTGTCTCAAGCATTGGGATGGTTGAATTCTCTGCCCGTATAAGGATTTTTTTTTTAATCTTTTTATTCTAGGCCTGTCAGCACATCAGTACAGGTATTCGTCTCCAATGTTCTCTTTTTCATTTTTAAAGGAAAAGGATTTTTTAAGCAAAAAATGACAGTATACAGTATGTATCCTAGTGTGGAGGAAGAACGCAAAATCATTAACTTTGATAAAAGGACAAGGCTAATTTACCTCTTTATTTTGGCATTCCCATATTAGTAACAGTTGTAAAAAAAAATAAAAAAAATCCCTGATTCACCAAATCTATATTCAGTCTTGGTTACCTTTATCTCCGCTTTCCTTTCCTTCTTGGTTCACCCTGCTGCTGCCACATTCTTGCTCCTAATATACAAAAGCTCAGTTAATGTTCAAATTGTTTAAAAGAGGTACTTCATAGACAGTTTTGGAGGATGTAATCTATGTTAGCTTTTTCAACACAAAAAATTTGGAAAGATGCAAAATATTCTTTTCCCCCTTATTCCCTTTTAACAGTGCAATCTTAGTGCAATCAGTATTAACTGGGGTTAAAATAGTCGCTGAATGAGGCTTAATCTGTCATGAATCTGGGCATGATCATATTGTTTTGTTCATTTGTGTTTTCTGTGTGCTCCCCTGACTTGGTTATTGTAATTATTTATGATTATCATTTGCATTTTTGCCCTCTGTGTTCCCCTGGGTCCCTTGTCTTTGTCTTCTGTGTCATCCCCTGTTTGGTCCTGGGTCTGTGTGTGTATCTGTTTACCTATTGTTCCTGCTCCTCATGTTTTCCTTACCCGTAGCCACTCTCCCTCATGTGTGCTCTGTTCAGCCCTTGATTGTTCCCCAGCTGTCTCACGTTTGTGATTATCTGTTACTGTATAGATGTCAGTCTTCTTCTTCTTCTAGATTTGATTGGTGGTTGGCAACCAGCTTACAGGTGCATTACTGCCACGTACTTCACTCTATATCATCAATCTATGTATATGTCAATTCATTGATCTATCCTGTCTGTCTTTATGTCAGTGTTCTGTGTCAGTCTGTGTGGCATTGTCGTTTATTTTCCCTGCCGGCATCTTTGTGTCCTGAGTGTTCCCAGTGAGTTAAACCTACAGCCATGAACAAAATTGTTGGTACCCCTCTGTTAATGAAAGAAAAACCCACAATAGCCACAGAAATAGCTTGAATCTGACAAAAGTGGTAATAAATAAAAATTCTATGAAAATTAACCAATAAAAATCAGACAATGCTTTTGAATTGTGGTTCAACAGAATTACTTTAAAAAACAAACTCATGAAACAGGCCTGGACAAAAATGATGCTACCCCTAGAAAACATTGAAAATAATGTGACCATAGGGACATGTTCAACCAAGATGTGTCCTCTAATTAACATCACAGGTGTCTACAAACTTGTAATCAGTCAGTCGGCCTATTTAAAGGGTGACAAGTAGTCACTGTGCTGTTTGGTGACATGGTGTGTACCACACAAAACATGGACCGGAGGAAGCAAAGGAGAGAGTTGTCTCAGGAGATTAGAAAGAAAATTATAGACAAGCATGTTAAAGGTAAAGGCTATAAGACCATCTCCAAGCAGCTTCTGTGACTACAGTTGCACACATTATTCAGAAATTTAAGATCCACGGGACTGTTGAACTCCAAGGTCAAGGTACATCAGTGTCAGATTGCACCATCTGTCACTGTTTGAGCCAAAGTGGACTTCATGGAAGACAACCAAGGAGGACATCACTGTTGAAAACAAATCATAAAAAAGCCAGACTGGAATTTGCCAAACTGCATGTTGACAAGCCACAAAGCTTCTGGGAGAATGTCCTATGGACAGACGAGACAAAACTGGAACTTTTTGGCAAGGCACATTAGCTTTATGTTCACAGACACAAAAATGAAGCATACCAAGAAAAGAAGAATGTCCCTACTGTGAAACATGGAGGAGGTTCTGTTATGTTCTGGGGCTGCTTTGCTGCATCTGGCACAGGGTGTCTTGAATCTGTGCAGGGTACAATGAAATCTCAAGACTATCAAGGTATTCTAGAGAGAAATGTGCTGCCCAGTGTCAGACAGCTTGGTCTCAGTCACAGGTTATGGGTCTTGCAACAGGATAATGACCCAAAACACACAGCTAAAAACATCCAAGAATGGCTAAAAGCGAAACATTGGACTATTCTAAAGTGGTCTTCTATGAGCCCTGATCTAAATCCTATTGAACATCTGTGGAAGGAGCTGAAACATGTTGTCTGGAGAAGGCACCCTTCAAACCTGAGACAACTGGAGCAGTTTGCTCATGAGGAGTGGACTAGAATACCTGCTGAGAGGTGCAGAAGTCTCATTGACAGTTACAGAAATCGTTTGATTGCAGTGATTGCCTCAAAAGGTTGTGCAACAAACTATTAAGTTAAGGGTACCATCAGTTTTGTTCATGCCAGTGATGGAGGAGGACGCTTCAAATCCAGTTTTCATCGAGGTGCACACTATGGTTTCAGCTGTTTCCGAGGTGCATGCCACAGCTCCAGCTGTCTCTGAGGTGCACGCCGCTGCTCCACCAGTCATTCCAGAGGTCAGGGGACCTCCACCCATCATCCCAGAGGTCGAGCAGTCCACTCCACCTGTCATTCAAGAGGTCCAGCAGTCCGCTCCACCTAGGCTGTCCGAGCAGCCCGCTCCACCTTCGCCGCCTGGGGTCGCCGCTCCTTAGCTGCTGTTAGCCCCTGCACCGAAGGCCTCTCAGGTACTGTCCCCAGAGCGAAAAGGTCCTATATTTGTACCTCCACAGCTAGAAACTCCTATATTGGTACCTTCAGAGCTAGAATATCCTATATTGATATCTCAAGAGTTACAAACTCCTATATTGCTAGCTCCAGAGTCAGAAACTCCTGTGTTATTAGCTCCTGAGCAAGAGACTCCAATGTTATCTTCTGAGTTTGGAACTCCCATGTTGTTTTCTTCTGAGCAAAAATCTCCTGTGTTGATATCTCCAGAGCTTAAAAAACAAAACAAAAAACCTCCTATGTTGTTGTCCCCAGAGCAAAAAGCTCTTTTGTGGTCTCCAGAGCAATGTCATCTCCTGAGTTTAAAACTCCCATGTTGTTTTCTTTTGAGCAAGAGGTTCCTGTTATCTCCTGGGTTTAAAAAACCTCTATATTGTTTTCTTCTGAGCAAGAAACTCCTGTCTTGTCTTATCTTTTGTCCAGAGTTTAGAGCTCCTACATTGTTTTTCCCAGAGCAAAGAGCTCCTATATTGTTTTTCCCAGAGCAAAGAGCTCCTGTATTGTTTTCCCCAGAGCAAAGAGCTCCTATATTACTCTGCATTTTTACTGTCAAAGCACTTTGTGATTTTTATCTGTGAAAAGTGCAACATAAATAAAGTTCCTCTTCTTCTTCTTCTTCTTCTTCTTCTTCTTCTACTACTACTACTACGACAACGACGACGACTACTACTACTACTATATTATTTTCCCCAGCGCAAAGAGCTCCCATATTGGTTTCCCCAGAGCAAAGAGCACCAACATTGTTTTCCCCAGAACAAAGAGCTCACAGATCATTTTCTGAGTTTAAAGCTTCTATGTTATTATCCCCAGAGCAAAAGACTCCTACTTTGTTTTCTCCAGAGCAAGAGGCTCTTACATTATTTTCTCCAGAGCAAGGAGTTCCCATGTTGTTTTCTCCTGAGTTTAAAACTCCTGTGTTTTCATTATCTCCTGAGGTTAAAGTACTTGTGTTGTCATCACCTCCTGATTTTAAAGTTCCTGTGTTGTCCCTATCTCCTGAGTTTAAAGGTGCTATATTGTCGCCTCCTGAGTTTAAAGTGTCTATGCTGTCACCTCCTGAGTTTAAAAGTTCAATGTTGGCATTTCCTGAGTTAAAAGTGTCCATGTTTTCCCCTCCTGAGGTTAAAGGTTCCATGTTGTCATAATCTCCTGAGTTTAAAAGTTCCATGTTGGCATTATCTCTCGAGTTTAAGGTGTCTGTATTATCTCCAGAGCCAAAAGCTCCTGTGTCAACTCAAGAGCAAAAAACTCCTTTGTTGGCATCTCCAGAGTTTATAGGTCCCATGTTGTAATCCCCAGAGTTTAAGGATTCTTTGTTGTCTTCTCCAGAGGTTAAAGTTTCAGAAAGTAAAGTTTTCATGTCATTATCTCCTGAGTTTAAAGCTTCTGTGTTGTTATCCTATGTGCAAAAGGCCCCTATGCGATCGTCCGTGTTAAAGGCTCCTGAGCTTAATACCCCCACAGTACCATGTTCTTTTGTCAGGTGGCCTATGGACTGTGGCAGGCCCCCCAACGCACCGTGTTAGTCCGTCTGGTGGCCCTTGGACTTTGGTAGGCCACTCAACATACTCTGTTCCTCCACCTGGTGGGCCAGAAACATTGGCAGTCCACCAGATGTGTCATACTCCTCCTGCTAGTGGTAGTGGGGCCTTGACCGACCACCTGATGGACATTTTTTTCTCCTTGTTTGTGTTCTTGTTTTGCCCCACCGTGCCAGTATCCCCCTGCTCCCACCCGATTTGGGTGTTCTTTGTTTTGTTTGGAAGGCATCTAGAATCCACCCTTGGGGGGGGGGGGTGTCATCAATCTGGGCATGATCACACTTTATGTTCATTTGTGTTTTCTGTGTGCTCCCCTGATTTGGTTATTGTAATTATTTATTATTATCATTTGTGTTCCCCTGAGTCCCTTGTCTTTGTCTACTGTGTCATCCCCTGTTTGGTCCTGGGTCTGTGTGTATGTATCTGTTTACCTATTGTTCCTGCTCCTCATGTTTTCTGTACCCACAGCCATTCTCTCTCATGTGTGCTCTGTTCAACCCTTGATTGTTCCCCAGCTGTCTCACGTTTGTGATTATCTGTTACCATATATATGTCACTGTTCTGTGTCAGTCTGTGTGACATTGTCGTCTATTTTCCCTGTCGGCATCCTGAATGTTCTCAGTGAGTGTTAAGCTTGTATATCTAATGCATTGTTTACAGCCCCCATGCTGTTGTTTTGTTTCATGTCTGTTAATAAAATCATGTTGCATTGGAGCTCTGCCAGCACTGTGAATTCTGCTTCTTACCTGTCCGCCGGAGGTAGACATGACATAATCACCATTATTCTTAACTCATTTTATTTTGTTATTAATCAGCTACGGTGATTCACACATTTATTTTGACAAGACTAATTTTTTTTCATTAATTTACAGTGGATATAAAAAGTCTGCACACACCTGAGAAAATGAGACCAGGATAAATCATTTCAAAACTTTTTTTTCACCATTAATGTGACCTATAACCTGTACAACCCAATTGAAATCAAACTGAAATCTTTTTTTTGGGGGGGGGGCAACTTACAATTGCCTGGTTGCATAAATATGCACACCCCCTTATCACTGTGGTTGTGGCTGTATTCAGAATTAACCAATCACATTCAAACTCATGTTAAATGGCAGTCAGCACACACCTGCCACCATTAAAAGTGCTTCTGATTAACCCCAAATAAAGTTCAGCTGTTCTAGTAGGCTTTTTCTGACATTTTTTTCATCACATCTTACAGCACAAGCCATGGTCTGCAGAGAGCTTCCAAAGCATCAGAGGGATCTCATTGTCAAAAGGTATCAGTCAGGAGAAGAGTACAAAAGAATTTCCAAGGTATTAAATATACTGTGGAAATGTGAAAGGACGAGGCAGAGTTTATCTCACAAGTCAGGTTTATTCACATTCTCCAACATCAGCAATACAGAAAGAGAAAGAAACCCAGACCTTCATCCCTTTTTATACCCCAGGAGCTTCAAAGCTCCAGACACATTGCATTTAATCCCAAGTAACAATGCATCCCTTTCAGATCTTATCACCTCCACCCAAAGTCACTGGCAGCCAGGAAATCCCCCACGGCCATCTCTTTGCATACCAAAGACCACATTTCACATCCTCCTGTTATCTCCGAGGAGGCTCAGTCCTTTGTTCATCTGAGACGTGAAGCATACAGTAAGCATACAGTGATATACATATGAAGCATAAGGTGATATACATTTGTGCATATGAAACCCACATATGTGTCCCACAATACCATGGAACACAGTGAAGACAGTCATCATCAAGTGGAGAAAATATGGCACATCAGAACATTACCAAGAACTGGATGTCCCTCCAAAATTGATGAAAAGACGAGAAGAAAACTGGTCACGGAGGCTGCCAAGAGGTCGACAGCAACATTGAAGGAGTTGCAGGAATTTCTGGCAAGTACTGGATGTTTAGTACATGTGAAAACAGTCTCCCATCTTCTTCATATGTCTGGGCTATGGGGTAGGGTGGCAAGACGGAAGCCTTATCTTACAAAGAAAAACATCCAAGCCTGGCTACATTTTGCAAAAACACATTTAAAATCTCCCAAATGCATGTGGGAAAATGTGTTATGGTCCATTGAAACCAAGGTTGAACTTTTTGGCCATGATTCCAAAATGTATATTTGGCGCAACGACAACACTGCTCATCACCAAAAGAACACCATACTTACAGTGAAGCATGATGGTGGCAGCATCATGCTTTGGGGCTGTTTTTATTCAGCTGGAACTGAGGCCATAGTCAAGGTGGAGGAAATTATGAACAGTTCCAAATACTGGTTATGACAATGACCCGAAGCACACATCCAAATCAAGAAAAGAACAGCTTCACCAGAAGAAGATTAAGGTTTTGGAATGGCCCAGCCAGAGTCCAGACCTGAATCCAAACATCTATGGCATGATCTGAAGAGGACTGTGCATAGGAGATGCCCTCGCATTCTGACAAATTTGGAGCGTTTTTGAAAAGAAGAGTGGGTAAATATTGCCACATCAAAATGTGCCACGCTGATAGATTCCTACACAAAAAGACTGAGTGTTGTAATAAAAGCCAAAGGTGCTGCAACAAAGTATTAGTTTAAGGGTGTGCATATTTATGCAACCAGGTTATTGTAAGTTTTTTTATTTTCCCCTTAAACAATTTCAGTTTGCTTTTCAATTGGGTTGTGCAAGTTATAAGTCACATTAATGGTGGAAAAAGTTTTGAAATGATTTATCTTGGTTTCATTTTTTACATCACAAAAACCTGGCATTTGAACAGGGGTGTGTAGAATTTTTATATCCACTGTATGATGTCACCACTTTTCACCATGTGGCTATTTTTTACCAAGAAGGTGAACTAAGGACACTACAAAGCATGCTTAAAGACTGTACTCCCCAAATTCCACCAACATGTTAAGTGTCCCACAAGAGGGGAAACAACACTAAATCATGTTTACAGCAACATTAAGCACGCCTACAGAGCCACCCTCCTCCCTCACCTTGGACAATCAGACCATTTCTCTCTGCTTCTAATACCTGCTTACACACCCCTTAGGAAGCAATCACCCCAACCAAACAAATAATTAAAACCTGGCCTGAAAATGTTCTCCTCCAGTTACAAGACTGCTTTGCCTGCACAGACTGGAGTATCTTTGAACAGCAGGGCCTGGACTCCTACGCTGAGTCTGTCCTTTTCTACATCAAATGCTATGTAGAAAATGTGACAGTCACCAAACACAATCGGGTGTTTCAAAACCGCAAACCCTGGATGACCAGTGAAGTCCAGGCTCTGATCAGAGCTTGCAACTCAGCCTTCAGGCAGAGGGACAGCTCTCTGTACAGCACCGCCAGAGCCAGCCTGAGGAGAGGCATAAAACTTGCAAAGAACGCCTATAGGAGGAAAGTGGAGAACTTCCTCACAGACAGCAACCCCCGTCAGATGTGGAGAGGTATCCAGGCCCTCACCAACTACAGGAGTCAGGGACCCCCAACATCAAACAGCAGCCTGACTCTAGCAGAGGAGCTTAACGGCTTCTTTGCCTGGTTTGAGCACACCTCCCCACAAACTCGTCGGTAGAGAATCTACTGCTGCGGTGCCAAGCAAACAACCTGAAACTGAATGACCAAAAAAAACAAAGAACTCACACTGGACTTCAGGAAGAACAGACAGGACCACCTCCCCCCCCATAAATGGTGACCGCGTGGGAAACATCCCCGCCTTCAGGTTCCTGGGCACCCATATCTCCAGTGACCTCTCCTTGACTGTCAACACCAAGGCCCTAGTGAAGAAAGCCCAGCAGCGGCGGCACTTCCTCTGTGTCCTGAGCAAGAACAACCTGGACCAGAAGCTGCTGCTGGCCTTCTATCACTGCTTAGTGGAGAGCATGCTCTTGGTGTGTGGTACACCAGCTCCACAGCCGAGAACAGGAAGGCTGTGCAGAAGGTCATCAACACTGCCCAAAAAATTATCGGCAGCCCTCTGCCCTCCCTGGAGGACATCTCCAGATCCTCCTGTCTCAGAAAGATCAAGGCCATCGCAGGAGACTCCTCACATCCTGCCCACCACCTGTTCGACATGCTTCCCTCTGGACGACAATTCAGATCAATCAGATCCCACACCTCCAGACTGACAGGGCCATCCGAACTGCAAACAGTCAGAGGCCCCACCCCCCTCCCTCCGAATGCTCACATGCTCAGAACTGAGGACCTTTTAATTACCACAATAACTCACCTGTCTTTGCACTCTGCACTTTCATGTATATTGACTCATCCGTGAAACCCTATTATGTATATTTTCCATAATCTTGGGCCATTTTACTTAATTGTGTGTTCAATTGTGTCTGCACTCTGCACTCTTATGTACATAGTTCCACCCACGTAGCCACTACCATACCTGTGTATATTTCCATAATCCTGGGCCATTTTTATTTTTCATTTATTTTTATTTCAGTCGTGTGTTTAATCGTGTGCTCTGTAATCATGTTTTATCTAATCCTTCTCCCTTACTTTATTGTGCACTAGCCTGGTAGAGCACCCTCAATTTCATTGTACTGTACTACTGTACAATGACAATAAAGCCTATTCTATTCTACTGTGTTTTAGTCAGCTAGACTATGACAAAAGGAACAGTTTTTCTGCCTGCAGAGGTATTATGAACATAGCACACCACACCTTAGGTGTGCTATGTTTCATTCATGAAATGATAGTAAATCTGTGAGTACATTCGCAACTAAATCATCCTGTTATTAAAAACTTACTCTGGATTCATTATCTAGGCATTTAAATTTTTTACAATGACATTAAGTTTTGAAATGTAGGATTCAGGTATTAACCCCCCCCCCCTTCAAAAAAAAAAGGTAAATAACAAATTCAGCCTTACCAAATTTACCAAAAAAAACATGCAAATTTAGGAGAAAATAGGATTAAGCGGAAAAAGATGGATGGATAGTATAAATTCACCCGAAAAAAGTAGCAACTTGATGACAGTCAAAAAAACATATAAAAAAAATCTGAAATTTAAAAGATTTTGCAAATATGTTAGGAAAATGGCTTATTTTCCATGACAAAAGTTGCAAATTTGAGAAAAATGTTCCATTTTTGTGAGAAACTGCTGTGATTTTAGGGGGAAACAACATGGGGGAAATACTGCATATTTATATAAAAAGTAGGCAAATTTACAAGAAAAAAATGTCTCTGATTTACAAGAAAAGCTGTAAAACTATGACAAAAAAGTTGCACGCATGAAAACGTGACATTTGAAACGTCACAGTGCTACAGAAAACACTGAAGTTTATTAAAGGAGAAAAAAGATTGGACAGAATATTTGGAGCCCCAAAAGTTTGTAGTGAGAACAGCTCTAACTTTAAATGGGTTTATAATATGCTTGTAGTTGATATACAGTATATCTACATGCACACACGTATATTCAGTACTGTAGTTACTTTACAGGAAAAGCAACAGGTTGGAGAAGATGACAAATGCTGCAAAAAAAAAAATTCTGGAAGAAGCATTGCAACTTTTTATTTATCAATTTATTTATTTTTTTAGCATTGCCTTTATTGCAAATGGACCCTTAAACACCAACAAACTCAAAAGGTACAGTGTTAAGGTGATACATCTTGCTATACTAGGTGCTAAATCACTATACAGTGATAATAAGTGTCAAATGCGTGCGTAAAACACAGCGCATGTAGAAAGGAAGTGAAAACCCAACGCAGGAAAATGCTGTGTATGTGAATTTATTCAGCTTAACAGATGGCAAGTGGCTCATTGGCTCCAATGAGCACACAGAGAAAAACACAGAATAAACTCAACTGTACTCTCCGGTTCATTGGGTAACAGAGGAGGATAGATGAGCCCCACGCACTCCCAGGCGGGACTGGGCAGCGGAGAGAAAGGGCTGGAAATAATAAGGAAAAGAGCCCCCGGCAGAATGGTAGGCAACATACTTACAATTAGAGGACTCGACAGAGTAGGCAACTCTGGAGCGGGGATGACAACCAATGAACCGGCGAGTGACAGGTGAACTGACAGAGACTTAAATACTGACAATCATAATGAGGCAAATGAACACAGGTGTGGGTGAGTGTGTGTGTGTGTGTGTGTGTGTGTGTGTGTGTGTGTGTCTGTGTGTGTGTGTGTGTGTGTGTCTGTGTCTGTGTGTCTGTGTCTGTGTCTGTGTAGGAATGTGTGAGTGTGTGCATGTGAGTGAGTGTCTGGGCAGACAAGGAAATAATTGACAACAGCTGTCAACACTGACAGGAGGAGGAGGCATTGCTGTCAGCTGTCAGAGAGCGGGGCCACCCAGCGGTGCCCAGAGTGCTGCCTGACAACAAATAAGGCAGACAACAGACACAAGAATAATACGAGAAAAGCAGCCACATCATGAAGCAGGGTTTGGAAAAAATCCAAAACCCCACTAATGACAGAGCCCCCCCCCCCAACGGGTGGATACCAGACACCCGAGGAGACATGAAAGTGTAACAAGAAAAAAGAAACCTGCCCCCCCCCCTCCCCAGAAGGAACTACACAGCTACCCAGGGCAGGTGGTGGTGGTGGTGGTGGTGGTGGGGGGGGGGGAACAGGCCAGGAGGGAACAAAAAACAATGCAAATAAGATAAGATAAGAAAAGCCTTTATTAGTCCCACAATGGGGAAATTCCAGGATTGCAACAGCACAGGAATAGCAACACTCAGAGCAACAATCAGAAGGCAAGAAAAAAACAAGAGCAGCTAGTATACATATTACTATAAATATATATATATATATATATATATATATATACTGTATATATATATATATATATAGACACACAGTGCGGAGCATTGTGGTTGGTGGATGTGCAGCAAATGAACAGAACAAAGAACAAATGAAGAATAACACACAGAAACACCAAGTCCCTTCCCCCCCACATTCAGAAGCAAAATGCTTAGGAGGCCGCCCAAAGTCCCAGACCCCATAGTCAGAACAATAAGGCCAATCAGGTGGCCTACCAGCATCCCAGGCCAGCCGAACAGTCAGGATGAATAAGTCGGGTGGCCTGCCAGGGAAATTTGGCCATCCAACCCAACGGCACAGTACATCAGACGGCCGGCCTTGGTTCTTCAGCCACCAGCTCGAGAGAGGCAGACCGGGCGGCGGCTCCCCCACTGGGAGACCCACCACGGAAGAGGGGAGCCAAGGAGAGGGAAAGTAGGTGTTAGACAGCGATGGGGAGGAAAACAATAAGCCCACAGTGGCTAGGATCTGAAGAAAAGCTGCACCCACGATGGTCCCGGTCCAGGACATGGCAGCACCCACGATGACCTCTACGAGGAGAGCTGGACCCTGGGTAGCCTTCAGTGGCAATCCTGGACCCCCGGAGACATCTAGCAGAGAGGGCAGAGGGACAACGCTTTCGATGTTTTCAGGCAGGGGAATGGTTGCACACGTGGGAGTCCTGGCTTGGGACAGGGCTGCACCCCCGGTGGTCCCGGCTTGGGACAGGGCTGCACCCGTGCCAGACCCCGGCCGGGCCAGCGTTGCACCCTCGGTGGACCCCAACCAGGCCATGGTTGCATCCACAGTGGAACCCGGCTGGGCCCCTGCTGCACCCGCAGTGGACCCCGACCGGGCCACGGTTGCACCCACGATGGAAACCGGCTGGGCCACTGCTGACCCCAATGCTGCCTTAACCGTGGGCCAGCCGACCCGCGTAAGCACCCGAGCCAGGAGGCAATCAATCATGGGCACCCTAGACTGGAGCTGAGCATTCATGACGATCTCCTCTGTGGGGGAGGCAGGAACCCCATTGACCTCCAGCGGCAAGCCTGGATCCTCTGACTCGTCCAGTGGCGAAGGACTCTCTCCGGCAACCCTGGAAGAGGATTTGGACAGAAAGCAAGAGGAGTCAGGGTCGCCGGCAGCGGCAGAGCCCGGCATGGCGAGCTCAGGTGCAGCGTGCGGCTGCAGCTGGCTCTCCTCACCTAAAGCTAGGTAAAAATGCTCTAATATAGAAAAGAGAAAGACAAAAGAGAGCACTCGCCTTTCTCGAACTCCACCACCGTCCAGGACTCTGACGATCTGTGTGATGTGCTCACGGACTCGGCATCCTGGAGGTTCAGCTTGGGCGCTGACTCTGCTATGGCGGCATCTGCAGCTGACGTGATGGTCACTGCAGTCCCTCGCTATGGCTTTAATGGGTCTAGGCTCCTCCATTGGCTGCGGAGAAGCCTCCCAGATCGGCACTGAAGAGGAAAAGGTGACTGCCCATCTGTCCTCCTCCAAGCAGCGATCTATTTCTGCCAGCAACGCCAGTCTGTTTCTCCCAGTTTCCGTGGAAGGAGCGGGCACGAGCTTTGAAGATGAGGGCAGAGCTGGAGTGGGAGGGCTATGGGAGGAGGAAGGCTTCCTCCGTCGCGAGCACTTTTTCTGTAACGGAGACAGCTTCTGTGTCGGAGAGTCTCTCCCAAGCTCCATGTACGGCAGGGAGAAGATGGCGTGGACATTGTCGGCTGACTCCAGGAAAAAAACAGAGGTTGGGACACTCCTCCAGCACCTCCACTACGGTGTCCCGAGCAACCCGAACATCCTCGGGAGTACACAGCCCCAGCGTCCATGAAAAGGCATTCTCCAGGAGCTCCAGTCCGCGCAACTCCTTGTCACTCCAAAAGTTCATCATGCTCAGAAAACAGGTAGAAAGAAAAACACAGAAAGGTGAGAAACAACACACACAACACTTCTGTGGGTTTTCTTAATAATGCCAGTTCATTCTGTCAAAAGCATGCGTAAAACACAGCGCATGTGGAAAGGAAGCGAAAACCCAACGCAGGAAAATGCTGTGTATGTGAATTTATTTAGTTTAATAGATGGCAAGTGGATAATTGGCTCCAATGAGCACACAGAGAAAAACACAGGATAAACTCAACTGTACTCTCCGGCTCATTGGGTAACAGAGGAGGATAGATGAGCCCCACGTGCTCCCAGGCCGGACTGGGCAGCGGAGAGAAAGGGCTGGAAATAATAAGGAAAAGAGCCCCTGGCGGAACAGGAGGCAACGTACTTACAATTAGAGGACTAGGCAACTCTGGAGCGGGGATGACAATCAATGAACCGGCAAGTGGCAGGAGAACTGACAGAGACTTAAATACTGACAATCATAATGAGATAAATGAACAGAACAGGGCCACCCAGCGGTGCCCAGAGCGCTGCCTGACAACAAATAAAGCAGACAACAGACACAAAAATAATACGAGAAAAGCAGCCACGTCATGAAGCAGGGTTTGGAAAAAATCCAAAACCCCACTCATGACAATAAACCATCAATGTCTCAGTGCTTGGTCACTGCCTTATTTGCATAATGAGGTCTTATGATTAAATAAAATCCATCCATCCATCCATCCATCTTCTACCGCTTTTCCGGAGGTCCGGGTCGCGGAGGCAGCAGTTCAAGCAGAGAAGCCCAGACTTCCCTCTCCCCAGCCACCTGCTCCAGCTCTTCAGAGGGGATACCAAGGCATTCCCAGACCAGCTGGGAGACATAGTCTCTCCACCGAGTCCTGGGTCTGCCCCGGGGTCTCCTCCCAGTGGGACGTGCTTGAAACACCTCAAGTGGGAGGCATCCAGGAGGCATCCTAATCAGATGCCCGTACCACCTCAACTGACTCCTTTCAATGTGGAGGAGCAGCGGTTCTACTCTGAGCCTCTCCCGGATGACTGAGATCCTCACCCTATCTCTGAGGGTGAGTCCAGCAATCCTACGGAGAAAGCTCATTTCAGCCGCTTGTATCCGCGATCTCGTTCTTTCGGTCATTACCCAAAGCTCGTGACCATAGGTGAGAGTAGGAACGTAGATTGACTGGTAAATCGACAGCTTTGCCTTAGAACTAAGCTCCCTCTTCACCACAACAGACCGGTACAACGTCCGCATCACTGCAGATGCTGCTCCAATCCGTCTGTCGATCTCTCGCTCCATTCTCCCCTCACTCGTGAACAAGACCCCAAGATACTTAGACTCCTCCACTTGGGGCAGGAGCCTGTCCCCAACCCGGAGAGGACAATCCACCTTTTTCCGGCTGAGGACCATGGACTCGGACTTGGAGGTGCTGATTCTCATCCCAGCCGCTTCACACTCAGTGGCAAACCGTCCCAGCAAGAGCTGTAGGTCATTGCTGGATGAAGCCAACAGGACAACATCATCTGCAAACAACAGAGATGAGATCCTGTGGTCACCAAGCATGACACCCTCCATTCCCTGGCTGCGCCTAGAAATCCTGTCCATAAAAATTATGAACAGGATCGGTGACAAAGGGCAGCCCTGGCGGAGTCCAACTCTCACTGGGAATGACTCCGACCGAGTGTTGGCAATACGAACCAAACTCTCACAACGGTCGTACAGGGACCGAATAGCTCGTAACAACAAGCCCGATACCCCATACTCCCGAAGCACCCCCCACAAAAATCCACGAGGGACGCGGTCAAATGCCTTCTCCAAGTCCACAAAACACATGTAAACTGGTTGGGCAAACTCCCACGAACCCTCAAGAATTCTCGAGAGGGTAAAGAGCTGGTCTGATGTGCCACGGCCAGGACGAAAACCACATTGCTCCTCCTGAATCCGAGGTTCGACCAACGGCCGGACTCTCCTCTCCAGTACCTTGGTATATAAACACACACAGTGCGGAGCAATGTGTGTGTTTATATACTTGCATATTTATTCCATCTAGCTACAATGCTCTGCACTGTGTGTTCATATATTCATATATTTATTCCATCCAGCTACAATGCTCTGCACTGTGTGTCTGTGTGTGTGTGTATATATATATATTTTATAGTAATACGTACATATGTTTATTAGCTGCTCTTGCTTGCTTGTTTTTTTTCTTGCCTTCTGATTGTTGCTCTGAGTGTTGCTATCCCTGTGCTGTTGCAATCCTGGAATTTCCCCGTTGTGGGACTAATAAAGGCTTATCTTATCTTATCTTATCTTATAGACCTTCCCAGGGAGGCTGAGGAGTGTGATCCCTCTAAAGTTGGAGCACACCCTCCGGTCCCCTTTTTTGAAGAGAGGAACCACCACCCCGGTTTGCCATGCCAAAGGCACTGCCTCCGACCTCCACGCAATGTTGCAGAGGCGTGTCAACCATGACAACCCAACAACATCTAGGGCCTTGAGGTACTCAGGGCGAATCTCGTCCACCCCCGGGGCCCGGCCACCAAGGAGATTTTTAACCACCTTGGCGACCTCAGCCCCTGTGATAGGCAAGTCATCCCCCTCGTCCCCAAACCCTGCTTCCACTGTGGAAGGCGTATCAGTGGGATTGAGGAGATCCTCGAAGTATTCCTTCCACCGCCCGACGATGTCACCAGTCGAAGTCAACAGTGTCCCATCCGCACCATACACAGTGTGGACGGGGAGCTGCTTTCCCCTCCTGAGCCGCCGGACAGTTTGCCAGAATCTCTTTGAGGCCAACCGAAAGTCTTGTTCCATGGCCTCACCGAACTCCTCCCATACCCGGGTTTTTGCTTCAGCAACCACCCGAACTGCACTCCGCTTGGCCTGCCGGTACACCTCAGCTGCTTCGGGAGTCCCACAAGCCAACCAAGCTTGATAGGACTCCTTCTTCAGCTTAATGGCCCCCCTCACCACTGGTGTCCACCACTTGGTTCGGGGGTTGCCACCACGAGATGCACCGACCACCTTGCGGCCGCAGCTCTGGGCCGCCGCTTCAACAACAGAGGTGGAGAACATGGCCCATTCAGACTCCATGTCTCCAGACTCCCTCGGAATGTGGTTGAAGTTCTTCCGGAGGTGGGAGTTGAAGACCTCCCGGACAGGGGCCTCAGCCAGACGCTCCCAGCACACCCTCACTATACGTTTGGGTCTACCAGGTCTGAATGGCTTCCTCCCCTGCCATCGGATCCAACTCACCACCAGGTGGTGATCAGTTGACAGCTCTGCACCTCTCTTTACTTGGGTGTCCAAGACATACGGTCGCAGGTCTGATGATACGATAACAAAATCGATCATCGACCTGCGACCTAGGGTGTCCTGGTGCCAGGTGCACATATGGACACCCTTATGCTTGAACATGGTGTTCGTTATGGACAGACTGTTGTTAGCACAGAAGTCCAATAACTGAACACCACTCGGGTTCAGATGGGGCAGGCCGTTCCTCCCAATCACCCCCCTCCAGGTTTCACTGTCGTTGCCCACATGCGCATTGAAGTCCCCCAGTAGGACAATGGAGTCTCCAAGAGGAGCACCCTCCAGCACCCCAGTCACAGACTCCAAAAAGGGTGGGTACTCTGAAACATCATTTGGTGCATAGGCACAAATGATGGTCAGGACCTGTTTCCCAACCCGAAGGCGCAGGGAAGCAACCCTTTCGTCCACCGGGGAAAACTCCAATATAGAGGCAGCAAGGTGGGGCGATACAAGAATACCCACCCCTGCTCGTCGCCTCTCGCCCGGGGCAACTCCAGAAAAGGCCAAGCTCCAGCCCCTCTCAAGGAGACTGGTTCCGGAACCGGAGCTGTGTGTTGAAGTGAGGCCGACTATATCTAGCCGGTATCTCTCAACCTCCTACACCAACTCAGGCTCCTTCCCCACCAGAGAGGTGACATTCCACGTACCAAAAGCCAGTTTAGAAAGCTTGGGATCAGTCCGCCAAGGTCTCCGCCTTTGACCGCCACCTGATCCACATAGCACCGGACCCCCATGATCCCTCCTGCAGGTGGTGAGCCCACTGGAGGGCGGACCCATGTAACTCCTTCGGGCTGAGCCCGGCCGGGTCCCATGGGTGGAAACCCGGCCACCAGACGCTAGCCTTCGAGCCCCTCCCCCAGGCCTGGCTCCAGGGTGGGGCCCCGGTAACCCCATACCGGGCGGGGTACACTGAATCCTTGATATACAATTCATGAGAGTCTGTTGGATCGTTCTTAGTCTGGCCCTTCACCCAGGACCAGTTTGTCTTGGGAGACCCTATTAGAGGCAAATTGCCCCGGACAACATAGCTCCTGGGATCACTGGGGCACGCAAACCCCCCCACCACAATAAGGTGACGATCCATGAGGGGCGGATTAAATAAAATGGGAATGGAAAACTAGAAATGTGACTTTAAGCTCAATAATTAAATTCCAAATCAGTGATGCTCAATTGCAGTCCTTTTGAACTCATTTTAACACATTATGTAAAAAAGTTTATAAAAAGTTTATCTAGTCTTTCATTCATCTATTTGGTGTTTATTTTTTATATATTCATTTAGATATTGACATAACGCACGGCTCAGGAGACGCACACACACAGGCTTAGAGTAGTTCAAAGAGTTTATTAACAGCAGGAGTGAATGAGTGTGTGTCTGCGGGATGCAGATGTGTTGGTGGTGGCGTCTGCTTCAGGCACAGAGGCAGATGACCGTTCGGCCGAGCAACCCTATGGAGAGAGCACAGGGAGAGGGTGACGGGCATACACCAACACAGGATGAATTATGGCAAGAGAAGATCTTACTTGAGTTGTCAGGATAGCTGGCACAGCAAGGGGAACGTAGCCCGGGAGACAGCCACCTGGAGAGCTCCGTGCAGCGGCGAAGGATGGGCGATGGAACGGAGATGTCCGCCGCCGGGGAATCCACCTGTGCACAGGGGAGCAGACTGGAGAAGGAGGTAAGGGTTCTTACCCAAAATAGCGATGCTGAAGAAAGGTAAGCTCACAGCGGTGAGGAAACGAAGTCTGACGGCTTCAGGCCGAGCCTCCGGGCGAGGCGGCTTTTATCCCTCGCCGCTGATGAGGATCAGGTGTGTGAGCAGGTGGCGCCGCTGATGAACGGCGCGGCGTGACAGATATTCTCTTGTGCAGCTGTGGTATTTTAACAGTGGATAGAAGATCTGAAAATGATCGGCAGGGAAAATAATTATGATCTGGTGAGCGTACTCCCCCTCTCGTCCTGTTGGAGGGTCTCCGGCACCACAGGTAATCAATACACCTGCGTGAGTGGATGCACCAGCTGTCTCTTCGCTGCCAGCGCTTTAAAGGACCAGTCTGTGAATGCTCCAGCGCTGGCTCGTTGGGTATACTGCCATAAAGAATTAAGTAAGTAAAGTTTTAATTGTCTCGGAACCCAGTGAATGACTCGTCTCTCTCTTTCTCCTTCTCCTGCCATCTCTGCGGTGTGTCCCCGGGGGTTCATTGTGCGCTCACCTGCTCCTTCATCATTGTCTTCTCTCCTGATCGCCTACTCCACTCAGTCGGACATCTCACCAGCCCTACTCATCCGCAGCTTCCATCCCCATTCATCCTTGCCTCCCTGGGTCCCCCATCGGGCTCTCTGCTCTTACTCGTAAGAGTTTTTTCCCTTATGATTCATTATTACTTTCCTCCCTCCTTGCTCTAATCTGCTCTCGTCTCCCTCCTTAAAAGCTGGGCTCTCCTCTGGCGAGTGAGGTGTTGTTTCCGCTAATTGCATGCGCCTTGCATGGCAGCGGCCCTCTGATTCTACACTTGGGGTGTGTGTGATTAACACAGTAGATAGGTAAAGCACAATCTCGTTCTGCTGTACATGATTGGTTGTACAGTTGAATGACAATAAAGGGTGATTTAATTTTGCTCCAACTTTTTTCAATAAAATTGTGTGTAACTTTGCCTCTCTGTGTTGTGTGCATTCCCTGGTGTAGCATCTTGCACATGAGCTGATATTTATTGTAATCATGACAATAATCAATTTCTTTTAACGTGGATATTTAAGAATAACCTTCAGAGTGACTTAGTCTATAATTGAAAATGGTAAAACTTTTAAGTGAATTAAATTATTAAATTAAATAAATAAATTAATAAAATTAATTAAATAATTTACTTTTAATTGAATTTTATAATTATCAAAATCTTGACATTTTAAAAATACAAAACAGTTTAAGGTTAACTTGAATTTCATGGGGATGGCAAGCAATATTTAAATGTATTTATATTTAAGGACTGGTGGTTGGAGTAGATTTTGTTTGTACTTGATAAATGTTCGGAGCTGCTAACATTTTGACAAATGCTGAAACATTCATAAATTTCACCCTAACAGTTGACGAACAAATCCATTCTGATCACAGTTCATGAATGATTAATACATGTATGTGTACATGTAAAGACCAAATCTGCATGAGAAAAGCTAATCATTTCTCAGATTAGCTAAATCCTACCAGGCAGCACATTTATTCTGTGGTGTACTCCCATAGCTTTAACTCATATTAGCAAACTAGCAACCAGCTAACTTCAGACAGCAATTCACGAGCTAAATCAATAATAAGATATTTACCTCGTTTTGGACAGAGGATTTGGTCCTTTTATTTGACAACCAATTTAAAATAGTTTGTTGCCCTTGTGGAGCTCTCTTCATATTCTCTCACTTGTGAGCTGAATGCATTCTAGACGAGAATCCCCACCTGCTGCCCTTACAACTGACTCCGACTCAGAAGGCGCAAGGACCGGTTGAGCAATACCAAGTCTGCAGCGGGGGGGATGCATTGTCTGATTATTAGAAATGTTTCTTTTTGTTGCTTGCAAATGAAAAAACAGCAACCTCTTTATACTTGTTTGTAGATTTTATTTAATTAATTATAATTACATGATTAATGGGGGGGTTATAACGACTGGATTTAATTTTTGGGGGGGGGTTCCAACCCCACCCCCCCCATCCCACCCATAAGTTACACCTATGCATACAATCAATTTACATGAACTTTTGGGATTCACCAATCTGTTGGTATCTAGAAATTTAGTACATTTACTAACAAAATTTACAAGTGGTCCAGACCAGTTGTAAGAGTTGTGTGTAAATAGTTTGCTGTTATTTTAACCCCCTAGCATACCAGTTTGGTTCCCAAAAAAGAAAACAGGCTTCCCATTTCCCAGCAGCTCTTGCAGCTGATGGGACATGTTAAATGTTTGAAAATGAGCATCTCCTAATTACTTACTGTAGAGTGTAAGTGTACTCCGTGTTACTGTTAAACATATGGTCAAAGGTTAGGATGCTGTGATATTTGAGTTTTTGGTCACTTTTATGCACCATTGTAGTTTGTCTGCATCATGAATGGTGGTATAACTGCGATACAAAACCCCCACCCCCCACCCAGAAAGCATGACCTCACATGTTATTTTTAGGGTGTCAATTACGCAAATCTTCATTTCACATACATGCCCACTCACATACACATGGGTGGAATTCACATTTTTACACGTGCTGTTTACACACGTTTGGATGACATACAAGCATTTGGTTAATCAGGAGTGGCTCGTTAGTACTGATGCTGCTTACTAACAAAATATGCCTGATTTACACATACTAATACTAACATGCTCTTGTATGAAGACCATTATTTTATATAAAGCCTTTAGGTGTTGCTTGCTAGCTTAGTGCTGTGTTATACTGCGCCAATTCACAACAATCGTCTCACAGCACTTTCAAACTGTAGGGCAAATACTCTATTTCAACTAGTTTCTCACATATAAAAGCATCTTGAATGCTGTATGAAATCATACAAGCACTTAGAAACAAAAACAAAATGATCAACGCTCAGTTGTTGGTGATATATAAACATTTTCCTGTTTAGCTGAGAGCTATAGTAACTCCATCACTGTATGTGAATAGGGTTAAATGTGATCACACACAGATCTGAACTGGAGAGGACAGTGGAACAAAATGCAACCCCTTCTAAAATTTGCACAGCCTTAAATCCAAACAGTGACCATGCCTTCAAAGGAAAAAAAGAATATATTCAAAAATGCATTTTGTAGTGGAAATCTTCAAAGGATAAAAATGTTAAACACTCATTCAAACTTCAAACTCATTCAAACTTATGGAGATTTGCATAATGGACCAACTCTTAACCTTTTCAAGAATCCTCAAGGGATTGTGGGAATTTGCCAAACCAGTCCACATGTGTTTTGTGGATTTGGAGAAGGCATTTAACCGCGTCCCTCGTGGTTTTTTGTGGGGGGTGATTCGGGAGTCTGGGGTATCGGGCTTGTTGCTAGAAGCTATCCTGTCTCTATATGACCATTGTGAGAGTTTGGTTTGTATTGCCAACATTCGGTTGGACTTGTTTCCAGTGAGAGTTGGACTCCACCAGGGCTGCCCTTTGTCACCGATCCTGTTCATAATTTTTATGGACAGGATTTCTAGGTACAGCCAACGAATGGAGGGTGTCATGTTTGGTGACCACAGGATCTCATCTCTGCTGTTTGCAGATGATTTCATCCTGTTGGCTTCATCGAGCAATGACCTACAGGTCTTGCTGGGATGGTTTGCTGCTGAGTGTGAAGCGGCTGGGATGAGAATGAGCACCTCCAAGTCCGAGTCCATGGTGCTCAGCTGGAAAAGGGTGGATTATCCTCTCCAGATTGGGGTCGAGCTCCTGCCCCAA
Source organism: Pholidichthys leucotaenia (assembly GCA_020510985.1). NCBI lineage: Eukaryota > Metazoa > Chordata > Actinopteri > Cichliformes > Pholidichthyidae > Pholidichthys > Pholidichthys leucotaenia. The sequence continues at coordinate 176,691,029 of CM035839.1, read as the reverse complement.
GTGGAGGAGCTTAAATATCTTGGGGTCTTTTTCATGAGTGAGGGGAGAATGGAGCAGAAGATTGACAGACGGATCGGAGCAGCATCTGCAGTGATGCAGATGTTGTACTGGTCTGTCATGGTGAAGAGGGAGGTGAGCTCTAACGCAAAGCTGTCAATTTACCGTTCAATCTATGTTCCTACCCTTACCTATGGTCATGAGCTGGACTCATTTCTGACATTGCTGGACTTACCCTTAGAGATAGGGTGAGGGGCTCAGAATAGAACCGCTTCTCCTCCACATCAAAAGGAGCCAGTTGAAGTGGTTTGGGCATCTCATCAGGATACCTTCTGGACACCTCCCATTTGAGGTGTTCTGGGCATGTCCCACTGGAAGCAGACCCCGGGGTGGACCTAGGACACGCTGGAGAGACTATATGCCCTTTTCCATTAGTACCTGTTGGGCCCTACTCACTTCGACTCAGCTTTGCTCAACTCAGCTCCCTTTTGTTTCCATTACAGCTAAGTACCGCCTGGGGTTTGTGGGATTTTTTTTATAGCAAGGCGGCGCCACACTCCCGTGACACAAAACATGTGACACAAGCAAAACACAACATAGCGGCTTACGAAGTGACTGCTTGGTCTCTGGGTTTTTGTCAAAGTCAAAAAATGAGAGCCAGATAAGGGTACAGGCAGCAAGACAAAACACTCTGGAAAAGTACTGGAGCGTTTAGGAAGCCATAGAGCCGAAGACATGAGGATGCAAACTAGACCACATTTGAAGGTAAGCTAATGATTGCTAATGCTAGTTTGCTTTAAGTCCGCCGTACTACATTGTAATGTCTGCAAGTTAAAGCTATTAGGTACTAAAATATGTATGTTGTGTGTGTGTTTCAGATGGCTCTCTTGTGGCAAAATTATCGCTTCAAACTGTGGGTCTGGGCATTCAACACAGCCTGTCACTGATGTCACCCCAGCTTCACAAACACTCGGTGGTTACAGAACTTAGTGTGTCTCTAGAAACGTTTAGCTTCCTGTGCAACAAATTTTTCTGATCTGTGTAAAAATCATGGAGAGACTGTTGAGACATCATGGGATGTACCCACTCCAGCAGCACTGAGTCTGTGGTGGTGTCATGGCAAAAAGTGATCAGCTGCCAAATCTTGATCGCCAGGTTGTAGTTATGGGGTTATATTAGCCATAAAATTTATATGTCAGCAGTACTGAGTTAGGTATAATAAGATATATTTAATAATTATGATGCATTTTTAAGTCAAAACAAACTTGATCTAGGATTAAAAGCAATTAAAATAATACAGTCACAAGGTTACATGGAAAATATTGGATTTACTGAATAGATGCATGTAGATACTGTATAAATATATATTCTCTGCATCAACAATGTACTATACATGTATTTATTTAATATCGCACTGGGAATTTTGACAATAAACCTTTGTATTTTTTGCAGATCTGTCGCCACTTTTGTTTTATGTGTGTAGGTTACCACCAAGTGACATAAATTAAATACTAAAAGCTGTCTAAGAACAATCCAGCAGTTTGAGAAATCACTTTTGGTTTGGTGTAAGTCTGTCAACAGAATTATGAACCATAAAGCAATTTGTGTTAAAATGTTAAATTCCATTAAACCCTAACCCAGGGGTGTCCAATCATGTACCATGGAGGGCCAAGACCCTGTAGGTTCTCTCTTCTACCCAGTCTCTTCAGCAGGTGTTTTCACTGATCAGCAGTCAGTGGAAGAAATTCAGTGGAATCTGCTGTTGAAGACACTGGTTGGAGGTAAAGCCTGCAGGGTCTTGGCCCTCCATGGCGCATGATTGGACACCCCTGCCCTAACCCATTATTAGAAAACACAGATGCTAATATGGCCCAGAATTCCTCCATATACTGGTACTATCACTAAAGTGTGCAGGGTCTTCTGCACTGGCACATCCAGCAATACAGTCTTCAGTAAATAAAAATTGTTTTTGGTTACTTTTTCTTAAAAATGAGTAATTACTTTCAACATCACTGATAAATGGTTTGTACTGTTGACTCTTTTCACACCAGTGTCTTAACAGACAAAATAGAAAATCATGATGCAAACACAAACTTTTTCTTTTTTTTACTTTTGCTTAACCCCTTAGCATTACTGCCAATTTTCCAGGGTGGAAAAGTAGAATTTGGGTTAAGAAAAATCTTTCATTATTTACCATTACACACAGATAACATGGAAACATAACACGGCTGGATTACCAAAATGTGTCTAAATATTTTTAACTACAATGTCATGATTCACTGCATCACAAGATGTTGTTGGTCCAAAACTGCTCCCACAACCTGACCTTGATCTATAGACTTTTATAGGATGTTTAAGTAATTAGACTCCATAATATGTTCCAATAAAATTGTCTAGCAACCCTTTTTTTCTAAAACTTTGGAGAAAGTTGGTAATGTACTACAGACACATAACCTGATTTACAGAAAATTTGGTCAGAAGAGAGGATGTGTATGTAATTATTGACTCTTTGCCCACCAGTGTCATAAGAGACAAAACACAATCATGATGCAAACACAGTCACTGGTTTATTACAAGTAGCAGCACAATTACAGACTGTTTTGTTTCCTATGTACACAAGTTTAAAAAACACTGGGGGTGGGGAGACAGGGTCACACACGTCGGCCAATCATCACATTCACAAGCCTGCCCAGTTCAGCCAGGAAAGCTTGACTGAAGGCAGCAGTTTGTGTCATCTCCTCCCTTCGGAAGGCGACTTCTTGCTCCCATGATTCGCGTGCGTCATCGGCAAGCCAGTTGATGGCCTGCATGTGCTGTGCAAGTGCTTCACGGTGCTGTTCAAGCTGCTGCTCATGGAGCCGCACCTCGTCACCATGCATCTGAGCAAACACAGTGGCAAGGTCCGTTGTGGGGTGGCTCCTTTTCCTCTTGCCTAGATGAAAGACAGAAATGGATGGTGGTTAGTTAAAGCAAGTTCAAATCTGTTATGATTTTCTGCCATTTTAAGGCAGAAATGATGAAACCCACACGCAGGAGACGTTGTGTGCAATTTATTGTCCAAAAGAGTTGACAAACAGTCCAGCAAAAACAGCCAAAGGACACAGAATGGCGAAGAGGCTCTGGGAAGCTCATGAGACGCTCTTCAGCTCACCAGTGAGTAAGTTCAGGGTGGACCCAAGGTGCTGCAGAACAGTTGAACAGTGGGGGGAAAAGGCAGCCTGGACACCTGAGCGCTTCCTAGAAGAAACTGGAAGAGGCGGGTACCGAAATACTCACTGGGCTGGGAACAGAGTCGTCCGTGGAAGGAATCCCAGAGCCAAACTGCATAAACAGAAAGAGAACACACAAATGACATTTAGAGTGATGCAGTGCGGAAAAAAACAAGCAGGGCATCTAGTCATGCATGCGTAGTGCAAAAAGCTGTGCAGTACAAAGCACTGAAGGAGACAATAATCCCGCAGTTAACTCAAGCAGAAACAGGGCTTAAATAATACCAAACATAATGAGGAGAGGGACTGCCAGTGTGCGTAGTGAGAGTGAGGGTGTAGGAATGAGTGGGCTGGACTAAGAGGAAACAGGTGTGTGTGAGATTGTCTGTGAGAATGTGAGTGAGAATGTGTGTGTGTGTGTGTGTGTGTGTGCGCAAGAGTGTGCATGAGTGCAAGAATGAGAGGGAATGCATGTATGTGTGTGTGTGTGTGTGTGTGTGTGTGTGTGTGTGTGTGTGTGCGCGTACGTAAATGAGCAGAGGAGAGAACGCAAAAGATGATGACAAACAGCTGGTATTGAACGGCGGAAGCGAGTGGACGGCGCATTCAGCAGCTGTTCAGCATTGTACCAGATCGCGATATATTTACCTGATTTCAACCTACGTCTTTGTTTTATTTTATGTTGGCATTGAATTAGACTATGTTGTTTCACTGCTGTGCCTTTGGGTGTACAAATCGCCAGAAAAAGGGATCCAACTTGAAGTTTTACCGGCTCCCAGCTGAGGAAGACAGGCGCAGGAGGTGGGTGGCAGCGCTAAAGAGGAAAGATTGCATAGCCGCCTTACTCGCGGCTACGCAATCAACATTTTATGTGATGCACGCAATGAAATAACCTGAAAATTATATATACCGGTAACAATTAAATTTATTACTTAAGTCATGATATATTTTACATGCAATAGCTAAGCTAGTTGTACAACAAAGAAATATTATATTCTATTTGGCCAATACATTTTATTATTTTTAGTAAACCTCAGGTGATGATACAACCACAATCTACATGCCACACACACTTAGTTCTTCAGATTTTTCTGACTCCTTGAAATTGCTCTACAATCTGGACAGCACCACTTTTTCTTTGGAACATTTTTCAACCTGAGACACTGTACATGGAACTGACCAATTTGACAAAAGCCAGACTCACAGGTTACAATAGATGCATCACCACAGGTTTTTCTGCAGTAGCAAATGACACTAGTATTATCACCTTTTGGGGTTTCTTTTGTCTTACAAGATATATGAAACAAATTTGGATTTTTTGTATACCATTTGGCGAGTAGTTCTGGTAAAATGACAGACCTGTGATATTTACCAACAAGTTGAACTTTCTCATTAAAAAAGAGGTCATCAAACTCAATTCTTTTAACATTATAACCTTTTTCAGTCCAGAGAACAAAGTCACAGTAAGAAAGTTCTGTGACACCCAGTTGAGCTTGGATTTGGTAGAAATATTTATGAGATGGTTTCAGCTTGATGTCGCCATCACTGTTGCTTGCACAAAACTGAGGGTCTTCCACCGCTTCCTCTAAAGCCTGATTCCTCTTACAGAAAGGACATTTCACCTCCACCAGACCCTCCCCACAGCAGCTACAGGAGACAAATCCATCCGGAGAGGCACCCATGAAGGGGAAGTGCTGACTGAGGACTAGTCCAGCATCACACACTAGTAGATCCTGGTGCTGAGAAGACCTGATTTCTTCATACTGGTCACGGGCCACTTTCTCATGGTCGCATCCCCATCTGTAAACAAATCGGCAAAATTATTGACAGAGTACAAAAAAAAATGTACCAGTATTCCTTAAAACCAATATAGAACTATTTTGTGAAAGAAATCTGAATATTTTACATAGCACAATGAAATGACAATTTTTTTAGAATTATCTCTTCTTTACAATTTAAATGTAGTCAGTTTCCATGATCAACCAACTTAGGACTCAATGATTCAATACAGCACCAAAAGTAGTTTACGGTAAGTAGCTAAGCATAGCAGGATAAAAAGAGATGATTACCGGTAAAAAAAACAATTCAGGAATTGCATGCAGCCTTGGCGGAGGTTTGCGCTCTCCGAGTGCTTTTCTAGTCTCTTACTTTGTTGCTTTACTGGTAAAACTAACTGGGTAGCATATCTTGTTCAGCAGGCTTCTCGAAGGAGCGTCAAGATAGTCTGTGCAGCTTCTTTGAAGATGGATGCCGTTATTCTGCCAACTCGCTGCTGATGCCACAACACACACTTGTTCTGCGATCTGGTAGTTTCTTCAACAAATTTTACCTGCAGAAGAAACAATGTCTGATATAACTAACCTAAATTTTCCTGCATAGATATTATGACGTCCCACATAATGATTATGTAGCATTTAATAGACTGTAAAGCACTTTAAAAGTTGTTATTTTTAGAAATAAATTTTAAAACATTTGCAGAAAAATTACCTGCTCAGGAGTGACTTTCAGAAGTTGTTGTACCTGTTCACATCTATTCAACAGCTGCTCAAAGGTAAGCTGAAGACAATCAGGACTAAAAAGGGTATCCAGAGAAGCAGGACAATCATTGTGGGCCACCTGCAAATATAATTAGATGTTCTTTTCAACTGACATGTGTAGTTATACAGTTGTGGAACACTGCATATTTAGTTCTGTTCATCAGTCTTCATTCATTTTCGATTATACCTTAGACATGATGCCATTTTCATTCATCTAAAAAATCAAGGAAAAAAATTGTACCAAAGCTATTAACCTGTGGAATGTACTCCTGATTATAAGGCTCAACCAGAGATAGTATAGCACACCGTTTGCCTGTCATTCTAGAAGTTTGATGCAGCCTTTGATACAATGCTCGGTGATCATCATCTGATGGAGGGGCAATGGGCTTGCTTTCCCTTTTACGGGGAATATGTTTTTTTTTCTGCATTGACATCCGTTGTTTTGTTTTGGGTTTTGAAAAATCGATATCACGCAATGCAGCAAAAGGAAGCTTCAAGTTTGCTGTTGGTGTATTCCAGGCGCAGGGAACATCAGTGCAAGTCTGGCCTTGGGACAGGCGGACAGCACACTCAACAGCAAACAGCACAGCTGCAACATGTGAACAAGTCTCTCCTAACCCTGCCATACAAGTACAGTGTGAAGACAATATGACACCATCTTGATTCATGATCACCCAGTGTTTCAGTGGGGGGTCCGACATCTTCTGGGAGTGATGTACCTGTAGTGGATAAATATTCTTATAATTAATATGTGGGTATGATGACTTTTTATCTGGATATAAGTCTTTCTTGTATAGACTGAACAATAAAATTTGTAATATATCTAATAGTGTTGGGAGTTTTTTATCGAGTATTCTATTGATAAGAAAAGTATTTAAAAATCCTTTTACAGAATATATAGATCTATAAAAATATTTAATTATTTTTTAATTTAATTGAGATACTATATATACAGCTAATAATAATACTAATAATAATTGAATATTTTATAAAATGTTAATAATTTATCACTTAATAGATTCTATATAACATGACAAATCTATACAGTAGGGGAGAGAATAGAGTCTGAATCCATCCATCCATCCATCCATCTTCTACCGCTTTTCCGGAGGTCCGGGTCGCGGAGGCAGCAGTTCAAGCAGAGAAGCCCAGACTTCCCTCTCCCCAGCCACCTGCTCCAGCTCTTCAGAGGGGATACCAAGGCGTTCCCAGACTAGCTGGGAGACATAGTCTCTCCACCGAGTCCTGGGTCTGCCCCGGGGTCTCCTCCCAGTGGGACGTGCCTGAAACACCTCAAGTGGGAGGCGTCCAGGAGGCATCCTAATCAGATGCCCATACCACCTCAACTGACTCCTTTCAATGTGGAGGAGCAGCGGTTCTACTCTGAGCCTCTCCCGGATGACTGAGCTCCTCACCCTATCTCTGAGGGTGAGTCCAGCAATCCTACGGAGAAAGCTCATTTCAGCCGCTTGTATCCGCGATCTCGTTCTTTTGGTCATTACCCAAAGCTCGTGACCATAGGTGAGAGTAGGAACGTAGACTGACTGGTAAATCGACAGCTTTGCCTTAGAACTAAGCTCCCTCTTCACCACAACAGACCGGTACAACGTCCGCATCACTGCAGATGCTGCTCCAATCCGTCTGTCGATCTCTCGCTCCATTTTCCCCTCACTCGTGAACAAGACCCCAAGATACTTAAACTCCTCCACTTGGGGCAGGAGCCTGTCCCCAACCTGGAGAGGACAGTCCACCTTTTTCCGGCTGAGGACCATGGACTCGGACTTGGAGGTGCTGATTCTCATCCCAGCCGCTTCACACTCAGCGGCAAACCGTCCCAGCAAGAGCTGTAGGTCATTGCTGGATGAAGCCAAAATTCAGACTCTATTTAGTTCTAAACTAAATAGAGTCTGAATTTTGGAAAAAATAAAGGAAAAATACCTGAGCCGTCATGACATAGTGGACCGTTGAAGTGATGACTGGGGATATCAGCACATTTCTCACAAGCCCAGCAACAAAATAACTATAAGCGTCCAAACTTTTGTAGGCTTTCATAGACTCTCCAGTGTACCTAGACGGTGTGTGGACCAGGTAGTTGTAGATGTCCATATAGCGTACGTCAGGTTTGGGGCAAAAATCTATGATACTGGTGAATTTTTCAAGCGACAAGTTGTAAGGGTCCACGCCGATAACACTGATATTTTCCATGTACCGGTCACGATGTTTTTTATCTAGTAGTTGCGCTACATCGGACAAAGCCGGCACATCTGACTGAACGGACGCCATGTTGAAACGCACTCACACAGCTCCCGACTTGCCGTCCGATATGGCGGAATCAACAAAAATCACGTGACGCGGGACGTCACTGGCAAATGGTCAATAACTGGTAGGAGAGGGAGGCATAGCTGTCAGCTGTCAGGGAGCTGAGTGAACCCCAGAGGCTCCCTGAGAGCGCCTGATGGCAAATGGGGGTAAAAATACACAAAAGACCAAGTAGCCACAGCGTCATGGAACTGGGCTTGGAACCATCAAACCCAGTTCATGACAAAAACATATATTAGGGAAATACACTTGTGAAAGCCAGTGGTGGGATGTGACGAAAATGCTTTGTTGTTATATTTATGTACAATTGTCATGTTGTTGCGCCTCAGTAGAGCAGATTTTGCAGGCACCAGGTTGTGTTTAAAATAATTTGTTTTTGTTGTGGCCTTAGAAATCTGAATGAGTTAATACAGTCAGCTGACTTGAATCATTTCAATGAAGCATGTTGACTGCAAGTACATTCGAAAGTGAGTTCATATGCTACATCAGTTTTTCAAAAACAAGAATTATATCAGTACGTCCTCCACCACAGCTAAAAATGGGACCAGGTTGTGGACCCCTGACAAGTGAGCACCCCAGGATCCACTCTGTACCTGTACAAGTACATTTTCAATCCCGAGATTTATGGTGGAAAAAGAAACAGCACGACAACACTGTTCCAACACTTTTTTTGGAAAATCCACAGAATAGGTATGTGGGTCTATTATGAGGCTTTAGGAAATTATATGAATCATTTTATAAATCACTGTTTTGAAAATGTACTTGTGGAAAGAAAATACACACAACTTAATGCACAGCGCCAAAGTGCAACACGTACACAAACCTTTTTAACCAGGATTAGCATATTTCATCGTTTTGCTCTCACAAGTGAAAACTTCAGACAAAGCAAGCGCGAATCAGCAGAGTTGGCTACTAGCTAGCTAGCGCTTCTTGGTAACACTCGTTAGCCAGGAGAGAACGGCATTGTTATTGCTCAAAAACGTGAGCTTGCCACCAATAGAATAAATAAGCGAAAAGATGCACAATATCACAAAACACTCACCATCCATGGTTTGCAACAGTGACGTGGCCGTCATGTCCAGATGTATCCGTGGGCTGCCATCTGTTTGGAGACTTTTTCATTGCGGGTCGCTCCATCTCTCTCTGGATTCTATCGTCAGTCACCAAGGGCAGAAAAGTCCGCACATCTTCGTTGGACCACGGTGTAGATTTCCGTGAAACCTGCAAAGCCATCTCTATTAATATCGTGTTTACTCGCTGACCGTGTTTATTCTCTGAACAATTTTTTGCAAACGGCAGTTGTAGATTCTGCAGAAGACGGCACTCTCATGACATTACACCCTGACCAATCAGTGGCCTGCAGTCTGTTGACGTCACATTTTCAGCTCAACTCAGCACAGTTGGAACCCCAGTGGAGCAGGCACGAAAAAAATACCAGGTACTAATGGAAAACCCTACAAACCGAATAGAGTTGAGGCGAGTAGGGCTGAGTGAGTACTAGTGGAAATGGGGCTTATGTCTCCCAGCTGGTCTGGGAACGTCTTGGTATTCTCTCTGAAGAGCTGGAGCAGGTGGCTGGGGAGAGGGAAGTCTGAGCTCTCTGCTTGAACTGTTGCCTCCACAACCTGGACCCCGGAAAAGTGGTAGAAGACGGATGGATGGATGATGGCTGGATGAATGGATGGATGGATGGATGGACTCATTCAAACTAAAATTTAAAACAAAAAAAATTATAAGTCCTTTTATTATCAGATGTCTATGTAAAATTCTTTAAGACACCATTAATGACACTTTCTTTAATGTTCTTTGTCCACCTGGGAAATGAATTGATGGATAATCTAATTTCTGTCTTTAGTCCTTCTTATTTGCACAGATGGAGAAAGGAAGAAATTATGGAAAAGAATTATGTCACCCCATGACCTTTGAGTAAATGCCAGACATGGAACCTCCATGAGGACTTTGATGAAAAACCTACCCCCCCACACACATACACATACATTAACAGGGACTCACGCTAATGCACGAGTCCACACAATCACAACATGAAGCAACTAGTACATCTAAATTACATCTTAAAATCACAAAAATTACAATAACGTGCATGTCCACACAGCTTGCATAATAATTCGCTCTGCTGCAGTGGCAACAACACATTGTCTGAAACCAGAGACCCAGCAGATTACACAAGCCAAGTTTTATTGAGCCAGCAGCCAAAGAAAAGCAAAAGCAAACCACGTTATACAGTCCCCACAATAAATTTTGTCCTACCTTTGCTGTTTTGTCAATATAAATCATATTTGAGAGGCAACACACAGGACCACTGGCTCAAGCTCTTTGCAGCCGGTGGTTGAATTCACACCACTGGCCAGCTGGAGGTGGAATTGCCACTAGGACTAGTCGTGCTGTTTAATCGATCAGTTCTGTTAAAGCAGAATTTATCACATCTGATGTGTAGAGGATTAACCCCTTGCACTCTGGTCAATTTCCCTAAAAACGCCAAAAAATAATGTACCCAAAGTAAATCAAAAGCTGTTCTTCAACCCTTTGCAGCATCTTCATGGGGTTGGTCTCATTTAAAAGAAAACACTTTGAATTTTTTGGCAAAATAGTCATAATCTCTCTAAGTGCTCGGGCCACTGAGTAACAGTCATCTAAACATACTGAACTTGAAGAAAATAAATTTTGCCTGGGTGTTTTTTTGGATACAAATGCTTGCAAATAACACACAGCTGTCAGATACTGGCTGGAAAATGCAACAGAAATGTAGAACCAAGTGTTATCCAGCTGAGGTCAAAATTTTGTAACAATACCACAAAAAATGAATATATTACACAGCTTTCTTCACAGGTTGTTCCCAGGCGTTTTTGAACTGTGCCAAATTGTGCCAAATGGCACAGTTTGGAAAAACGTCCGTAACTTTTGAATGATTCAATATAGAAGCTTGATGTTGGGCTCTAATGAAAGGTGACACTCAGGGCTGTGTGTGTGTGGGGGGGGGGAGTTGTTTATTCATTCATGAATGAATGAATGAACAAACGAGCCCCCACACACAAAGAAGCATGCCACGTAAAAAATGTGTGGCTTTTTTTTACAAGAAAAAATAACCTACAGTGCACTAAAAATTATACTAAAATATCTGTAATGTAGAAGATAACAACTCCCCCCCCCCCCCCGCTACAGAGGACAGACATCGCCCGGTGCGCCGCGGTTACGGTGCGCCGCGGTCTCCTACGCACAGTTGTAATTTACCAATCGGTCAAAAGTCATTTTTGATTACAATTTTCAGGGATAAAGAATAATTTAGCTTATAACACTTACCTGTCCACAACAGCAGTGTCGCTGGCGAACTTCTCTTCCTCATTGTCAGACGAACATGACGCTGGTCCACTTGTTACGGACTCGTGGTTCTGGTCACGCGACCTGGTCAAACCATAATTCCATTATTGCGGTTTTGCGCTTCCATGATTGCGGTTTTGGCGAACGATTTTTCAAAACAAATAAGAACAGTAGTAAGAAAAAAAGACTGGCGAACGCGTGTGTGTCACCCAGCGGCTAAAACAAAACAGATTTTGCAAGGGAGGCACGCTTTCGAACTGCTGTGCTTCAATTGGCTCGCTGTATTCGCAGCCGTTGGTAGGCGGGTCCTTCTTGCTAGGTTTTCAGTCATTGGTTCTTCAAGGTTTCAGAAACCCAATTCAAGGCTCTTATTAGTCGAATGAGAGGTCAATCACATCTAAACCAATCAAAGCACTCCTTTGGCTTTCTGTTCGCGGCTGTGTCTGTAGTGGAAGAACGGAAATGCAGCTTTTTTTTTTTTCAGTGCCTCTGTGCGTCCTTGGACGCCCTCGTGCGCCCTAGGACGCAGAGACATGTCCGCCCACGGTACACCGAAGTGCAAAAGGTTAAGCTAACCTGGACTCTCTTCTGTCTTTAGTCAACAAGCATATTTATTTAATTTATCTTACAAATCTCAACAAGTTCCTCTCTGGAATTTGTTTACAAAAGACACACACTGGTAAGAGAGTGAGAGGTGGGGGTGGGGCCCCTTCAGGAAGGGGCCTGCCACAGTCATTGCAAACTTGCCACATTGTCACTGCTGTAGTGATTCGAAGTTGGTCAGCCCTCGGGAACCCCCTTCTGTCCTTGCACTCCAAGCATTTGCCTGCCTTGCCAGCCAGCACAGCACCTCTGACTATTATGAATTTTATTTTATCAATTAAAAAAAATCTTTTGAGGGCTTGCAGCAGTGCCCCACATAGCCTATGCCATACTGACTGTGTGTGTATGTGTGTGTACGTACATGCGTGCGTGAATGTGTGTGTTATAAATGTGTAGCATGAACAAACCTCTTCCACTAGTATCAAAAGAAACACTCTTCATCTTTCTTTTAGCAATACATAGTATATTTCATGCTTTCTTAAAAGTTTCAATGATGGTGCAGGGCCCCATTTTATATTACTGCCCACGTTTTGGTGCAGAAAAAGCCAGCTCTACATGGCAAGAAAGAGGAAACTTTTTTTTTCTTTTTTCCTTTTTTTTCTTCTTTTATTTTTTCTTTTTTTTAAAGAAAAAAAGGAAAAATAAAGAGAAATCTGAGTGAAGGCACTGCTGCCAATTTAATTCAAGGGAATCCCATGAGCAAGCAGTATTAGGAGTGCAGAGTGCACAGGTGACTTGGCACTAAACTGGATTTTAATTCCCTCTAACCTGAGAAAAATGATTAGTTCTCCTGTGGTGATTGCTCAACAGAGACAGGATGAGGGCTTGAGAGACAGAGGGATAGAAATAGAGAGACCATCGATGAAGACAGCACATGCAGGGGCACAGGCAGGTGAAATGCCCCCAAACTGTCAGTCTGACATACTACCTCACATTTCGCTCAGTGGTGCTGCGATGGATAAATCTTCAGACCCTTATGAGATCAGTCACCCCAGACAGGCTGCAAAAACACAGTTTATAAGAAATAACCGTCTCCTGTCTGGAAGTTTGATCAATATAAAAAAAAATCTTCAGCGGCTTTTAATCATTATGTACTTGCCCAATAACTTGCCCAGTGTTGGGCAAGTTACTAAAAAATATTAATTAGTTACAGTTACTAGTTACTTCATTTCAAAAGTAACTGAGTTACTTACCAATTACTTTATGATTAAAGTAACTAGTTACCTGGAAAAGTAACTTTCATGTTACTTTTAAATGCTTACTGTTACATCTTGAATTGAAGAGGAGTCGAGGTGACGTTTTATAAGTTTTATTAGAATACTAACAGGAACACAGGAGTCACTACGGTTGCCTGAAAGTCCACAGCGAAGAGACAAGATGTCTCCCGCTGTGGCTTCTTATACTCCAGGTGACGCCACCCCCAAAAGGCGGGCGTCACCTCCCGCTAGACCCAGGGCACCGCCATGTTGGTACACCCAACTAATATATATTACAAATATAATATCATGCCATCGTCCGGATCCAAGGCCAGTGTCTTCCACTGTGTATCGTTCCTGGGCAGGGTTTCTTTGTCGCCAAGATTCCTCGTAATCTTCTCTGCTGCCTCGTGTTGTTGGGCTAGCTCGATGGCGGCTAGTAACATTAGCTCACCAGCATGAGTCAGCAGCCAGACCCTCGCAGAGGAATATGCCACGTGCTCCGCTAGCTGGTCGCAGATCATCTCCTCCTCCAAGGCCCCGAATCTGCACTCACCTGCTAGTTGCCGGAGGTCCCCCACAAACTGCTGTACTGATTCCCCCGGTCGCTGGCGTTGCTGTCTGAACTGAATGCACCTCATTATGGTGTTTTCAGGGGCACAAAAATAGCCCACCATGAGCCTCACCACAACGTCGAATGTGTCACCTCCTCCAAGTGTGCTCAGGATCCTCTGGCTCTCCATACCCAAGTTAGGGACCAGAATTGCTCTTGCACGCAACTTTTTGAGGTTGCCGAGGTCCAGCGCAATTAAATAATTTTCGAAGGCCACGTACCACCTGGCCCAGGAAACGGGCGGCTCACCCGGAACCTCCAGGAATGGTTGAAAAGCGGTAGCTGCCCTCTCCATGCCAAATATCCGCATTGCCAAATGTTACGTCTTGAATTGAAGAGGAGTCAAGGTGATGTTTTATAAGTTTTATTAGAACACTAACAAGAACACAGGAGTCACTACGCTTGCCTGAGCGTCCACAACGAAGAGACAAGATGTCTCCCGCTGTGGCTTCTTATACTCCAGGTGACGCCACCCCCCGAAGGCGGGCGTCACCTCCCACTACAACCAGGGCACCGCCATGTTGGTACACCCAACTAATATATATTACAAATATAATATCCAACACTTACTTAAATCATCTTGCACACACAGCAAGATATTTTAATTAATGGATTACATTACGGGCTTATTGATGTCAGGATGAAAACAGACTGTTTCAGACACAGCTTTTAGAACATGTTCAGTCTGCCTTGAGAACTCTTACTGTGGGAAAAATCTGAAGAAAATCAACACAAAATTGCCAGTAATTTCCTCATTTTGGAGTGAAAAATAGGGTTTGTGGAGTGAGAGAGATGGAAAAAGAGTGAGAATCACTCCAAAAGAGTGAGTTGGTTAAGACTGCATAAAGCTGTCAGTGTTTCTTACCTTCAATATTATGGATTTAATCCAATGTGAAGTGATCCAAAGAAAATGTCCATTATCCACAGCCATGATCCAGTCTCAAATTCCTTTTGGAGATCAAATCCATTTTTGAATAATCTTTATCCAGGTAGCAAGTAAATGTGTTTTAACTTCAGTGGATCACAGTCTCAGCTGTCTGATGGGAAATGACTGTTATCAGATCTTCATTCTGTAACAACGTATCTGGCAATCAATCGGATTAATTCTTGCTGGGTCACAAACAGTCCAGAATGTATACCTGTGCTTGAAATCTAGCGTGGCTGTTCAGATAGCGTAAATCCACTAATAGCACGGTGTTAGCACAGCATTAGCTTTGATGTTGTTGCTGTTCTCAAGTGCTTCTGAAGATTGCAGTCGGTCTCACACGGCCCACCAATATGCTTTTGTCTTTAACTGCAACACAGAAAAAATAAGATATTTCAACAAAAACAGAGTAGATTCATCTTTTCCCAACATGAGCAAGCTCCATTTGTGGCTGCAGCAGTGAAGAAGCTCTTTGACTGACTGCTCATTGACTGACGGCTGCCTCAGCTACGTAGGGTCAATTTGTATTTATTTGTGCTAAAAATATCTATCCATATTAATAAAACAAGTAACACATCTGAACAAATTTCAGTAACTGTAAGGCATTACTGAATTTTTAAACAGTAATTTCATTACACAGCATATTACTGCAAAAACAGTGACAGTACAGTAACCCCCAACACTGGTAGCGACATACAGCATTTATTAAAGAAAGAAAAATATCACTGATCTCATATTCAGTTAAGCTGATCTTAAATGTACCTCTTAATGTCCGTAGGTGGTCACTCACATGTTAGGCTAGTTCAGGTTGAGACATAAACTAACCTAACACGTTAGTTTGAGCCATTCTGAGAATTTTTTTAGTCAAAAAAATCTATTTGGAGCCCAAAAAATAGGGTTGATCCTTAAAATGAAGGTAAAACAGCCAGTGTTACCAGACGTATGATAATTATTATATTTGTATGATAATTTTGCCCTCTGTAAGATGTATGATCAATAATTCCAAAAATCCCATAATGTACAATAATTTGACCCTTTCATTACATGATTAAGTTAATACATTAGCAAACACAGACACAATCAGGATAATCCTGTGCATACATACTACGCTTGTTTTTACACATCCTCTGACATGCAGTCAATGCATAACATTGCAGGGCAAAGGATTAGACCTATGCGTAGGCTTCCTTCTCTTTGGCATGATTTATTTAAAAAAAGGCAAAACAAACATGAACAAGAAATTCTGCCAGAATGTGAGCATGTTAGCGTGACTGCGTGAAGGTCGCCGTGCCGAAGGCAATGCACGACCTCTACAAATAATGGAACAAAATCAAGAACACCCATGAACAACAGTAATCAAGAATTCAAAAGCAGCCATAAATAATTAACAAAGTAAAAACTCACAACACAAAATCGAAAGTAAACAAATGGCGCTGTCAAAACAAAAGCCCAAACCCAAATCATGACAGGAATAAACATGACAGCATAACCATGAAAATAATAATCATTAACAACACCAAGCAAAACCATGACCATGATAATAAAATCCAAACAAAACCAAAAACATGATAACATTAATAAAGTCTAAACATGAACCTAAAGCAAGGACAGGGCCTAATAACAGGCAGACATAAATAAACAAAACATAACCATGACCATGATAACATTACACTAATAAACAAAACAATGAAGAACTAAACTAAGGCTAAGGTAAGAAGAATGACAAGACTGAACTAAGAAGATAATCATGGCAAACAGAAATAAATGGCAAATTCAAAGGAACATACAGTACTGTCATGTTCAGGTGAGCGCACACCCCCTCCTTCCTGTTAAGGATTCCCCAACTCTTCAGGTAATCAATGCACCTGTGTGATTAGACGCACCTGCCGCTCCTTCCTCGCCAGCGCATAAAGGGCCATCACGCGGAGGCTTCAGCGCTGGCTCGTTGGGTATACTGCCTACAGCACAAGCAAGTGACTAATGCTATTATTTAGAGGATTTATGCTTAATTTCTCTCTCTTCTCTCCTTCACAGGTTGCTGCCATCGGTGTGGTGCACCTTTGGGGATTGTTGTGCGCTCACCTGCTCCATCATCCCCACTCCACCTCAGCTACCTGTCACCACCCAGTCAGACACCACCCAGCTCCTTTTCCTCTCCTACTCCCTGCCAGCTTCATCCTGCTGGTTCGTCTATTCCTGCTGGGTCTCTCTGTCGGGCTCTCTGCTCCACTCATGCAGGGATGGCAATTTTCCGCCGATCCGCGGATTTCCGCCGATTTATTTTCAAATTTATCATTTCTGTGAATCGTCTAAATCCTTTGAGAAAATTTTAGGGGGGGTAAGGTACCTTATTGTTACCGATTTTAGCGAAAATCAACACGATTACATAAGCGCTCGGCGCTTCCCCAGGTCAAGTCTCGCGATAACCCGGATGTACTCAAGCTACTGCTGTATTGGATAGTTGCAAACGATTGGACCAATCAAATGGCTCATATGCTTTGTCAAAAATTCATGGCGGCGTGTTCTCAGGGATGTGATTTTTCCGGTAATTTGCCGAATTCCGCTTTATTTTATCTTCCAGGAAGATAAAGTACGTTAAGTACGTTAGCGGCTTGTGGTCCACGAACGCAGTGAAGGTGCGCCCTTTCAGCCAGAACCGGAAGTGGTGTATGGCCAGGTGGAGAGCCATTAACTCTCTGTCAAACACGCTGTATTTACGCTCACTGTCGTGCAAAGACCTGCTAAAAAAAAAAGGTGAGCGGCTGCCAAGAACCGGCAACGCATTGCTCCACGACGGCCGCTATGCCCATGTCCGAGGGGTCGGTAGTGAGCGCTGTTTTAACCTCAGAACACCTGCTCCCGTTCAGAAGTCCAGTCGACTCTGTCCACCGGTTTCCGTTTGAGTGCAGCGTACAACGGCTGTATGAGCTGGGCTGCGCGGGGGAGGAAAATGAGCTGCTCAAGACTCAATGGAGATTGAAACTGGTGATCTGAAATGAATGCTGAAATTATATAAAGTAATGGTATGTTGGAATTTTATTTCTATTATGGAACAGATAAAATTAACTGATTTTGATTTGATCAAGTGTTAAAGCATGTGATGGATAATGCTTGTTGGAATATTTACCTCCGCCAAGGAGGTTATGTTTTCATCAGCATTGGTTTGTCTGTCTGTCTGTTTGTTAGCAAGGAAAAGTTATGGACAGATTTTCATGAAATTTTCAGGAAAGGTGTGTAATGGCACGGGGAACAGATGATTAGATTTTGGTGATGATCTAAGAGTGCATACCTCCACCAAGGGCTTTTTTGTATTTGTGCAGCAGGATTACACAAAAACTACTGGATGGATTTGGATGAAATTTTCACCAGAGGTGGTTCTTGGGCTAGAGAGGAACCTATTATATTTTGGTGATGATCTGAGAATGCATACCTCAGCCAAGGCGCTTATCTTCTCACAGTGTGTTAGCAGCAATACTCCAAAACTGATGGACAGACTTTGATGCAATTTTCACCACAAGTGGCTATAGGCCTACACACAAACCCATTACATTTTGGAGTTGATCCATGACAAACGGAAGGAGCCTTGGCGGGGGGATGCGCTCTATGAGTGCTTTTCTAGTTTAGGAATGCTATCTTCTTGGAACATAAGTCAATATTATACAGTAATAAGTGGCATTCAGCTGTTTGTTTTATGTCATTTAATCACAGTTCTGGTACTTAAAAATCATAAAAACCCAGGAGCTTCGGGGGGCGAAGTGACAGTAAAGGTGAAAATTGGCTCAAAGTTCAAAGAGGTAACAGAAACACTTGGACAGTTTGTGAAGAAACCAGAAAAGGAGATGAAGTTCAAAGTTCAGAGACTGACACAGCTTGCTGCCCAAAGGAAGAAAGTTTCACATTAGAAGTGACTTGGTGACCAGTGTAAATAGTGTAAATAGTGTAATAAACTCTTATAGAACTGTTAAATATGTTGGACTAAAGACAGTGAGACAACACTGAAGAAAAAGTAAGTTAACTTTTCATTAAATTTAATGATTTATCTAAGTCTAGTATTTCATTTTTTTTTTATTATTTTTTTCAGTCTAAATTACTTCTGTTTTACTGAAAACGTCCCAGCTTCAGGGGGGCTGCGCCCCCCCGGCCCCACCATAAATCAATCGACCAAATTAGATTTCAGCTGAAATCAGAATTTCCTGTTGCCATCCCTGCTCATGTAAGTGGCAGATTTGTCTTTCCACTTCCCTTCCTCCCTCCTCATATTAATTTGCTCTCGTCTCTCCCCACAGGCCGTGTCTTCCTCTGGTGAGTGACGTTTTCCTTAACAGTGCTCTACATTTTGAAATTAATAAAATGTTCAAATGTTGCTTCTCTGTGTTGAGTGATTTTTTCTCTGGTGTGGTTCCCTGCACGAGAGCTGACTAGTCTATCATTATGACAGAATGAGCCAGCCACAACGTGAGCTCAGCAGAGGCTGCATCAGCGGAACACTCCGCTCTCCACCACCTCGACACCACAGAGAGGCAGGTGGCCGTGCTCACGCAGCAGCTATAGACAATTACGCAGGAGCTGAGCATGGTCACTGAGCATTTGACCCACATTTCTCGCTCAGGTCCTTCCACTCCACTTGCTGCTCCTGTTTCTTCCACCGTTTGCTGAACAACTTCCGTTCCCTCACCTGCCCCATACGCGGGGGAGGTGGGGAAATGCAAGGATTTTCTTTGCCATATTCGGCTTTGTTTGGGCCAGGTGGGAGTACCTGGACGACATTTCCAAAATTCATTTTATAACCTTCCTGCTGTGAGACTGAGCCCTGAGTTGGGCCCGATCTGTCCTCAACAGCCCAGAGGGCCCCAGTTACACATTTGATCATTTAGGTTCCGAGTTTTCCCATATGTTTGACCGAACAGAGAGTGAGGGCAATATTATGAACCGCCTTCTGTCTCTCTGCCAGGGAAGTCAGTCTGTTGCTGATTTCTCAGTGGAATTTCGGGTCATCGCTGCGGACTTGGGATGGAATGATGTTGCGTTACGCAGCGCCTTCCTCCAGGGTCTAAACGCCAACCTCTGTGATGACCTGGCGGTTCACGCTGTTCCCTCCTCTCTGGATGGTATAATTGATCAGGCTTTTGGTTTGGATAATCAGTACCGCGAGCGCGCAAAGGAGCGCAAATTCTCCTCTCGCCCACCCTTCACGCGTGTGCCTTTCTAGGTTACTGACACAGGTGGCGCTGACCCTTCCTCTGAACCGATGGTGCTTGACCAGGCTTGTTTGACTCCGGAGGAGTACCAGCAGTGAAGGAGGGCTGGTGCATGTCTCTACTGTGGCCCTTTAGAGCACAAATTGGACGACTGCCACCTGAAGCCAAAAGACGCAGCCCATCTGTAGCCATGGGGGTTCTGACGGGTAGAACTCTTCTTCATCCACCGGTAATTTCTCTATTTCAACCCTTATTCAATTGCCAGGGGTCAAGAGGAGGGTTTTGGCTTTGATCGATTCAAGGGTGGAGCAGAATTTTGTTTCTTCCCAGCTCGTGCGGGAGATGGGCATTCCCACCACTAAATTGTCCAGTCCACTGAATGTCACCACCTTATCTGGTAAAAATGTGGCCTCAGTTTCCAAATGCATTGCACCGATTTCCATCCTTCTTTCCGGGAACCACCAGGAGGAGCTATCGTTCCTTATCCTCCCAAATTCATCCTCCCCGGTGGTTCTGGGTTATCCATGACTCTGGATGCGCAATCCTATTATCAGTTGGGCACAAAAATCAATTTCCTCCTGGAGTCCTTTTTGTTTGGCGTTGTGTCTCAGTTTGACCAAGTGTTCGCCGTCCTTACCCATCTCCTTCCCTCCGGTGGAGCCGCCGGGCCTCACCCTCGTACCTGAGGTCTATCATGACCTTGGGGAGGTCTTCAGCAAATCGAGAGCGCTCTCCTTACCACCTCACCACTC
The DNA here is from genome assembly GCA_020510985.1 of Pholidichthys leucotaenia. Lineage (NCBI taxonomy): Eukaryota > Metazoa > Chordata > Actinopteri > Cichliformes > Pholidichthyidae > Pholidichthys > Pholidichthys leucotaenia. Next base: position 176,670,344 of record CM035839.1, on the reverse strand, counting down.
ATATGATTGCACTGTGGACCTCCTCCCAGGTGCGCGCCTGCCGTCCAGTCGGCTCTATAGTATTTCTGGTCCAGAGAGGGAGGCGATAGAGAGGTATATCAAGGACTCGCTGAACGCCGGCCTCATTTGGCCCTCCTTGGCTCCTCTTGGGGCAAGGGGTTTTTTTGTCGGTAAAAAGGATGGATCTCTGGGCCCGTGTATCGATTACCGGGAACTTATCACAATCACCATCAAAGACAAAACTCTGCATTCGAGCTCCTTCAGCACGCATGGGTGTTTACTAAATTAGACCTACGCAATACGTATCATTTGGTCCATATTCGGGAGGGGGACAAATGGAAGACGGCTTTCAAAACACACTTGGGGCAGATCGAGTATCTTGTTATGCCCGTTGGACTCACTAACGCCCCTGCCGTCTTCCAATACCTCATTAACGACATCCTCCGCGATATGGTCAATCAATTCGATTTCGTTTATTTGGATGATATCCTGATTTTTTCCCGCACACCAGAAGAACACAAGGTCCACGTCAGGGCTGTGTTACAATGACTCCTGGAGAACCAACTTTTTGTGAAGGCCGAAAAGTGTGAGTTTTCCACCTGCTCCACTTCCTTCCTTGGATTTATTGTGGCAGAGGGGGAGCTGAGAGCCAACCTGGTCAAGGTGAAGGCTGTGCTGGATTGGCCTACACCCCACTCCCGCAAGGAGCTCCAGCGCTTCTTGGGGTTCGTGAATTTTTTTCGCAAGTTCATCAGGAACTATAGTGGAGTAGCACAGCCTCTCACACAGCTGACCTCCTTTAAGGTGCCATTTCTCTGGTCCGAGGCAGCCGAATAGGCTTTCTCCAAATTAAAACGCCTGTTCTCCAATATGCCCATCTTGGCTCAGGTCGACCCTCAGCTCCAGTTCCCCCTGGAGGGAGATGCTTCTGACTCGGGGGTGGGCGCTGTTCTCTCACAGCGCTCAACCTCCAACCAGAAGCTCCGCCCATGCATGTATTTCTCTTGGCAGCTCACCCCAGCCGAGAGGAATTACGACGTAGGGGATCGGGAGCTTCTAGCCATAAAATTGGCTTTAGAGGAGTGGAGGCATTGGTTGGAGGGAGCGGTCCATCCCATACTTGTGTGGACTGACCACAAGAATTTAGAGTACCTTCGGTCGGCCCACCGACTTAATGCCAGGCAGGCCCACTGGGCCTTTTTCTTTCTTAGATTCAATTTCACCATTACATACAGGCCTGGCACACGTAACACCAAATCGGATGCTCTCTTCTTGACAGTTTTGCTCAGACCATCCAGCCCACCCCGTCCCGCTCCCAGCCGATTTTGCCACCTTCGTGCATCCTCGGAGCCCTTACCTGGGAGATTGAGGAGAAGGTCCGACAGGCCCAGGCCCTGGAACCCAAACCAGCGGGGATGCCCCAAGGTCGCCTGTTTGTTCCAGTCGCCCTCCGCAGTGACGTCATCAAGTGGGGCCACTCCAGCCACTTCACCTGTCACCTTGGAGTGTCCCGGACCATCAACCTTGTTCAACAAGTGCTCTGGTGGCCCATGCTGGGGACATCCTGGACTACGTGAAGGCATGCCAGACCTGTGCTTGCAACAAAACCAACTCCTCACCACCGGCTGGCCTGTTCATCCACTACCCATCCCCAGTCAATTTTGGTTCCATATTGCCTTGGACTTTGTCACAGGACTTCCCCCTTCACAAGGCAATACAGTAACCCTCACCACTGTCGACCGCTTCTCCAAAGCAATTCACTTAGTTCCCCTCCCCAAGCTACCCTCCGCATCTCAAATCGCCAGTATGCGAACTGTAAGCAGACCCCTGCTCCTAAGTATATGGTCGGGCAGCAGGTCTGGCTGTCAGCGGACTAGGTACCCTTGAAGACGGACTCTAAAAAACTATCACCTCGCTTCTTGGGCCCATTCCCCATCGTCACAATCATTAACGACGCCATGGTCTGCCTACAGCTCCCACGGACTGTTCGCATCCACCCAACGTTTTGCGTCTTGAAGATCAAACCCCTCTCCACCAGTCCTCTCTGTCTCCCCCAGGCCGCCTCCTCTTCCTCAGATCCTTGATGGCCAGACCACCTACACGGTCCAGTGAATTCTGGACGTGCTCCGCCGTGACCGAGGCCTCCAATACTTGGTTCACTGGAAGGGCTACGGCCCTGAAGATCGGTCATGAATCCCTAAGTCCTATTTCCATGACAAAGGGATGGTCCGGGCCTTCCACCAGGCCCAGCCTGAGAAGTCCAGTGGACTGCCAGGAGGCGCCCCTTGAGGGGGGTGGGCACTGTCATGTTCAGGTGAGCGCACGCCCCTTCCTTCCTGTTAAGGATTCCCCGACTCTTCAGGTAATCAATGCACCTGTGTGATTAGACGCACCTGCCACTCCTTCCTTGCCAGCGCATAAAGGGCCATCAAGCTGAGGCTTCAGCGCTGGCTCATTAGGTATACTGCCTACAGCACAAGCAAGTGACTAACGTTACTATTTAGAGGATTTATGCTTACTTCCTCTCTCTTCTCTCCTTCACAGGTTGCTGCTATTGGTGCGGTACGTCTAGAGGCAATCACATGTTAGACTTTGACAAATATAAAAAGGAGTAAATGGCTTTAAGATTTATTTGACTGTGTGAATATTAATTACAGAATACCTAAATATTGAAAATGAATGGGACATCCAATATCAGCAACTATTTCAGATCCCTTGTTTATTTGTTTGTCAGATCACTTATTTGTCTGATCTTTTATCACTTATATTAAAGATAATAGTGTATCTTGCACTTTGGGGAATGGGAGTTGTTCAGTCTTCATTATAATTGTATTACTGTTCAGTGAGGAAGTTCAATGTAATATTGAATTTCTTCTGTGTATCGTCAATAAACTCATGCAGTTCTATAACAGGACATGTTTACAAATATTTAAGACCCATTGTAGTGCATCATTTTGTATTTTAGCAATATTTTGTCATTAAAAGGTTTTTAAAACATTAATGCTAAGATTGAGGCGGTGCTCATTTTGTAGTGCTGGGCGATACTGAGGCTAAATAATGATCTGAACTTTGAGGGTGTGACTGGCAAAGACAAACAATGTCAGTGCCATGGCTCTATTGTGAGCAGTTTGTTTTTTAATTGATGCAAGAAGATTATTATTATTATTATTATTATTATTATTATTCCGCCTAAACAATCGCATTTTTAACCCTCTGAACGTTAACCAAAACGCAATTTATTTTCGCACACACCTCAGACCCGATGAAAAATGTTATAAACTGGAAAAAATATGTGCCTCTTGCTGAAAATTTATCCAGCATACGGTTGATGACATGCTACAAAGAGAACGTTGGAAAAACTCTCCACTGCTCCAACATAGCGGCTCTCTACCTGCAGTGTGTCAACAACGCCAAACAGGTCAGGCATTGGCTTGCTTGCTACCGGATAACCATGAAAACCGGTACTATCTGTCTCATGGGTCGGGCCGTCAGCGACTCAACCGGCATCCCCACCCTTCCAAGGGCATGGAGGGTGAAACAGGGCATCCTGGCAGAACTAAAAACAGTATCTGCCACAGGTCTGTGGTGGACCACTCCCAGTTACACGGGGTGACACTGGACATCCTGGCAGATAAACACATCTTTCGCAAGGTCTGTGGTGGACTGTGCCAGCCGGTGCATTGTGACATGCACTACACAAAGAGTAGAGATAAACAAACCTATCATCTGGTCAGTCACTGCAACAGATACTGGAGTCAGTTTGTCTTGGCTTGTCCTTGCCACTGATAATTCCTTTATCTGCCAAGAATGTGCTGCTAGTCCAGCAAAAGCTAGCAGTACTCAAATACTTTGCAAGCAGTTTCATGAAATGGTCAGTCAGAAAGCAACTCATACCGGCTCGGTCATCGCCCAGGCTTACAAGGTCCGCGCTGATCTGTTCACATTCTGACAGGCAGCGAAAAGTAAGCTAGGAGCAGGAAGACAAAAGAAGAGGAAAACAGCAACCTTGTGTGTAGTAGAATGGAATGTATGCACTCTGTTGGACAGAACAACATCACAGGGCCCAGAAAGACAGACTGCGCTTGTGGCCCTGGAAATGAACAGGTACAATGTAGACATAGCTGCACTTAGTGAAACAAGATTGCCTGGATATGACAGCTTGGAAGACCATGGGTACATCTTCTTTTGGAGTGGGAGATCAACTCAAGAAAGGAGAGAAGCAGGAGTGGGCTTTGCCGTTAGAAAGGAGATAGCAGCAATGCTTGATGAGGAACCGGTGCCAATCAACGACAGGACAATGACTATGAGACTCCCACTACAGCAGAAGATGTATGCCACACTCATCAGTGTATATGCCCCAACAATGACCAACACAGATGAGGTGAAGGAAGAGTTCTACAGTGATTTACATGAGACTATCAGGCGTGTACCGACTGATGACAAGCTGATACTCGTTGGAGATTTTAATGCCAGAGTTGGTTCGGACACTGAGAAATGGAAAAGAGTGCTAGGCAGTCATGGAGTAGGCAAGTGCAATGCTAATGGAGAACTTCTACTTGCACTATGTTCAGAGTACAACCTTGTGATAACCAACACTCTATTTAAGCACAAGAACACACACAAGAAGACATGGATGCACCCAAGATCCAAGCACTGGCACTTATTAGACTACATCATAGTCAGGCAGAGAGACATAAGGGATGTATCGGACACCAGAGCAATGAGAGGCGCAGACTGTGGTACTGATCATGTTATGCTGAGATCTAGATTAAGGATCTGGAGACGAAAACAGCACTGCAGGATGGGTGCAAAGGCACCACGGAAGCTAAACACTAGTGCACTGAAAGGCCAAAAGAAGCAGGAAGAACTTACACAGGAAATGGATGAAAACTTGAACGACTGGGACAGCAACAACTCAGAGAATGACATAGAAGGGAAATGGGCAACACTGCAGGATACGGTGTATCAGACTGAGTGATGTATTAGGCCATCCTGAGAGGAAACATCAAGATTGATTTGATGAGCATGATGAACACCTGAAGAAACTACTAGAAGCAAGGAATACAGCTAGGCAAGAAAACCTACAGTGTAACACAAGGTCGAAGAAGAAGAAATACTCAAAGGCTCAGAGTGAGCTACAGAAGTACACCAGAGAGATGAAGTCCAACTGGTGGGATGAAAAAGCGGAGGAACTTCAAAATGCAGCAGACAAGAAGGACATGAAAAAATTCCTCACAGGTTTGAGAGAAATCTACGGCCCTAAACCAAGAGGATTGATCCAACTAAAGGCTATGGATGGTGAAACAGTTTTGCAGGAGAAAGACAAGATCCTGGACAGATTTGCAGACCACTTTGACCAACTACTAAACAACCCTGGAGATCTCACTGAAGAGGCTAAAGAAGCTCTAGTGCAGCGACCAGCTGTATCAAGTCTGGATGAACCACCAAATTTTGATAAACTAATGGTAGCTATCAGGACAACACAGGATGGTAAAGCTCCAGGAAGGGATGGAATTCCAGCAGAAGTGTGGAAATTTGGTGGTGTTCAGCTGACCAACTGCCTGCACAAGCTCATCCAAGAGATATGGCATGCCCAGAAAGTACCTCAAGACTGGAAGGATGCAAGTATTGTGCCTTTGTTCAAGAAAGGTGACAGGAAAGATTGTGGAAATTACCGAGGTATATCACTGCTAGCCACTGTTGGTAAGATTCTTTCACGTGTACTACTGAACAGACTCAATAAACACATCTCGCAGAATGTACTACCAGAAACCCAGTGCAGCTTTATAAGTGGAAGAAGCACAATGGACATGATTTTCTGCTTGAAACAGGTTCAAGAAAAGTGTATCAAACCGAACATGCCACTTTATGTAGTCTTCATAGACTTCAGTAAAGCCTTCGATACTGTTTTGCGACAAGGACTTTGGCAGTTACTCAGGAAATATGGCTGTACAGAGAAGTTTGTCAGCCTGATCAAGGCACTCCATACAGGTATGCAAGAAAACGTGGCAATGAGTGGTTCAGTATCTAAAGATTTTTCACTAAGCAACGGGGTGAAACAAGGGTGTGTGCTGGCGCCTACACTCTTCTCGCTGTATCTGGCAGCCATGCTTGAGGTGGCCTTCAAAGACACTTCAGAAGGAGTATACATTCAAACAAGGAAAGAAACAGACTTGTTCAATGTGGCACAGTTTAAAGCCAAGAGTAAGACATCAATAAAGGTAATAAGAGAAATGCACTTTGCCGATGACAGTGCTCTAGTTGCACACAGTGTGGAAGATATGTAATCTTTAGTGGAGAAATTTGCAAGAGCAGCTAGCCAAGTCATTCATTCATTCATTCATTCATTCATTCATTCATTCATTCATTCATTCATTCATCTTCTTCCGCTTAATCCTTTTCGGGTCAGCCTCCAAATCAACATCAAGAAGACAGAGTGCCTTTATCAACCACCAAAGTTCCAATTATCAACATCACTACCTGGAAGAGATCAGCATTGGTACAGAGCCACTAGTCAAGTGCAAGACTTTCAAGTATCTAGGGAGTACTGTTTCAGAGAATGCTAGGCTGGAGGATGAATTATTTCTCAGAATGGGAAGAGCCAGTGCTGCGTTTGGAAACTTGAGGGAGAGACTGTGGAACAATCGACATGTGTCTATCCGTGTGAAATGCAAAGTGTACAGAGCGACAGCACTGGCTACTCATACGGTGCTGAAACTTGGACTGTCTACAGAGTGCAGGTGAAGAAACTCCATATGTACATGATGAAACATCTTCGAGCCATAATGAACATCTCATGGAAAGACAAGATAACCAACATGTTGAAACGAGTTGGTCTACCATCAATGGAGGACATGCTAATACAGATGAACCTGAGATGGCTCGGACATGTTGAGAGGATGGACCACCAGCATCTCCCTCGACAGATACTCTACTCACAGTTATGCAAGGGCAAACACAATCAGGGTAGACCAAGGCTCAGATTTAAAGACACTGTAAAAAGAAACTTGAAGAAGTTGGACATAGACAGGAGTTCCTGGCAGCAGAAGGCTAAGGACAGAGCTGTGTGGAGGAATCTGATCAGACCTAAATGAAACAGTCATTGTCATCCACGACAGACTGCTATGATGATGATGATGATATGGTTGATATTGTCATGACTGATATAGTAATACAGCCCACGTGCGAGATGCAGCAACAAAGGGACAATCAAACAATAGTACACGTTTGAGGTTCTTTATTAAATAGCAAAAAATACTCACACAGCTACAGAAACAGTCACTTGCCAGAGGAAGTAGCCTGTGGAGAGAAGACAAGAGCTGTGAGACGAGGAATGGAGTAAGGAAAAATGGGCAAGCCAAATTACTACTTACATGGGCTCCGAGGGAGCACCAGCAGGACCCCAGCAGGGAATAGACGAACCAGCAGGGTGTGGGGAATGGAGCTGGTAGTGCCTGACCAGGTGGAGGTTAGCTGTTGGTGAGTGGAGATGTGGCAGGAGAGCGCGCGCAGTCTCAGCGACGCACCCGCACAATGACAGCAACCTGAACAAGGAAAGAAAGCGCACAGGTTAATAATTTCTTCACCAGTGTGAACACGACTTGCTGTCTTTACGGCAGTATACCCAGACGAGCCAGCGTTGAATCACTGAAGGATGCCTCCTTAAGAACGCTGGCTGATGAGAGGGCGCAGGTGTGTCCTCTCACTCAAGTGTGCTGAGGAGCTGAGGAGAGATGAATAGGAAGGAGGGGGCATGCTCTCGCTGTCCATGACAAATATGTCCCGCATTCATGGAGCAAAGGTTGTAGGGCCTTCCTCCATGTTTTTTTTTTAACCTTTGCAGTCTGTACCATCAGCTGTCCAGTGCTGTCCTGATAGATATGCTAAAATGTCAGAACACCAGAGGAGGTGGATCCAATCAGCTGATTGCTCGAACCATAGAGCTCAGCTGTTTTCAATTATACTGTAAATCAGCCTCAGGGCAAAAGCACACTCCATGCATCATCTTTTTTTTCACTTTATTGAACATAACTTCTTTTTATCACCATCAGTTAGCGTGCTTTTGAGCCAGGTCGTGTCTGGCCGCTGCTTCTCCTATGTGTTGATTTGTCAGACCCGGTCTCTGCTGATGCTCCGCCCAGTCTGCTCGCACACCTCATGTTCATGTTATGAGACATAACATCTCGGCTGGGAGAGATTTTGCTGCCTCTAGTAACTGATAAACACCCACCTGCATTCAACATACACGAACACACTGACTCATATACTGAATTACACCCATCTATTCACTGATCCTCTCTGACTTTTGGTCTTTTGGGTTTTTGTGGTTGATTGTTGCTCTGTGCTATTGAGAGATTTTTTTTTCATTGTAATCATAATCTGCTTAAATATTCATAAGCTGTATTCTGATAACGAAGTTTTTTTTCCTCTCCTCCCCCCTTGCGTCGTTCCCTCCCCTCCCCTCCCTTTCTTATCTATCTCTGTTTGATGAGGCACCTATTATGGCTGCCATGTCGTTGTGTCGCGCTTGCACGCACACCAATGTCAAGTCAAATTCCTCGTGTGTTTTTTACATGCTTGGCAATAAAGTTTATTCTGATTCTGATTCTGTTCTCCACATATGCCGAATTATCCTTTAGACCTACGCAATCACAGCAACTTTATGGTATATTGTTTTAAGCATTAAATCTTCAGTATTATCTTTTTCTAGTCAAATTTGCCATTTTCACTTCCTTGTTTTGTCCAGGGAACACTGTGGTGACTGACAGGTCGTGGTGCCGTGTATTATCCAATCAGCATGGAGTCAATCTGAAACCCCACCCACACATCTTGAAGTCACAGCATGAAGAGACACAGAAAGGTGACAGAGCGGTGGCTAAACGTTTATTGATAAAAAAAAATACATATTTTGACTGAGCAACAAGGTCTGAATTACCAGATCATGTGAGAATTATATAAAATAACATGAGAGCTTGAGAAAGACCTGAGAGACACCGAGGAGGACCGATTGCAATCACGTGATTACAACAAGGAAGCATGATGTACCAGCTCTCCACTTGGATTTGTGTGCTTTAATAATGTGTAAGTAGCCCATTAATTTTAATTCTGTGAAGTGTTTGTATGTTATGTCAAAGTTTTCATCTTCTCTGACACAGTAGTAAAGGAGTAGACCTCAGAAAATAATGTGTGATCTTTGCATAGTTTTTAATGAACAAACACTTATTAAATACAGTAGATACCAGGACATTTCCTTGCGGACTGGTCCGGCATCCGTCAAAAATTGATGCGTTGCGTATTTCTAGCATTCTCAAAAACAGAGTCATTGCATATTTTTAGCAATCCAGATTTGTTCCATAATGGTCCGGAGCAGGTGGGGAGAAGAACATTAACTAGAATGGGACCTATTTGCTGCCGAGACCGGATTGCAGCCGTAATGGACTGTATCTGTTAACTGGTTCTGTTAACCCCCAAGTACGTTCCTCTTGTATAAAGGCAGCCTGCTTACACATGGACTGTGAAAAGGTGGACACAGGAGGCTGCTGATGCACTATAGGACTGTTTTGAGACAGCAGACTGGGATGTACTCTGGGAGCCACATGGGGAGGATATAGACAACATGACTGACTGCATCACAGATTACATCAGATTCTGTGAAAACACAACCATGCCAGCCCAGACCACGTGCCGCTTCCCCAACAACAAACCATGGATCACCAGTGACCTGAAAGCACTTCTTAACATGAAGAATAGGGCTTTCAGGTCTAGAGATAGAGAGAAACTGAGAAGAGTGCAGCTTGAACTGAAAGAGATGCTGAGGATGAGTAAAGACAACTACAAGAGAAAGCTGGAGGACAAACTCCAGCAGAAGAATGTGAGGGATATGTGGACTGGAATGAGACACATCACTGGGTGTAAGGGGAGAGACAGAAAGCCACTGGGGAGCCTGGAGAGGGCTAATGAGTTGAACCTGTTTTTTTAACAGAGCTATAGCCTATACAGGTTTAACTCACTGTCTGTCACCCCCACAACATAGCCAGACCCCCACAGACCCCTTTCCCCTCACTCTCTTGTGCAGCACCTCTCTCCCCCCTCACCCTTTCCCCCTCCATTAAAGACGTCAGCACCAACCCCCGCATCACTGTGACAACAGGCCACAGCCTGTCCAGCTGTTAGGAAACAGCTGGAGAGACTCCACCAGTGGAAGGCTGCGGGCCCTGATGGCATCTCCGCCATGATCCTGAGTTACCTGTGCCAACCAGCTATCTCTGGTACAGAAACACCTGTACAACCTGAGCCTGAGTCTGGAGAGAGTACTGGTGCTGTGGAAGATGTTCTGCCTGGTTCCTGTCCCCAAGAAGTCATTTCCATCAGACCTGACAGACTATTGATCAGTTGCCCTCACATCGCATGTGATGAAGGTCCTGGAGAGACTGATCTTAGCCCACCTGAGGCCACAGGTGAAGACATGGTTGGACCCTCTGCAGTTTGTATATTAGCTCCATTTAGGAGTTGAAGACTTTGTCATCTATCTGCTGCAACGAGCTCATTTGCATCTGAATGGCAGAGGAGACACTGTGAGAATCATGTTCTTTGATTTCTCCAGGGCTTTTAACATCATTAAGCCACTGCTACTGGGTGAGAAGCTGAGAGTGATGTAAGTCGACAGCTCTGTGATCTCCTGGATTACTGACTACCTGACAGGCAGGCCACAGTTTGTCTGGCTGGGCAGTGTTTTGTCTGATGTGGTGGTTAGTGATATGGGAGCTCCACAGGGGACTGTGCTTTCCCCTTTTCTCTTTACCTTATACACCACCGACTTTCAGTACAACTCTGAGTCATGACACCTGCAGAAATCTTCTGATGACTCAGCTGTTGTTGGGTGTATAAGAGAGGGAGAGGAGGGGGAGTACAGGGCACTGGTAGACATATTTGTGGAGTGGACCGAACAGAATCACCTGAGGCTCAACATCAGCAAGACCAGAGAAATGGTTATTGACTGTACCGGAGTGGTGGCCTAGTTGATAGAGCATCTGCCCCACAACCGGGAGGTTGGAGGTTCAAGTCCTGGCCGGGTCATACCAAAGACCATATAAAAATGGTACTTCCAGCCTTCTAGCCTGGTTCTCAGGGTAATAGAATGGGGGAAGGAGAAGTTGTTTGTGGCGGTGCCTTGCATGGCAGCAACCCCTCTGATTCCACGTAATTAACATTGTGTACAAGAAGGGGATGAGCAGACTCTACTTCCTGAGGAAGCTGAGATCCTTCAACATGTGCAACAAGATGTTGGAGCTCTTCTATCAGGCTGATGCTGCCAGCGCTATCTTCTGTGCTGCTGTTTGTTGGGTTGCAGTATCAGAGCCAGCCACACCATCAGACTTGACAAGATTATCAAGAAGGCTGGCTCTGTAATTGGTCCCAGGCTGGAGACTTTTGAGACAGTGACAGAGAGGAGGACACTGAACAAACTGTTATCCATCATGGATAACCTGATCACCCCCTCCACCACACATTGGACAGACAGCGGAGCATTTTCTCCAGTAGACTGCTACAGCTCCGCTGCCGAATGGTCAGACACATGCCATTTCACTGTACAATAACTCACTCTAATGTTTGAATATTGGTCATAACACTGTTGTAACACTGCACTTTACAGTCTAATTGGTACCTCACATTTCACCCTGCACCTTAAACTCCTATTTTGCACAGTACCGTTTCAGTCCTATCTATATCCTTTATCCATCCTTTATTTATTTTTAGTTGTAGTTTATGTCTATCTATCTATCTATCTATCTATCTATCTATCTATCTATCTATCTATCTATCTATCTATCTATCTATCTATCTATCTATCTATCTATCGTCAGTGAAAATCCTGGATTACACTATACAAACTGATGTGTTGTGAGGAGGACTATATATACACTATGTTAGAGTGCTGTGAAACAGTGCAGTCAACTATCTTCTAGATACAGACGTGGACAAAATTGTTGGTACCCCTCTGTTAATGAAAGAAAAAGCCACAATGGTCACAGAAATAACTTGAATCTGACAAAAGTGGTAATAAATAAAAATTTGATGAAAATTAACCAGTGAAAATCAGACAGTGCTTTTGAATTGTGGTTCAACAGAATTATTTAAAAAAACAAACTCATGAAACAGGCCTGGACAAAAATGATGGTACCCCTTGAAAAGATTGAAAATAATGTGACCATAGGGACATGTTCAACCAAGATGTGTCCTCTAATTAACATCACAGGTGTCTACAAACTTTAAATCAGTCAGTCGGCCTATTTAAAGGATGACAAGTAGTCACTGTGCCGTTTGGTGACATGGTGGGTATCACACTAAACATGGACCAGAGGAAGCAAAGGAGAGAGTTGCCTCAGGAGATTAGGAAGAAAATTATAGACAAGCATGTTAAAGGTAAAGGCTAAAAGACCATCTCCAAGCAGCTTGATGTTCCTGTGACTACAGTTGCACATATTATTCAGAAATTTAAGATCCATGGGACTGTAGCCAACCTCCCTGGACGTGGCCACAGGAGGAGACGGATAATACAAATGGTAACAAAAGAGCCCAGAACAACCTCTAAACACATTCATGGTGAACTCCAAGGTCATGGTACATCAGTGTCAAATTGCACCATCCGTTGTTGTTTGAGCCAAACTGGACTTCATGGGAGACGACCAAGGAGGACATCACTGTTGAAAACAAATCATTAAAAAAGCCAGACTGGAATTTGCCAAACTGCATGTTGACAAGCCACAAAGCTTCTGGGAGAATGTCCTATGGACAGACGAGACAAAACTGGAACTTTTTGGCAAGGCACATCAGCTCTATGTTCACAGACTCAAAAATGAAGCATACCAAGAAAAGAACACTGTCCCTACTGTGAAACATGGAGGAGGTTCTGTTATGTTCTGGGGCTGCTTTGCTGCATCTGGCACAGGGTGTCTTGAATCTGTGCGGGGTACAATGAAATTTCAAGACTATCAAGGTATTCTAGAGAGAAATGTGCTGCCCAGTGTCAGACAGCTTGGTCTCAGTCGCAGGTCATGGGTCTTGCAACAGGATAATGACCCAAAATACACAGCTAAAAACACCCAAGAATGGCTAAGAGCGAAACATTGGACTATTCTAAAGTGGCCTTCTATGAGCCCTGATCTAAATCCTATTGAACATCCGTGGAAGGAGCTGAAACATGCCGTCTGGAGAAGGCACCCTTCAAACCTGAAACAACTGGAGCAGTTTGCTCATGAGGAGTGAGCCAAAATGCCTGCTGAGAGGTGCAGAAGTCTCATTGACAGAAATCGTTTGATTGCAGTGATAGCCTCAAAAGGTATCAGATTCAAGTTATTTCTGTGACCATTGTGGGTTTTTCTTTCATTAACAGAGGAGTACCAACAATTTTGTCCACGTCTGTATACAGCGGGGAAAATAAGTATTGAACACGTCAACACTTTTTCTCATTAATCATATTTCTGATGGAGCCATTGACCTGAGATTTTCACCATATATCAGTCAGATATCAGTATCAGATATCAGTAACAACCCAAGTAATCCATACATACATACAGTACAAAGAAAGAAAGGCAACAGTGTTCACAAAATAAGTTATATTTAATAAAGTAGAGTGACACAGGGAATAAGTATTGAACACATGAAATAAAAGAGGTGCAAAAAGACATAGAAAGCCAAGAAACCAGCTGAAATCCATCAGAATTTAGGAAGCCATCCCATTCCTCATCAATGCAAGTTAATTTCATCTGGTTAAGTCCTGACTGATACTATTTAAAAAGGTCTGTGAATATCAGATTGTCACACCACAAAGAACTCATGATTGGTAGAAGCAAAGAGCTCTCTTTAGACCTTTGCAACTTTATTGTTGAAATACATAAAGATGCTATTGGTTACAGGTGTATTTCTAAACTGCTGAATGTTCCAGTGAGCACTGTTGGAGCCATCATTCTGAAATGGAAAGAACATCATTTTACTATAAACCGGCCATGACCAGGAGCTTCTCACAAGATTTCTGACAGAGGAGTCAAAAGAATTTTCAGAAGAGTTATCCAAGAGCAAAAGACCACTTGTGGAGAGCTCCAGAAAGACTTGGAGTTAGTAGGTTTCAAAGAAAACAATAAGTAATGCACTCAACCGACATGGGCTCAATGCCCGCTCACCTTGCAAGAGTCCATTGCTGAAGAAAAAGCATGTTGAAGCTTGTTTAAAGTTTGCAGCACAACATTTGGCCAAGCCAGTAAACTACTGGGAGAATACAGTCTGGTCAGATGAGACCAAAATTGAACTTTTTGGATGCCACAACACACAGCATATTTGGAGGAGAAATGGCACTGCACATCAGCCCGAAAACACCATGCCAGCAGTAAAGTTTGGAGGTGGAAGCAGGGCCGGCCCTGGTTGTTTTGAGGCGCTTTTCCATTTGGAACAGTTTGGCCTCATTTGGCCTCCTTTTACACGGTTCAGCCTCCTTTGTCCGCTTTTCCTTTTGGCACCCAATGGCCTCGCAGTTCCGTTATTTCGGAACTGTTCCACTTCTATCGGCACCGATAAAAGTAGGTCCGAAGGGTACCGGCACAGTTTCGTCACACCACTGCTGGCCATTCATTGGTCTGGGCGTAGCGTCATGAGAGTGGGCGTTACGCTGACTTTCGAGAATCGCTTGCTGGTCGCCATTTGCAATTTTTCATCAGTGAGCCCGCGAACAAGTGATATTATAAACCACAACGATAGAATGGCTTAACAGAAATCAGCAGAAATCTAACACCGCGGTCCAGCAGAGTTTCCTGTGCATTTCGGCTGATGAGAGAATGCAGAGGGAAGCAGACTGAGCTTGCAGTGGGGCGCACAAGCAGACCCACCACAAAATAGACGGAGACGCACCGGGAATTAGACCTAGCCACCCGAATTGAATTGAATGTACAGCCGCGACGCACCCAACTTCAGCAGTTGAAGCCGTGATATTGTGATATACAGGACGGTGAGTGATGTGATATTCATGCTTTGTTATTTTTTCCAACAGTGGAAAGTTCACTTAGGACAGACGAAAACTTAATCGTGTTTAAACGATGACCTAGCTTAATGCTATGTCCGTCCTTGTATGTTGTTTTTTTGTGTTGACAATATCTGATGAAAGAAGCTAGTTGTAATCCTGGTTAAAAAGTTTATTTTATTTATTTATTTATTTATTTATTTATTTATTTACATGTTGCACTTTCGTGCTGTGCATGTACTTAATTTGTGTGTATTTCATTGTAGAGTCCAAACAGGATCTGCTCAGAATGGCGACGTTTTGACACCAATGTATTTTGACAGGTAAACAACACATCATATTTATATCATATATATCATATTTTTATATTTATTGATAACAAACTGTGTTGGAAGCCACATATTAATTATATAAAAGGTAAAGTATCCAAATCAATTGCAATATTACACAGAGTGAAAAATTTGCTGAATCAACCCACACTATACACCTTGTATCATTCATTAATACTCCCATACATGACATATTGTAATGAAGTATGGGGAAATACATATAAAACAAACATATATCCACTCTTTATGCTTCAAAAGAGAGCTATTAGAATAATCAACAAAGCAGCTTACAGGGAACCAACAAACCCACTTTTTCTTAAACAAAAAACTCTCAAGTTGAAAGATCTGATCGACTTTAAAACCGCAATAATAATGTTCAAAGTGAAGAATCTATCACTGCCCGCAAATATCCAAAAGTTGTTCCAAACAAGGGAGAAACGATATCACTTCAGAGGAACATGTATATTTCAAAAGCCTACAGTGAGAACAACCACCAAGCAACACTGTATTTCAGTGCAAGGTGTCAGATTATGGAACGATTTTGGACCTGAATTAAAATCATGTACAAAGCTTGGACAATTTAAACAAAAACTAAAGGAAGAAATACTCCAAACATATTTACAAGACGACATGTAAACTCACATAAGGATTGACATTTCCAGCCTGTGTTGTGTTATAGCTTAGTTTTTCTTTTTTCTCTGTGACACTATGTCTTAGATTTGTTTTTGAATAGTAACCGCTTAACTTAGACTAGCTCAGTTTTCTTTTTCTCTCAGTCATATTTTGTCTTAGCCTTGTTTTAAATTGTAATCGCTCTTGTCTTGTTTTCTCATTTTCTCCTTTGAATTCTTGGATGGAATATGGGTGGGCAATATAAGCTGCGGCTTCAGCCATCACCCATTTCGGATAACTCACGTGGAATTGTTTAGTAGAAGGAGTCTTTGTCTAATTTGACCTTGTTGTTATATTATACAGTTTCTTTTAACCTGTAATGTACTATCCGAAATAAATAAATTCATTCATTCATTCATAGTCAAATCTTTTGCTTTTTAAAGCAAGGTAGTCGGATACGCAAAAGCCGATGGTGTATAGAACACGTATATTAGGATGTGAAATGTCGGCATCGAAACTGCTCCCATTTAGCTGTAATTAATATTCAAAAATGATATTTTCGGGAGGAAAGAATTCAATTTAAACAGCCAAGGACCAAAAAACGTACATTTGCTCATGGAAGAGGTCATTCACACTTGCAGACAATCGCGCTATATGTGTCTGTAGGATTTTCTTTCCATGCACGCAAAAAAAGCATTTTTTTCCCGGATCTGACTACCTCACTTTAAGTTAAAGTTTAGGTAAAGTGCCAAATTTAAAGTAGCACAATTTCCACTTAATATGAAAGGGACTGAATTGAGATTTATTTGTGTGAATATTAATTACAGAGTAATTGAAAATGAATGGCACATCCAATAATAGCCACCGTAAAATAAACCACTTGTTTATTTATTTTTATCAGATCACTTCTGTGATCCTTTATGAGTTTTAGTCATAATAGTGTATCTTGCACCTTGGGGAATGGGAGTTGTTCAGTCACCATTAGAATTTAGTTTATATGTGTATAGTATTTCATCTTTAAACTCATTCAGTAATAGAACACATTACAAATATTTTGAGACCCATTGTAGTGCTTCCTTTTATATTTTAGCAATACAAGCACAAAACACCACCCACACTTGAACCCAGGGCGACACAGCGGTGGCTAAATTTTATTGATAACGTTATTTCACACCATCACAACAACTCAGTATTTAAACTCAGTATAAATGGTGTAGAGATTGAAAGGGTATCCAAAATTAAAATCCTTGGTGTAATAATTGATAATAAACTGTGTTGGAAGTCACATATTAATTATATTAAAGGTAAAATATGCAAATCAGTCACAATACTGCACAGAGTGAAATATTTGCTGACTCAACCCACACTATAGACTTTGTATCATTCATTAATACTCCCATACATGACATCCATCCATCCATCTTCTACCACTTTTCCAGAGGTCCGGGTCGCAGAGGCAGCAGTTCAAGCAGAGAAGCCCAGACTTCCCTCTCCTCAACCACCTGCTCCAGATCTTCAGAGAGGATACCAAGGTATTCCCAGACCAACTGGGAGATGTTGTCTCTCCAGTGAGTTCTGGGTCTGCCCTATGGGTCTGAGAACTACTACCAAGCAACACTGTGTTTCAGTGCAAGGAGTCAGACTGTGGAACGCTTTTGGACCTGAATTAAAATCATGTACAAAGCTTGGACAATTTAAACAAAAACTAAAGGAATAAATACTCCAAACATACACACGTGGACAAAATTGTTGGTACCCCTCTGTTAATGAAAGAAAAACCCACAATGGTCACAGCACAGTGACTACTTGTCACCCTTTAAATAGGCCGATTGATTACAAGTTTGTAGACACCTGTGATGTTAATTAGAGGACACATCTTGGTTTAACATGTCCCTATGATCATGTTCATGTCCCTATGGCCTATTTTCAATCTTTTCTAGGAGTACCATCATTTTTGTCCAGGTTTGTTTCATGAGTTTGTTTTTTAAAATAATTCTGTTGAACCACAATTCAAAAGCATTGTCTGATTTTCATTGGTTAATTTTCATAGAATTTTTGTTTATTACCACTTTTGTCAGATTCAAGTTATTTCTGTGATCATTGTGGGTTTTTCTTCGATTAACAGAGGGGTACCAACAATTTTGTCCACGGCTGTATATACAAAACGACATGTAAAATCACACAAGGATTATCATATCCAGTCTGTGTTGTGCTGTTGCTTAGTTTTTGTCACGTTTTGTCTTGGCTTTGTTCTGATTTGTAATCACTCTTATTTTATTTTATTTTTGAATTCTTAGCTAGAACATGGGTGGGCAATATAAGCTGCGGCCTCAGCCATCACCCATTTCTGATAAGTTATGTTGAAATGTATAATCCGAGGAGTTCCTGTTTAATTTGACCTTACTGGATTTTTTCCCCCTTTGTTCTATTATTCTGTTCCTTTCTTTTAATCTAATTATCCAAAATAAAGATTCATTCATTTCTCAAATATGTTTTAAACTTTCTTTAATTATCCACCACCCATTTCTGTCTTTCATCTAGACAAGGGGAAAACGATCCACCCAAACCGGACCTTGCCTCACTATTTACAGAGATGCAGGCTGAAGATCTGCTGAACCAGGACCAGTACGAGGGGCCGACCAGTTGCTTCTCAGTGAGGCAGCGTGGCTGGCGTGTTACCCATTCCAGTTTTTTTTTTTTTTTTTACAGTTTGAATTTTGCATATTCTAAATAATGTGTAATTTGCTGCTGATTGGAATAAACAATTTATTGATTTATGTGTTTGCATCATGATTTTCTATTTTGTCTGTTCAGACACCGGTGGGAAAAGAGTCAACAGTACGAACCATTTATCAGTGACTTTGAAAATAATGGCTCATTTTTAAGAAAAGTAACCAAAACAATCATTTGCTGAAGACTGTAAAACAAAATAGAGACATCTGCAAAAGTACAAAGGTTTATTGTCAAAATTCCCAGGGCAATACTACATGAATACATGTATAGTTCACTTTTGATGCAGAGAATATATATTTATACAGTATCTACAGGTAGTCAGCAATACTCAATACGATAGATTTCCAGTTAATCCACGTATTTCTCCATGTAACCTTGGGACTGCTTTATTTTAATTACTTCTAATCCTAGAGCCATTTGTTTTGGCTTAAAATGCATCATAATTGCTAAATATATCTTATGCCTAATTCAGTACTGTTTACCAGTTGAAATATATATTTAACGGCTCATATGCTACTATATGGCACCTGATCCATGTTTTGTCACGACACCACTGGCTGGAGCAGGTAAATTCCATGACGTCTCAACAGTCTCTCCATGATTTTGACATAGATCAGATCAATTTATTTCACAGGAAGCTAAACATTTCTACAGACATTATAGCCACTTCGCGTTCGTGAACTTGGGATCACATCACTGTGATGAACATTAACGCCGACCGTTTGAAGTGATATTTTTGCCAGAAGAGAGCCATCTGAAACACACACACAGAATACAGATTTTAGGACCTAATATCGATAACTTGCCGACATTACAATGTTGTACGGTGGACTTAAAAGCAAAGTAGCATTAGCAATCATTAGCTTACCGTCATACATAATGTAGTTCGCATTCTCATGGCTTCTAAATGCTCCAGTACCTTTCCAGAGTGTGTCGTATTGCGGGTTTGCCTTCTGTTCTCCGTTTTTGCCTTTATTCTGGCAAAAACAGCCAGAGAACACAGACGCCTCGTATCCTGCCAACTTGTGTTTTGCGTAACGTTACGCTTGATTTACACCAGTTACGTTTGTTTTACGTAGCGGGAGGGAGAGGGTTGCATCGCCTCCCTTTTAACTATTTCCCACCCACTTCAAATGACACCTAGTGCAGTGGAAAAACATGCGAGCCGAACTGTACCGTGCGAAAGGAGGCCAAACGAGGCCAAACTGTTCCAAATGGAAAAGCGCCTTTGGTGCCCTAGGTGGGATTTGGGTACGGTGTGCACTCCCCACCCCCAACACACACACGTCACTTTCGAGGCCTCACAATAAAGTTAAGAACTTTGAGCCACACAAAACACAGTCACAACATGAAGCAATTGCATCTTAAAACTGCTAAATGACCTTAACATGCATGTCCACACCTCACAGTTTACAATGGCATAACTCCTGCTGCTGCAGCTTTAACCATACAAAGGCCCAGCAGCAACTGATTACAAGATTTTATCACTCTGCAACCAACATTCACTGAATCTGAGCCAACAGACACAGAAGACAAAAAACTTCATTTTATACAGCCAGTTGCAGAGCCAGGAAATTTTCAGTGGGGTGGCCAGGATGGATATGTGATCAGTTTGGGGCGGCCTAGAAATCGATATTACCAGAACATGTTTCTTGCAAAATAAGGGGTTATATAAACTCTTTAGTACTGTATTTACTGTATATATTCATACTTTCTATTAAATTTTGTGTGTAGAGTTGTATCCAATTGTGAATACAATACTTTATTATCCACAAATGTGGAAATTTGTCTTTGGTTTCACCATAAAAAAAAAAACACATAACATTTCAAAAATAAAACAATACAATATCAGCCAGTGGCTGATAAGACACTCCAGTTCATGTATACACGTTTCAATGCATCTATACACACTGAATACACTGTACACTGACATGATTTCTGGCCCAGGAAACATGCACACAGGCTCGGGTAAGATTTAAGAGTTCATTAACAGCAGGTGTATGGATGAGTGAGTGGGAAATGTGAATGTAGTCTTGGAGACAGGAGAGCACCGAGGGCAGAACAGACACCGTACAGCCAGACAACCCTGAGGACAGAACAGAGAGCAGGGGATGAGCAATTGTCACAGCAAGGCGGTGAACATTATAATGTGGCTTACTTGCAGATGTACTGGTGGCTGGCGTTGACAAGAAGAGCTCCCACCTGGGAGACAGCACCCAGCTGCGCTTGATGCAGGGGAGATGAGAGGAAAGGCGATGAAGGGAAATTCCGCCGCCAGGAGGGTCCACCTGTGCACAGGGGAATAACTGAAGACAACAGGTAGGAATACCTTACGAGAGGGCGATGAGTAGCGGCGTTGGCCGAGAGGAGTAGGCCAACGCAGAGCTTGAGCGTGGAGAAGAGCTGACGGCTCCAGACCGAGGCTGCAGGCAGAGCAGGTTAAATAGTCGCAGCTATTGATGCTAGCTATTGATGCTAGCCAGCTATTGATGAAGCCCAGGTGTGCGCACGGCTGGAGCAGATGACAGGCGGGAGCGAGTTGTGACAGTACTCCCCCCCCCCCAAGCAGCGCCTCCTGGCGCTGGCTTGTCGGGGTGCGCCCGATGAAACACCTCAATAAGCTGCTTGTCCAGCATGAAGGATGGCCGCACCCAGCGTCGGTGCTCAGGACCATAACCCTCCCACTCCACCAAATACTGCAACCCCCGGCCCCGGCGTCGGGAGTCCAAGATGGCAGTGACGCTCCATGCCGGGTGTCTATCGATCATCCTGGGGGGCGCGGCACTCTGGGGGGGAGACAGAGAGGATTAGAAACCACAGGTTTAACCTGAGACACATGAAATGTGGGATGAACACGGGGGGGAGGGGGGAGCTCCAAACGCACAGCCACTGGGTTAACCACCTTCGTGACAGGGTAAGGTCCCACGAAGTGCTGAGCCAATTTCTTCTTCTCCCCCTTCAAATTAATGTTCTGAGCAGACAACCAAACTTGTTGACCCACCTGGTAGCGTGGCGCAGGACTCCTGTGGCGATTCGCAGACTTGGCGTTGCGTGATGCGGCACGAACCAGGGCCTGACGCATCTTGGCCCACAGCCGACGACACTGTCTCACGTGGACCTGAACGGATGGAACTGCCACCTCACCTTCTTCCTCAGGGAACAGCGGGGGGTCGTAGCCTAAAGACGCCCGAAAGGGGGACATCCCAATGGCCGAAGACAAAGTGGAGTTATGGGCATACTCCACCCAAGGAAGATGAATGCTCCAAGAAGAGGGGTTAAAGGAGGTGACGCAGCGCAGAGCAGCCTCCAGCTCCTGGTTGGTGCGTTCGCACTGTCCATTAGATTGGGGATGGTGTCCAGAAGTCAGACTAACAGTGGCCCCCAGCACGGTGCAGAAGCTCCTCCAGACTTTGGACACAAATTGTGGCCCCCTATCAGAGACAATGTCAGTGGGGATGCCATGCAGCCTGACCACATGTTGCACCAACAGATTGGCCGTCTCGCGCACCGAGGGAAGCCCAGGAAGAGGCACGAAGTGGGCCGCCTTGGAGAACCGGTCTACAATAGTCAAGATGGTGTTGAAAGAGTTGGAGACCGGCAGACCGGTGACGAAGTCCAAAGCGATGTGTGACCAGGGCCTCCCGGGAACCGGCAAGGGATGGAGAAGACCCGCAGGAGGAGTGTTGGATGACTTATTCATGGCACACTGTGGGTATGCACGCACATAGTTGGAGACATCCTCCCGGAGTCCGGGCCATCAAAAGGACCGCTGGAGAAGATCAACCGACCAGGAGACACCAGGGTGGCAGGCGAGCCTAGAAGTGTGAACCCAGTGAATGACGTTGCCACGGACTGACGAGGGCACAAATAATCTTCCTGCTGGGCCGCCGCCAGGATCAGGCTCGGACTCCAAAGCCTTAAGGACTTTATCTCTGATGGCCCAGGAAACAGCCCCCACAACGCACGAAGCAGGAACGACAGTATGGACCTCATCCTCTGGGGCTTCAGGGGCGTACAGCCTGGACAGCGCATCAGACTTCTTATTTTTGGAAGCTGGGCGGTAAGTGATGGTGAATTTGAACCTGGCGAAGAACAGCGACCAACACGCCTGGTGGGCATTCAGGCGCTTGGCCGTCCTGATGTATTCCAAGTTCTTATGGTCGGTCCAAACCATGAAAGGTTGAGCCGCCCCTTCCAACCAGTGACGCCACTCCTGCAGCGTGAGCTTCACGGCCAGGAGCTCTCTGTCGCCGATGTCATAATTGCGCTCGGCCGGGGAGAGACGCTTGGAGAAGAAAGCGCAGGGGCGCAGCGCACCGTCAGTCGGGGAGCGCTGAGACAAGACCGCCCCGACCCCAGTGTCAGACCCGTCCACCTCGACAAAACACTGGCGCTCAGGATCCACAAGAGACAGGACCCGGGAGGATGCGAATTCCTTCTTAAGGGTTTCAAAGGCTGTCTCCGCTTCCGTCGTCCACTGAAAATGCACCTTCGGTGAGGTGAGGCGGGTCAAAGGGGGGGGGTGATGGCACTGTAACCAGGGACAAAGCGGCGGTAAAAATTAGCGAACCCCAAAAATTGCTCCACCTGCTTCTTAGAGGAGGGGGTAGGCCACTCGACCACAGCTTTAACTTTGGCGGGGTCGGGGAGGAGCTGATTGTGCGAGACAATAAACCCCAGGAAAGAGGTGGTTTTAGTAAAAAACTCGCACTTCTCGGCTTTGACATACAGCTTGTTCTCCAACAGACGTTGCAGGACCCGCCTCACATGGACCAGATGCTCCTCCCGAGACCGGGAGAAGATCAATATGTCATCCAGGTAGATGAAAACGAAGACCCCCAGGAAGTCACGAAGCACGTCATTTATCAGGCGTTGGAAGACAGCAGGAGCGTTGGTGAGCCCAAACGGCATAACAAGGTATTCAAAGTGGCCGCTGGGCGTTCGGAAGGCCGTCTTCCACTCGTCACCCTCCTGGATCCGGACAAGATGGTACGCACTGCGGAGGTCCAATTTGGAGAACCAGGACGCCCCCTGGAGGGAATTGAAGGCTGAGTCCATAAGCAGCAGAGTATAGCGATCCTTAACCGTGATGTCATTAAGGGCCCTGAAATCGATACAAGGCCTCAAGGAACCATCCTTCTTCGCCATAAAAAAGAACCCAGCCCCCAGGGGGGATGAAGAGGGGCGGATAATTCCGGCACTGAGGGATTCCCGAATATAGGTGTCCATGGCCTCACGTTCTGGGGCAGAAAGGCTATACAGGCGACCAGAAGGGAGGGGCGCCCCCTGCAGGAGCTCGATGGCACAGTCGTATGGGCGATGGGGTGGGAGGGATAACGCCTTTGACTTGCTGAAAACCCAGCCCAGGTTGTGAAACTCCGATGGCACAGCGGAAAGGTCCGGCGGGGTGGAGTCCAGGGCGGGTGCGGGCACAGATGGGGCACAGGCCGCAGACTGGAGACAGGTTCCCAAACAGAAGGTGCTCCACGATAGGATGCAACCGGTCTGCCAATCAAACATCGGGTTGTGGAGGCGTAGCCAAGAATAGCCAAGGATGATGGGTGCTGCCGAGGTGGGAAGGACATAGAAACTGAGGTCCTCACGATGGTTGCCAGAGATAATGATGGAGATGGGTTTGGTAATGTGAGTGACCTTTTCCAGGGGAGAACTGGTCAGGGCGACGAGATGAAGGGGAGTGGGCAAGGCTTGGCAATGGATGCCCAGGCGGGTTGCCAGGCTCTTAGAAATAAAACACTGCTCTGCCCCCGAGTCCACCAGTGCATGAGATGTATGACCAATGGAGTTGTGGCAGAGTCTGATTTGAATCTGACATTTGGAGAGGGGATTAGACTGGGAAGCATCCGTGAGTCAATGTAGGGGGCCTCACGGACCTCCCCTTTTGGCTTCACCGGGCAGACCTCCACGGGATGTTGGTCATCTCCACAATACATGCAGAGACCCAACTCCCGGCGGCACTGTTTCTCCGCTAAGGAAAGTCTAGCCCGCCCGATGATCATAGCATCGGGGTCGTCGTCGGCCTCCGGAGCAGGTAACGCCAGGGGGCAATACTGAGGAGCGCGAGGAAGGGCTCCGCGCGAGCGGCTGAATGGCTTCCGCTCGGCGGCCCGCTCCTTCAGCCTGTTATCCAAACTGATGGCTAAAGAAATTAACTCTGGCAGCCGATCCGGCTGGTCCCGGCTGGCCAGCTCATCTCGCAAATCAGAATTTAGACTACGGACAAATAGGCTGCAAAGGGCAGCATCACACCAGCCAACCTCTTCCGCCGCCACCCGGAAGTCGACAGCGTAGTCGGCCGCTAAGCGGCTACCCTGGCAAAGGCTAAGAAGCCACTCGGCCAACACGCTATCACGATCTGAATGATCAAAGACCTCCAGAAAGTCTTGCACGAACTGGGCATAGGTCAGGGTCGCGTAGCTGGCCTTCGCCATACCAGCGTAAGCCCAGGCTAACGCTCGCCCTTCCAGAAGATTGGAAACATACCCAATTCGGCTTTGATCTGACGGGAAATCCCCGGGCACGCGCTGAAACATCGTCTCACACTATAGGATAAAACCACGCGCTCTGCCGAGTTTTCCGCTAAAGCGCGCGGGAGTGGGAATTGAGGTGAGACGGGTCGGCGGACCCGGGGCAGAGGGGCTGGGCTGAGGAGTGGGAGGAGCTGACCCACCGAGCTGAGACGGAGGAAGCGCCTGCGGAGGATCAAGACGATCCAACCGGCTATTAATGGAGGTAAGCTGGTTGAGAATTACCTGCTGTTGATGAACAATTAAGTCCACCCGAGCCTCAAGATTGGAGAGTCAGCGTACGTACCCGCTGTTCGCTGGGCCGCTGTGCTGGAGCCGTACTGACATGATTTCTGGCCCAGGAAACACGCACACAGGCTCGGGTAAGATTTAAGAGTTCATTAACAGCAGGTGTATGGATGAGTGAGTGGGAAATGTGAATGTAGTCTTGGGGACAGGAGAGCACCGCTCGATGCAGGGGAGATGAGAGGAAAGGTGATGAAGGGAAATTCCGCCACCAGGAGGGTCCACCTGTGCACAGGGGAATAACTGAAGACAACAGGTAGGAATACCTTACGAGAGGGCGATGAGTAGCGGCGTTGGCCAAGAGGAGTAGGCGAACGCAGAGCTTGAGCGTGGAGAAGAGCTGACAGCTCCAGACCGAGGCTGCGGGCAGAGCAGGTTAAATAGTCGCAGCCTGATGAAGCCCAGGTGTGCGCACGGCTGGAGCGGATGACAGGCGGGAGCGAGTTGTGACATACACACAATATTGAATAATTTACAGATCAATAAAAAGACAGTAGTTAAAAAAAATCTTCTTGCTGTACAAAACCTTGCATCACCATCACTAGGCACAATCCCAGTATTGATTATTGTTAGGAATTTTATGTAGGGCCTATCACTAAGGAGCAGAAAATGACTTTGTACAACTTTGTAATGACAAAATGATGAGAATTTAGGAAACTTATTCAGTTCTTATGTACAGACATTCCTACTGTTCTAAGAGTCTACCGGTGCATCTTAGTAAGTTAGAATATTGTGGAAAAAGTTAATGCATTTTTCAATATATTTAAAAAGTTAAACTTTAATTTAATATTGATTACGCAATACTGAAGTATTGCGTCATTTTTTAATCCTAATGTTGATGATCATGGCTCTCTTTTTTAATGTTCTGCAGAACAGGAACCTGCTGCAAACTAACCTTAACTGAGTCAAGCCAGTTAAGGCCAGTAATTTTAGTCACTTTTAACCTTTCCTGCATAAATAATAATAAAGTATAGTTGTTTAAATAAATTACAGATCTTGACATTGTGATTTACTGAGATTCACTAGTATGTTGTACACTGAGACTATGACCTCACACTGCTAGAATACAGGAAACACTGATATACTGTATAATAGGAAAAAAAGATTTTAAATCAAATTCTGATTTAATTATATAAACATGAATCCAACATAAGTGTGACAACGTAACAAGTTCAGACAGCTGAGATCTGTTTGATGGAGGACTACAGAAGTAAATTAATTACTGATAAAAGAATGAACAGTAAATGAATAAACAGCATTACTAGTGCATCTCTGTAAATTATAAAGTTGTGAACAAGGTTTTTTGCAATATACTGTAATTAAAAAAGAAAATGATTTATTCAGTTTTGATCATTACACACATACACTTGGAGGTTTTTGTTGATTATGGTTATATTTTGTACCATCCTTAACAACCTTCATGACTATTCCTACCAAATTAAATTAATGCCTTTATTACAAAGTCTGTTGTAATGAATAAAGCCATGACAGACCTCTTAGTTATAATAATAAAAAACACAGAATCCATCCATCCATCCATCCATCTTCTACCGCTTTTCAGGAGGTCCGGGTCGCAGAGGCAGCAGTTCAAGCAGAGAAGCCCAGACTTCCCTCTCCCCAGCCACCTGCTCCAGCTCTTCAGAGGGGATACCAAGGTGTTCCCAGACCAGCTGGGAGACATAGTCTCTCCACCTTGTCCTGGGTCTGCCCCGGGGTCTCCTCCCAGTGGGACGTGCCTGAAACACCTCAAGTGGGAGGCGTCCAGGAGGAATCCTAATCAGATGCCCATACCACCTCAACTGACTCCTTTCAATGTGGAGGAGCAGCGGTTCTACTCTGAGCCTCTCCCGGATGACTGAGCTCCTCACCCTATCTCTGAGGGTGAGTCCAGCAATCCTACGGAGAAAGCTCATTTCAGCCGCTTGTATCCGCGATCTCGTTCTTTCGGTCATTACCCAAAGCTCGTGACCATAGGTGAGAGTAGGAACGTAGATTGACTGGTAAATCGACAGCTTTGCCTTAGAACTAAGCTCCCTCTTCACCACAACAGACCGGTACAACGTCCGCATCACTGCAGATGCTGCTCCAATCCATCTGTCGATCTCTCGCTCCATTTTCCCCTCACTCGTGAACAAGACCCCAAGATACTTAAACTCCTCCACTTGGGGCAGGAGCCTGTCCCCAACCCGGAGAGGACAATCCACCTTTTTCCGGCTGAGGACCATGGACTCGGACTTGGAGGTGCTGATTCTCATCCCAGCCGCTTCACACTCAGCGGCAAACCGTCCCAGCAAGAGCTGTAGGTCATTGCTGGATGAAGCCAACAGGACAACATTATCTGCAAACAACAGAGATGAGATCCTGTGGTCACCAAGCATGACACCCTCCGTTCCCTGGCTGCGCCTAGAAATCCTGTCCATAAAAATTATGAACAGGATCGGTGACAAAGGGCAGCCCTGGCGGAGTCCAACTCTCACTGGGAATGACTCCGACCGAGTGTTGGCAATACGAACCAAACTCTCACAACGGTCGTACAGAGACTGAATAGCTCGTAACAACAAGCCCGATACCCCATACTCCCGAAGCACCCCCCACAAAAATCCACGAGGGACGCGGTCAAATGCCTTCTCCAAGTCCACAAAGCACATGTAAACTGGTTGGGCAAACTCCCACGAACCCTCAAGAATTCTCGAGAGGGTAAAGAGCTGGTCCGATGTGCCACGGCCAGGACGAAAACCACATTGCTCCTCCTGAATCCGAGGTTCGACCAACAGCCAGACTCTCCTCTCCAGTACCTTGGCATAGACCTTCCCAGGGAGGCTGAGGAGTGTGATCCCTCTAAAGTTGGAGCACACCCTCCGGTCCCCTTTTTTGAAGAGAGGAACCACCACCCCGGTTTGCCATGCCAAAGGCACTGCCCCCGACCTCCACGCAATGTTGCAGAGGCGTGTCAACCATGACAACCCAACAACATCTAGGGCCTTGAGGTACTCAGGGCGAATCTCGTCCACCCCCGGGGCCCGGCCACCAAGGAGATTTTTAACCACCTTGGCGACCTCAGCCCCTGTGATAGGCGAGTCATCCCCCTCGTCCCCAAACCCTGCTTCCACTGTGGAAGGCGTATCAGTGGGATTGAGGAGATCCTCGAAGTATTCCTTCCACTGCCCGACGATATCCCCAGTCGAAGTCAACAGTGTCCCATCTGCACCATACACAGGGTGGACGGGGAGCTGCTTTCCCCTCCTGAGCCGCCGAACAGTTTGCCAGAATCTCTTTGAGGCCGACTGAAAGTCTTCTTCCATGGCCTCACCAAACTCCTCCCATACCCGGGTTTTTGCTTCAGCAACCACCCGAGCTGCACTCCGCTTGGCCTGCCGGTACACCTCAGCTGCTTCGGGAGTCCCACAAGCCAACCAAGCTTGATAGGACTCCTTCTTCAGCTTAATGCCCCCCCTCACCACTGGCGTCCACCACTTGGTTCGGGGGTTGCCACCACGAGATGCACCAACCACCTTGCGGCCGCAGCTCTGGGCCGCTGCTTCAACAACAGAGGTGGAGAACATGGCCCATTCAGACTCCATGTCTCCAGACTCCCTTGGAATGTGGTTGAAGTTCTTCCGGAGGTGGGAGTTGAAGACCTCCCGGACAGAAGCCTCAGCCAGACGCTCCCAGCACACCCTCACTATACGTTTGGGTCTACCAGGTCTGAATGGCTTCCTCCCCTGCCATCGGATCCAACTCACCACCAGGTGGTGATCAGTTGACAGCTCTGCACCTCCCTTTACTCGGGTGTCCAAGACATACGGTCGCAGGTCTGATGATACGATAACAAAATCGATCATTGACCTGCGACCTAGGGTGTCCTGGCGCCAGGTGCACATATGGACACCCTTATGCTTGAACATGGTGTTCGTTATGGACAGACTGTGGTTAGCACAGAAGTCCAATAACTGAACACCACTCGGGTTCAGATCGGGCAGGCCGTTCCTCCCAATCACCCCCCTGCAGGTTTCACTGTCGTTGCCCACGTGCACATTGAAGTCCCCCAGTAGGACAATGGAGTCTCCAAGAGGAGCACCCTCCAGCACCCCAGTCACAGACTCCAAAAAGGGTGGGTACTCTGAAACATCATTTGGTGCATAGGCACAAATGATGGTCAGGACCCATTTCCCAACCCGAAGGCGCAGGGAAGCAACCCTTTGGTCCACCGGGGAAAACTCCAATATAGAGGCAGCAAGGTGGGGCGATACAAGAATACCCACCCCTGCTCGTCGCCTCTCGCCTGGGGCAACTCCAGAAAAGGCCAAGCTCCAGCCCCTCTCCAGAAGACTGGTTCCGGAACCGGAGCTGTGTGTTGAGGTGAGGCCAACTATATCTAGCCGGTATCTCTCAACCTCGTACACCAGCTCAGGCTCCTTCCCCACCAGAGAGGTGACATTCCACGTACCAAAAGCCAGTTTAGAAAGCTTGGGATCAGTCCGCCATGGTCTCCGCCTTTGACCGCCACCTAATCCACATAGCACCGGACCCCCATGATCCCTCCTGCAGGTGGTGAACCCACTGGAGGGCGGACCCATGTAACTCCTTCGGGCTGAGCCCGGCCGGGTCCCATGGGTGGAAACCCGGCCACCAGACGCTAGCCTTCGAGCCCCTCCCCCAGGTCTGGCTCCAGGGTGGGGCCCCGGTAACCCCATACCGAGCGGGGTACACTGAATCCTTGATGTACAATTTATCATGAGAGTCTGTTGGACCGTTCTTAGTCTGGCCCTTCACCCAGGACCAGTTTGTCTTGGGAGACCCTATCAGAGGCAAATTCCCCCTGACAACATAGCTCCTGGGATCACTGGGGCACGCAACCCCCCCCCCCCCCCCCCCCCCACCACCACCACCACCACCACCACCACCACCACCATGATAAGGTGACGATCCATGAGGGGGAAAAACACAGAATCATTTACCAAAATGTAAACTCATTCTACCTGGTTGATTCTTACTGTAGTCAGTTTTCCTGACAGAAAACATTCAAAAAAATTAATCTAACTCATGTCAGTGTGTCTCAAAATGCATTAACATCAATGTAGTGTCTTAACATTAACACTTTATGGGGGACCCATGCTGTGGTATTCATCTCAGACTGGATGGAAGGGAGAGGCAGTAAATTCCTCTGCCAGAAGAGCATGGGGATTAAGCCGCTGGGGTAGAATAGGAATTGTGATGTGAGAATGAATTGTACTCAGAACTCAGAACTCAGAACTCAGAAAAGATTTATTGCCAAGTACATTCACAGTAAACAACTGATAAACATACGAGGGATTTGACTTGACA
Organism: Pholidichthys leucotaenia; assembly: GCA_020510985.1. Classification (NCBI taxonomy): domain Eukaryota; kingdom Metazoa; phylum Chordata; class Actinopteri; order Cichliformes; family Pholidichthyidae; genus Pholidichthys; species Pholidichthys leucotaenia. Next base: position 176,639,505 of record CM035839.1, on the reverse strand, counting down.
CTGAAAACGACATAGTTGACATTTTCAGTGACGCGGCAGCATCAGTGACGCGTCTGTCAGCAGACGGGGAACAGGAAGCATGAGGGAGGAAAGGGATAAACACAATAGGAGAGAGAAAAAAAGCATTGTTTGTCAGAATACATATCATAAATGATCAATATTATGATTACAAGAAAAAAAGCTCTCAATACACAAGTAGCAGACAATAGAATCTATACAAGGACACAAAGAGAGCAGTGAATGAATAATCTTCTCATCAGTATAGTGAGTCAGTGTGGGTGAGGTGTTGAGTGAGGGTGTTTATATCAATTAAGAACAACAAAGTCTCTTCAGCAGGAGATGTTATGTCTACCGTCTGGCAAAGGCTTGTGTCCTTGCACAGCAGATGGTATAGTTTGCCAGACAGCTGGCTGTCCTTGAGAGTCAATGCTGCTCACATGTTTTGAAAACAAAAACTGCAGATAATCTGGAGGACTGTGACTGTGAGGGCATGTCGAATGAGTCGAATAGTACTGACTTCAGAGAAAAAAACTTTATATTCTCTTACAGATTCAGTACTTAAATCCTTCATTGCTGGACGTTGAAATCATCATGGACGGCTCTCAGCGTGATCATGATGTAATCCATTTTCCTAGACAGTTCTCCATTAGCCGCTGTCAGAGTCCTGCCCAATTGGTCAATTTGATGGTTAAGCCTCGCCGGGTCAGCATTTTGATAGGCTCCGTCCATATTCTTCAATTTACGGTACACCAGAACAATCCCAGATCCAATCAGTAGAATTCCGATGACCATTGCTACGAAGAGGTATAAATCTTCAACATCTTCGATAGAGAGATCACACAGGCACAAGAGTTTCCAATTACTTGTGTCCTTCAAATATGAATCAATATGAATTGTGATATAAGACCTCAGGCAGCAGGAGGTGTAAGTGTAGTAATATAAAGGAGAGGCCCTGCAGCATGAGGTCAATGTTTTCTGATTCTGAGAGATGTGAGAGAGTGAATAAAGTTTGTCTGCTTTGAATGCTTGGCCTGATTATTCCTCTCTCCACACTGGTGACCCTTGACGAATAATGGAGCACGAGGAAAACACCCCGGAGATGACCTGGACAGGAAGCCCCAGCAACGCGTGTGCCGTTTCGGTCAAATTACCAGACTTTTGGCTGCACGACCCGAAGTCTTGGTTCCTCCACACCGAGGCCCAGTTCACGCTCCGGGGAATAATGGCAGATGACACCAGATATTACTATGTGGTTGCAGCGCTGGACGCTCACACGACTCAGCAAGTAGCGAGCCTGCTCCAACAGCCCCCAGCCCATGACAAATACGGGGCTCTCAAAGCTGTGCTGACCCGGTGCTACACACTCTCGGACTGTGAGAGAGCAGAGAGGCTCCTGACGCGCTCCGAGTTAGGAGATGGGTTGGCGGTCGAACTGATGGAGAAGATGTTGGCGTTGATGGGCACGGACGACGGGCACTTTCTGTTTGCCCACCTTTTCCTCCAAAACCTCCCAACGGTGGCCAGAGCCGTCCTTGCCAACTCGCCGTTGCTGGCCGCACGTGACTACCGTGCGTGACTACCGTGCGTGACTACCATGCACTAGCCCAGGAGGTAGATTGGATCATTCTCACCACCAGAGCCCTCACAGTGAATGCAGCGGCGTCGGAACCCAGCGAGACAGCCAGCAGAAGCGAGGAGCTAACGATGGTAGAGGCAGCGGGGACCAGGAAGCACCAGAGAGACATGCTCTGCTCCTACCACCGCCGTTTTGGAGAGGACGCACGCCGATGCATGCCACCGTGCCAATTCAAGCATTCAGGAAACACCAAGACCGGCAGTCGGTAGCAGCTGCGACCGCCAGTGAAGAAAGCAAGCTGCTCTACGTGACAGACTCGGGGAGACGGTTCCTCGTGGACTCCGGCTCCCAAAACAGCCTCATCCTGCCGTCCTATGCTGACCGGCTAGTGGGTGCTAGCGGCCCTGAGCTGACAGCCACAAACGGCTCGGACATTAAGACTTTTGGTGAAAAGACACTGACTGTATCCCTACACAGCCGAACGTACCAGTGGACATTTGTCATAGCGGCATGCAGTTTCCCAATCTTAGGTGCTTATTTTTTGTGTGCACACGGACTACTAGTCGATGTTGCTAACAGACGCCTGATTAATGCAATGTCTTTTGATTCTCTCCCCTGTACAGCTCGAGGAGCCGGGCCAACAACGCTAGCCTACGTCACAGCTCCAGGTGGTAAGTTCCACACACTGCTCACCCAGTTCCCAGCACTCACGGTCCCGACGTTTTCAGCAGCCATCACTAAACACGGGGTGGAGCACTTTATTACCACCACCGGGCAGCCCGTTTTCGCACGACCTCGGCGCCTGGACACAGCTAAACTGGCCATAACGCGCGAAGAGTTTGCCAACTTGGAAAGGTTGGGCATCATCAGGTGCTCAAACAGCCCATGGGCGTCCCCACTACGCATGGTCCGTAAGGCTGAGGGATCATGGCGACCTTGCAGAGATTTCCGCAGATTAAACAACGCCACAGCGCACGGCTGCTACCCGATCTCCCATATTCAAGATTTTTCCGTTCACCTCGCCGGGGCACGTATTTTTTCTAAGATAGACCTGGTCCGTGGTTACCACCAGGTCCCGGTGCGTGCGGAGGACATAACTAAAATGGCAGTAATAACCCCTTTTGGTCTGTTTGAGTTTTTACACATGCCCTTCGGATTAAAAGGCGCGGCACAGACATTCCAGCGCATGATGGATGCGGTGTTGCGCGATCTGCCGTTTGTGTTTGTCTACCTGGATGACATCCTGGTGGCCGGCACGTCCGAGGATGAACACATAACCCACCTCAGGATGGTTTTCCGGAGGTTAGAGGAGCACGGGTTAATAATCAACCCGGCGAAATGCCAGTTCAGTGTGACGGGGATAGATTTTTTGGGACACCACATCTCACCGGATGGAGCGATACCCTTGCCGGACAAGGTGCGCGCAGTGGTGAATTTTCCCCGGCCTCAGATGGTCAGGGTGCTGCAGGAGTTTTTGGGGATGGTTAAGTTTTATAACCGTTTCCTCCCCCGTGCAGCCCAGCTCATGCAGCCATTGTATGCCACACTCAAGAAACGGAAACCGGTGGACAGAGTCGACTGGACTCCTGAGCAGGAGCAGGTATTCTCTGTGGTTAAAACAGCCCTAGCAAATGCCGCACTGCTGGCGCACCCAGACCCGGCGGCTCGGATAGCGCTCACTACCGACACCTCGGACGTGGCCATAGGGGCTGTCGTGGAGCAATGCGTCACCGGTTCTTGGCAGCCGCTCGCCTTTTTTAGCAGGTCTTTGTGCGACAGTGAGCGTAAATACAGCGTGTTTGACAGAGAGTTACTGGCTCTCCACCTGGCCATACGCCACTTCCAGTTCTGGCTGGAAGGGCGCAACTTCACTGCATTCATGGACGACAAGCTACTAACGTACACAATGGCCAAGGTTTCAGAACCATGGTCAGGCCGGCAGCAGAGACAGCTGGCCACGACCAGCAGCAGAGACAGCTGCAGAGACAGCTGGCCTGGAGCCTGGGTGTCGCAATTCATCGCACAACCGTGTACAACCCACAGGCCAATGGGTTATGCAAGTGTTTCCATAGGTCACTGAAAGCAGCGCTCAGGGCTTCGCTTATGGATGCAAATTGGGTAGACCGGTTGCCGTGGGTTCTATTAGGGTTGCGTTCCGCACCAAAAGAGGATTTGGAGGCTTCCCCAGCAGAGCTGTTTTTTTCTCAGCCGCTGCGGCTCTCCAGGGAATTTTTACCAGATAACCCCACGCCGAACACCCATCCGTCCCCGCGTTCACGACATAGCGCAGACGCAGGCACGCTACCTGGCCCGGCCCACCACTGTTTTCCACGCACTTTTGTGCCGAAAACTTTGAAGAACGCGGCGTTCGTGTTTGTCAGGCACGATGCCCACCGGCCTACCCTACAATGGCCCATTTAGAGTGCTGGAACCAGGGGACAAACATTTTGTGTTAGACTTGGGGGGTCGCCAGGAGAAAAACTGCATAGACAGGCTTAAGCCCGCCTTTGTGGCGGCAGACGAGCAGGTGATGTTGGCTCGAGCTCCTCGGTGTGGAAGACCCCCACTGAGAACTCCCCAGGTAAACGATCCATCAGAGCAGTCACACCAGCATGCTGAATGTTTCCCCCCTCCCCTCCATTGTCCACCCACAGACGGACACACCCCCAGGAACCCCCCACTGGCACAGCAGCGTCGCGGAGCCGAAGACCCCTCGTTACAGCAATTATGGGAGGAGGCTGAAACCGAGAGGACGTGAGAGTTAACGCTCAGTCTGAGACTCTGGGGGGAGCGGTATGGGGGACCCATGCTGTGGTATTCATCTCAGACTGGAAGGAAGGGAGAGGCAGTAAATTCCTCTGCCGGAAGAGCATGGGGATTAAGTCGCTGGGGGACAATGGGAATTGTGATGCGAGAATGAATTGTGATGTAAGACCTCAGGCAGCAGGGGGTGTGAGAATAGTAATATAAAGGAGAGGCCCTGCAGCATGAGGTCAATGTTTTCTGATTCTGAGAGATGTGAGAGAGTGAATAAAGTTTGTCTGCTTTGAATGCTTGGCCTGATTATTCCTCTCTCCACAACTTAACCATTAATATTATGGCAGACACCATGTATAAAATGTTGGTTTATGACACATCTTTCCAGTTTTTCCTACCAGTGAGCTGCTGTTGCTGAGACTTTTTAGCTTCGCTAAATTACATAAACAGCCAAGTGACTTAACACTACTGAAGGCATATCAACATGACTTCCCCTCGGATATTATAGCTTACCTTTATCAATTTGTGAATTGAAGCACCACTGCCTGCAGCTGCTCTGTTTTCAAATGTGACTGCCGGCTACCGGATGTGTGTGTGCATTTGTGAGGTCCAACAGGGCAGTGTAACCGTAAACAAAGGTTCCGACCAAGGCAAATGCAGCTCCGACTGCTGTAGTTGATAAAGTGGCAAAGATTATGCCAAGGGTGGCCATACTACACACACACTACACACACTAGCTATTTATGAACTCAGAGTCATTAATACAGCTCTTCTTAAACTCAGGGGGGGCCCTTGTCTAGCCCATGCTGGGCGCAGCCCTGGATGCACCAGCTTGGGCGACTCTGGAGGGTGCCCTGCTGGAGTTGTGGTCTGCTCATCAGCAAAGTTCCAGTCTGGATCTCACACTGGTTGGGTCTGTTCAGTTGCAGTCTCTTGATCTGGAGCGGGAGGTGGTGTTATCCTTCTGAGACAGCTAGCATGCCATCGTGACCCATCGGCTAGCATGAAGGTGGCTGGCCCAAGCTGAGCGGTGATTTGCATTGCGTTGACCGGAGCAACTGCAGCTCGTGTGAGCGGCAACCCAGCCGCTCACACGAGCTGCAGTTGCTCCGGTGAAGCTATTTCTTCATCCTGCTGCTGGAGAAGGGCGCCATTGCTGGGGCGTCATTTGGCGGAGGACATGAGTGGTCTGGAGAAGAATGTGGAGGCAGGCTGGTCTTGTCACTGGTGGGGTAGGCCCTATCTTCTTCTAGGTCCTGCATGAAAGTGGACCGGAGCTTCTGCAGTGAGGCAGCAGCCCAGGGAGGCTCACGCCATGTGAGGATTGGCTCCAAGTCTCCAGTGTCCTGTTCATTGTGTGGTGTAAAGCGAGGAGTGGCTGTGTCCATGTCTGAACGTAGTGGACTCAGGCCATCGTTGATCAAACAGAATCCCATGTGGTCTGTGATGGAAAAGCCCATTTCTTGGAACATATCACACCCCAGGATGTTGTCACCATGGTGTGATACTTGAAATGTGAACCGTGGGAGGATTCTTTACCCGTAGCATACCGAAAAGATAACGGTTCCTACTACGTCAGTCTTCGTGTGTGCATAGCCGAACAGCTCCACCGCATCTGGCTCAGTTGGTTACAGGGGAAAAAGCTTCCTAACCATGGCTTCATTCAGCAGGGACCTCGTAGCAGCAGTGTCCAGCAGCAGCGGTAGACTGATGCCATCCAATTCTACTGTGCACCACTTACTGGAGTGTTACTGGAGTCCACAGAATGAACGGTGGTCAGACTGGGCCGACTGGGTGAGCAAGATGGCAGACTTGCAGGAACCGATTGACACACTCTGGGGAAGTGGTTTTGCTTACCACAGCATTGGCACCTCTGTCCTGTGGCTGGGCGGGTAGGCACACGTGTATGGTGTGAGGATGAGCCACAGTTACCGCATGGTCGATGTGCTGTAGTACCTTGTCATCCTGCAATGTTCACCTCCGGGTCTTCAGGAGGAGACGTGGGGTCGGTGGGTTGAGCAGGGTTAGGGTTAGGGTTAGGAGTGGCGAAATGTCACTGGAGTGGCAAAATGTCCGGCCAATAAAGTTATACACTCGTCATAAGTGTCCCCAGGTCCAAGCATCCGAAAAACACGTTGTCCCTGGCTGCCGAGGCTATGAGTTAGCATAGCTCGTAGCCTAGGTTTGCTAGTTTTAGCTAGGTTGATGACAGACATGAACGTTTCAAACGACTCAGCAGGACCAAGGAATAAGTGGCTCACCAGGCAGAGCGAGGAATGGGGGTAGTGGTGTCAGCAAAGTCTCCATTATCCTCGTCGCCAATATTATGTCTGGAAATATGGGCGGACACAACCACATGTTGAGGTTATCCTTATTGAAGGTTCACAGCAAACAGTACACAATGCAAGCAGAGTGTGGCTGGAAGCAGGAAGAGGGTGACTGGCCCTGTCAGTCACCTAATATACCCTAGGTGTACTGACGTCACCTGTGTGTGCATGCTACCGTAATGTAGTGCATTGCACCGTTTTACATACACCACAATGAGGAATTTTATTTTATTAATTTAAAAAAAATTGAGGGCTTGCAGTTGCACCCCCCACCCCCCAGCAGAGGGTTCCCTAGGCAACAGCCTACTGTATATGGCTTATGCCTTGGGCCAGCCCTCGGTGGGAGCATCATGGTGTGGGGGTGTTTTTCAGCACATGGTACAGGCAGACTTCATATAATTGAAGAAAAGATGAATGGACAATTATACAACAGTTAGTTCCGACCAAACAATTTGATTGGACAATAGGGATTCCAGGAGTTACTAAAATCCACGATTATTGCACTCCATTTCCCTGGATATGTATCACGCCACTTCAAAGTTGTTCATGTAACCCTTAATTACGAACACTAATTTACTGTCAACTAACTCTCAGTTAATTTCCACAGTGAGGCACTGTTTGAAAAGGTCTCTGACCTGACCCGGAAATCCCACCCTTTAGAAAAAAGCTTTATTCAGCTCACAGTCTGCCCTTGTATGAACATCATTAAGCTATTTCTGTTACAATCCGAGTGCCGGTCTCGTCCGCACTCGGCTCATATATCGTCCTTTCTAGGCTTTGACAGCAGTGGATTCCTTCTAGCTCCTCGGGCTCTTATTGTGACAGCGCCCGGTGGAGCCCCCTGCTGTCAAAGTCTACAGCTGTGCTACATTCGGGGTGATTAGTGACCGGTGTTAAAAACGGGCGCTGAATGCACCCCGATGCAGCAGTCTCTGTTATACTTCCTGTTAAGATACCTCCTGTTTTACCTTCTGTTAATCTCCATGGAAGTTCTGTGAAGACTCCTCGCTGTCTGAGGCTTCGGGCATTCCCCCAGCTCAGACGCCATCTTCTCATCATCTCCAGTTGTGAGTTATTCTGTCGTTATCCCAATCCCTGTTATTAGTGTGTATTTTCCCCTGTTCCTTCACTCCCCAATAAACATCACTGCAACTCACTGGTGACTGCTGGCGTCTTATGGTGGCTCGTGAGGGCCACCGTGACAGTAGACTGCTGCCAGAACGTCCGGAGAGGGGCGTCGTGCCGAGACGCCATTCACCGTGAGTTTTTGCAGTATCGGACTTTGTTCTTCCCAGTCTGGGTGTCAACTCTGGGAGCATGCCATCTCCCAGGAGCCGCGCTCGGCGCCTGGGTAATGAGCTAGCCAGCGCCCTGGAGTACGTCGACGGGATGCTCTTCACCGCTAGCCTCTACGACGACCCAAACCAAATTCGCTGGCACCTAGACTATGCTGAGGTTCTCCTGGACGATCTTCCTCGCTACACCAACCACCCCGAAGTCAGCGCGAGGAGAAAAGACATCGACATACAGCGTGAGATACTCTGTGGGTTGGAGGGAAATCCCGGCAGGAAGCCGAAGAGGGGGGGTGTCACCCCTCGCTTCGGGATCCCGTTCCTGCCTCCGTTCCGGCCCGGGAGTTCGCACCATCCAGAGGTCTTTCCCCATCGGGCATGACGTCACTCGGGTTTCCCCCTGAGGAGCTGCAGCTGACTGCTGTTAAGATCCAAGGCCGAGTGACAGCTGCTCGCTCCGCTGTTCATCCGCCCAGTCAACCTCAGCGAGAACCCCCTTCCAGATCCTGTTCCGGGCTGCCGCAAGGGCTCGACCCCCCACACAGCTGCCACCCCTGTGCTTTGTCAGAGGGGAATTCCCGCAGTCTCTCCCCCCGGGCCGTCTTCTTCCGCTGTCCTGTCAGCGTCCCATGCCCGGCTCATCACGGCTGTCGCCCCCTCCTCCTCGTCGCCTATCCCGGCTGCTGTGTGTCTCAGGAGTCCCGTTTCGGCGAGTCCCGTCCTGGAACCTTCTCGAGCGACTCCCTGCCGTCCTCCCAGGGGGTCCTCTGTCACCATCCGGCGGGGAAAGGGAGGAGCAACGTCCGCCACAGCGAGCACCACTCACCCTCCTGGAGACAGGCAAGTCCAAGTTCATTCACACTCTCGTTATTGTGATTTGCTCTGTCAGACTCCTGGAGGTGGAGTTCGGGGTTCACAGCTCCCCAAGCTCCCACCACCTGCTGTGGCTGTAATTATTAACCCCGCATCCTCTGTGTCTCCCTCCGCTGAGCGGTCCTCGACGCCAGGCCAACGTCGCTGGATGAGGAGGGGGCCTGCGGTTCTGGAGAGCCTGGTTTCGGTTCCGCAGCCATGTCGTGGGCGGAGGAGGAGGGCGGACTGCAGCATGGAACCTGCGCCGACGAGGAAGCGTCCCCGGGTCTCCACGGACGAGCGGTCCGGTCCAGCTGGTCAGGGGTCCCCTGCCACCATGCCGTGCGGGCCGTCGGCGTGGGCTTCGGTGCCGGAGGATCCAGGAGCTGCTCGCACCATCATGCCAGCTGCGGAGCTCGCCGTAACTGAGTGGGAGCCTGAAGACGACCTCCTGCCGTCAGAGCCCGGATCGTCGAAGTCCTGGATGGCGTCAGAACTCGAGATCAGGCAAGTGCTCTGTTTTGTCTTTCTTTACTCCATCTTAGAGCATTTTTGCCTGTCTCTTGGGGAGGCGAGCCGGGTGCGGCCACCCACTACATCCGAGCTTGTCTCGCCAGGTTCTGGCGCTGCCGGTGATCCTGATCCCGGTTCTTTTCTCTCTCCCGAGCCTTCTCCCAGGGTTGTCGGCGCGGATCTGAATTCACCCGCTGTGCCAGAGGTTCCGGGTTCGGGGTTGGAGGTCGGTCCTGGTGTGGCGCCTACCCAATCGGGGTCCCACACGGACGCAACCGAGACCCAGTCAGGGTCCTTTGCGGGAGCAACCACGACCCAATCGGGGTCCGATAAGGGTGCGGCACCAGCAGTTTCCAGGTTCGGTGAGGGAGCTGCAGATCCCCTGCCGCTGGATACTGGACGGGCTCATCTCCATCTTAACTATCATCACCATCGTCACCCTCCTCGCTCTCCTGAGGAGCACAACCCATCTCCACCTGGGGCCGTTGGGGTTCTGAACGCTCCGCCCAGTCCTCCCTTGTCTTCCCCTTCTCCAGCGAGACCGCTGGCCACTTCCCCCCTATGGTTCTGGTGGGCAAGCGATGCAGGTCGGCCGCCTGAAGGACTGCTGCGCCCATTTGGCTCTCTGGGCTGGCCACCCGACCCATTGGACTTCCTGTTTGGCAACCTGGTCCGGCCGCCTGAAATTAACTGTTTCCGGGCATGGGACTGGGGTAGACCACCCGAACTGTCCTTTTCCCCCCTGCCTGCATTGTGGCCGCTTGATGCCGGACGGCCCCCCGAACTTTCAGCCTCCATGCCTCAGAGCCAGGACTGCCATCATCCCGGGTTTTTTCATTGTGTTCATGTCTGTAAACTTTTGGGATGTGCGGGGGTGGGCCTGATATCTGTGATTTTGTATCTCACCTTTTTTTTCCTTAGCTGTGATTGGTGTTTTTTTTCCCCTCCTCTGTCTAATGTCCATTTATTGTTTAAAACTGATATATGTATTGCCTGTTGGGTTCTGTCCCTGTTACCCACACGTAAGGGAGTATTGTTTTTTTTTTTTCTCTCCACCTGTCTCTGTAATTGCTTTGTTGGTCCCCTGTTGTCATTTTTGCTCTTTTTGACTCTCTCCCTCCTGTCGGTGCCCCATCCGCCCACCCTGGGAGGTGGGGGGGGGGGCTTGGGTGTTATTTGGCTGTTCAGGAGCTCGGCCTCAAGGGGGAGGTACTGTTACAACCAGAGTGCCGAACTCGTCCGCACTCGGCTCATATATCATCCTTTCTAGGCTTTGACAGCAGTGGGTTCCTTCTAGCTCCTCGGGCACTTATTGTGACAGCGCCCGGTGGAGCTCCCTGCTGTCAATGTCACCATGGGTTGAGATGCCGTCTCGGCACTCAGCCCATGTTTTCCCTCATCCCTGCTTCCCATTGAGCAGCGTCTCAGCTGGCCCCCAGCTGGCAGCATTATGGACGGCTGGGGCCAATTAGTCTTCATCAGCTGGGGCGCTGCCAATGAGGATAAATAGGAGCAGCCTCGATGACTCGGGGCTGCGACATAAACACATTGCTAAGCTGAAGCCCCTTCGTCTGGTGTCAGCTTATACTCCTCTTGCAGCATTCCTGTGTTTGTATCCCGCTGTGAGTATGTACGTCTTGTTACCCCCACGTCCGGTACGAGCTGCTTACCTCTGCGCTGTGCAACCTGTGAGTGTACGTCTGCATGAGTATCTGTGCTCTCCTCATCCCTTCCCCTTTTCCCTGAATAAAATATCACGACTCACTGGCTTGCCCCTGGCTCTGATTGCCCGGCTCCCTAGAGCCGGATATGACAGTATGTCGCAGCCAGAAGAGTTGCCGGCGGCCGTGAGTCGCTGTGGAAATGTACCTTTCTGTCCGAGTGTCAGCGCTGCTAGCATGCCGTTTCCCAGGAGTCACTTCCGGCGCCAGGGCGACGAGCTAAGGTCCATCTCGGAGGCTGTCGACGGGACATTCTTCACCCTGCACGACGCCTCCAACGCGAGACGCTGGCATCCGGGCCGTGCTGAGGAACTCCTGGACTGTCACCCTCACTCTCTGTACCATCTGGAGGACAGTGCCAGGATAGACGCTGCAGGTACACAGCGAGAGAAGCTCCACGGGGTGGATGGAAATCCCGGCAGGGAGTCGAAGTGGGCGACGTCTTTCCCCGCTTCGGAGTCCCGTTCCTGCCGCCATTCCAGTCCGGGAGTTCGCGCCAACCAGAGGACTTCCCCCGACCTGCGCCACGTCACTCGGGATTCCCTTCTAGGAGCCGCAGCTGACAGCAGTTATGTCCGGGGTCGAGTGGCTGTCGCGAGCTCTACTGTGTTTCCTGTCACCACCTTAAGGCATGTGGCGGCGGCAGTGAGATTGATGGTGAGGACTTCAGGGCTACGAAGCTTTCCCGTGCTCGACGCCTTCCTCGTCTCGATCTCCGATCTGGAGCGGCGAATCCTGGGTTTCCCCCTCGCTTCGTCCCCTGGGAGTAGTCGTCATCACATTGCCGAGTCACCTCTGCACGAACCTCGTCCGGATCCAGTTCTGGGTCATCGTCAGGACCGTTCCTCCCACGCAGCTGTCATCCCTTCGCCTCGTCAGTGTGGAGATTCTACAGCCTCGTCCCCTGAGCCTCGTTCCCCCGCTGTCATTCCTGGACATTCGGGCTGGCTCACCCCGGCTGTTTCCCCCTCCTCCTCGACGCGCTTCCTGACCGCTGTGTGTGCCTGGAATCCCGGCCTGGTGAGCTCTCTGCTGGAGACAACGCGAGCGACCCTCAGACGAATTCCCGGGGGGTCCTCCGTTATCGCCGGGCGGGGAGAGGAAGAAGCAGAATCCACTACAGCAGGCGATACTCAACCTCCAGGGGGCAGGCAAGTCATTGTTTTTTCACACCTGCTTAATGATTTGCTCTGTCACATCCCTGGAGGAGAAGTTCAGGGTTCGCAGCTCCCTGAACTCTCCCCACCTGCTGTAACCTGTATGCCTAATCCCGCATCCTCTGTGTCTCTCTCCGCCGAGCGGTCCCCGGCTCCGGGTCAACGTGGTGGGATATGGAGAGGGCCTGTGGTTCCGCAGCTACATTGCGGACGGAGGAGGGGGACTGACCGCTGCGTGGAGTCTACGCCGACGACTGAGCGTCCCCGGGTCTCCACGGAGGAGCGGTTCGGTCCGGCGGGACGAGATTCTTCTGGCTTCACGCCGAGTGGATCGTCGGCGGGGTCACCTGAGCTGGAGGAATCTCAAGCTGCGCTGACCATCGTGCTGGCTGCGGGGCCCGACGCGGCTAGATGGGAGCCTGACAACGACCTCCTGACGACGGATCCTGGATCTTCGCAGTCCTGGACGGCGTCAGAACCCGAGATCAGGCGAGTGCTCTCCTTTCTTTTCTCTCTTTTTATCCCCGAGCACTTCAGCCTATCTCCAGGGGAGACGAGCCGGGTGCAGCCGTCCGCTGCGTCTGAGCTCGTCTCGCCGGGTTCTGGCGCTGCCGGTGATCCTGATCCCGGTTCTGTTTTCTCTTCTGAGCCTTCTTCCAGGGTCACCGGCAAGGAGTTGCTGTTCCTCGTGGTGCTGGAGGGTCCGGGTTCAACGTTGGAGGTCGGTTCTGGTGCAGTATTCAACGTGGGTTCGCCCGAGACCCAGTCGGGGTCCAACGTGGGTTCGCCTGAGGCCCGATCGGGGTCCGACGTGGGTGCTGCCCCAGTATTGTCCAGGTCCGGTGAGGAGGTGGCCGTTTTCCTGCGGCCTGACGCCCGCCGCCCTCGTTATCGGCTCTCCCCTGAGCCTCTTCCACCGGGATCCGCTCTGATCCTTCGCCCGTCTCAACGGTCCTGGTGGTTGAGTGATGCGGGTCGACGACCCGACCCACAGAACTTTCGGTTCGGTGATCTGGTTCCCCCCACTGGTCTGTGTTTCCCTCTGGGCAGCCTGGTTCGGCTGCCGGTGGACTGGATTCCTGGGATCTGGGTCCAGAGTTCGCCGTCCGAACACTTCTCTTTCCCTGATTCGCCAGCTGGACGATGGGCGGGGAGATCTCCGGAGCCATCTCGGCCATTTTTGGACTCTGCCTGCCATTCACCTCGGGTGTCATTTTTTCTTTTGTTATTAAGGTCACTCGGGTGTAATGTTCTGTCCTGTTGGTGGATTTGTTTTTATAGTGCTGTGTTTTCCATCGCTCGTGCTCAGCATTTTACTTTTTGTGCCATGTTTTTAGCCTCGTTTTTTGTATTGTAGAGTTATGTTTTGTTTTCCGTAACACCATGCTCTGCAGTTATCCATTTATTCCAGTCACTTTCATTTCTTTAGGTGACTGGGTATTTATATATTCGTGTGTGTGGGTTTTTCTTTGCCTGCACTCAGTATTTCTTTTTTGTCCTGTTGGTTCATTATAGAGTCATGTGCCTTGTTTTCCGTAACACCATGCTCTATAATTGTCATTTGTTCCAGTCACCCTCACTTTTCTTGGTGACTGTGTATGTACTTAAATTAGCGCTGTGTATAGGTTCCCCTTTACTTAACCGTACTCAGCATTTTTTGCCCTGTACCTTTTTGGTGGTTCTTTTTTCCTTGCTCTGGGTCACGCATGGTTGGTACTCTCTGGGTAGTATGTAACCGGCGTGCTGACCCAGTTCTTCTCCCCATCTGTACCTGGGTTAATAATTCTGTTTTGTCAGTATTGTATTTGGGTTTTTCTTTCCCGCTACCCTACATTGCCCCATTGGTGTTGTCCTTCCCTTGGCTTCTTCCCCTCCGGTCCGCCTCCCTTCCTCCCACCCTAGGTGGGGGGGGGGGGGGGGGCTGGGATGTTCCTGGTCGTTCAGGAGCCCGACCTTGAGGGAGGGGCTCTGTCACCATGGGTTGAGATGCCGTCTCGACACTCAGCCCATGTTTTCCCTCATCCCTGCTTCCCATTGAGCAGCGTCTCAGCTGGCCCCCAGCTGGCAGCATTATGGACGGCTGGGGCCAATTAGTTTTCATCAGCTGGGGCGCTGCCAATGAGGATAAATAGGAGCAGCCTCGATGACTCGGGGCTGCGACATAAACACATTGCTAAGCTGAAGCCCCTTCGTCTGGTGTCAGCTTATACTCCTCTTGCAGCATTCCTGTGTTTGTATCCCGCTGTGAGTATGTACGTCTTGTTACCCCCACGTCCGGTACGAGCTGCTTACCTCTGCGCTGTGCAACCTGTGAGTGTACGTCTGCATGAGTATCTGTGCTCTCCTCATCCCTTCCCCTTTTCCCTGAATAAAATATCACGACTCACTGGCTTGCCCCTGGCTCTGATTGCCCGGCTCCCTAGAGCCGGATATGACAGTCAAAGTCCATAGCTGTGCTACATTCAGGGTGATTAGTGACCGGTGTTAAAAGCGGGCGCTGAATGCACCCCGATGCAGCAGTCTCTGTTATACTTCCTGTTAAGATACCTCCTGTTTTACCTTCTGTTAATCTCCGTGGAAGTTCTGTGAAGATTCCTCGCTGTCTGAGGCTTCGGGCATTCCCCCGGCTCAGACACCTTCTTCTCATCATCTCCAGTTGTGAGTTATTCTGTCGTTATCCCAATCCCTGTTATTAGTGTGTATTTTCCCCTGTTCCTAATCCCTTCAATAAAAACATCACTGCAACTCACCGGTGACTGCTGGCGTCTTATGGTGGCTCGTGAGGGCCACCGTGACATTTCATGTCTGTTAAAAAAAATAGGCCATGCTACAGTTGGAGTTATTGTCTCGATTAACAAACCACAATACCTTTGTGATGATGGACTTTTTTTCATCTGAAAATGTGAAGAAAAGTGAGCGAATTGATATAACCTTCACAATTCTTGCATCCTTTGAACTTGTGTATTTTTGGAGAGTTTCTGCTTGAATTTCTTTGCAAGATGTCAGAATAGCCTCCCACAGCTGCTGTTTTGATGTGAACTGCCTCCCTACTTCATAGATCTTTTGTTTGGGGATGCTCCAAAGGTTCTCAATAGGGTTGAGGGTCAGAGGAGGGTTTCTCTCCTTTTATGCCCATAGCAGCCAATGACACAGAGGTATTTTTTGCAGCATGAGATGGTGCATTGTCATACATGAAGATAATTTTCCTACGGAAGGCACAATTCTTTTTATACCATGGAAGAAAGTGGTCAGTCAGAAACTCTATATACTTTGCCAAGGTCATTTTCACGCCTTCAGGGACCCTAAAGGGGCTTACCCATGATTCTGGCCCAGAATATGACTCAGCCTCCTCCTTGCTGACGTCGCAGCCTTGTTGGGACATGGTGGCCATCCACCAACCATCCACTACTTCATCCATCTGGGCCATCCAGGGTTGCACGGCACTCATCAGTAAACAAGACTGTCTGAAAATTAGTCTTCATGTATTTCTGAGCCCACTGTAACCATTTCTGCTTGTGAGCATTGGTTAGGGGTGGCTAAATAGTAGGTTTATGCACAACTGCAAGCCTCTGGAGGATCTCACACCTTGAGGTTTGCGGGACTCCAGAGGCACCAGCAGCTTCAAATACCTGTTTGCTGCTTTGTAATGGCATTTTAGCTGCTGCTCTCTTAATCTGATGAATTTGTCTGGCAGAAACCTTCCTTATTATGCCTTTACCTGCACAAACCCATCTGTGCTCTAAATCAGCCACAAATTTCTTCACAGTGCGATGATCACGCTTAAGTTTTCATGAAATAGCTAATGAATTCATACCTTGTCTTAGGCATTGCACTATTTGACGCTTTTTGGCAGCAGACATCCTTTTTCTTTCCCATATTGCTTGAAACCTGTGGCATGATTAATAATGTGGAACATACTTCTTAAGTAGTTTTCCTTTAATTGGGCTCACCTGGCAAACTAATTATGACAGGTGTCTGAGATTGATATCAGTGATCCAAAGAGCCCTGAGACACAATGCCATCCATGAGTTTAATTGAAAAACAAAAAATTGAATGTGTGATGATCTGGCAAGCATGTTCCCTCTCCTTTCCTGTTCCTGTCTTCTCGGCTTCGGAGGATCAGACACACCTGCTTGATTACACACCTGCTGCGTCCTGATGAACTAGCGTATTTAAGAGCCAGTGTATGGAGTACCCATCACTGGATCGTTAGGTTTGCGGAAGATCATTCACCACAAGGAAAAAAGAACACCAGAAAGAATGTGAGAAGGAAACACAAGGATGACTCACAAGATCACAAAAAGAAAAGGCAGAACGAGCAACATTAAAATCAGCTATATCAGAGCACTGCAAAAGAAATAATCACATCATGGACCGGGACAACGCAAAAATCATTGGATCAGAGAGTAACAGACACCAACGCTGGATCAAGGAGGCCATAGAAATCAGGAAGCGGGACAAGACCGCATGAACCGGGATGAGGGGGCCTTTATGCTTTCCCACACCTGGGACTACATTCTCCAGAGACCATCGGACTGCAGAAAACGGGGCCGGCTTGGTGGATCTGACAGTTCTGCTGGGCTGGCCCCGCCTACGAAAGCCAGCTGATAAATGACACCTGGCAGCAATCAGCTGACACTTCTGATAAAGACTGCAGTGAACAGTCGAAACATGTAAAGAAAAGAAGGTAAAAAAAAAAAAATCTCCTTTCTATCTTTGTCTTTAATAAGAACAAAAAGCAAATAATTAAAAGAAGACAAAATGAACCTACTCGAGCTGCTGGATCACTGTCCAGATGAGCAGAAAAAATAAACCATCACAGAAAACAAAAATTTAACCAGCATCTATATGAACATTGCAGATTTACAAGAAAAAGAGTAGCAAATTCATGAGGAAGAAAATGGTAAGTTTGAGAAAGTTTATACTTTCCAAGAAAAAAAAAAAACAAATTTGAGAAGAAGATGCACTTTTATGAGAAAAGTTTCAACTCGATAAGAAAAGTTGCAAATTTATAAGAAAATGTCAAATTTGTGGAAAAAAATGTTGCAAATTTATGAGACACAAATTTGAAAGTGGGAAAAGAGTCAAATTTTTGAGACAAAAGCAGCAGCCTTCAGGCTGCCGCAGCCCTGGGACGCGCTTCTGCGCGCCCAAGGTCAAGTCAAATTCCTCGTATGTTTATTTTGTAAACATGCTTGGCAATAAAGTGATTCTGATTCTGATTCTGATTCTGAAATTTACATGAAACAAGTAGCTTGTGCATGTGGCCAGGAGACATAGGTTGTCCTACTCCTGTGGGATCCCATTATCAGTTCTAATGGTTTGATATCAGTGATCCATTCACACACAAAAAAGCACACGTGAGGCAATACAGAAGATAAGGAGTGAAGGGGGGGGGGGTTTGGGGGGGGAATTGTAAAAGCTGCAGCATCATGCGCTCAAGAACAGTGTTTATCAGTGGAAGGAAATAAAATCACACACAACTGAGTGATGTGCATGTGCCAAGTGGGAAGAAACCTGCTGTAATTTTGTTGTATTCTGAGGATGCACATGCACACAGGGATACAAGCGCATACCAGCTTTGCACAATAGCACTATCAGACAGAGCCAACAGCCATAACCAGAGATTTAGCAGCGGATTTTAAAAGGGTGAGCAGTAGTGTGTGTGTGTGGGTGTGGGGGGAAGGGGGGGTGTTAGAGCTGAGTGGGATTTGGTTTAATCCAAACATTGAAACTGCACACACACACACACACACACACACTACCCCTTCATTCTCATCTCTGTCATTCTTTCTGTCTCTCATTCTGTGTGTGCGTGCCTGCATGTGCGTGTGTATGTGCATGCGTGTGTCTCCCTCAGTCCCTTTTACCATTGCATAACAGCTTGATTATATAATCCTAAACATATATGCATGTCCACAAGGCTGAGTGCTGGAGGGCATGAAGCATGCAAGAGCATTGCATTTGGTGGGGTGGGGTGGGGGGGAAGAGGAGGAGGAGGAGGGAAGAAAAGCAGAAAAAAGAGGTGAAGAGGAGACAGTGTGGCCCTGTGAGTGTACTTCACTGAGATTACATCTCTGGTGATGTCACACATTTACTCCTTTGAATCCATTCATGTTGATGAGCAGCAAAGTCAGACTGTTTTATATCATTAAACCTTTCAAAAGTTTCAGATTAATACAACTACTATATATATGCATGAATTTGGATCAATGTATCCCTCCCAGCACAAACTGATTGAGAAAATGTTGAAAAGCTGCCTTTTCCAGGTTGTTTGGGAAGGGGGGGGGCAGTCATCATATAGAGACATCTGTAACCAACATCATTCATCTTCTTAAACAATTAAATCATTCCCAGTATCTTTGGACAAGAGCCAGAGTACATCCTGAACAGATCATTACAGCACCTGGTATTCCCTAGGAGTCTTGAATCCAAGTACTAACCAAGCCACACCTTGCTTAGCTTCTAAGATCAGACAAGACCAGGGGTGTCTATGGGACACACCCAAGGTGTGAACAGCAATAAAGAGGTAAAACACAAAGAGAAATTTGCAAAACACATTTGTATTTAAACAGTGCTTATTACATGTACAGTACAATACCACTAGTTGAGTTTATTCACACACACACTTCACCCATTATCACCATTATCAACAGCATGAATGAATGAATTACAGTATAAATTATCAACAGCATGAATTGTAGTATACATTAGGCTTTTTTTCACACTGATTTGGAATGTGAAAGGGTCACCCCAAGGAAGCTATTTGTGACCCGTGCTGGCAAAATGAGTCGGAATGCACACGGCATCATTATGAGCTGCAGGCAGGAGAAGTCATAAATCATGACTCTTTGTTTGCTAGTGGCAAGTTCCGGGATAAAACCCATGAGTGCCTGGTATCATTGGAAAGCTTAGAAAATGTACTTTCTAAAAATACATATGTTTTTGCAGAAGATGTAACTCCCAACCGATCGAACTCGAGTTTTAAACCTAGCCAAAATATAAACAAATTGTCTTTTTCCGGTGTCCGTTTTTGTGCACTTCCTACAAATTAAATATCATTTTGAAGGTCTTTCAAAACAGAATATGGAAAAAAAAAAACATTACCCCAGTTTTGATAATTTCCTCAAAGTGACTCATTTTGCCAGCACGGGCCACATTTAAAGCTTTTAGTAGGGGGCCCAGTTTCTATGATAAAATGATAATGGTTTAGATATTTGTCAAATGTCTGTGTGTACAGCAACATGCAAACATATCCTCCTGACTACCAGTAGTTCAAATTTGTCCTCTGTGGAGGACATTTGTAATCCTGAATATCTCCCACCCACTACATGCTACTGAATTAACTCATTTTGTCATCTAAAGAGGACATTTAGGGCTTTTCAATGATACCAAATGTGAAGGGGTGGGGCTTTGGTACCTTTTTTTTTCTCAACAAGGAAGATGGCGTCCATTAGTGTGAGCACATTTTATGGAAAGAGGAAAAGTAAGTACATAATACTTTTTATTGGGCAAATTTTGTCTTGAAATGTTGTTGGCATATTTTATATAAATCTCTTAAGAACACATTAAACTATTTTCTGAATTACTTTAACTGTATTTTACCATAATTTTCAAGTGTTTAAAAAATGTCCTCCATAGTGGACATTTGTAGTTATTTCCTCCATTTTGTTATGTGTTTTTTCAAATGCCGCACCAACTGGTCTAGTCTTAGACTTTGTGGTCTACCAAGGCAAGACTACCTTCAGAGTTACAGGAGGACAGGGCATTGGAGAACAAGCTGTTCGTCATTTGGTCGAGTCTGTTCCCCAAGGAACCCACCTGTTCTTTGACAGGTTCTTTACAACTGTCAAACTCCTCGACACCCTGATGACAAAAGGGCTGACAGGGACTGGAACCCTGATGAATAACAGGGTTCCAAAGGAGTGCAAGATCATAGGGGATAAGCCCTTGAAAAAGAAAGGAAGATGGGCTTCGGAGATGGTAGTCAGACGAAGCCCTCCTGAACTTGCTGTCATAAAATGGTTGGACAACAAGCCAGTTGTCATGGCGTCCTCTGCCTATGGCATTGAACCTCAGGACACACGCAGAAGATGGTCTAAAAAAGACAAAAGGTTTGTCCAGGTCTCAAGGCCACTGGCAATTGCTGAGTACAACACCAACATGGGTGGCGTGGACTTGGTTGACCGAATGTTGAGCTTCTACAGGATGGCCTCTCGCACTCAGAAATGGACAGTGCGTGCAGTTTTTCACTTTTTTGATCTGGCAATCACCAACTCTTGGCTTCAGTATAAGGGTGACTGCCAGTTTCTGGGGAAGAAACCACTGAAGTTCCTTGACTTCAAACTGCTCCTTGGTGAAGAGTTGATTACTTAGGCCCAAGTAGGAATCGCAAGTGACAGCGAGGATGACTACACTCCCCCACGTCAAAAGTGGAAACCGCAGCCAAATGCAGCTCTGAGACAATATGGTGCAATCCATCTTCCAGAGATGGTGGATGAAACACATGCATCAAGGTGCCGCAGATCTGGTTGCAAGAGCAAAACATATGTGATGTGCACGAAGTGCAAGGTATTCCTTTGTGTTTCAAAGAAGGGGAATTGCTTTTTGAAGTACCATACCAAATAAGCACAACAAAGCAGTAATGATGGAGTTTCATTATGCTTATGTTTACTTTTTTGTATGCTTATACACTACATAACAAGTATGTGAAAGTTAAATTCATTCTGATGTTGACTTTTTGGTATTTTCTTTGGGACTAACTGATTGCTGCCAAGGTTCAGTTTCACATGTATGGCGTTCCGATGTCCACTATAGTGGACACATGATATCTGTAAAATAAAAACTTTTTTTTCCAAAAAAATGTTTTCAGTGTTCTAATTACCTTACAAAGATTGGGGAAGTTAAAAAAAAATTGTGATTGGACAATATTTTTTTTCCTGGTAGTCAGGAGGATATAACAGACATATAACACATAATCCCAACATTTGTTTACGTTGAATTAGTGAGTAAGGTCAAGATACATTGGCAAGTTATTAAATACTAGTGTAGTGACATCAATATATTATATACAGAAATAACAATGGGGTGACAACTCATCAGTAAGCAAGTCTTGTGTAACAAATAGTGGATTAATTATATAATGAAAGGAGTTGCATTTTTAGCTTTTTCTTGAAGATGGAGATGGAAGGTGACATTTTTAGATTATTATCAAGCTCATTCCAAATCTGCGGTCCTCTGCACACAATAGAGGGGACACATTGGAACAGAATTCTTGCCAGTTATAGGACAGTTTCCATAGTAACACAGCACTGAGTGGCAGTCACATGTGACAGCTTTATTTTGTATGCAGCAAAACATAAAAATCACACAAAATATTTAGTCACAGCAGTGCACAGAGCACTTTTTTAACTTTAGATGTTATCACACCATTTACTTGACTGTAGTGATGTGTGGATAAAGACCAAGGAGCACATGGTAAGTGAAAAACTGATTCAGAGCCTTTAATTACACTGGTCAACACCAAATTTATTGTCTAAGTTTTTTTTAGCTGATTTAGGACAATTTTGATGTGCTGAATCCAAAAATCCCATTGGTTTTGCTCAATCAGGTCAACTTTTTGAATTATGGCCACATGTTGTTTTATACGTTTTTGTTTACATGTACAGGTATTTTTGCTTTATATGATGCAAAATTCTTTTTTTATGTCTTGAAATTATCTGAATTTTGAACAATGATGACGTAACATTCAATTTACATGTACTTGCCTTTATATAAAGGTAAGTACATGCACAGTACTAAGTAAGTACTAAGTAGGTAAAGATTTTGACAGCACCTGATCGAGAGAAACGGATGTCATTTTTGGATTCAGTGGTGCAAAATTGTCTTAAATCAGTTGAAAAACACAGACAACTTACAAAAAAAATTATTTTTGTAGCCCTGTGTTATTTTTTGCCAATTAATCAAGCTAGAATGATAAGATTAGCTCTCCACAATACAAACAGGTACTCTGTGTAGTGCTGCGACTGACTATTGTGTGCATTTTTTGTGTTTTACTGCATACACCCTAATGCTGCCATACATTTGTGCCACTCAGTGTCACGAACCGAGCCGACTTGGTTTCCCCCGGCTCGGTCCTGGCCTCTCTGTGGGTACGTGCCAAGTTGTATGTATGTTAATATGTATTTCTGCGTGCTCTGCCGTACCCATAGCCACTGCTGTCTGGCTGGCAACAGTGAGGTAGCCTTTTGGGCTCACGCTGGAGTGAGTGCTGTCTAGCTGTCTGCTGGTCGGACCATGCCCCATCTGTATTACTGCTAGCTGTTCCCACTCCCGTGTGCCATCTCCCCACTCCGCTTTCCCCATTAGCATCTTTAACTATCTTCTCCCCCACCAACCCCCTTGTCCTGGGTGGAGTGCCATGTGTATTGTGTCCACCACACAGCCCCCCACCCCCACCGAACACCCAGAAGGGGATCTAACCCTCTGGCACCTTGGGCTTGAGCCAGCGCCCGTAACGGCTGTAACGTGGACTGGCCGAAGTGTCTTGCTGTTGAGGAAGGCAGGAGACAAACTCAGTCAGGCTCCGGCACACAGTCCTGTGGAGGGGGAAAGGGTGGGGAGGGGAAAGACCTAGCCTGTTGCCAACAGTTCTCTGCAGGGGGAACACCAACTTGCGGAGCCACTGTAGGTGGGTGTCCGCGCCGGGGAGCTTGAGCCAACACCACCTGTTCGTCTGCCAACACATAAGCGAGCTTAAGCCCGTCAATGCAGATGGTTTCCTTACACCCCCTCAAGTTTAACACAAAATGCTTTGCCCCGGTTTCAAGCACTCTGAACAGTCCGTCATATGGTGGGTGCAGCAGGGTTCTGTGTGTGTCGTGCCTAACAAAAATGAACTTGGCGCTCTGTAAGCTCTTTGGGACTAAGGTGTGGGGAAAACAATGGTGTGCCAGGCCCGGCACGTTAGCAGCCCCTGTACTGTAAAATAATTGCATGGGCGGGTCGGTCCCAGATGCAGGGTTCTCCGGTTAAAATTCCCCAGGGATCCATAGCGGCTGAGAAAAAACGAGTTTTGCCGGGGAGGCTGCCAGATCCTCCTTAGGCGCAGAACGCAACCCCAATAGGACCCAGGGCAGGCGGATGACCCAATTTGCATCTGTGTTTGAGGCTCTGAGAGCTGCTTTAAGTGGCCGATGAAAGCGTTCGCATACCCTGTTAGCCTGGGGGTTTTACGCGGTGGTGCGGTGGATTTTGACCCCCAGGCTCTGGGCCACTGCGGACCAGAGTTCCAAAATGAATTGCGGTCCCCTGTCGGAAGTGATGTCTGATGGGGATCCGAACCGTGCAACCCAAGCCAACAAAAAAAGCGCAAGCCACTTCCACGGACGTGGTGGAAGTCAGTGGGACCACTTCAGGCCAACGTGTGGTGCGGTCCACAATTGTCAAAAGGTGTGTGAACCCTTGCGACGGCGGGAGGGGGCCCACCAAATACACATGAACGTTGTCGAACCTCCTCACCAGAATTTGAAACAGCTCGAGGGTGGCTTTGGTGTGCTTGTCCACTTTGGCCCACTGACACGTGACGCACGCTGCAGCCCACTCTTTCCCTGCGTAAGTGAGGCCAGACATTTTTCGCCTCCACGAGTTTAACCAAGGCGTGCACGCCGGGATGTGAAAGGGAGTGGACTGATTCAAAAATGCAGCAGCGCCAAGAGCTCAGAACCACAGGGCATTAGTGACCGGTGGAGACGTCACAGAGCGGGGGGGTGGGGGCCCTTCTTGCACCACCCTGCTCTCCAGTTTTAATCCAATAGGCGCGGACTGGAGAGCGCACAAATGTCCATGTTCCCGGTTTGCTCCCGCGGCCATGGTGGGGAAATCTGTTCCCATGTAGACCGGTACCACAGTGTGGTATGGAAGCTGCACCGCCTTCTGCTGGAAGACACTACAATGCACAGTGAAAGCAGCCAGCAAGATCATCGGTGCCTCTCTGCCCCCCCGCCCCCCCCAGACATTTACTACACCCGCCTCACCCAGAAAGCTATCAACATTGCAGGCGACACCTCCCACCCCTCACACTCTCTTTTCAGCCTTCTGCCCTCGGGGAAAAGGTACTGGAGCCTCCGGGCCCACTTCACCGGGCCATCACGACCCTGAACTCTGCCCACACACCCCCTTCCCCCCAGCCAGACCGTAACACACTCATCCACACAATAACTACCTCAGCTGTTTGCACAGAAAGACTTGGCACACCAACAGTAACACATCTGATGCTGTATGTCTCTGCACCTTACTGCAACCATTTGCACAAATGCTATACCTGTCAGGTTTGTCCCTACAGGGCTTAAGGATGGACTCACATGCAGGGTGATGTTTTGGCATATTTATTACGAAATGAAAGAAAAAACAGCTTGTGGACTGAAACAGAAAATAAAGCCGTAACGGCAGACACAACTAATAAGTATCAGCACGTTTAGAATGTGGCAGACAATGACGGGTGAAATGGCAAGCAACAATACATTCTAAACATGTGGTGAGAATTGACGAGGATGCCGAACTGAGGGTAGGGCGTCCGGTGTATAAATAGAGCTGGCAATAATTAGGGGATGAGACGCAGCTGTGAACAATTACTAACACAAAGACCAATAATAAAGCACAGGAATTAACTGAAGACGCTGTCACAGTAAATAAATAAATAGATGCAGAGCAAGACAGGATAAGGGTATAAAAAGCACTCATGAAAACTAAGGAGAACTATACCTTAAAGAGTGGGACATGTTCACAAACATGTCCCCCATGACAATACCTGCTGCTGTCTGTCTGTTATTGAAATATTGATCATGTGCAGCCCAATCTGTCACTGTCTGCACCTACACTACCACATTGAACTTGCAATTACGGGTATTACGGCTTCGATTTTTCTGTATATAGGTTTGCTGGATTTTATCGTTTATCTTCATTTGCACTACGGGTAGTATTACTGTACATAGACTGCTGTTGTTGTTTTTCATCCTTACTCCTTCTTTTCTTACATATCGCACACACCACTAAGAGAGAGAACCAGCATTTCAAATCTCCTGTATGTCCTGTACATATAGAAGTATTGACAAATAAAAATGCTTGAATCTTTGAATGTTTTGGTTGAGCTAAGAAGCAACTTATTTTGTCTCTTTGTTTGCCAAAAAATTTTTTGATTTGCCCAAGCATTGGAATGAACTGCGCATGTGTCAGCGTCTGTTTGAAACCTCTGTCACTCTTACACGTACTGGTTATCTTATCTGTTTTTATGTATTTTACCTACTCCGTTTTCAATATTTTTTTTATCTCTTTTATTGATATTAACTTTCTATTTAGTGATATTAACTTTTTAAACTGGAGCTAGAACTTTATTGATCGGCTATATTGATCATACAGCTCCCAACAACTGGACTGTTTGTGTTTTTAAAGTCAAAAATGGATATGACAGTGCCTGGGGGGTGATAAAATTCTATTGCAGAAAGCACAAAAGAAAATTGCTGACCTGGAGGAGGATATCCGATGACTCTGATGAACTGCAGCAGAAAAACACGCTCCTCTCCAACTTCACCCTATGTCTCTCTCTGCTGTCACAGACAATGAGTCTTTTAGCGGCCCAGGAGTCCAAAAAAACGGCCTTGAGTGACTCAGCCCTCTGAGACACAGTCACCTGGGACCCCTCCGCCTGTCCACGGCCCTCCTCCTGCTCAAAGCCAAATCAGATGGCCTGGTCTGAGGTGATGGGCCGGGGCAGGAAAAGGGCCTCAGATGCATCAACCACCAGCCCTCCTCTGCCCGTTTCCAACCTCTATGAGGCTCTGGCAATGGTTGATAATCCACCTTGCACCAATGCTCCAGCTTCACCGGTTCCAGTTCGCCTGGGCTCTGCTCGGCCCACAGCCCCCACTGACGTCGCACCCATCCCTTCGCTGGAAGACCCAGTGGTCAGTAGTGGGGCGGCTGGCGTGGCCCCAGCCGAGCCACACCGGCTCCGGCCCTGTTCTGGAGAGTCCTGTGCCCGACGTATGATCCTGAGGAAAGCTGTTCGCTGGCACTTCAGGATGCCACACTGCACGGAGCAGTCAGGGAATCCCTCCTCTGGTTCTTTCGCCATTTTGCTGCTTTGCTCGTTGGCTGGTGAGGTAAGTGTGATGTTGCTCATAGGATACATTATAGTGTTACACGGGTGGTGACGTCACCCGGAGTATAAGAGGGCTGCGCAGCAGAAGGGCAGTCTCTTGACCACCTCTCAGCCTGACGGGAGTGTCTCTGTACTGACAGTGAGTCCTTAATAAAGTTCTGTGTAGTTCACCACTCGCCTCATCATTGTCTTAAGTTTTATAGACATAACATTTGGCGATGAGGATAAAGTTATGGATGCTGGTGTGTTTTCACTTCGACCGTTTTTGGAGTTTCCGGGAGAACCTCCAGTGCTTTGGGCAAGATGGTTTGCCGCTTTTAAAAACTACTTGGTGGCGCTAAACCTCAGTGAACTGATGAAGGTAAGGGCACGGGCAATTCTAGTCCACAATTTAGGTGTGGAAGGACAGCGTAACCTTGCTACCTTGGGAGCTAGCAATAGCTTTGAGGACGTGGTTGAGCTAATGGTGCCATGCGCCTGCAAACGTCATTGTCGGGAGGATCCAGTTGGTGGCAGTGCCACCAGCAGATCAGCGAGTCAGTGCAGCACTATGTTGCGGACCTGCAGCAGCTGGCTGGAGGTTGCCAATCTGGTGATTTGGAGGAAGAATTGGTCCGCGACCAGCTGGCGGAGCACACGCTGTGCTCGTCAGCACAGTCAAAACTGTTAACACACTCCGGCGAATTGACTGTAGCCACGGCTGTGGAAATAGCTCAAGTGTGAAGCAGCAGATAAGTTATCACATGACCTCGGTGAAAGAGCTACGCTGCACTGCTATGACTCACAATCGACGGCGCAGGCTGTGGATCTGGACAGTGAAGACAGCGAGCAAGGGGAATGCAGCTGTTAAGATGAGGTCCACCCCAGGATCACCCAAATGTTCGGGTTGTGGGTCCACTAAGCATTGATATAAGGCTAGAGAGTGTCCGACGAGAGGTAAACGCTGTGGCAAGTGCGGATACCTGCATCATTTTGCCAGGGCCTGTAACGGGTTTGAGCGAGGAGAACGATGACACAAAGCAGATACCCCTGCTCCAACTCCTACAGTGATTGACACCATCTCCTCGAGCACAGATGGCTGTGCATACTGTACGGTGAAGTCGGATGGCTAGGAAGTGCCGTTGCTGGTGGACACGGGCGCAGTGAGGTCCATGCTGAACTGGCCTACTGTGAGGAGTTTAAGATAAGATAAGATAAGATAAGATAAGCCTTTATTAGTCCCACAACGGGGAAATTCCAGGATTGCAACAGCACAGGGATAGCAACACTCAGAGCAACAATCAGAAGGCAAGAAAAAAAAAAAAACAAGCAAGCAAGAGCAGCTAATAAACATATGTACGTATTACTATAAAATATATATATTTTTTCCCATATTACCGTGTGAGAGGTCTTTCAACGCCATTTTGTGGATATGGTGGGGATAGACTGCCCATTGTGGGTTCTTTGGAGCTGACAGCTAGATACAAGGCAGCGGAGGTAGCCAATCTGCAGTTTGTGGTGACCGCCTTTGGAGCGAATGTGATGGGCTGCGACCTTTTCTACGGACTTGGCTTCACGATCACCAGCGGTGATGGAGAGAAGTGGTCGGGCTGTAGCTATGGGACCGGCCGGTTCCGCAAGTGTTGGACGACGCAATATGGGACGAACCTTGGCCTAGTATTCTAGAAGATGAGCAGGACCAACCCCATCCAGGACCATCGCAGGAGGGTGCCTGCACCAGGGTCCAAGTTACCCTAGTTGAGGGAACTGGGTGGCGCCGTGAGATGCCCGTGATGGCGGATGGAGCCGAGTGGATGACTCATCCTGCTTCCGGAGTTCGGCTGGGAGGTACCAAGAAGCAGGGGGTCACAACAGCTCTGCCAGCATCTAAAATGAAAATGAGCGGGGCAGGACCAGCTGGCATGGTGAAATGACGTGCCACTCAGGAACACTGGAAGCTGAGTTGGGCTCCTCTGCGGGTCGCTGATGTGGTCCGGCCCAGAGAGAACGCCCGGTCAAGAGGGGTTCGCAGAAAGTGACAATGACAGGAGGACCAGGGGCAGCTGCAGGTGGTAGCTGTTCGGGAAGACGGCTGCCTACAGCTGTCTGATGGTACATGGAGACACCCCAACAAGCTGTGGCGCACCAATGAAGAGGGAGAGGTGTCTCACCGTCGACGTGGGTCATCTCCAGGTGCAAAGAGAAGAAGATGCTCTGGATGGGACCCACCTGATGGGTCTCCGGGTGGTGGTTTCTTTATGGGGGGCAATGTGTTTGTTACATGATGTTATTGTGTAAATTGTCCGGGGTATAGAATGGATATACTAGTGTGTTTATTGCATGGTTTGATATGAATAATAAGTAAGTGATTTATTAAGTTTATCTCTGGTTGCATATATGTTGTATTGAGGAGTTGTTTTGTATCTTTTTTTTTTTTTTTTAGGAACACAGCAGTTTTTCGTTTAGTGGACTATAATAACAGAGACGGCAGAATAATCCGTCTGGCCGTGTGGGGGTGGGACGGTAGTCCACCTGTTCCCCCCTAGCCTTAGCTGTTTGTGTGAATGAGGTTGGCCCTAAAGATTTTCTGTCCACTTTAGAGTGTGATTCGGGTTCCAGATTCGGGAGGGTTGTAATTGTGTGTGCTTGCCCATTTTTTTTTAACGGGGGGGGGGGGGGGTGTGTGATGTTGCTCATAGGACATATTAGTGTTACATGGGTGGTGACGTCGCCCGGAGCATAAGAGGGCTGTGTAGCAGAGGGGCGGTCTCTTGACCACCTCTCAGCCTGACGGGAGTGTCTCTGTACTGACAGTGAGTCCTTAATAAAGTCCTGTGTAGTTCACCACTCGCCTCATCATTGTCTTACGTTTTATAGACATAACAGCTTTTTCCTCCAACCACGATGATCATCGGTGACTCCATCATAAGGCACATCAGGTATTTTAACTCAATCACTCACTGTTTCCCAGGAGCTACTGTCCCCAACCTGTCAGAAAAGCTTCCGGATCTGCTACAGTCACAACCTCCCTCCATCACACGGATTTTTATTCACAAAGGGACTAACAAGTGATCTGTGTGGAGTTTGCATGTTCTTCCCGTATCTGCGTGGGTTTACTCCGGGATTTCTCCGGTTTCCTCCCACAGGCCAAAAACATGCAGGTTAGGTTAATTGGAGACTCTAAAGTGGCCCTAGGTGTGAATGTGTGTGCGAATGGTTAAGGGATAGCGCCGTACCGTGGCTGCTTCATCCATCCAGGTGGATGCCCTCAATTTCCCCTCTGGGGATCAATAAAGTATACAAAATAAAAAAAAAAAAACCACCACCCGCAGACAGTCTGAAATCACTAAAAATGACTTTTGCAAACTTTTTAATATTTTATCAAACAGCAGAAAGTCTGTTTTTATTTCTGGCCCCATTCCCACAGTGCGTCATGTTTTAGCTGTATTCTTGCCCTCTCAACTTGGCTCAAGTCCTCCTGCAGCAGCAACAATATTAATTTTATTGACAATTTTAACTTGTTTTGGGGCTGCCACACTCTATATAAATCTGACGGCACACATTTAAATGCATCAGGTAGCCGGCTTTTAGCAGCAAACCTGATGCATATTATTCAAACAACAACATGCAATTGACTGTTTACATCCCACGACCCCTCCCCTCCGGATCCCCTCCGGACTCACATCTCTGATCCCCAGTAAGACCATCCAGCACCAGTCCCGTTTTTATCAGCCTCCACCATCTCGTCTGGAAATTCATTCACTACCCACCTTCCCCATTAGGACATTGATTATGGACAGACCTGCATCCATAAAACATACAGCTCACAAGAACTCACGCCCACGCCGCCTAAGTTGTGGATCAGTCTCCAAACAATAATCCACAGAAAACAAACTACCCATCCATAAATAACTCACCACCTACCCTAAATATGGCTCTTTTAAACACACATTCTCTTGCCAACAAGACTTTTATCATCAATGACCTTTCATTCATTCATTCATTCATCTTCTTCTGCTTAATCCTTTTCGGGTCGCGGGGGGACTGGAGCCTATCCCAGCATCTTTGGGCGAGAGGCAGGGTACACCCTGGACAGATCGCCAGTCCATCGCAGGGCCAACACAGAGAGACAGACAACCATTCACTCTCACAGTCATACCTAAGGACAATTTAGAATCCCCAGTTTTGATGCCAATTAACCTAACTTGCATGTTTTTGGCATGTGGGAGGAACAGCGCGGTGGCGGAGTGGTTAGCACTGCGGCAGCACAGTAACTCACCCTTGGCCTGGGGATCCTGGGTTTGATCCCTGCCCCTGACCAACAGTGATCTGTGTGGAGTTTGCATGTTCTCCCCGTGTCTGCATGGGTTTACTCCGGAATTTCTCCGGTTTCCTCCCACATGCCATCAATGACCTGATTTTAGATAATAAGATTGACTGTTTATTTTTAACAGCAACGTGGCTTGGCACGGCTGCACCAGCGGTTTTCACCGAGGCCTCCCCACTAAATTTTAGTTCAGTTTTTTTCCATAAGAAAGGGCAGGAAGGGTGGGGGTACTGCTTCTATTTTTTCTTCCTCACTTGCGGTAAAGCAAATCCTACCCGATCAATATACCGCATTTGAGTACCACGCTTTTGTCTTTAGCAGCCCCGCAATTTTATGTGTCACAGTTTACAGACCACCCAAATACTGCCCTGTTTTTATTAATAAGTTCTCTGAGTTTTTATCAATAATCCACTCCTCATATAATTTTATTCTCATTTCCGGTGATTTTAATCTACACACTGTTAAGCAGGGCCACCATATGGCAGAAGATTTTAATGACCTGCTCACATCCATGAATTTTACTCAACATGTCATGCAGCCGACTCACAACAGGGGATGCACTCTGGATCTTGTCATTAGCCATGGCCTGCCCACGAGTGTGTCCTCTGTTGTTGACTTGGCTGTGTCTGACCATTACTGTGCATTTTTTTAACATCACTGGTTTTATGCAACGGGAGATCTCGGTGCGAACTGTGAGGAAGCGCCATCTGACACCTGAAGTGGCTGCTGATTTTATTAAACTCATGCAACACTCCCCCAGTTATTTCATCTGCATCGTGTGATTTTATTGTTGATAATTTTAACAGTAAATTAAGATCAACTATTGACAGAGTTGCCCCAATAATCACAAGGACAGTTAGGAATAAACCAAAACCTCCATGGAAAAACAACCAAATCCAAAAACTGAAAAGAGAGTGCAGGATGGCTGAGAGGAAATGGAGGAAAAACAAATTAACTATCAATTACCAAACACTACAGAATAAATTCAAAAATACACAATAATGCAGTCAAGACATTGAGAACAGAATATTTTGCCAACATAATTTCAACCCATAACAATAACCCTAAAGTCCTTTTTGCAACCACTGATCACTTAATCAACCCAGATTTTAATGAAAACACAAACCTGCCATGTGGGCCATGTTCTTCACCTCTATTGTTGAAGCAGCGGCCCAGAGCTGCGGCCGCAAGGTCGTCGGGGCATCTCATGGTGGCAACCCCCGAACCAAGTCGTGGACACCAGTGGTGAGGGGGGCCATTAAGCTGAAGAAGGAGTCCTATCAGGCTTGGTTGGCTTGTGGGACTCCCGAAGCAGCTGAGGTGTACCGGCAGGCCAAGCGGAGTGCAGCTCGGGTGGTTGCTGAAGCAAAAACTCAGGTATGGGAGGAGTTTGGTGAGGCCATGGAACAAAACTTTCGGTCGGCCTCGAAGAGATTCTGGCAAACTGTCCGGCGGCTCAGGATGGGGAAGCAGCTCCCTGTCCACACTGTGTATGTTGCAGATGGGGTGCTGTTGACTTCGACTGGGGATATCGTCGGGCAGTGGAAGGAATACTTTGATGATCTTCTCAATCCCACTGATATGCCTTCCACAGAGGAAGCAGGGCTTGTGGACGAGGGGGATGACTCACCTATCACAGGAGCTGAGGTCGCCAAGGTGGTTAAAAATCTCTTTGGTGGCCGGGCCCCGGGGGTGGACGAGATTTGCCCTGAGTACCTCAAGGCCCTGGATGTTGTAGGGCTGTCATGGTTGACACGCCTCTGCAACATTGCGTGGAGGTCGGGAGCAGTGCCTTTGGCATGGCAAACCAGGGTGATGGTTCCTGTCTTCAAAAAAGGGGACCGGAGGGTGTGCTCCAACTTTAGAGGGATCACACTCCTCAGCCTCCCTGGGAAGGTCTATGCCAAGGTACTGGAGAGGAGAGTCCGGCCGTTAGTCGAACCTCGGATTCAGGAGGAGCAATGTGGTTTTCGTCCTGGCTGTGGTACATCGGACCGGCTCTTTACCCTCTCGAGAATTCTCGAGGGTTCGTGGGAGTTTGCCCAACCAGTTTACATGTGTTTTGTGGACTTGGAGAAGGCATTCGACCGCATCCCTCATGGTTTTTTGTGGGGGTGCTTCGGGAGTATGGGGTATCGGGCTTGTTGTTACGAGCTATTTGGTCTCTATACGACCATTGTGAGAGTTTGGTTCGTATTGCCAACACTCAGTCGGAGTCATTCCCAGTGAGAGTTGAACTCCACCAGGGCTGCCCTTTGTCACTGATCCTGTTCATAATTTTTATGGACAGGATTTCTAGGCGCAGCCAGGGAACGGAGGGTGTCATGCTTGGTGACCACAGGATCTCATCTCTGTTTTTTGCAGATGATGTTGTCCTGCTGGCTTCATCCAGCAATGACCTACAGTTCTTGCTGGGATGGTTTGCTGCTGAGTGTGAAGCAGCTGGGATGAGAATCAGCACCTCCAAGTTCGAGTCCATGGTCCTCAGCCATTAAAAGGTGGATTGTACTCTTTGGGTTGGGGACAGACTCCTGCCCCAAGTGGAGGAGTTTAAGTATCTTGGGGTCTTATTCACGAGTGAGGGGAGAATGGAGTGAGAGATTGACAGACGGATCGGAGCAGCATCTGCAGTGATGCGGACGTTGTACCGATCTGTTGTGGTGAAGAGGGAGCTGAGTTCTAAGGCAAAGCTGTCGATTTACCAGTCAATCTATGTTCCTACTCTCACCTATGGTCACAAGCTTTGGGTAATGACCGAAAGAACGAGATCGCGGATACAAGCGGCTGAAATGAGCTTTCTCCGTAGGATTGCTGGACTCACCCTCAGAGATAGGGTGAGGAGCTCAGTCATCCGGGAGAGGCTCAGAGTAGAACCGCTGCTCCTCCACATTGAAAGGAGCCAGTTGAGGTGATATGGGCATCTGATTAGGACACCTCCCACTTGAGGTGTTTCGGACACGTCCCACTGGGAGGAGACCCAGGGGCAGACCCAGGACTCACTGGAGAAACTATGTCTCCCAGCTGGTCTGGGAACACCTTGGTATCCTCACTGAAGAGCTGGAGCAGTTGGCTGGGACAGGGAAGTCTGGGCTTCTCTGCTTGAACTGCTGCCTCCGTGACCCGGACCTCCGGAAAAGCAGTAGAAGATGGATGGATGGACAAACCTGCCATCCGACTCTTTCTGTGAGAGTTTTGCAGACCACTTCAGGTGCAAGGTTGATTCTATTAGATCCAACATTTTATCTGACCAGGAGACTGATTTTAATGGAATCTTGGACTCACCTTTAGCTGACAAAACATTGGATTGTTTTGCCCTGGTTGATGCTAAGATGCTTGGTAGAGTTTTCTCCCAGGTAAACTTGACCTCCTGCCTTTTAGATCCAATTCCCACATCACTTTTTAAAACATTTTATGGATTCTTCGAAAATGAGATTTTAAACATTGTAAATTGCTCTCTTCAGACTGGTGTTTTCCCCGCTGCCTTTAAAACGGCTGTGGTGAAGCCCCTTTTGAAGAACAGTAATTTGGATCCTGATATTCTCAGTAACTATCGACCTGTATCCAACTTACTGTTTTTATGTAAAGTTTTAGAAAAAATTGTATTCTTCCACTTAAATAATTTTCTTATTGACCACAACATTTTTGAGAAATTTCAATCTGGTTTTAGAACAAACCACAGTACCGAGACAGCTTTTTTAAAAATCGTTAATGATATCAGGTGTAACATGGACTCCCACAAACTGTCAGTCCTGGTGTTGCTGGATCTCAGCGCTGCCTTTGATACAGTAGATCACCACATTTTATTAAGCAGACTCAAACACCTGGTGGGCCTCTCAGGTACTGTTCTTGAATGGTTTCATTCCTGTCTCACAGATCGTTGCTATTTTGTAAGTATGGATACATGTTCTTCGGCAATCCATGAAATCAAGTGTGGGGTACCCCAGGGTTCAATTTTAGGGCCAATACTTTTTAATCTTTATATGTTGCCACTTGAGGATGTTATCAGGAGACATGGCATCAATTTTCATAGCTATGCTGATGATACACAACTGTACATTGCTGATGACACAAAACCAATTAATGCCCTTTTGAACTGTATTTTAGATATAAAGTCATGGATGGCAGAGAACGTCCTACAGCTCAACCAGGGCAAAACAGAAGTTTTAATCATTGGTCCTGAAGACAAGAGAGAGAGAAACTTTTACCCAAACTGGTAGGTCTAAAACCTACACATTGTGTCAAGAACCAGGGCATTCTTTTAGACTCTGACTTTAATTTTATTTCACACATTAAAAATGTAACAAAAATCGGATTTTACCATCTTAGGAATATAGCCAGAGTCCATCCTTTTCTCTCTCTTGCCAGCACGGAGGTCTTGATGCATGCTTTTATCACTTGTCGTATAGACTATTGTAATTCCCTGCTCTCTGGTCTTCCTCAAAAAAGAATATCACATGTCCAACTGCTCCAAAATTCAGTAACATGAGTGTTGACGAGGACCAGGAGGCGGGTACATATTACGCCAGTTTTAGAATCGCTGCATTGGCTCCCCGTGCGTTTTGGGATAGATTTTAAGGTTCTCTTAGTAGTTTATAAACGCCTCAATGGTCTTGGGCCTTCTTATCTATCTGAGCTGCTTTTATCTTATGAGCCCTCACAGATCCTGAGGTCCTCTGGTACTGGCCTTTTAATGGTTCCCAAAGTCAAGACCAAGACCTTTGGGGAAGCTTCCTTTCACTATTATGGTCCTCGTCTATGGAACAGCCTGCCAGAGAGCCTCAGGGACGCAGAGTCAATAGATGTTTTTAAGAAAAGGCTAAAGACCCACCTTTTTAATTTGGCTTTTAATAAACCTGTTTAACTATTACTGAAGTAGTCATTTATGTTCCACTGTTTTATGTTCTTCTTGGCGCTATTTGCTCTTAGATTTTCTCATCTTCTTATTTATGTGTTTAGTTTTATCTTGTATTTATGTGTTTTAGCTCCAGTGTTTCCTCAGTGGGGCCCCTCATGCCAGATGCTGCCTGGTCCATCTGCAGGGGTGCTGGTCTCGTGGGTCACTCTAGCTTGGGTGGGTGGGGGCTTTATATCACTGCCGACAGCTGTGGTGCAGGCCCCGGCCTGTCCTGGTTGGGGCGGCCTTTGTGGCGCCTTCTGTGGTTACGGGCTGTGTGGTCTCCCGGCGTGGGGGGGCTCCACTGGATGGTTGCTCCTTCACGGGGTGCCTCTTTGCCGAGCAATGTCTCTTTTATTTTCAGAATCAGAATCAGAATCAGAATCAGCTTTATTGGCCAAGTATGCACAACACATACAAGGAATTTGACTTTATATGTTTGTAAGAGAAGTAGGGGGTAGTGTATGTGCCTCTGTGTGTGTGTGTGTGTGTGTGTGTGTGTGTGTGTGTGTGTGTGTGTGTGTGTGTGTGTGTGTGTGTGTGTGTGTTTTATGGGAAGGTTGGAAGGGGTGGGGATGTATTATCTAAAATATGTAACTAAATGTGTCTACTGTTTTTGTCTATGTAAAGCACTTTGCACAGCATCTAATGTTTAAAAAGTGCTATGCAAATAAAGTTTGATTGATTGATTGATTGATTGAAACCTCATTAATGCTAATACTCTATGACAACAGGGCAGAGATATGGCTTAAAAAGGAGAAAAGGTAAGACTGAAGGTGAAGACTCAGTGGGGTGGAGGGGCTGATAAAGAGTCAAGGATGAAAAAGGAGAAAATGCTTCTTTTTTCAAGCTGAGAGGAGGATGGGACATGAAAATGGAAGTTGAAAATGATAAACATTGGGAGGATGAAGAGAGACAGTGAGTGAAGAAAAAAGGAAAAACATCACTGCAATGAATAAATTAAATTGGACAGATAAAAAAGGTTTGGAGATGGGGCTAAAGTTGTTACAGGCCTGTCCTCGTGTGTGGGAGTGTATAAGTATGTACTAGTATACGCCAGCTAAAGCCCGTCTCTGTGTGTGGTTCATGTGCTGATCCGTCAGCTTGCATGATGCCTCTTTCCTTTAAGCTTTAACTGCCAACCTACTAATGCTAGTAATGACATCAGCTCTGCTCAGGGACACATATACTAACTTAATGTCTTCTCTCTCCTTATACCAACAGCACCTGTTTCTTTCCATCTCTTTCCTTCTTCAGCTTCTGTGTCTTTTAACTGTATTCACACTGCTAACTTGTTCTTTACATTTTGATCATCTTTCTTGCTGGAGGAGCTTCCCAAAGCCCTCATGGCATTCCAAAGCAAAGGCTCTAAAATGTTCTGAAACTGTCATTTCACTTTAAGCCACAGCTTTTAGTTATCCCTGAATACTCACATTTTGTGTGGGAACTGTTGTTATTCCTGTCCCTTTGTAGGGTGGTATGCTGAGAGGTCTTCTTAAAAAGAAAAAAAAAAGTCTCTTCAATTTCTTCTCTGCACTTGCCTATGTGACATATTGTATATATGACCAAGTTGTGGACCTACCTTGGTGCTGTTTAACCTCCTATGATTGCTTAGTATGACTTGACTTTGTGTTTTCAGATAGTATTTTAGTATAGAGGATTGTACCAATTTATTTTTAATTCACTTTTCTTCTGAAAAGGCATATTGGGAATGATTTCATATCTTGTTTTTCTTTTATCTTATGTAAATGGTGGAGTGCTGATGACATCACAATATGGTGATATATTTAAGATTCGTTTTTGGGCTCTCCACACCATTCAGACAAAACCAGTGCAGAGAGACGAGGAAAAGGTTGGGTGGAGAAGGGGGGGTGAGCATCACGGGAGTTAATGCTCTGGACAGGACTTGAATAAGTGATCACTGGTTGCTCCTTACACATCCTGGTCTGCTAGGCCTCCAGGTGCCCCATGACATTGCTTTTATACAACAGTTACAGAGATGTTTTAGTTGACAGTAATAAATGACTACAGTGATTTGTTTGTTTGTTTATTTGCTTATTTTACTCTGCCAAGACAAATATGTCCTGCACTTTACTGTTGCTAAGCAGGAAAAGTACATTCCTGCATGCTAGCTTACATTATGTGTAATGTACAGACCATGTGCCGCCATACTTTGAATCATGTACATTTACAGACGTGAAAAAATTAGGACACCCTGTGTAAGCCTGTGTTTTTTAACATATTTGGACATATGGCTATTTAATATCAATGTTAAAAACACTGGGAGATTCATGTAATACAACTAGTAGTAGTAGATTAGTTTATTTGACAGGGACAGTGCAATAAACATAGACAATTAATCAAAGACAATCAGTCTGATGTGTTGCACATAGAGTGTATAGCTATTAGCTAATTTGCAACTCTTGTCCCTGGATGGGCTTTAGAAAAAAGAATCAAGATAAAAATATACACAATAACCACATACATCAATGCGGAAAAATTATAAATACACAATTATAAATATTATAAATATTATAAATACACAAATATAACAGCCTGACTCACCTTTAACATAAATATTATAAATACACAAATATAACAGCCTGACTCACATTTAACACATATAACATAACTCACATTTGCCTATTTCAGGCCTTCCTCTCTCCGTCACTCACTATAAACAAACACATTTATTCCTTCCCTTCATTCACTCTCACTTTGCAGACAAATAATTCATACATGAGTACATTCTTGTTTATTTTTCAGCCAGTTTTTAACATTTTTAGTGAATGTTTTAAAGTCCGTTATTATTTTAATTTCATTTGGCATTGTGTTCCAGATGTGACTGCCCTTTATAGAGAAAGCTGTTTGTCCAAATGTGGTTCTGCGGTGGAATATTTTACAGTTATTGTTAACAGAACTCCTGGTGGCTCTGCTGCTGTCCTGTCTTTGGACGAAACCAGCAAGTGGCTCGGGTGTTGATTTATGGAAACATTTGAACGTTAATTTCAGAAGACAGAGGTCAATGAAGCTCTCAAAACTCAATAGGTTGTATTTTTTTAAAACATTACAGTGATGCCACCTAATGGGCTTTTTGTCCAAGATTTTTAGGGTTTGATTATATAATGAACCTATATGTCTTATTGTGGAAGGGGCTGCTTGAGCCCAGACTGTCAAACAGTATGATATATGAGAAAAAACCATAGAATGCATATACAGTGCAGCTGCTTCGTAAGGTATGTAATATCTAATTAATTTAAAGCAGTTCAGATTTTTTTTTACTGTTTTTGAAATTTTCTTTATATGAAGATTAAATTTGAGTTGAGGATCTAGTACAATGCCAAGGTATTTGAATTCTGTAGCTAAACTGATGTCATGATCATGTATATTAACTTTAAAATGTTGCAGGTTACATTTTTTGATTGAAAAGCACATTGAGACTGTTTTCTGAAGGTTCAGCAATAGATGGTTCTTGAGGAGCCACTCTTGGACATCAACCATACTTGTAGACAGTACATCTGCAGCCTGTGCTGGAGTCTTGGCAGCTGTGTAAATAACTGCATCATCTGCATAAAGTTGTCATGTTGCAGCTGAGCAGTGTAACGGCAAGTCATTAATAAAAATGCTGAAAAGTAAACAATTAAACAATTAAAAATGAATTAAAGACTTTCTTCAAATTTTCTGTAAAATATAATTCTAAAGAAATAGTGAAGAATAAATTAGGACACCTCCCATCTTTTTTAGGACACCCCCACATTCATTCCCACGTAAAATGGCAAAAATAAATGTTAAAAAATGCAAATAAAAACAAAAACAAGGTTAGACATAGATATGTGAACATTTCTTAATAAAGAACTGACTAGTTAATGGGGTGCCCTAATTTTTTCACATGACTGTATCTGTATGTTTCCATTTTTAGTGCAAGCATAGAAAAAAAAGGTGTCTGTTGAGAGCTGCTGTTGTGGCATGTGTGAATTTGTCGCAGTGATCTCCAGCATCAGACAGTCTGCACACAGCCGTGCGTCTCTGGCTGTGGTTAATGTTAGATGTGTGTGCCCTTGCCTCTTTGCACATCCTGGGTAACATTTGGGACAGCTGGTTCACTCCCAGGGGAACGTTGGTACAACAGAAGGTACCAGTCATTCCTACTTCTCTCCTGGGCTGCAAATAGGGGATTTTGTATTTTCCTTAGGTACTTTTTTGACAGATGCAAGCAGACAGAATGTATTTTCTTGCTTTTCATAGTGGTTCGGTGCATTGGACTGGTGCATCGTCACATAGTCATGATACACAACATGACTTTAAGTGTTATATTGTTTTAATACAACAGTTGCACAAACTAAATTTATAAGTTGCCTGTAGTAAGTGACAATAGATTATGATTTTTTGTTTATTCAGTGTTTTACTATTCAGCCTAATATCACTGTGTGAAACCAAGTAGTTCTGAATTGCTACTTAGATCTTGCTAACACAAACAAAGAGCAGAATATAACAGCTTTATTATTTTACAAATATGTTCAACAAAATTTGCTACTGTCCACCAGTCACTGTTTATTTACATGCTTTTCCAGAGTCCATCGGTTCTGTCCATTTATGCAAGTGGCCTGCTAATTAACTAGCTAGCTAGTGCTCGGTCGGTATCTCGTCGTCTGTTTATCTTCTTTTCACCACCTTCTTATAGGCATTCTCAGACCTGCATGTTGCAGGTGTCCCCCAACCCTTATCAGGCTAGTAATAGAATCATATTCAGGTGAAAGTGCACTGAGTCAACTACTTGGGTGCATAGCTTGTCCCTTCACTAGGGTCTCTAATTCATCAGCGAAACGATCATGTTGAGTGGACTTGAGGACGGCTGTCTCTGATTCCATACATTCAAGAGCAGTCATGGGAGGAGAGGCTGCCCCGTGAAGAGACTGGTGAGTAGGGGTGGGACAAAAGATCAGTTCAGCAATGGATCATGATACTTGACATTAACGACAATGCACCAATCCCTAAACGCATGGATCCATCTTTTATTACCTCCGCCAAGGGAGGATGGAGGTAATGTTTTTGGTAGTGTTGGTTGGTTGGTTGGTTGGTTGGTTGGTTGGTTGGTTTGTCTGTTAGCAACATAACTCAAAACATTATGAACGTATTTTGATGAAATTTTCAGGAAAGGTGTGTAATGGCATGGGAAACAGATGGTTAGATTTTGGTGGTGATTCAGATCACTATGTGGATGCAAGAATTTTCTGAATATTATGTTATATATCTATCTGGCGTTTTTCCATGTACTGCCCCTTTAAGACGTGTTCACTCAGTTACGGGCGTGGTTACGCCATAGAGCCACATGCCTCGGCAACCCTGAAGCCAAACACTGCAGAAAAAGTATTAGGTGGCGTGTTCTCAGTGCTGAAACGCATTGAGAGGTGGTCGCTTTTTGTCACGGTGCTCAGGGCTGAAAAAAGTTCAACTTGTCAGACTACTACCCAGCTGCGCTCGTCAGTGTCAGACCTTTCTAAGCAGCCAATCAGAATTAAGGAAGGGCGGGACATTGGCCAGTACAGGAAGATGAGAACGGGAGGTGACGGTGGAGGAGGTGGAGGCTGAACTTTGCTGCATCAAACAATATTAGGCCGTGAGCAGCTGCCACTTTTCGTTCAGTTTCGTGGCACCCAACGGGGAACTAAAATTTTAGTGTTTCTAAATTAAGATTACATTATTGTAAGACAAAATATCGATGTTCCCACTTCCAAAGGTGTGGATAGCTGTATGAAAAATGCAATTGAAGTCAGTCGGTAATAATTGTCTGGCTACCTTAAACATGGCCCAGTCCGGGACGTTTTAACCAATCAGCGTCGTCCCTTTGGTCATGTGACAACAAAATGGCAGCGCCCACAGGGGTAGTGTGCGCTGAAAGCCTCTCCTGTGTTATTCACATTTCCGATAAGTTTTCTGGCAGTATCACTCGTTTCACTGAAGCACCGTGGGCAAAAGTACGTGAGTGTGCCCAAAAATGGCTTGTACTTGACGGACCCCAACAGAAAGTAGCAGAACCAATGACGTAGATAGAGCTAGACCACTCATTGCCCGCTGAGAGGCGGCAAATAGGAGCTGACTTCCGGTAGTGGCAAGACGTGGTGTCAGATTCGAACGTCAGCATGGAATGTGGCTTTGGGTTTCGTGATTTACCAAGGTTACAGTAAACTTCTGTGGTGGAATCAAGTCACAATGCTTGAGATACGTTGAGAACACCACTAGGCCAGGAGGCCCTAGACCAGCACTGGCATTTTGAAGCCTTTGGACGCACTGAAAATTAGTAATTTGTTCACTTTGTGAAAATTATGTAGAAAAGTACACTTTTGGTGAGATTTTTAAAAAGCAATGCATTTCATATTGTAATGTCGGGGCCATGTTAAGGGGGGCAGGGATTTCCCAGCATGCTTTGCCAGTTGAAAACGTTACTGTGTGTGTATTAAATGTGTTATTACTGAGTTATACTGCTGTGTCATTATAACTGCGTTATAATGACCCAGCAGTGTTTAGCAGGATTAGGGCAAGATGTATCATGTGTGTGTAACCATGATTGAAACAGAGGTCTGGGAGAATGACCTCCCCTCCTCGCTGTGCTCAGAAGTAGGTTGGGGGTCGGTGGTGTGTAAATAAAGCCTGTTCATCACAACCATCTTGCTCCTCTTTCTTTGTGTGAATCCCGCAAACGTCACACTGGTGTCAGAAGTGGGGATGGAGCAAGATGAGGATTCAGGCGGAGGTCCAGCGGCCGGAGCGGTTCATCGCTCTGCTGGGAACGGAGCGTAGATCTGAGACGCCGGCCACTGGAGAGGCTTGCCGCGATGGACGGAGCAGCGGACCCAACGGGACTGCTCTGCCTTTTTCAAGGCAAAACGGGCCGAGCAGAGCAAACCAGCCCTGTTTCCCGCCCTTTTCAGGGCAGGACGGGCTGGCGATTCCAGAGCGATTAGGAGCGGCAATCGACCGGGAGATGACCGTTCCATCCGTCCAGCAGCGGGCCAAGATTCCCCGCTACAACAGCGAGAACCTGTTGGATGACCACCTGGCCCAGGTCAAGTTGGCTGCCGAGCTGAACGACTGGTCATCGGAGGAAACCGCCGTGCTGAGAGCGAGTGGGAGGAGGAGCTACAGCAGATCACAGCAGCGCGTGCACAAAGGAGACGCGAGGAAGGGGGGCTTCCGCTGCACAGAGCCAGGGTACTTCACACAGTACTGCCCCGCACACAGCGCACGACAAACTGGCCCCTCGCCGACGTTAAATTAGAGCGAGGTGGCATGGACGGAGAAAAAGCCGCCTCCTGCAGATGCTCCCCCCGGCGGTGACGTCAGAGAGGCCTTTGGAGCGCAGCAGCAGCGGAGCGAGCAGGACAGATCCGGTCTTTTCCCGGGCTCGGCAGGGGCTGGACGCCTGGACACGGGCCAGCGGCCGCCTGGGAGGTCCTGGCAGCGGTGGGAGTCATGACTCCCGCTGCCAGAGGAGGAACTGCGTAGTCCTACCGCCACCCGCAGATGCTTTCCCTTTCGGTGACGTCACGGAGACCCTCGGCGCAGCAGACGCGCAGCAGCGGAGCGAGCAGGACGAAGATCCGGCCATTTTCCAGGCGCGGCAAGGGCTGGACGCATGGACGCGGGCCAGCGGCCGCCTGGGAGACCTGGCAGCGGTGGGAGTCGGCCGGAGAGGGCATGGGACTCCCGTTGCCAGGGAAGGGACTGTGCATGGTCCTACAGAGGCTGTCAGATGTGTCCATCCGCTCGCTGGTGGCCAAACTGGAACCCTACCCAAACCAGATACTCCGACCGAGACTCAGATGGATACTGGATGGCCTGTGCGTGCTGCCCCAGCACCGGGCTGACTCGTGTTGGATTTCTGAAAGTGGACTTTGAATTTTCTGGGGACAGAAACCAGTCCAGGGGAGGGCAGTGTAATGTCGGGGCCATGTTAAGGGGGGGCAGGGATTTCCCAGCATGCTTTGCCAGTTGAAAACGTTACTGTGTGTGTATTAAATGTGTTATTACTGAGTTATACTGCTGTGTCATTATAACTGCGTTATAATAACCCAGCAGTGTTTTGCAGGATTAGGGCAAGATGTATCATGTGTGTGTAACCATGATTGAAACAGAGGTCTGGGAGAATGACCTCCCCTCCTCGCTGTGCTCAGAAGTAGGTTGGGGGTCGGTGGTGTGTAAATAAAGCCTGTTCATCACAACCATCTTGCTCCTCTTTCTTTGTGTGAATCCCGCAAACGTCACAATATCATCAAAATGCTTTTCTTAAACAATTTTGCCACGCTATTTCTGGGAAAATAGGCTACTTCATAAGTTTCAAGCATTTTGTTTTTGCCCTAAAGCTGGCATTTTATAGCAAATTGTTCATGAAATTTCATTGTGAAATATATATTTCCTACAGTACTCCTGTACTGTAGTACTGCTGGCAACAGTACCGAATTAATTAGACACCCAGAGTCCCAGACCTGGCATGCCAGTTGGGAAGATGGCTGTGCGGGGAATCGAACACGGGTCGCTGGCGTAGCAGCCCAGCAT
Source organism: Pholidichthys leucotaenia (assembly GCA_020510985.1). Taxonomy (NCBI): domain Eukaryota; kingdom Metazoa; phylum Chordata; class Actinopteri; order Cichliformes; family Pholidichthyidae; genus Pholidichthys; species Pholidichthys leucotaenia. The sequence goes on along the minus strand of CM035839.1, from coordinate 176,595,399 downwards.
GCAAACCACAGCCGAAACACCAAGTCCCTGTACTACACCACCAAGTCCCTTGAGGTGAATTTTCTATCCCTCTTTACACTAAAACATAATTTGGAATTTTTGATTACTGCATGTGCTGCTTTTTAAGTCCTACTGAACAATTTGAATTGGAGAAAAATTGTTTAAAAAACAAAATTTCTTATTTGGCATTGGTTCGAATATTTTCTAGAGCCCATGAAACAGGGTAAGTGAAACACTAATGTTGCAGAAAGTATGAAATGTTTTTATTGACACAATCACTGCATCAGCGTTCAGCAATCATTATGCATGTGTCATTGTGTGGTGGTCTCTGTTTGTTGTAGCCTCATGTAGGCAGAAAGTGTGAAGAGGCTAAATATGAAGGATATTGGAGGCTCTGTGTTTGCTATTATATGAGTGTGATTGTTGTAGAAAGATGCCTTGTGCTTTGTTTTAATCTTTTTCAATCAGTTGGTGTGATGAAACAACACAAAGCGTGTCATCAAACACTGTTTGGAGACTTTGAAGTTAATGTGTTTTGAAAGGATCAAATAGCGCGCCACAGCTTCTTGCCACTACCGGAAGTCAGCGCTGATTTGCCATGGCGACGCTGTTGTCCGCCAAACAGTGAGCGGTCTAGCTCTATCTACGTCATTGAGCAGAACAACGTCGCGACTTGTTCGAGAACGGTGAGTGGCAGCCATTGTTTATGATTGTACTGCGTGTGCCCTGGAGTCGTTTGGCTCCGATCATTTGTAACTCTAAATATGAACTAAAATGGAACCCTAGATGTCTAAAACCTTTGTCAACCGCTCACAGGGTGACCTAGCCCTGGTCTAAGACTCCGAGTAGGCCGATCTGGAGGTGTGGAGGCTAATAACCAAGGGACTCTGGGTGCCAGGTAACATAGTCCTAGTATAGATCTAGATCAGGGGTCAGCAACCTTTACCACTCAAAGAGCCATTTGGACCCGTTTCCCACAGAAAAGAAAACACTGGGAGCCACAAAAACCCTTTTGACACTTAAAATGAAATAACACAGCATATAACGTTTTTTTCCCTTTATGCTATGTATAAACAAACTATAATGTGTTGCATTTATGAAATAAGGTAACTCCTGCAGAGAAAACAAAATTACAAAATTACATTTCTGTATGCAACAAAAACATTTTGAACTCCGAAAAAAAAAAAGACATTGGGTTGAAGGTTGACATTGGGTTGAAAGGAGAGTGCTATTTCTAGCACTGATGACTCCTGATCCTTCGATAAAAATCTCATAATTCCGCTGAAAACAATACCGAAAGCTCAGAATTCCAACACGAACCAGCAATGGGATTTGGGGTTGGGGAAATTATCTGAAAATTCAGCAGGGGGTCCGGGGGACATAGTTCCCCAGCGGGGTCTGGGGCAGATCCCCGGTGGGGGGGGGGGCAAGGGGGGCAAAGCCCCCCGAAGCTCCTGGGTTTTTATGATTCTTAAGTACCAGAACTGTGCTTAAATGACATAAAACAAACAGCTGAATGCCACTTATTAATGTATAATATTGACTTATGTTCCAAGAAGATAGCATTCCTAAAATATTCCAACAAGCATTATCCATCACATGTTTTAACGCTTGATCAAATCAAAATCAGTTAATTTTATCTGTTCCATAATAGAAATAAAATTCCAATATACCATTACTTTTTATAATTTCAGCATTCATTTCAGGTCACCAGTTTCAATCTCCATTGAGACTTGAGCAGTTCATTTTGCACAGTCACTGATGTAGCCAAGTCTTAGAAATATTCAAAAGTTATGAGTCAATGTCCACTGTGCACTGTCAATTTCAAACTGTTTGGAATCATAAAAGGGGATGGTTAACTTTTATTACCGTTTCCTCCCTTGCGCCAGTCCAGCTCATACAGCCGTTGTCCGCCGCCAGTAACAGAGAGTTAATGACTCACCTGGCCATACCGATTACCGGAAGTGGCCATACGCCACTTCCAGTCTTGCCTGAAAGGGCGCAGCTTCACTGCGTTCGTGGACCACAAGCCGCTAATGTACTTAACGTACTTTATCTTCCTGGAAGATAAAATAAAGCGGAATTCAGCGAATTAGCAGAAAATCACATCCCTGAGAACACGCCGCCATGAATCTTTGAAAAAGCATACAACGAGCCATTTGATTGGTCCAATCGTTTGCAACTATCCAATCGCAGGGCTGTCAAGCTACTGCAATACAGTAGTAGCTTGAACACAACACATCCGGGTTATCGCGGGAGACGACTTCCGGGGAAGCACCGAGTGCTTATGTAATCGTGTTGATTTTTCGCTGACGGTGATTAAACTTTAACATGTTTTTTTTTTTATTTTACAAGATCACCATAATCTTCAAATTTAGAATTAAAAAACTAATGAACTAAAATAAAATACATTTTAATTAAATACTCATTATTTATTTTCCAAAGCCACAGGGAGCCGCAGCAGGGGGATGAAAGAGCCGCGGGTTGCCGACCCCTGATCTAGATGATGCAGATCGACTCACTCTGATGATGCATCTATCCCCAGAACCCACCCTGGGCCTGAATTATAGTCAAAATATACCACTACCACAAAGTAGCTCAAATGGGAAAAGGGTAGCAATCCCAATGAGCTTAACTCTGAGTCTGAGAGTTGGATGTACTTCTCAGCCCAAGCCCAAGGGGTGCAGTGTACTAGTAGGTGAGGGAGGAACAAGTTTGGGCATACATTTACAGTGGTACCTCTACTTACGAAATTAATTGGTTCTGGAAGTAGTTTCGTAACCTGAAAATTCCGTAAGTAGAGACGCGTTTTCCATGTAAATGCCCTAATCCGTTCCAACCCCCCCAAAATTCGGACATAAATTTTTTATAAATCATAAAAATGCATCAAAACATGTAACAAATACATGTTGCAATTAGATTACTGCACAATAAACATAAAATGAGAGTTGTACATAATGTAAAAAACAAAGAATAAAGTAAAGAATAAAAATTATGTTCATTTACCTTTTAACTGCTATCGTCGTAACAACCTCTCCATCTCATCGTTCACTGCCGACCTCCTCTTCAAAATGACAGAGAGGCCTTTGGAAGGAGTCGTAGCTTTTAGGGCTTCCTTTTGTTTTAATACTGTGCCGATCGTAGATGTATTACGGCCATATTCTTTGGCAAGATCAACCAAACGCATCCCTTTTTCATACTTTTCTATTATCTCTTGCTTTGTTTGTATGGACAAAAAAACTCTCTTCTTCTTCTTTTCCACTTTTCTCCATCACTTTCTTGGGGTCCATAGTGAATAAAAGTTAATACACACACGTAAAACTGTCCGAACACTTCGTGGCCAATGGGATGCCAGGAAGATGCTAGGCGATAGCCAATGGCAGAGCAGCTACAAGTATGTTTACGTTCGGTAAACTCTGGAAGCTGCAAGTAGCAGCGCGTACTGTATTTTTGCCTTTCGTATCCTGAAATTTCTTTCATAACAAGAGGCAATATTTTCCCGTTGAGGCGTGTCGTAACCTGAAAATTCCGTATGTAGAGACGTTCGTAAGTAGAGGTACCACTGTATATAGTTTGCACATAGTCACACCCATACTATCAAGCCTTAGGCGGATGGAAAATGGCCTGTTAAGGAAAGCCCATATGTTTGTGATGTGTCACCCAAGAAAGGTTAAACTCATGGCAGCAGCAGTCGCCTGTATACTTTATGCTCTTAATAAATATGGGCACACGGTCTGTGCTTGCCATTTTGCAAGTTTACATTGAGCAGTGACTAGGTTGCACAAGGTCTCTATTATAAGCTCACTGTTAATGTGAAAATTATCTGCAATCTATATATGTTTTATATCTATATGGGTACAAGGTAGGCCTAATGTTATAATACCCTATGGTCCATATAATATGTTTTCAGATCTAAACAACCTTGATCCAACATTTGGCTACCATCGTGTGTGCTATAGCCATTTTACGGACAAAACAAGAGTGGAACGTGCTGAAGCTCGTAAAAAACGACTGGCCGAAGCCCACATTCCTGAGCCTCAGGAGCAAAGCAGACCAGAACTTAGTCCCCCAACACCATCTCCTAAAAAGCGACTGCGATCTCACCATGCTGCAGCAACCATCAGCCAAGCATCTGCAAGGTCAAGCAATGTGTTGCCAAACATCTGCATCATCTGCAAGAAGGAAACGCTCGGAGAAGGGCCACGGACAAATCGTGTCACTGTAAAACTGATGCAAGCTGAGACATGTGATGCTGGTAAGAAAATTGGTAGAACTTACAATTTGGAGTGGTGAAAGTTTAAAGAAAAATAATGTCTATTTAATCTTAACACATATTATATTACTGGTATGTTATTTCTCATATCTTTGATACTGAAATACTTGTGAGCCATTAGTGATGGAATAGAACAGGGAGGTTGACTGAGTTTTACTATTAATTTAATGTCTTTTGATTTATTTGCACACAGGTCTTTTAAGACAAGCAGCTACTGAGAAAGCAGATGAAACCATTCTCAGACACATAAGAGACCGTGATTGTGCTGCCATTGAGGTCAAATACCATGGCAGCTGCTATCGTCAGTATACAAGATTTCTACGGAGTCAGTCTGAATCCTCCAGGTTGTAATTTATTCCTTTTTATTTTCAAATATATGAATTCAGAGATCCTTTGGGGCTATACAAATTCTTACAAATGAGTAAAGTCATGGTTGTCAAAATGTCAAAAGGGAAAATGTCATAGGTCTCTGCTAAATCAAACTCACTGAAACACTAGTTTTATATTTTTAAAAAATATTGTGTAGTTTTACTCCAGATAGCATTATTTTTTATTTTATTTCCAGATCATCGAGCAGTGAGAGACTTGGTTTCCAGAAAACCTTTGACCTATTTTGTGAGGAGGTGGTTAAGCAGCGCATCATCCAAAACCAAGAAACCGAAGACTGAACAGGCTGTTGGACATTTTTGTGTCAATGGCCAAAAAGCATGAAAGACTTGATGCATCAAGCTACAGGTACAGGACAGATTTCCATGGCTTACATATATACAATTTCAACCGAAGATGTTTAAAAAAATCTTGAGATTCTTACCAATAAAGAAGATTGAAATGACAAAAACTGGCAATAATCATATATTTAGTGACAAATCAAAATTACCTGAAGAACTTTGCATATTGGCGGTGTCTACATGAAATGGAAGCCAAGATTTCTCTGTTAAAGCTAATTTTTCTTTGTTCCACAGGTCCAGCAGATTAAAGGAGCGGCTTAAGCAAAGATTCCCTCAACTGAAATTCCATTCAGCGTCAAAGAAATCAGCAAGTGAGATAGTATTTGTTGAGAATATTGCCACTGGTGATGTTGCTGAACAACTGTCAATGTCAACAATAGACACAGAAACATCAAGCCATTTTTGATTTATGCAAATAAGCGGAGTTCTTTGACCCTCAATCACATAATTGACCTCAGAAATCGATTCCTCGGGTCGACATTATGCAGAAAAGACGTCTCAAACGTGATTCTAGGTAGAATGGTTAAGAAGTTGGACTATCCATGCCTGTGGCGGCCATCTTGGATTTATGCAAATGAGTGGAGTTCTTTGAGCCTCAGTCACAAAAGTGACCTCAGAAATCGATTCCTGGGCATAACATTATCGGAAAATGATGTCTCAAACGTGATTCTAGTTGTACTGATAAAAAAGTTAGGCCATTCATGGCAGCCATCTTGGATTTATGAAAATTAGTGGAGCCCTCAATCACATATCTGACCTCAGAAATCGATTCCTCGGGTCAACATTATCCGAAAAAGACGTCTCAAATGTGATTATAGGTAGAGTGGTTCAAAATATAGTCCATCCACACCCATGGTGGCCAGCTTGGATTTATGCAAATTAGCGGGGTTCTTTGACCCTCAGTCACACTAATGACCTCGGAAATCAATTCCTCGGGTTAACATTAGCCGAAAAGGATGTCTCCAACATGATTCTAGGTAGAATGGCTAAAAAGTTAGTCCATCCATGGCAGCCATCTTGGATTTATGCAAATTAGCGTGGTTCTTTGACCCTCAATCACACAGTCGACCTCAGAAATCGATTCCTCGGCTCAACATTATCCGAAAAAGAGGCCTCAAACGTGTTTCTAGGTAGACTGGTTGAAATGTTAGGCCATTCATTCCCTTGGTTAGTCGTGGCAGCCATCTTGGATTTATGCAAATTTGACATAGCTATCCACACCTTTGACAGTGGGAACATCGATTTTCGGATTCAGCAGGGGGTTTTTTTACATAGAAATCATCAAAGATCCCGTAGTTCCCAGTTGGGTGCCACGAAAATCATTTTCTAGCCACATTTTGAGGGAGCTGCTCACGGCCTATATGAATTTGTAGTTGATAACTGCAAAAAAATGGTATGATACCACTCTGTTGTGTAATATTGCTCAATAATTATGAACCTTATCAGTAAACTGTAATGGAGAAGAGAGGAGAAAAAAAAGAAAATCGACCTGAAAGATTCAATAAACCATGATGTTGATTTAAGGTGGAATTGCCCAGCCCCAATGTATGGTCAATACAATTATGACAGTCTTTTTATTATTATTATTATTATTATTGTTATTATTATTATTATGTAGTCATATAATGTAGTCATATTGTTTTTGCTGTCATTTCTCTGTCTGTTAATAATAATAATAATAATAATAATAATAATAATAATAATAATAATAATAATAATGGATTGCGTTTATATAGCGCCTTTGATTCAAATTTTCAGGAAAGGCACACTGAACACATGAGTAGATTTTGATGATCTCAAAATGCATACCTTCACCAAGGCTGTTATCTTCTCACAGAGTGTTAACAACAATACTCCAAAACTACTGGATGGATTTGTATGAAATTTTCACCAGAGGTGGCCCTTGGTCCAAAGATGAACTCATTAGATGTTGGAGGTGATCCGTGAATGCATACCTCCACCAAGGCACTATCTCACAATGTTCAGATGGATGGCGATATGGACGGACAAAGGGAGGGTGGGACGGAGCCTTGGTGGAGGTATGCACCCTCTGAGTGCCCTCTAGTTAATTATATACAGTATATGGTGCATACTTTCTTGGGTATTCAACCAATTGCATTTTCAGTCCACTAGATGGCGCAAAGCAAGCACCCAGTCAAGTGAAGTCATAGCTTGCCTTGCAAGATTTGCAGCCAGCTTTGAAAGTTAGAAAGCAATTAGCTCAAAGATAGCTCAAATGTTGGGAATTTGGGGGATTTTATAACAAAGATGGAAGGACAGACCTTGACATGACACACAACACGCAAGAAGCGCTGCACCAAAAAACAAAAAAACAAAAACATGTGGGCCAGCACACGTCTCGGAGCAGCGTTAGCAAAAGCTAAGTTAAAAACACCGGCATGGAGCTTGTGAGCAGTGCTGGAGAAAAAGTAATGTTTATGAAGCACTTTTCAAAGACATATAGTCACAAAGCACTGTATAATAAAATGGAATAAAAGGAATTTGACAGATAAAAATAATGTAAAAAAAAAATAGAAAAACAAGTTAAAACGCAAGATTAAATAATTTAAAAATATATCAGACTTACCATTAAAAAGCAGTTGAATTTAAACTCAACAGAAAGCCTTCTTAAACAAAAAAGTTTTCAGCTGCTTTAACAGTCCACGGAGTTAGATAAACATAGCTCCACCGCCCTCCTTGTGTGCAGAGATGCGTCTTCCGTGGAAAATGAAGCCCTGAGAATACTATATGAAAGAGATGTCAACAGTTTTACTTTGGGACATGATTTGAGGCTAAATAAGGTAAAAAAAAAATTGAAATGTACGGGCTCGAGACACTCAAAATTGTGATTATCGTTGAATCGTGATAGGATCGTATCATGACCCAAGTATCTCGATCTGAATCAAATCACAAGATCCCTCGCGAGTTCCACCCCTACTAGTGAGTAGCTTTCACAAAGTCTTTATGACTTTGATGAGAACTCACTGAAGGTGGCTGTACGTCTTCCTCAGATTTTCCACTGCATGTGATTGTTCAGCCAGTTCTAGCTGCTCTGCAGTGAAGCCATTCACTATCCAATATCTCACCTCTGGATCGGCTTTGGTGGACAATTCCAATGATATGCTTCCCCCATGCAGCTGTAGGACATCCTGTCTGATGCTACATAGAGCCAGCACCTCATCTACCTTATCTTATACCAAAGGAACTTGGCAGCAGCAGGCAGGATTATATTTCTCTTGAAACCATCATCTAGCACTGCAAAGGTGTCCATGGTCTTCTCCCCATTGTGGAGTTGAACTCTCATGACCTTTAACATCACTCTACCAGAGTGGCTGGGATGGTCCATGTAGATCACACTACATACCGTACTCATGATGAGGATATTAGGGATATTTCTGCTCTTTAGCTTTGGCAAGATCAAGCAGAGCAAGAAGTTGCTGTTCTCCACACTTGTTGCAGGGGTTTTTCAAAGTGCAGTTCTCAGTCGAGTGGTTCTGTCCACATTTCCAGCATTTGCACTTACAGTGGATATAAAAAGTCTATACACCCCTGTTCAAATTCCAGGTTTTTGTGATGTAAACAAAAAATGACACCAAGATGGGCAGCACGGTAGAAGAGTGGTTAGGACTGCAGCAGCACAGCAACTCACCCTTGGCCGGGAGATCCTGGGTTTGATCCCAGCCCCTGACCAACAGTGATCTATGTGGAGTTTGCATGTTCTCCCCATGTCTGCGTGGGTTTACTCCAGGATTTCTCCGGTTTCCCCCCACATGCCAAAAACATGCAAGTTAGGTTAATTGGAGACTCTAAAGTGGCCCCAGGTGTGAATGGTGAAAGGGCTGGGCGCTGCACCAGTGGCTGCCTCATCCACTCATGTGGATGCCCTGTAATTTCCCCATTGTGGGACTAATAAAGGATTCTAAATTTTTTTTTAAAAAAATAAATCATTTCAAAACTTTTTCCCCCATTAATGTAACCTATAACCTGTACAACCCAATTGAAAAACAAATTCAAGGGGAAAAATAAAAAATAAAAAACTTACAATAACCTGGCTGCATAAATATGCACACCCTGTTATAACTGGGGATGTGGCTATGTTCAGAATTAACCAATCACAATCAAACTCATGTTAAATGGGAGTCAGCACACACCTGCCACCATTTAAAGTGCCTCTGATTAGCCCCAAATAAAGTTCAGCTGCTCTAGTAGGCTTTTCGTGACATTTCTGTAGTCACATCTTAGAGCAAAAGCCATGGTCCGCAGAGAGCTTCCAAAGCATCAGAGGGATCTCATTGTTCAAAGGTATCAGTCAGGAGAAAGGTACAAAAGAATTTCCAAGGCATTAAATATACAATGGAACACAGTGAAGGCAGTCATCATCAAGCGGAGAAAATATGGCACAACAGTGGCATTACCAAGCTGGACATCCCTCCAAAATTGAAGAAAAGATGAGAAGAAAACTGGTCAGGAAGGCTGTCAAGAGGCCAACAGCAACATTGAAGGGGCTTCAGGAATTCCTTGCAAATACTGGCTGTTTAGTACATGTGACACCAATCTCCCTTCTAGGGTGGCAAGACGAAAGCCTTATCTTACGAAGAAAAGCATCCAAGCCCAGCTACATCTTACAAAAACATATTTGAAATCTCCCAAACACATGTGGGAAAATGTGTTATGTGCTGATGAAACCAAGGTTGAACTTTTGTGCCATAATTCCAGAAGGTGTATTTGGTGCAAACACAACACTGCTCATCACCAAAAAAACACCATATCTACCATGAAGCATGGTGGTGGCAGCACCATGCTTTGGGGCTGTTTTTCTTCAGCTGAAATTTGGGTCTTAGTCAAGGTGGAGGGAATTATGAACAGTTCCAAATACCAGTCAGTGTTGGCCCAAAACCTTCTGGCTCCTTCTAGAAAGCTGAAGATGAAGAAGAACTTCATCTTTCAGCACAACAATGACCCAAAGCACACATCCAAATCAACAAAAGAATGGCTTCACCAGAAGAAGATTAAGGTTTTGGAATGGCCCAACCAGAGTCCAGACCTAAATCTGATCGAACATCTGTGGGATGATCTGAAGAAGGCTGTGCACAGGAGATGCCTTCACAATCTGACAGATTTGGAGCATTTTTGCAAAGGAGAGTGGACAAATATTGCCACATCAAGAATGTGCCACGCTGATAGATTTCTACCCAAAAAGACTGAGTACTGTAATAAAAGCCAAAGGTGCTGCAACAAAGTATTAGTTTAAGGGTGTGCATATTTATGCAACCAGGTTATTGTAAATTTTTTATTTTTCCCCTTAAAAGATTTCAGTTTGTTTTTCAATTGGGTTGTGCAGATTATAGGTCACATTAATGGTGGAAAAAGTTTTTAAATGATTTATCTTGGTCTCATTTTTTTACATCACAAAAACCTGCCAATTGAACAGGGGTGTGCAGACTTATCCATTGTATCTCTGATCCAGCTAAATGATATTCACTTATATAGTACCTTTTCTCATCTCTAGATGACCAAAGCACTTTACAAATCCTGCTATCTACCATTCACACACTGATGGCAGCAGAGCTGCCATACACAGGTGCTGGCCTGACCCATCAGGAGCAACTGGGGGGTCAGTGTCTTGCTCAAGGACACTGTCATGCAGACTGCAGACAGAGCGGAAATTGAACCCCTGACCCTCCGATTAGTAGTCGGCCATACTACACCTGTGCCACAGCTAACCACAGCAGCAAGGTCTACTGTATGTAGTTTTGCAAAGGTGTTCCACCCAAGCAATGCTTTGTGCTCTCACATAAAAAATAGTAAGGCTTGAACCGCTCTCTTTTCTTGGGTGTTGTAGCAGATTTTGGTGCTAAATGGGCAACATCAGACTGTTTTCTTGTGACTGGGTTCAGTCCATAATATATGGAAGTAGACTTATTCTTGATCTTGGTTTCAGGGGGCTGACTGACTTTCCTCTCTGGAGATGGCTTTTCTAAGGTGTACAGTTCTGTGGATTGTCTGGACACCTACTGACCTTGAGTCTTGCATTCTAACTACTCAACTAGGACAAAGAGTGTGTAGGTACAGTTGGATCCAGACCATATGATGCCCTGGTTGAAACAGTACACAGCAAAGCTGTTGCAATAGCTTAAGGGCAGTTTGGTAAGTAGTCGGTCTATATGGAATCCACATTGAAGTTCATTCTCTCCTACTGCCTCTATAGTAGTAAACATATCCACTAGGCTGGCAGCAGACAGGGAGAAGATATTCTGCTTGACAGGAACAGGAATGAATTCCTAAGAATATTAAATCTTACAAGACATTCCTAATTTCTCTAAAAAATGGTGTAATCTATCTGTAAGACTTCATAATGAGAAGAACATGCACAGATATTTTGACAGACAAAGCAAACAGTCTGAGCGTGGGTCTCAGAAGCTTTTCTCTTAGTAGATCAATCAATCAATCAATCAATCAATCAATCAAACTTTATTTCTAAAGCACTTTAAAAACAACCACAGCTGATACAAAGTGCTGTACATCAGGAATAGATAAAAGGAAAGGACATAAAAGACAATAAAATGCAACTAAAAAGGTATGAAACAAAACAAATAAAAATGACAATCATATAATAAAGCAATAAAACAAGTACAATCAATGTCTCAAGCAGGGTTGAAGGCCAATGAGTAAAAATGAGTTTTAAGATAAGATTTAAAAGTGGACAGTGAAGGCGCCTGTCTAATAGGCAAATGAAGACTGTTCCAAGCTCTGTCCCCTCTGGGCTTTCTCTTTGATTTTGGTATCTCAAGGAGCAACTGATCAGCTGACCTGAGAGACCGAGCAGGGGTGTAAAAGTAAAGAAGCTCAGAGAAGTAAGGTGGGGCAAGGCCATTCAATGATTTAAAAACAAATAAAAGAATTTTAAAATGAACCCTAAAGTGCACAGGCAGCCAGTGGAGGGAAGCTAAAATAGATATAATGTGGTCCCTGTTATGTGTTCCAGTTAAAAGACGTGCAGCAGCGTTCTGAACCAACTGGAGACGTGCGAGGGAAGACTGGCTGACTCCAAAATAAAGTGCACTACAGTAATCCAGCCGAGATGTGATGAAGGCATGGATTACTGTCTCAAGGTGCTGTTTAGAGAGAATGGATTTAGCCATTGCCATATGCCTTAAATGAAAAAAGCTGCACTTCACTACTGCAGCAATTTGACGATCCAGTCTAAAATCACTGTCCAGCTTAAAACCCAGATTAGTGACAGTAGGTTGGACAAAACCTGTCAAGGGACCCAAGTCAACAGGAGGGAACTCACAGGAGCCATTGGGTCCAAACACAATCACTTCTGTCTTCTTTTCATTAAAACTTAGGAAGTTCACTGCCATCCAAACTTTAATGTCATTAAGGCATTCAAGAAGTGATTTAATTGAGAAGTTCTCCTTCTGCCTTATTGGAACATAACCCTGACAGTTATCAGCACAGCAGTGGAAGGAGATGCCATGCTTTCTAAGAATTGAACTCAGTGGAAGCAGATAAAGTGAAAAGAGCAGAGGCCCTAAAATTGAGCCCTGTGGGACCCCACATGACAGGGAAGCAGAGGAGGATTCAGAACCAGCAAGGCTTACACACATGGTTCTATCAGTTAGATAGGACCTAAACCATCCCAATGCAGTACCAGATTTATATAAATAAATCAGTGCTTTATTGGGGGCAATGGATCAGCATTCTCGTCGCGCCCTCCGCCAGTACCCGGGCTCGCCTGGGGAAGCTAATGATCCTACCAGCAGACTAAATTCGAAGAGACGACGCCTCTGTGCCAAGTCAAAGAAGAATCCTAGTCACAGTCCTAAAGCCGAAAGCAAACAGACCCAAGAGCACTTTGTGGTAGGATCTGCCCTTCGCATATTACAACTAAACGTTGAAGGCCTATCTGCAGCCAAGCGAAGCCTTATCGAAGTCCTCGCCTTCCAACATTCGATTGATGTAATCTGCCTCCAAGAGACTCATATTGGCACAGAGGAAGCTGGCCGCTTCACCATCAAAGGCTTTGACCTCCTGTGCTATGTTCTACATGCTAAACATGGACGTGCCACCTATGTGCGTTCTGACATAGTTGAAGCAAATCACCTGATAACAACACATTTCTCAGACACCATAATCATTGGTGGCTTCCATATTGTCAATGTGTACAAGCCCCCTAATGCCAACTGGGATCTGCAGGTCTTACCCACCCTACCCCACCCTGCCATCTATGTGGGGGACTTTAACAGCCATCACCCTGACTGGGGGTACCCAGCAGTGGACAGTGATGGGGAGGCACTTTCAGACTGGGCATCCAGAAATGACCTCGCTTTGATATACGACCCCAAACAAAGAGGAACCTTCCACTCTGCTAGGTGGAAGAAGGACTATTCTCCTGACCTGTGTTGGGTCAGCTCTTTGAATGGGGAGCCATATCCTACACAGATCCTCATTCTTGATGATTTTCCACACAGCCAACACCGGCCCCTGCTTGTACACATTGGCCTACAACTTCCAGTCATATACAGCCCAAGGAAGATGCGCTGGAACTTCCGCAAAGCCAACTGGAAGAAATTCAGTGAAACTCTGGACCGGAGCGTTGTTACCATCCCACTCCACACCATCACTGTAGATGAAGCATACAACCGCTTCTGCAGCGCAATCTTCAAGGCTGCCCATACTGCAATCCCACGAGGCTACCGACCCCTCTATGTCCCATGTTTGGACGGAGAAAGTGCTGCCCTCCTACAATCCTATCAAACATCAGGGGACCCAGAGATAGCAGACCATCTCATTGAATCGCTAAATACAACCCGGCGAAAGAAATGGGAGGAGACAGTTGCTGACCGGAGCTTTACCCACTCTAGCAGGAAATGTTGGAGCCTCATCCGTCACCTAGGAGCTGCACAGAAGCCCCCTAGCCAAAGCCGAGCATCCGTCACACCCAGCCAAGTTGCATCCCACCTACTGACTATCGCCAAAGCACCCCAAGACAAAGACACCAGAAGAGCAGTTACAACTGAGCTAAAAAAAACACCAAAAAATGCCTGTAGAGGAAACGAACCCTGAACCCTTCGAGGCTGCTGAACTGGAGAAAGTCCTACAGGGCCTGAAATGTGGAAAGGCAGCAGGATACGATAACATCTTCCCAGAATTCATGAAAAATCTTGGCCCCCGAGCCCTAACCTGGTTGACACAATTCTACACAAGGATCACACAAACGAACTCGATCCCAAAGAAATGGCGGACAGCAAAGGTCATTGCCATCCCAAAACCTGGCAAAGACCACAAACTACCGGCAAGCTACCGCCCAATCTCCCTACTCAGCGTTCCTTACAAAATCATGGAGCGCCTAATACTGCAACGCATTTCCCCAGAAATAGAGGATATTCTAAGTGTGGATCAAGCAGGTTTCCGCAAGGACCGCAGTACAGGAGAACAAGTACTGGCCCTAACCACCTTCATTGAAAATGGCTTCGAGAGCAGACTGAAGACAGGGGCTGTGTTTCTCGATCTTACAGCCGCCTATGATACGGTCTGGCACAAAGGCCTCCTCCTGAAACTTATAAAGGCGATCCCTGCTTGGGCAACAGCAATTATAAAAACCCTGCTGACCAACCGAAGGTTCAGAGTCCACCTCAGTCAGAACACAAGTGCATGGAGAATGCAGAAAAACGGACTCCCACAAGGCTCAGTTCTAGCTCCAACTCTGTTCAACCTCTACATAAACGACCTGCCTACTACAAAATCCCGCAAATTCATCTATGCAGACGACATCTGTTTGGCATTCCAAGCACCAGACTTTGAACCACTGGAACGGGTGCTCACGGAAGATCTTGCTAAACTGGACCAGTTCTGCAAAATCTGGCGCCTAAAACCAAGCCCAGCAAAAACCATCTCCAGTGTATTTCATCTCTGCAATGCAAAAGCTGCCAGAGAACTAAACATCCACCTGAGCGGACTCAAGCTTAAGCATGCCCCAAATCCAACTTATCTTGGAGTGACCCTTGATAGGACCTTATCCTTCAAGGAACATCTAAAGGGGACGGCTGCTAAGGTGAAAGTACGAAACAACCTGCTCTGCAAGCTCGCTGGTGCAAAATGGGGGGCGGCAGTCTCCACCCTGCGCACCTCAGCACTGGCCCTTTCATACTCTGTAGCAGAATATTGTGCCCCTGTCTGGTCCAGGTCATCTTACACACACCATGTAGACACCCAGCTCAACTCAACCATGAGAACTGTAACTGGAACAATCCGCTCAACACCACTCCCCTGGCTCTCTGTACTGTCAAACATAGCCCCTCCACACATCCGGCGAGCAGCATTAACTCAAAGGATGCTCCAAAAAGTTAAAGATTTTCCTCACTTACCAATCCATGCAGATATCTACACCCCACCCACTGCCCGACTTTCATCCAGACGACCGATTTGGAAAAACCCTCCCCCAGCTGACTTTACCATCCAGACAGCTTGGCAAGAGGAATGGGAGACCAAGGAGGTCCCAAACAAACAGCTGGTGATAAACCCCAACCAACAGGTCCCGGGCACCAACCTCCCAAGGAGACAGTGGTCTACACCCAATCGCTTCAGGACTGGACATGGCCCCTGCTTGACCAGCCTTCACAGATGGGGCAGTAGCCCTAGCCCACTGTGCGCATGTGGAGAGGAGCAAACTATGGAACACATCATAGAGGCTTGCCCGCTCCAAAGACTGGAAGGAGGATTACACACCCTCCATACAGCAAACCAGGAGGCAACTGCTTGGCTTAAGGACTTTGCATTCGCTAAATAAATAAAAAGTGCTTTATTTATACACGTAGCACTTTTCATACAAAAAGTTGCAAAACAAAGTGCTTCACACATTGAAATAAATGTGGCGGAGTGGTTAGCACTGCAGCAGCACAGCAACTCACCCTTGGCTGGGGGATCCTGGGGTCGATCCCAGCCCCTGACCAACAGTGATCTGTGTGGAGTTTGCATGTTCTCCCCGTGTCTGCGTGGGTTTACTCCGGGATTTCTCCGGTTTCCTCCCATATGCCAAAAACATGCAAGTTAGGTTAATTGGCATCAAAACTGGGGATTCTAAATTGTCCTTAGGTATGACTGTGAGAGCGAATGGTTGTCTGTCCCTCTGTGTTGGCCCTGTGATGGACTGGCGATCTGTCCAGGGTGTACCCTGCCTCTCGCCCAAAGATGCTGGGATAGGCTCCAGCCCCCCCACGACCTGAACAGGATTAAACGGAAGAAGATGAATGAATGAACAATTAATCCCCCACACACACACACGTGCACACGCGCACACACACACACACACACACACACACATACAGAGATTCCTTGCATTTACAAATAAATTTTGTGATGCTTGACCAATGGAGTACAGGGGCCTCATGTACAAAGGGTACTTATGCACAGAAACATGGCGTATGTCCTTTTCCACGGAAAATTTCAGATGTATCAAGAATGAAATGACAGTGGAAATATGCACAGCCCCACACCAACTTCATGGCTGGTGTACGTACATTTCTACTGTTATTGGTCCATTGGCGACACTTAGAGGTGATGTTGGGAGACTGATAGTGACGTGAAAATTATTGTGCACACCAGAGACACATGATAAACAAACATCCAAGTGTGTGCAATTAGATGAGTGGATATAAAAGCAAGCGCAAAGAAGTGCAGAAAATGCCTCTAACAACAATGGCGTTAGCATTATTAGATGACATTGCAAATCATGCAGTGAGAAGAGAAAGGGTATGTAGAGACAGAAGATTTTCTGGCTCAGGATGATGACTGGCTTGTCAGCCGGTTTAGGTTTCGATGGGCAGTCCTTGTGGAACTGTGCTTAGAGCTACGACCGCTCTTGGAGCACGACACGGCGAGAAGCCGAGCACTGCCTGTCCCGCTGCAGGTGCTGACAACTCTGGGGTTTCTGGAAACAGGGGCATTCCAGAGGGAGCTGGCAAAGTGATCGGGAATTTCCCAGTCGAGCCTGAGCCGAGCTATGCCAGCTGTGTGGGATGGCATTATCTGGCTGTCACCCAGGTACATCATATTCCCAAACAATGCAGTTGAATAGGCCAACATCAAAGCGCAATTTGCAGTGAGAGCCAGTTTTCCCAATGATTCTAATGAACAGCATTGTTTGGAACAAACTACAAGCTGGCACTGTGCGGATGGGTGGCTTCTTGGTGAGTAAATTCATGTAATTGTCCTAATAATAACCCACCTCATGCTCAACGTGCCTGTGTGCCTCATATCACCCTGTCTTCAAGGCTTCATTGCAAGTTAGTGGGTCGAGTAGGTGACTTTCTTTTTTTGCTGATTAAACTACAGTTTCACAGCATTCTACCAAGCCCCCAATTGCCTCTGTTTGTACAGTAGTTATGTCAATAAACACATGCGTAAAGTTTGAAATACAACAGTGTCACCCTTTCCCCAGCACACTTCATTCATTTACAATAGTAGTGTGTGTAATCCATGTACGTTGTATATAACTATAAAGGCAGAGATTTGCATTCTGGACAAAAAATGTGTACTAGTCAAGTTTAATATGATCTGCTTTCAACTGACAGGTGACCGTGGCTACCCACAAAATAGGTTCATATTGTCTTCTTTTTCATGACTGTTTTCCTTTAATTGAACCAGCTGAGCCACCCGGCTGGTCACAAATTGATTGATTGATTGATTGATTGATTAAAATAACACTGTATAAAATATACAACATACATTTAAGACCAATGGGATGACACAAGAAAGTGCGCAGAGTTATTTCCATTGTGGTCCCTACAAAAGGTCACAGGTGGTCTCGTACCTGGAACCCTCTGCTTTGAAACCTGGCACTTAACCACTGAGCTATACATCCTCTAAACCAGAGTGATCAGCTGACGCTTCTGAGGATGACTGCAAACATCAGTCAAAACGTGTCAGAGTTAAATAAGCATCTCCTTCTCATCCCTGTCTGAATAAAGGAAACAAACTAATCTTATAGGGCTGTGAGCAGGCTATTGGATTACCTGTATCCGGCGCTAACGCCGGAGGACAGCGTGACAAACAAAATGTTTTTACGTGCATCTACCTCATTCAGGAGCACCTCCAACTCACAGTCAGTGAAATTCCATTAAATCCATTATTTTTGATCGTGGATACAGGAGAATCAAAGGCGCAGCACTTGTATATATCTATTTGCATACCTATTTGCATCTAATTGAATATTCAAATGGAGGCGTGTCAAGGGAGGACTCCGGTATTTCCTCACGTGCGTTCAATTTCAAGCAGATTGGTATGTACAAAGGAAATGTGCTTGGATTCCTGCATACGATTTCATACATCTCGATTTTTTATTTTTTTTTTGCTTACAGCATTTTCTTGATTTAAGCCCACGTCATCTTTCAGTAGGAAATCCACACAAGTCTTTGTACATGAGGCCCCTGAGGAGTCAGGTGGCCAAAAACCCTCGGCTGACTACAAAAGACCTGCAGCAAGATTTGGTGGCGGCAGGCACTGAGGCTAATCAACTTTTCGGGCCTATGAATCAGCCGTATGTCTGGGGGGAGGAAGAACGAAGCATACACTGAAAAGAACACCATGTTCACAATGAAGCATGGTGGTGGTTCAGTGATGCTCTGGGGCTGCTTTGCTTCCTCTGGCACTGGAAATAGCATGTGGAGGGCGAGATGAATTCAGTCAAGTATCAGGAAACCCTGCGAGGAAATGTCATGACATTTGTGAGGAAGCTCAAACGTGGGCATCATTGGACCTTCCAACAGGATAATGATCCCCAGCATACCTCAAAGTCCTCCAAGGCTTGGTTTCAGAAGAAGTCCTGGAAGATACTACAGTGGTCATCACAGTTATCTGACATGAACCCCATTGAAAATCTATGGTGAGATTTGAAAAAGGCGGTTGTAGCACGCAAACCCAAGAATATTAGTGAACTGGAGGCCTTTGCCTCTGAGGAATGGGCTAAGATTCCTCGGGAAAGCTGCCAGAAGCTGATGTCTAGCTATTCAACACTTCTGCAGCAGGGTGCTCTACTAAGTACTAAAAATACTTGTCATGAAGGGGTAGAATACTTTTGAGACTGCAGTAGTCATTAAAAGTGGAATTTTGTGTTGAATTTGGAGAAGCCATGTGTAGTATTAGTTGTGTGTGTAGCTATTTAAATTGTTCTTGATTGATTTGTTTATTGCAAGCAGCTGCTAGTTTATACATATTGCCAATAAACCTAATTTTTAGTGAAGGTTGAATGATTTTGATTGCAGCTGTGTGTGGTTGTTTGCTGCTATTCAGTCCTCACCTAGCTCAAACATGACAGAATGGTCCCACCAGATTCAGGACCCAGCAGGTGCAACCTTGGGACCAAAACCCTCACAACTAGACTTAGTGAGGCCAATATTCAGCATCTAGCAGAGCAAATTCTCACCTGTAACCACCAATTGGCCCAGATCTCTTCACACCTTAGCCAGCTGACATTCTTTTTTTCCTTTTGTAATGCCATATCGTCTGCTGCACCCACCTCTTCTACATCCTCTGATACTTTTTCACCACAGGACAGAATTTTCACCATACCTACTTCTGCCACATACATGAGACAGCTGGGGGTGTTGGGGGTGTTGGGGGTTCCTACTCCTGTGCCACCTTGTTTTCCAGTGGGCACCTGGAGATTTTATAATCAGACAGAAGTAAGATCATTTTTACTGTAATGCTGTTTCAAGATCAGGCATTTACTGTACTTGGCACAGGCACTTGTGAAGAGTGATGCTTATGACACCGACCCACATTTTGTTTCAGAATTCGAAAGAGTCATACAGATAGAGAGGGGAACGTCACCACCCAACTCCTTAACTTCTGCCTGGACCCGCTCTCCTTTGCCGAGTATTCAGTGGATTTTCGGGTCATCGCCGCTGAGTCTCGGTGGAACAGTGTTGCACTGCACAGGTTCTTTTGCCATAGTTTTAATTCTCTCCTCTGGTATGAACTCGCTGCTCACAATGAACCCACTCCCTAGACACATTAATTTCACTCACCATCAGACTAGACAACTGACTCCTTGAGCAAGCCAGGGAGCATAATTATGCATCAGCTGCCTCTCTTCCATCACCGCCTAGAATTTCACCACTATTCTGGCTCCTGGCTCTACCTGCCTCCCACTCATCCTTCACGTCATGATCTGATGGTAATCGGTCAGGCTCAGTTGACTCCTGAAGCGTGTCAGCAAAGGATAGAGGCAAACTAATCCATCTATTGTGGCACTCATGGGCATTTTCTGGACACCAGTTTTGCCAAAAGGCTGAGGCTGCCAGTAGCAGTAGGGGGCCTGGTGGGAAAGGTTGTCTATGAAGCCCCTAATAAATCGACTACCTCCACACTGATCCAGTTGCCCCATTCTGAGTTATAAATTCAGCCCCTTATTGAAACATTGTCACTCAGTTGATTATTTCCACCCAGGAGCCTGGGGACCCCCTCAGGGTAGTCTCCCTCTTTGGAGCTCATTTGGCTTCTGTCACCACAAAGCAATACCTGTTTCAGTACTAATCTCTGGAAATAACTGTGAACATCAGTTTTTTATTTTGCCATTTACTTCAGTTCCCATAGTCTGTTACAGGACTGACTTCCTTTGAGGGCTCCCTGGGTTACATGTCACCTCTACTGCTCCTCTTCAAGGATGAGATCGCCATCCCCTTGGTGAAGCATCAGCTTTGGCGCTGTCGATGAATATGGAGAGCCACGTGGATGGTACTTCAAAAGATCGCAGTCCAAATACAGCCCTCATCAATCACAAGAGGATTGTTGCCCGAAATATGCTCCAGATCAGAAAGTTTGGTAATCAACTAAAAACATTGCTCTGAAGACTGATTCTAAAAATCTGTCACCCCACTATATTGGTTCGTTCATCATTTAAGATAAGATAAGATAAGATAAGATAAGATAAGCCTTTATTAGTCCCACAACGGGGAAATTCCAGGATTGCAACAGCACAGGGATAGCAACACTCAGAGCAACAATCAGAAGGCAAGAAAAAAAAAACAAGCAAGCAAGAGCAGCTAATATACATATGTACATATTACTATAAAATATATATATACACACACACAGACACACAGTGCAGAGCATTGTAGCTGGATGGAATAAATATATGAATATATAAACACACAGTGCAGAGCATTGTAGCTAGATGGAATAAATATGTGGGGAGCATTGTAGCTAGATGGAATAAATATATAGATACAGTGGTACCTCTACTTACGAACGTCTCTACATACGAAATTTTCAGGTTACGAGACGCCTCAACGGGAAAATATTGCCTCTAGTTACGAACAAAATTTCAGGATACGAAAGGCAAAAAAAGTACGCGCTCCTCGCAGCTCCCGTATTTTACCGAACGTAAACATACCTGTAGCTGCTCTGCCATTGGCTATCGCCTAGCATCTTCCTGGTATCCCACTGGCCACGAATGGATGCGTTTGGTTGATCTCGCTTTATCTTATTATTATTTACTATTCTTACTACTTTATTTTATCCTTCTTACCTCTTGTAAGACTGTTGACTGAACTACACAATTTAGAGAAAAAAAATTGTTAACTGCCATGTTTATCACCATCTACGTTATAACTCTGTACTTTCACCTTGTTCTTAATAAAGTTTTGGGGAAAAAAAAAAACAACATCAACGATCAGCACGGTATTAAAACAAAAGGAAGCCCTTACAAGCCGATAAAAGCAAACGTCCTTGGATCGTTTCATCACAAAACGTCAGGCAAAAACCACTGATGAGACAGAACATGAACCAAAGAAGGCAAAAGGTGACGCCGACGCCGACGCCGACGATCGCAGTTAAAAGGTAAATGAACATAATTTTTATTATTCTTTCGCTTTTATTATTCTTTCTCTCATTTTAAACTCTCATTTTATGTTTATTGTGCAGTAATCTAATTGTAACATGTATTTGTTACATGTTTTGATGCGTTTTTACGATTTATAAAAAATTTATGCCCGAATTTTGGGGGCTTGGAACGGATTACGGCATTTACATGTAAAACGCGCCTCTACTTACGAATTTTTCACGTTACGAGAATTCTTCCGGAACGAATTAAATTCGTAAGTAGAGGTACCACTGTATATAAAAACACAGTGCGGAGCATTGTAGCTAGATGGAATAAATATATAGATATATAAATATGAACACACCCAGTGCTGAGCATTGTAGCTAGATGGAATAAATATGTAAATATATAAACACACACAGTGCAGAGCATTGTTGCTAGATGGGATGAAACAGCATAACCCTCTACTTAGTTATCCTACATGGTATGATTATGTGCCCATACATAACAAATCATTAACCCTGTTTCTATCCATGTCAAATCCCAGGGTTTCTCAACATCCATCCCACAGATAAAACCAGTATCCTCCAATGAATTCCCAGTTCGCATCACTGATGTATACCGCAGGGGCTGGGGTTTCCAGTACCTTGTTGATTGAGAGGGCTAAGGACCGGAGAAGTGATTTTGGATATCAAAATCATTCATCCTGGATGACAACAAAATGGTGTGTGCCTTCCATTGCATGCACCCAGACAATCCAGGGGAAGGCAATATCATGGATCTGGGTGAGCACTGCTCCATCTTGCACCATGTTACTCTTTGCATGGCTACATAACTCTGTCATCAGGAGGCTAAGTGGCAGCAGCTGGATGATCACCCTCACCTATAGGTAATCACAGGCCCCAGGTCACGTAGTCAAATCTTATTTGTGATCCTTCTGAGCTCCAGTGCCCTCACCCATCTAAATGTCCTCCTCTGACTGGCTACCTCCCTGAACTGGAATCCCCTCCTGGATTAACTTCCAAGCAAGAAACTTACCCATTTTCATTTGCTCCTTGGTACAGGAGTTACATATTTCCACGCTCGGTGGGTCCAGTTGTATTAGTACTATAACTTGTACAATAAAAATGTCTTCCTAAATGTGATTTCAGTTCCCAACAGTATGCTGAAGTACTTTTAGTTCTTATGCATTATTTCTGTCAAATGTAATGTGTAGTTTGATGCTAAAAGCACATGGTGTTGGTCTCCTATGTAAAAGCATAGGTTATGCTAAACCCAGTAGCTCAGACCGAGTTTTACTGATTTTAAAAAGAGGAATTCATTTAATTGGTTACATGAAAAAAAGGGTATTTCATGTGCTACCAGAGAGATTGTGAGAAAAGAACACATGCATGTAAGATGTAAGATGTGAAATGTAAGATATTACTATATTGCTGGATTGTAATAATAGTAATATGAGAGAAGAAGTTAAACACTAAGCTATGGTGTTATATAAGAAGGGGTTGGAAGACGAATTACTCTAGCTGTAAACAATAATACCATTATTGTTGTGCAGGCTAGGTTTTTTTGGTTGCCGACCAAAAACCTTCTGGATCCTGGATTTTCTCCTAATGGAGATGGCGAGCCTGACCCGAGATTGAACAGAGGTCTGACCAAGGTCTCGATTGAAGGACATCCCTCCTCTCTCCAGTGCACAACACTGAAGTGGTAACAACTCAAGCTGCCACTTTAAAAGAGGAAAAGAAACCTGTGCCGGGAGATACAAGATATCTTGACTGGTCAAACGGCTAAACCAAACGGACAAACAAACACTGAGCTCAGTAGGACATTTTTGGGGGTTTTATTTCATGCCGGCCGTTGTTATATTTGTATATTTGTAAGTTGTTTGTATATTTTGTCCCTTTTATCTTTAATAATAACGGATATGAATTGCTCATTTCCTGCCTCCAGCTATTTCATTCCACATTCACTTTAATTCCCTATTGTAACCCTTACGAACCTAGCAACTGGTCTACACTTAATAATTTCCCTTACCTAATTAACATAAGGCAGGGGTTACATTTACTTGCCTCAATCCTCCATCTTATGTGGTTGCGTGCTGTTCTGGGGTCCTCACCTAGCTAAAACATGACAATCTATCTGACTCTAAGCGTTAACCTAATACACAAAGTTATAAGTTTTATTCAATATAATGCAAAACTAGTGATTAAGGTCATGAACTTATGAGGAAAAAGTCATGGTACATAAACTACTAAACATAACTGGATTAAACTGCTCTGGCAAGGTACATTCTTCTTCTTTCAGCTGTTCCATCTAGGGATTACCACAGCGGATCATTCGCCTCCATCTCACCCGATCCCTTGCATCCTATTCCGACACAATAACACTCTCCATGTTCTCCTTCACTACATCCATGAACCTTCTCTGTGGTCTTTCCCTTTTCCTCCTTCCCAGCAGCTCCTTCTCCAACATCCTTTGTCCAATATTTTATTTATTTTTATCTATTCATTAGGGATGCGACAAAAAATCAGTTCTGTGATGAATTGCAATACTTGACACTAACGATGATCCACCGATTCCTAAATGCATGGATCGATCTTTTATTAATTATGTATATTCATGTCAACATTGCATACTCTCTTGGGTATTCAACCAATTGTGTTTTCAGTCCACTAGATGGCGCAAAGCAAGCACCCAGTCAAGTGAAGTCATAGGTTGTCTTGTGAGATTTGCAGCCAGCTTTGAAAGTTAGGATGCAGTTAAATCGAAGTTAGCTCAAATGCTGGGCCTTTTTTGGATTTTATAACAAAGATGGACAACCTTGACATGACACACAGCCCACAAGAAGTGCTGCATGAAAAAATAACACACAGGCCAACACATGTCTCTGAGGATCGTTAGCAATGGCTAAGCTAAAAACACACAAGCATGGAGCTTGTGAGCAGCGCTTAGAGAAAAAGTAAGTAATGTTTATTTTTGAAGCGCTTTTCAGAGACATAAAGTCACAAAGTGCTGTACAATAAAATAGAATTTGGAATTAGGAATTTGACAGATAAGAATAATTTTAAAAATACAAAAACAAGTTAAAGATTAAAATAATTTTAAAATATCAGACTTACCATTAAAAAGCAGTTGAATTGAAACTCAACAGAAAGCCCCCTTAAACAAAAATATTTTCACCTGCTTTTTAAAAGGTCCACAGAGTCAGATAAATGTAGCTGGAGTGGGAATCTTCCA
Source organism: Pholidichthys leucotaenia (assembly GCA_020510985.1). Lineage (NCBI taxonomy): Eukaryota > Metazoa > Chordata > Actinopteri > Cichliformes > Pholidichthyidae > Pholidichthys > Pholidichthys leucotaenia. Next base: position 176,570,336 of record CM035839.1, on the reverse strand, counting down.
AACAGCGCCATCCACCACGCTCCGTGTGTGCAGAGACATGTCACTGTGGAAAATAAAGCCCCAAGAATTCTTTATTACATAAAAGAGATGTCAACAGTTTTACTTTGGGAAATGATTTGAGGTGGAATAAGGTGGAAAAAATTTGAAAGCTATGGTATTGAGATACTTGAGGTTGCAATTTCATGATTATTGTTGAATCATGATAGATAGATAGAAAAATCAGAATCAGAATGAGATTTATTGCCATTGTTCATGTAGTACACAAACTAGGAATTTGTCTCGGTGCAATGCTGCAACATTAAACATGGAGTAGCACTAAAGATAAAAATTTAAAAAAAAACTATGCATGCAATAAAAGGAAGAATATGAATAAGTAATACTAATCTATGCGATTTTTAAATATATTAACAAGCAGCAGATATTGTGGAGTTCCACATAGTGAGTCGGTAGTGCAAAAAGAAAACAATGATAATTGTCATGAGTCCGGTTGAGCTGCTGTACGTAGTGCACGAGAGTCTAATAAGTCACTTAGTGTTCAGCAGTCTGATGGCAGAGGGGAAGAAGCTGTTCATGTAGCGGGAGGTTTTAGTCTGAATGGACCGAAGTCTTCTGCCTGAGGGGAGGGGGGCAAACAGTGCGTGTCCAGGGTGTGAAGGGTCGGCTATGATCCAACCTGCACGCCTCTGGGTCCTGGAGATGTACAGGTCCTGGAGGGATGGGAGCTTGCAGCCGATCACCTTCTCAGCAGTGCGCACAACACGCTGCAGTCTTAGTCTGTCCCTGGCGGTGGCTCCTGCGTACCACACGGTGATGGAGGTGGTGAGGATGGACTCAATGATGGCCGTGTAGAACTGCACCAACATCTTGGTGGGTAGCTTGAGCTTCCTCAGCTGCCGCAGGAAGAACATCCTCTGCTGGGCCTTTTTGATGAGGGAGCTGATGGTCGGCTCCCACTTGAGGTCCCGGGTGATGGTGGTGCCCAGGAAGCGGAAGGAATCCGCAGTGGTGATGGGAGAGTCTGTGAGGGTAGTGGGGCAGAGGGGGGCAGAGGGGCTGTGAGGCTGTGAGTCCACGATCATCTCCACTGTCTTCAAAGCGTTCAGCTGCAGGTTGTTGTGGCTGGGCCAGATAGATAGATAGATAGATAGATAGATAGATAGATAGATAGATAGATAGATGTACTTTATTTTAGATGCACTTTATTGATCCCAAACTCGGAACAGCAGCATGACAGTAGACAACCAAAATGACAGAAACACACACAGCATAATAGACAAAGGAATTACCCAGGGAAAGTAAAACTGCCTAGATAACTTTATATACATCACAGATGAATAGATGATGGCCCATAAGGATACGTGAATCATACTCATTGTACAATGCAAGACTATCAGGTGCAGGGTGCAATGTGAGGTACCAATTAGACTGCAAGGTGCAGTATGGCAGCATCTGTTTGGGCAGCTGTGGCACAGGTGTAGCGCGGCCGACTACTGATCAGAGGGTCAGGGGTTTGATTCCGGCTCTGTCTGCAGTCTGCATGTTGAAGTGTGCTTGAGCAAGATACTGAACCCCCAGCTGCTCCTGGTGGGTCAGGCCAGCGCCGGTGCATGGCAGCCCCGCTGCCATGAATGTGTGTGTGATTGGGTGGATAGCAGGATCTGTAAAGTGCTTTGGTCATCTAGAGATGAGAAAAAAACGCTATATAAGTGAATACCATTGTTATGACCAGAATTCAACATTACAGTGCGTTATTATACAGTGAAATGGCATGTGGCAGGAAAGATTTCCTGTACCTGACCGTACGGCAGCAAAGTTGTAGCAGTCTGCTGGAGAAAGTGCTCCGCTGTCTGTCCAGTGTATGGTGGAGGGGGTGATCAGGATTGTATCAGATTGGGGAGGTAATAGGATCATATCATGACCCAAGTATTGCAATCTGAATAGAATCACGAGGACCCTTGCGATTCCCACCCCCACTATTCAGTCATTCATTCATCTTCTACTGCTTAATCCTTTTCGGGTCGTGGGGGGACTGGAGCCTATCCCAGCATCTTTGGGTGAGAGGCAGGGAACACCCTAGACAGATCACCAGTCCATCACAGGGCCAATACAGAGAGACAGACAACCATTCACTCTCACATTCACACTTAAGCACAATTTAGGCTGCATTCAGACCAGGATAGTCTGGGGTCTCAGTCCAACTGGGCAGGGAATGCCGAGAATTTTCACACCTTCATTTGGTTTGGTTTACATTTATACTGCAGCAGACCAAACTACCTGCGCAATGTCACACAGTTACAACAATTGCTCGTTTGGGGGTCTGTAGCCAAAACCACCACTGACCAGGAAGAAAAATTCTCGGCAAAGAAGAAAAATCAGGCTCATTGATTGGTCAGGACCAAAAACGGAAATACGTTCCCTTTAGTCAGGTTTTTTGTCCGCCACAATTGAGACATTTTTAACTTTTCTCCTTGGCTTTCACCGGTAAAAGAATTCCTCGGATTTGCACGGTTGTCTTTATTGTTATTTTGTACCCAAAATGTACTACAGTAAATGCCACTTCCTCTTCTCAGACTACATGTTGCTATGGTTACGCAAATGCCAAGGGGCACTTATGCCCTTTGGTCCGCTGGATACTCCGTTTGGTTTCACACTGCAAGCGGAGCGCACCAGACTTCGTTTGCAAGAGAACCAAGACCCCCGTTTTCAGGGGGTCCAGACTTCGCTTCTTTGGTGTGCACCAAAGTTCCAATGCACATTCAGACGGCACCAAACGAACCAACCTACGCACGGAAGCCACTGTTTGGTAACCAAACTACCTGCGGAAGCCACTGTTTGGTCCTTTGGACCGGAGCAAACAGTGGCCATCTGAATGTGCCCTTAGAATCCCCAGCTAATACCAGTTAACCTAACCTGCATGTCTTTGGCCTGTGGAAGGAAACCAGAGGAGCACCCAGAGAAAACCCTCACAGACATGGGGAGAATGTGTAAACTCTACACAGAAGGGTCACCGATGGTCAGGGGGTGGGATCAAACTAATGACTTCCTTGCTGAGCTGCCACAGTGCTAACCACTGTTCCATCGAGCTGCCCTTTTGTTTGTCTATTTATTTAACCTTTATTTATTCAGGGGGGTCCATGGAGAGGCAGCCTTCCTTTTTCCAGGACACCCTGCTCACATTCACACCTGGAAGCAGCCTGCTACAACCACAGACTCACCTATGACCACTGAGCAGCTCCACTGGAGCAGTCAAGGTTAAGGGCCTTGCTCAAGGGCACCACAGGGGGGTTAATGAGGGTGGGGAAAACACTGCTTTATCATTTGTCCCAACCGGATCCAGCCAGTCCAGGGATTGAACAAGTGCTCTTCCAGTCACAAGTTCACATCTCTGTTAGGCCACCACTACCCCAATATACAGTGGTGTGAAAAAGTGTTTGCCCCTTCCTGATTTCTCATTTTTGTGTGTTTGTCACACTTAAATGTTTCAGATCATCAAAAAAAATTAAATATTAGACAAAGATAACACAAGTAAACAAAAAATGCAGTTTTTAAATGAAGGTGTTTATTACAGTGGTCAACACCAAATTTACTGTCTAAGTTTTTTTAGCTGATCTAGGTCAGTTTTGATGTGCTGAATCCAAAATCACATTGATTTTGCTCAATCAGGTCAACTTTTTGAATTATGGCCACATGTTGTTTTATACGTTTTTGTTTACATGTACGGGTATTTTCGCTTTATATGATGCAAAATTCTTTTTTATGTCTTGAAATTCTCTGAATTATGAACAATGATGACATAACATTCAATTTACATGTACTAAGCAAGTACTAAGTAAGTACAAGTTTTTACTTGGCACCTGATCAAGAGAAACAGATGTCATTTTCGGATTCTGCGGTACAAAATTGTTTTAAATCGGTTGAAAAAACACAGACAACTTACAAAAAAAAAAAATATTTTTGTAACCCTGTGTTATTAAGCAGGAAAAAAATCTAAACCTATATGGCCCTGTGGAAAAAAGTGATTGTATGGCGCATATTTAGAGCGCATATATGGCATTCATATTCACCCACATATACCTAGTAGGCATGATGGTGCATATTCTGGAAGCTTCACGTCTCAATGGCCAAAGAAGACCTGACCCTGCAGAGACCTACAGGAGGTGTGAAGTTGGTTGCTTAGGAGACGAGAAGTGGGAGAGAATGTCCCAGCAGGAGCCCCAGAGGCTAGAAGGATGAGAGAGACAATGGAGACACCAAGGAGCCTCGGGCTGTATGTTTGCTCAAGGACTGTGGGTTGGGGGTGTGTTATTTGATGTTGGGGGTTTTGTGTCTTTGGAGGGTATAAGAACTGTGAAGGATGATTGTTCCCCCTCTTTTGTTGAGATACTTGCTTGATAGAGGATGTAGACTCTCAATAAACCTTTCCTGAGAAATAAACTCAGTCTCGTTTGTGAAGGCATCCTCTACAATTGCCCCTAAACCTAATAACTGATTGGCCCACCCTTAGCAGCAACAACTGCAATCAATTTTTTGCCTTTTGTTCTTATTAAAGACAAAGATTGAAAGGAGATGTTTTTACCTTCTTTTCTTTACATGTTTTGACTGTTCACTGCAGTCTTCATCAGAAGTGTCAGCTGATTGCTGTGAGGTCTCATCAGCTGACTTTCGTAGGTGGGGCAAGCCCAGCAGAACTGTTAGATCCACCAAGCCAGCCCTGCTTTCTGCTGTCCGATGGTCTCTGGAGAATGTAGTCCCAGGTGTGGGAAAGCATAAATGCCCGCTCATCCCAATTCATGCTGTCTTTTTGCTGCTTCCTGATTTCTATGGCCTCCTTGATCCAACGTTTGTGTCTGTTACTCTCTGATCCAATAATTTTTGTGTTGTCCCAGTTCATGATGTGATTATTTATTTTGCAGTGATCTGATATTGCTGATTTTAATGTTGCTTGTTCTGCCTTTTCTTTTTGTGATCTTGTGAGTCGTCCTTGTGTTTCCTTCTCACATTCCTTCTGGTGTTGTTTTTTCTGGGATCCTCAAAACGGCCAAGTTACCACAAAGCAACGTCACAAAAGAAGAAGAAAAGGCATTAAACTCACTCAAGGAAGATAAAACAATTACAATCCTCCCATCAGATAAAGGCAGAACCACAGTAGTCATGGACACAGAAACATATGAAAAACAGATGGAAATCATGTTGGCAGACAGCAGCACATATGAAATCATAAAAACAAACCCCACAGAAGAAAAGAAAAAAAATGCTAAAAGCCCTTCTCAAACCCCTATTAGAAAGCAAAAAAAAATCACAAAGGACACATACGAACACCTCATACCCACAACCAGCATTACCCCCCGGATCTGTGGAACCCCAAAAATACATAAGAAGAATATCCCACTGTGACCAATAATAGTCAGCACTGGATCAGTTACATACAACTTATCAAAAGCCCTGGTTGAAATCATCAAACCCCTCCTTGGACTATCAGATTTCTTCTGCAAAAACTCAAAAGAACTGGCACAAGAACTCAAAGATATTAAAATAGAATCAGACGAGATCCTCATTTCACACGATGTCATTTCATTATTCACAAAGACCCCTGTTGATGTCCCACTACACATAGTGCAAGAACGCCTCAAGAATGATAGAACCCTTTAAAAGACGCACGCACAAATCTCACAGTTGACGACATATCTGGACTATTACAATTTGTTGCAAAGTCCACCTATTTTCAATACAGAGAAAAAATCTACTGACAAGAAGGATTTGCAACGGGAGACCCACTATCAGCCATCATGAGCAGTTTTTTCATGGAGGATCTGGAAAATAAAGCCATCAGCACAGCACCCATACAATGCAAACTCACCCTCTGAAAGAGATATGTGGACGACATATTGGAAAAAATGAAGAAAGTGTCATGCTGCGGCCCGTGCGGACCGCAAATAAGAGCCGAGGGCCAACCAGTCAGTTTGCGTAATTTTATTGACAACGAAAAGCAACAAAGGAAATGAGCCTCGTGGGGCAAAACACAAAAAACACATGAGAACACTTACTATTTAAGATGAGGGAAGAGAGGAGAGCTGGAGCCGGGCGTAGGGACTCCAGCCCAATCCACAACGTGAGGAATGTGTGGAAAGCGTGAGGTCGCAGCACTGAACAAACAGAGCAGCTCCCTAATATAGGGGTTGACAGCTCATCAGCTGATGAGCGATAATTGGCCTCCAGCCGTCCCGTGGTGCTTGGCTTCTGACAGCCGGAAGCACCGCCGAGACGCTGTCACAACAAAGGCCTGGCCAAAAGCCAGGGGGGAGAACGGAAAACAACCGACGATCCCGTGTGCAGAAAAGGTCAGCACACGGATCATAACAGTTGCCCCCGTTCACGACGCGGATTCTAGACGCGCCGTAACATCAGCCCCCCACCCCACCCCCTACTCGGGAGGTCCACCAAACCGCCCCAGGGAGGGAGGAGGGGGAAGCAGGGGCAAGGAGGGCCAGAAACAAATGTATCCCAAAAAACACAGACCAAGAACAATATAGGCAATACAGAGCAAGGAACAAAAATGAAAAACACTCCATACAGCACCCATGAAACGAAATTTGGAGGCCCCAAACGGAAATACCAGAACCAGGCCTAGGAGAACACAAAAACACGCTAACAGCAGTGAATTACAAGAACGAATTACATGAACCATAACAATAATCATACCAGAACATCCACAAAATAGTGAAGGATAGGGAAAAAACACAGGGATGACAGGCATAATTACACAGTTCAGGGGGTCTCCCCGCACCCAGCATCCAAACCGCTAACAGGGGTAACGGGAAGAGTTCAGGCGGCCTACCCGAATCCCAGGCCAGGAAAAACAGTGCATCAGGTGGCTGGACCAGGTCGCCGAATAGAGAGTCAGGTTTGTCAGGAGGCCGACCCAGGACGCCAAACGGGAGGAACAGGCTCCCAGGTGGTCAACCCGCATCAACCTGTCACCAGGACCGCAGGAGAGAACACGGAGACGGCTTTCCAGTGAAGGAGAAAAGCGTGGGAGAGCAGGGCTGATTACGGGGAATCCCTGCGGCACCCGGTGGGAGGGGAAAGGGAACGGGGAGAAGATGAGGGACCAGCTCGGCGTTGCTCAGCGGAGGATCTGCAGCTCCTTCTCCGAACCCCACACAAACTGGTGCTACGCTGTCGCTGGATCCCAAACGGAATTGTGTTGCACCCACGACGGACCCCGATCGGGCCAGGGCTGCACCCACGACAGACCCCGATTGGACCGGAACCAACCCAGTGACGGACCACGACTGGGTCAACGCTGCACTCGCGATGGACCCCGACTGGGTCGGCGCAGCACCAGAGACAACCCTCGAACTCAGACCCAGAACCTCCATCTCAGCGACCGGGATCAACTCCGCACCGGTGACCCTGGGAGAAGGCTCAGGAGAGGAGAAAGAAGACCCGGGATCAGGATCACTGGTAGCGCCAGAACCCGACGAGACAAGCTCGGATGCAGCGGACGGCTGCACCCGGCTCGCCTCCCCAAGAGACAGGCAAAAATGCTCTAAAATAGAGAAGAGAAAGACAACACAGAGCACTTGCCTGATCTCGAGTTCCGACGCCGTCCAGGACTTCGACAATCCAGATTCAGCTGGGAGAAGGTCGTCATCCGGTTCCCACTCGGCTACGGCGGGCTCCGCAGCCAGCATGATGGCACTCACAGTCTGGAGCTCTTCTGTTGCTGATATCCTCACCGAGGGCCCGCACAGTGAGGAGGCAGGGGCTCCATAACCTGCCGGGTCAAGCTGCTCCTCACTGGAGACCCGGGGACGCTTCATCGACGGCCCGGGCTCCAGTCTGCAGTCCGCCCTCCTCCTTTGCCCATGACGTGGCTGCGGGGCCGGATCCAGGCTCTCCAGGCCCGCAGGCTCCCTCCTCGTCCGGCGGCGTAGTCCTGGCGCCGGGGGACACTCAGGGGAAGGAGACACAAAGACGGCAAGGTCATAATTAATTCTTGCAGCGGGCGGAGGGAGCTCGGGGGACTGAACCCCGAACTCCACCCCCAGGAACCAAACAAGGTAATTCACCCAGTGAGGGAAAAGAATGAATAAACACTTGCCTGCTTCCTGGATGCCGGATGGGACCCGCCGTAGTGGACTGAGATCTTCCCTTTCCCCGCTGGATGGAGATGGAGGGACCCCCGGGAAGATGAGGAGGTGCCGCTCGCGGTGGATCCATAGCGGGCCTTGCTGAAGCGGAACTCATAGCCCTCACAGCAGCTGAAGAAGACGTCGAAGAGGAGGGGTTGACAGCCGGGGCTAACCGGGCAAGAGGAGCTGAGGGAACAGCGGGGACAGAAGACCCGGGGAGAGAGGCTGCGGGAATTCCCTCCTGACGGAACGCAGAAGGTGCTGCTGACTGAGAGGCAGGGTTCCTCCGACAACCCGGAACTGTATCCGAACGGGGTTCTCGCTGAGGTTTATTAACTGCTTGGTGACGGCGTTTGCTGGCAGGAGGCGAGGTGAAGGTGAGGTCTGGAAAACGCCGCTCTTGTGCAGAAACAGAGGCGAGCAGGTCGGAGTATTCAGGGTAACCATTCAGTTCAGGATTCCTCTGCACCAGCCTGACCGCCGCAGTCATGTGCTCGATAATCTGTGAAGGGTGAGTGGCAGAGTGAACAGCTGCTACACGGTCTCTGATGGACGCAGCTGTCAAATGTAGCTTCTCCGGGGGAATCCCGGCTGACGTCACGTTCACTCGGGGCTCACCCCTGGACGGTGCGAACTCCTGGGCCGGACCGCGGACAGGAACGGGATCCTGGAACAAGGAGCGAGGATGCCCCCTCTTCGGCTTCCTGCTGGAGTTTCCCTCCAGCCCACGGAGTATCTCGCGCTTTGAAGCAATGTTCGCCCTCCTCGCCGTAACTTCTAGGTGGTGGGAGTAGCGAGGAAGGCGATTAAGGATGTGCTCAGCGAGATCCAGGTGCCGGCGTTTATCGCTGGGGGTGTCATACAGCGTAGCGGTGAAGAGTGTTCCATCAACATAGTCAGAGCTTCCACTAGCTCATAGCCCAGGCGCCGAACGCTGTGCCTGAAAGATGACATCCTCCCAACACGCAGGTACCCAGACAGGGAAAAATACTCAGGTCCAATTCAGCTAACTCACGGTGACCGGCGTCTCACTGGCTGCGACCTACTGTCATGCTGCGGCCCGTGCGGACTGCAAATAAGAGCCGAGGGCCAACCAGTGAGTTTGCGTAATTTATTGACAACGAAAAGCAACAAAGGAAATGAGCCTCATGGGGCAAAATACAAATAACGCATGAGAACACTTACTATTTAAAATGAGGGAAGAGAGGAGAGCTGGAGCCGGGCGTAGGGACTCCAGCCCAATCCACAACGTGAGGAATGTGTGGAAAGCGTGAGGTCGCAGCACTGAACAAACAGAACAGCACCCTAATATAGGGGTTGACAGCTCATCAGCTGATGAGCGATAATTGGCCTCCAGCCGTCCCGTGGTGCTTGGCTTCTGACAGCTGGAAGCACCGCCGAGATGCTGTCACAACAAAGGCCTGGCCAAAAGCCAGGGGGGAGAACGGAAAACAACCGACGATCCCGTGTGCAGAAAAGGTCAGCACACGGATCATAACAGTTGCCCCCGTTCACGACGCGGATTCTAGACGTGCCGTAACATCAGCCCCCCACCCCACCCCCTACTCGGGAGGTCCACCAAACCGCCCCAGGGAGGGAGGAGGGGGAAGCAGGGGCAAGGAGGGCCAGAAACAAATGTATCCCGAAAAACACAGACCAAGAACAATATAGGCAATACAGAGCAAGGAACAAAAATGAAAAACACTCCATACAGCACCCATGAAACGAAATTTGGAGGCCCCAAACGGAAATACCAGAACCAGGCCTAGGAGAACACAAAAACACACTAACAGCGATGAATTACAAGAACGAATTACATGAACCATAACAATAATCATACCAGAACATCCACAAAATACTGAAGGATAGGGAAAAAACACAGGGATGACAAGCATAATTACACAGTTCAGGGGGTCTCCCCGCACCCAGCATCCAAACCGCTAACAGGGGTAACGGGAAGAGTTCAGGCGGCCTACCCGAATCCCAGGCCAGGAAAAACAGTGCGTCAGGTGGCTGAACCAGGTCGCCGAATAGAGAGTCAGGTTTGTCAGGAGGCCGACCCAGGACGCCAAACGGGAGGAACAGGCTCCCAGGTGGTCGACCCGCATCAACCTGCCACCAGGACCGCAGGAGAGAACACGGAGACGGATAATTGGCCTCCAGCCTTCCCGTGGTGCTTGGCTTCTGACAGCCGGAAGCGCCGCCGAGACGCTGTCACAACAAAGGCCTGGCCAAAAGCCAGGGGGGAGAACAGAAAACAACCGACAATCCCGTGTGCAGAAAAGGTCAGCACACGGATGATAACAGAAAGGACACACACAAGAACTCACTGACCATCTGAACAGCACGGACAGCACTGGGAACATAAAATTCACACACGAAGAGGAAGAAAATGGTACCATAGCCTTTCTGGACTTGAAAATCCACCACAACGATGATGGCAGTACAAAAATCACAGTCTACAAGAAACCAGCCCCCACGGATCAATACCTACTATGGACTTCAGAACACCCACAGCACACAAACTATCAGTTGTTAGGACGTTATATGAATGGGCCACCATTATCACAGACCAAGAAGACAGACAGGAGGAGGCAACCACATAAAGCATGCACTCACATGCTGCCAATATCCAATATGGGCCATAAACAAAGGGAAACAGCAAGTCAAAAACAAAGAAAACAAACAGGAAGCAAGACACAGAACAAAAGCTGAAATCAAAAACAAGGACATCATAACCATACCATACATCCGAGGGATAACAGAACCAATTCAAAGGATCATGAAAAAACACAAAATAAGCACAGCAGTAAAACCACACAAAAAATTAAGACAGCTATTAGTACACCCCAAGGACAAAATAGAACAAGGCAAAAAATCCAGCGTAATATATGAAATATCATGCAGATCATGCAACAAAACCTACACTGGAGAAACCGGAAGATCATTCACCACAAGGAAGAAAGAACACCAGAAGGAATGTGAGAAGGAAACACAAGGATGACTCACAAGATCACAAAAACATTTTAATGTTGCTTGTTCTGACAAGCAACATTAAAATCAGTGATATCAGATCACCGCAAAAGAAATAATCACATCATGGACTGGGGCAATGCAAAAATTATTGGATCGGAGAGTAACAGACACAAACATTGGATCAAAGAGGCCATAGAAATCAGGAAGCGGGGAAAAGACAGCATGAATTGGGATGAAGGGGCATTTATGCTTTCCCACACCTGGGACTACATTCTCCAGAGACCATCAGACAGCAAAAAGCGGGGCCGGCTTGGTGGATCTAACAGTTCTGCTGGGCTTGCCCCGCCTATGAAAGTCAGCTGATAAATGACACCTCGCAGCAATCAGCTGACACTTCTGATGAAGACTGCAGTGAACAGTCGAAACATGTAAAGAAAAGAAGGTAAAACATCTTCTTTCTATCTTTGTGTTTAATAAGAACAAAAGGCAAATAATCAAAAGAAGACAAAATGAACCTACTCGAGATAAATGCAATCATGCATTTGCGATAACTGGCAAGGAGTCTTTTACAGCACTGTGGAGGAATTTTGGCCCACTCATCTTTGCAGAATTGTTGTAATTCAGCCACATTGGAGGGTTTTTGAGAATGAACCGTCTTTTTAAGGTCATGCCACAGCATCTCACGTCAGAACTTTGACTAGGCCACTCCAAAGTCTTCATTTTATTTTTCTTAAGCCATTCAGAGGTGGACTTGCTTGTGGGTTTTGGATCATTGTCCTGCTGCAGAACCCAAGTGCGCTTCAGCTTGAGGTCATGAGCAGATGGCCGGACAGTCTCCTTCAGGATTTTCTGGTAGACAGCTGAATTCGTGGTTCTATTTACCACAGCAAGTCTTCCAGGTCTTGAAACAGCAAAACAGCCCCAGACCATCACACTGCCACCACCATATTTTACTGTTGGTATGATGTTCCTTTTCTGAAATACTGTGTTACTTTTATGCCAGATGTAATGGGACACACCATTACATCTGGTGTGTCCAGATGTACAACTTCCAAAAAGTTCAACTTTTGTCTTGTCAGTCCATCAGAGTATTTTCCCAAAAGTCTTGGGAATCATCAAGGTGTTTTCTGACAAAACTGAGATGAGCCTTTATGTCTTTTTGCTCAGCAGTGGGTTTCGTCTTGGAACTCTGCCATGCAGGCCATTTTTGCCCAGTCTCTTTCTTATGGTGGAGTCATGAACACTGACCTTAACTGAGGCAAGTCAGGCCTGCGGTTCTTTGGATGTTGTTGTGGGGTCTTTTGTGACCTCTTGGATGAGTCATCACTTCACTCTTGGGGTAATTTTGGGAGCCGGCCACTCCTAGGAAGGTTCGCCACTGTTCCATGTTTTTGCCATTTGTGGATAATGGCTCTCACTGTGGTTCGCTGGAGTCCCAAAGCTTTAGAAATGGTTTTATAACCTTTTCCAGACTGATAGATCTCATTTACGTTGTTTCTCATTTGTTCCTGAATTTCTTTGGATTGCAGCATGATGTCTAGCTTTTGAGGGTCTTTTGGTCTACTTCAGTTTGTCTGGCAGGTCCTATTTAAGTGATTTCTTCATTGAGAACAGGTGTGGCAGTAATCAGGCCTGGGTGTGGCTAGAAAAATTGAACTCAGCTTTCCAAAGATGTGATAAACCACAGTTAATTTATGTTTTAACTGGGGGGGGGGGCAATCACTTTTTCACACAGGGCCATGTAGGTTTGGATTTTTTTCCCTTAATAATAAACACCTTCATTTAAAAACTGCATTTTGTGTTTACTTGTGTTATCTTTGTCTAATATTTAAATTTGTTTGATGATCTGAAACATTTAAGTGTGACAAACATAAAAAAAAGAAATCAGGAAGGGGGAAAACACTTTTTCACACCAGTGTATCTACTATTCCTTCTCTGCACGTCCAAATCTTACTTTCTCTCCAAACTGCTCAACCTGAGCTGTCCCTCTGGCATACTCATTTCTAATCTCTTTCCTCCTCGTCACTCCCAAAGAGAATCTTAGAATCTTCAACTCTGCCACCTCCAGCTTTCCCTCCTGTTCAGCTCCACCACCTCCAAACCATACATCATAGCACGTGTTACTAGTAAACCTTCCCGTTAACTTTTACTGATATCTTTCTGTCACAAATCCCATCTGACACTTGTCTCCACCCCCTCCACCCTGCCTGCCCCCTCCACCCTGCCTGTCTTGTGCAGTGTCCATTACTTTGGATGGTTGACCCCAGGTACTTAATCTCATCCACCTTCACTACCTCTGTTTCTTGCATCTTTACTGCTACATCTGTCTTCCTTGCATTCACACAGATGTATTGTCTTGCTTCTGCTGACTTTCTTTCCTCTTCTCAATGGCAAGATATAGTATATAGAGAACCTTAAAGTGGGAGATGAGCAACTTTACACCATCAAAACAACATTAACTACGAGTATAAAGATTTAAACATGAGAATGATGGAATTCGTAACTGTGGCAATTCAGACCTACTACAATATGTTCATTATACAGTTACAGTGCATCCAGAAAGTATTCACAGCGCTTCACTTGTTCTACATTTTGTTATGTTACAGCGCTTATTCCAAAATGGATTAAATTTTTTTTTCTCAAAATTCTACACACAATACCCCATGATGACAATGTGAAAAAAGGTGGGGGGGGGGGTAGATTTTTGCAAATTTATTAAAAATAAAAAACTAAGAAATCACATGTTCATAAGTATTCACAGCCCTTGCCATGAAGCTCAAAATTGAGCTGATCATCCTTGAGATGTTTCTACAGCTTAATTGGTGTCCACCTGTGGTAAATTCAGTTAATTGGACATGATTTGGAAAGGCACACACCTGTCTATATAAGGTCCCACAGCTGACAGTGCATGTGAAAGCACAAACCAAGCATGAAGTCAAAGGAATTGTCTGTAGACCACTGAGAAAGGATTGTCTCATGGCACAAATCTGGGGAAGGGTACAGAAAAATTTCTGCTGCTTTGAAGGTCCCAATGAGCACAGTGGCCTCCATCATTCATAAATGGAAGAAGTTCGGAACCACCAGGACTCTTCTGAGAGCTGGCCAGCTGTCTAAACCAGGGGTCAGCAACCTTTACCACTCAAAGAGCCATTTGGACCCGTTTCCCACAGAAAAGAAAACACTGGGAGCCACAAAAACCCTTTTGACACTTAAAATGAAATAACACAGCATATAACTTTTTTTCCCTTTATGCTATGTATAAACAAACTATAATGTGTTGCATTTATGAAATCAGGTAACTCCTGCAGAGAAAACAAAATTACATTTCTGTATGCAACAAAAACATTTTGAACTCCGAAAAAAAAAGACATTGGGTTGAAGGTTGACATTGGGTTGAAAGGAGAGTGCTATTTCTAGCACTGATGACTCCTGATCCTTCGATAAAAATCTCATAATTCCGCTGAAAACAATACCGAAAGCTCAGAATTCCAACACGAACCAGCAATGTGATTTGGGGTTGGGGAAATTATCCGAAAATTCAGCAGGGGGTCTGGGGGACATAGTTCCCCAGTGGGGTCCGGGGCAGAGCCCCGGTGGGGTGGGGGGGGGGGCAAGGGGGGCAAAGCCCCCCGAAGCTCCTGGGTTTTTATGATTTTTAAGTACCAGAACTGTGCTTAAATGACATAAAACAAACAGCTGAATGCCACTTATTAATGTATAATATTGACTTATGTTCCAAGAAGATAGCATTCCTAAAATATTCCAACAAGCATTATCCATCACATGCTTTAACACTTGATCAAATCAAAATGAGTTAATTTTATCTGTTCCATAATAGAAATAAAATTCCAACATACCATTACGTTTTATAATTTCAGCATTCATTTCAGGTCACCAGTTTCAATCTCCATTGAGACTTGAGCAGTTCATTTTGCACAGTCACTGATGTAGCCAAGTCTTAGAAATATTCAAAAGTTATGAGTCAATGTCCACTGTGCACTGTCAATTTCAAACTGTTTGGAATCATAAAAGGGGATGGTTAACTTTTATTACCATTTCCTCCCTTGCGCCAGCCCAGCTCATACAGCTGTTGTCCGCCGCCAGTAACAGAGAGTTAATGACTCACCTGGCCATACCGATTACCGGAAGTGGCCGTACGCCACTTCCAGTCCTGCCTGAAAGGGCGCAGCTTCACTGCGTTCGTGGACCACAAGCCGCTAACGTACTTAACGTACTTTATCTTCCTGGAAGATAAAATAAAGCAGAATTCGGCGAATTAGCAGAAAATCACATCCCTGAGAACACGCCGCCATGAATCTTTGAAAAAGCATACAACGAGCCATTTGATTGGTCCAATCGTTTGCAACTATCCAATCGCAGGACTGTCAAGCTACTGCAATATAGCAGTAGCTTGAACACAACACATCCCGGTTATCGCGGGAGACGACTTCCAGGAAAGCGCCGAGTGCTTATGTAATCGTGTTGATTTTTCGCTGACGGTGATTAAACTTTAACATGTTTTTTTTTTTTTTAGATTTTACAAGCTCACCATAATCTTAAAATTTAGAATTACATTTTAAAAACTAATGAACTAAAATCAAATACATTTTAATTAAATACTCATTATTTATTTTCCAAAGCCACAGGGAGCCGCAGCAGAGGGATGAAAGAGCCGCATGCGGCTCCGGAGCCACGGATTGCCGACCCCTGGTCTAAACTGAGCAATCAGGGGAGAAGGGCCTTATTCAGGGAGGTGACCAAGAACCCAATGGTCACTCTGTCAGAGCTCCAGCATTCCTCTGTAGAGAGAGGAGAACCTTCCAGAAGGACAACCATCTCTGCAGTAATCCACCAATCAGGCCTGTATGGTAGAGTGGACAGACAGAAGCCACTCCTTAGTAAAGGGTACATGGCAGCCCGCCTGGAGTTTGCCAAAAGGCACCTGTAGCACTCTCAGACCATGAGAAACAAAATTATCTGGTCTGATGAGACAAAGATTGAACTCTTTGGCATGAATGCCAGGCATCATGTTTGGAGGAAACCAGACACCGCTCATCACTAGGCCAATACCATCTTTACAGTGAAGCATGGTGGTGGCAGCATGATGCTGTGGGGATGTTTTTCAGCAGCAAGAACTGGGAGACTAGTCAGGATAGAGGGAAAGATAAGTGGAGCAATGTACAGAGACATCCTGGATGAAAACCTGCTCCAGAGCGCTCTTGACCTCAGCCTGGGGCGACGGTTCATCTTTCAGCAGGACACCGACCCTCAGCACACATCCAAGATATCAAAGGAGTGGCTTCAGGACAACTCTGTGAGTGTCCTTGAGTGGACCAGCCAGAGCCCAGACTTGAATCCAATTGAACATCTCTGGAGAGATCTGAAAATGGCTGTGCACCAACGCTTCCCATCAAACCTGATGGAGCTTGAGAGGTGCTACAAAGGAGAATGGGCAAAACTGCCCAAAGATAGGTGTACCAAGCTTGTAGCATCATATTCAAAAAGACTTGAGGCTGTAATTGCTGCCAAAGGTGCATCAACAAAGTATTGAGCAAAGACTGTGAATACTTATGTAGGTACATGTGATTTCTTAGTTTTTTATTTTTAATAAATTTGCAAAAATTAAAAAAAAAAACCTTTTCATGTTGTCATTATGGGGTGTTGTGTGCAGAATTTTGAGGGGAAAAAATGAATTTATTCTATTTTGGAATAAGGCTGTAACATAACAAAATGTGGAAAAAGTGAAGCGCTGTGAATATTTTCCAGATGCACTGGACCTACAGTACTCACACTCACACTACATACTCACACTTTTGTTATTTTAGCTGTTTACCAAGACATATTCAAGATACAGTTATATAATCAATATTGTAGAAGAGCTTGGAATAATGAGGCGATGTGACTTATAAACCAAAGTTTATTATCAGCTTCGCTCCTCTAACAAGTCTCATCTCAGTGCAGAAGCAGAAGTAGAATAGAGAAAGAACACATTCAGCTCTACATACTTATACCTACACATAACAAAAGACATGCATATCAAAGCTGACATCCCGCATTATCTTAATCCCCCTCCTTTGTCTTCGTATCCCTCCACCTGGCCCTGGGAGGTCAGGGCGATCGAGCTGGTCTCCACCGCAGCGCCTCGGATGCTCTTTGATCTCCGCTGACGGTTGAGACCTCTTGTCCTGTTCTGAGGTGTGAAGTCGCTTTACATATGTAATCACCAAACATTCTCACATGCTTATACATATGTAGATTATGGGATATATGATTAATATAGACCACAGCCCCCCCCCCCCCAAATGACTAAGAAAAGGACAATAGAAAAATTCACAGTTTAAGATAATTATTATGACATACTAACTGCTACACCTCTTGACAAGGAAGAAACTTTCCAGCAGCTATGCTCCTGTAGAGAATTCAGTGGGAATCATAACAGCGTAGTAATATCACAAGTCAGTCTTAAACTGTTACAGCACAATTAGTGAACAACTTTTGAGTAGTTTGCATCAGTCCCTGTGCCGTCTGGGTTTTAATCTTCTCCAGAATCTGCTGTGGGTCCACTTGGGCGTCCTGGTGGGACCTTCCTGTAAGGAATCTGCAGCTTGGGGAGGAGAGTGATTATTTGTTCTCTGCAGGGGGGCTGAGTCTTTTCTCTTGGGTGGTCTACCCCGCTGAGGTGCTCTCGCCAACCGTGCAGGCTCGTCTCTCAACAAGAAGGCAGGTTTAAGTCTGTCAATGCTGACTGTTTCTTTTCTGTCCCCTAAATCAAGCACAAAATGCTTATCACCAGGTTCCAGCACTCTGAAAGGTCCATCGTATGGTGGACGGAGGGTTGGTTTTAAAGCTTCATGCCTAACAAAAACGAATTCAGCGTTTTTTAAAGCTTGGGGGACAAAAACCCGTGGAAAAGAGTGATGTGCCGGTCCGGGGAGAGCGTCAGGACCGTTGCTGCCTAAAAACCTCGGGGCTGGAAGATGCCCTGGCTCTGGGTTCTCTGGTAAAAATTCACCTGGGAGCCTGAGAGGCTGTGCAAAAACTAATTCTGCCGGAGAGGCGTCTAGATCCTCTTTAGGCGCAGCACGCAACCCCAGTAAAACCCAGGGAAGTTTATTTACCCAATTTGTATCCGTTAGTGAGGCTCTGAGGGCGGCCTTTAAAGATCTGTGAAACGCTCGCATAACCCATTAGCCCTGAGGGTGATAAGCGGTGGTGCGGTGAATTGCCGCTCCTAAAGCTGCTGGCCATGGCTGACCAAAGCTCCGAGACGAATTGAGGCCCCCTATCGGACGTGATGTCCGATGGGACGCCAAAACGTGCCACCCAGTTTGTCAAAAAAACGCGAGCGACTTCCTCCGCTGTGGTTGACGCCAGAGGGACCGCCTCAGGCCAGCGCGTAGTACGGTCTATCATTGTTAGCAGATGTGTGAAACCTTGGGAGGAAGGTAGTGGTCCCACGAGGTCGACATGAACGTGGTCGAACCTTCTAGCTGGGATTCGAAAAGGCTCTAGAGGGGCTTTTGTGTGTTTGTGTATTTTGGCGCGCTGACAAGACATGCAAGTTTTTGCCCATTCTTTTACGTTTTTGCGCAGGTCGGGCCACACAAACTTTTCAGCGACCATTTTAACCGAGGTGCGCACACCCGGGTGCGCGAGGACATGAATTGAGTCGAAAATACGGTGGCGCCATGCAGCTGGGACTACCAGGCGAGGACGGCCGGTTGAGATGTTGCATATTAGGGGGGGTACACCGTCGCGTAAACCCCTTTCATCCAGCCTTAACCCTGTTGGTCCGGACAGGAGTGCGCGCACGTCTGCGTCACTACTTTGCTCCTCTGCCATGGCTGCGTAATCTATCCCTATGTGGATTGGGGGCCGCGTATGTGTCCGCGTTGTCAAAGAGTTCTGCGGCTGAGGTAGTATAATCTGTCTCCTCGCGCTCTGGTGATGTCACAGCGCGAGAGAGGCAGTCTGCTACCACGTTAAGTTTGCCTGCCACATGTCGAATGTCTGTGGTGAACTCTGAAATAGCAGCTACCTGTCTTTGTTGCCTGCCTGACCATGGTTCTGAAATTTTAGCCATCGCAAAGGTGAGCAGTTTGTGGTCTACAAAAGCCGTGAAACGCCGCCCCTCTAACCAGAACTGGAAGTGGCGGATGGATAAATGAAGCGCTAGCAGCTCCCTGTCAAAAGTGCTGTATTTACGCTCAGTTTGGTTTAACGATTTGCTGAAAAATGCCAAAGGTTGCCAAGTTCCGCCATCGTGTTGTTCTACAACCGCCCCTATGGCCAGGTCTGAAGCGTCTGTGGTTAGCGCAATGCGGGCCGAGGGATCAGGATGAACCAACAATGTGGCGTTAGCTAGGGCACTTTTTACTTCCGCGAAGGCGCGTTCGCGCTCCGGGGTCCATTCGACCGCGTTGGAAGGCTTTTGTTTTCTGAGCGCGTCATATAAGGGCTGCATGAGTTGAGCTGCACGGGGGAGGAAGCGGTTGTAAAAATTAACCATTCCCAAAAATTCTTGCAGCGATTTGACCGTTTGTGGCCGTGGGAAACTTTTTACTGCGCGAACTTTGTCTGGCAGTGGGACTGCCCCCTTCGGTGAAACTCTGTGTCCCAAAAAATCAATTTGTGACACGCCGAATTTGCATTTGGCTGGATTGATTATTAACCCGTGCTCTTCTAGTCTCTGAAAAACCATAGTGAGATGCTGTTCGTGTTCTTCCTCCAACGAGCTGGCTACCAGCATATCATCGAGGTAGACGAACACGAAAGGGAGGTCGCGTAATACCGCGTCCATCATCCGCTGAAAGGTTTGAGCAGCGCCTTTGAGGCCAAAAGGCATCCGCAAAAATTCAAAAAGACCGAAGGGGGTTATTACAGCTGTTTTAGGAATGTCTTCCGCTTGAACGGGGACTTGGTGATAGCCGCGGACCAGGTCAACTTTAGAAAAAATGCGCGCACCCGCCAGATGTAGTGAAAAATCTTGGATGTGAGGAATTGGGTAGCGGTCGTGCGCTGTCGCATTGTTTAATCTGCGGTAATCGCCGCACGGTCTCCGAGAACTGTCGGATTTCGGGACCATGTGTAGTGGTGATGCCCAGGGGCTTTTTGAGCGTCTGATAATGCCTAGTTTTTCAAGGGTGGTAAACTCGTCCCGAGCTATGGCGAGCTTGGTCGCGTCTAAGCGCCGAGCTTTGGCGAATACGGGTGGGCCCGTTGTGGGAATAAAGTGTTCAACCCCGTGCCTAGCCACTGTAGCTGAGAATTTGGGAATTGTGAGTGCTGGAAATTGGGTGAGGAGTTGATCAAACTTACCTCCTGCTGTAGTGACGCTGGCCTGCACGGGTGGTGGAGAAACTCGAGCTGAGCAGGGAATAGAAGCAAATGACAGTGCATTAACCAAGCGTCTATTTGCTAGATCGACTAATAGCCCATGTGCACACAAATAATCCGTGCCCAACAAGTTAAAACTCACCGCCGCTACAACAAATGTCCATCTGTAGTTGCGGCCATGAATGCAGAAGGGCAGGTTCCTTTCACCATAAGTGTCGATGATGGAGCCGTTGGCTGCCATCGCTCCAATTGCCCCGGGGGCCCATGGCCCGGTCTGCGTGGGAGGGCATGATAAAACTCAGTTGAGCTCCAGTGTCAATTAGGAACAGTTTGCCGGTGTGTCCGCTCAGTCACATAAAGAAGTTATTCTTTTCGCCGAGAAACCGCAGGCCGTTAACGGTTCTCGGTTTGGGCGTTTTCCCGAACTTTTGTAACTTGCAGGGGGGAACGCATTTGTACGCTCCCTCGGCGAAACGGTGGTGGTAATAGCATACGTCGGTCCGCCTGCTGCGTCTTGGTCGTGTTGCCGCCATGGTGGGTTGGGCTCTGCTCGGGTTGTCTGTGGTTCTCCGTTGCTCTGTGGCATCTGCGGATGCTGCTGTGGCACCTGTTCCCTGCAGGCGTTGGTGAGTCGCTGCGCTTCTCGGGCCAGCGCGCGGAAGTCCTGTTGGGTGCAGCACCGCATGTTGATCAGCGTCCCTCTCATGTGTGGCCGGCAGAGTGCTGAGGAAGATGTGTTGAAGAGGAAGTTGTCGTTGTCCTCCTCCTTGAGCTGCAGCATGTCCTCCATGAGGGCCTTGGGTCTGCATCCTCTGTGGCCCGTAGATCGCCAGGATCTTCTCTGCCCCCTCTCTCCTCAGCTGAGGGGACGAAGTACTCGACGATGGTCGCCTTCAGCTCTCTGTATTTGTACATAGGCAGGCGGCTGTCGGATTATGCTCCGCAGCGCATCTTGCACGTTCGGCCACGTCGAGTTTGGCGACGATGTGATAAAACTTCCGTCTCGGTCCGCCGTTATGCCCGCCAACGGTGAAAACAGAGCCTCAGGCTTGACTGGAACCACCGAGCTCGGGTCTTCTTGCCAGAATTCTGGCCGCTTGACCCGGTGACGGCGCTAGTGTGGGTGCTGTCCTTGATGTCGTCCGCCGGGTGAGAGCGCCTTTCCTTTTGCTCTCACGGCGGGGGCTGGTGCTCGGTTGAGCCCTCTCTTCTACCATGGCGGGAACGTCTTCCATCCGTTCCCCCGGTCTGCCATGGGCGCCCGGCGTCTGCCTGGGTCGCCTCCAGATGAGTCAATCACCGGGGGAACGCCTCTGGGTCCACTCCCTCGCGTCAGGGTCACCACGTGTAGAAGAGCTTGGAATAACGAGCGATGTGACCTTATAAACCAAGTTTATTATCAGCTTCGCTCTCTAAACAAGTCTCATCTCTAGTGTCAGAAGACTGCAGTAGAAAAAGAGAAAGAACACACTTCAGCTCTACATACTTATACCCTCCACATAACAAAAGACATGCATATCAAGCTGACATCTCCGCATTAATCTTAATCCCCCCTCCTTTGTCTTCGTATCCCTCCACCTGGCCCTGGGAGGTCAGGGCGATCGATCTGGTCTCCACCACAGCGCCTCGGATGCTCTTTGATCTCCGCTGACGGTTGAGACCTCTTGTCCTGTTCTGAGGCGTGAAGTCGCTTTACATACACTACCGTTCAAAAGTTTGGGGTCACCCAGACAATTATTTTGTATTTTCCATGAAAAGTCACACTTATTTACCACCATGAGTTGTAAAATGAATAGAAAATATAGTCAAGACATTGACAAGGTTAGAAATAATGATTTGTATTTGAAATAATATTTTTTTTCCTTCAAACTTTGCTTTCGTCAAAGAATCCTCCATTTGCAGCAATTACAGCATTGCAGACCTAACATGATTGCACAAGGGTTTTCTAATCATCCATTAGCCTTCTGACACAATGAGCAAACACATTGTACCATTAGAACACTGGAGTGATAGTTGCTGGAAATGGGCCTCTATACACCTATGTAGATATTGCACCAAAAACCAGACATTAGCAGCTAGAATAGTCATTTACCACATTAGCAATGTATAGAGTGTATTTCTGATTAGTTTAAAGTTATCTTCATTGAAAAAAGTGCTTTTCTTTCAAAAATAAGGAAATTTCTAAGTGACCCCAAACTTTTGAACGGTAGTGTATGTAATCACCAAACATTCTCACATGCTTATACATATGTAGGTTATGGGATATATGATTAATATAGACCACAAATATAACCTTAAAGTTCAGACTCAGCTTTAATTTGAGGGTATTCACATTCAAATTGGAGTTATGCTTTAGGAATTATAAATATTTTTATACAAAATCTCCTCATTTCAGGGGCTGACATGTAATTGGACAAATTAACTTTAGCATAAATAAAATGTTCATTTTTAAAACTTTGCTGAGAAACCTTTGCAGGCAATGACTGCCTGAAGTCTGGAACCCATAGATATCATCAAATGCTGGATTTCCTCCTTTGTGTGTGATGCTTTGCCAGGTCTTTCCTGCAGTTGTCTTCAGTTGTTGCCTGTTTGTGGGTCTTTCCGCCTTCAGTATTGTCTTAACAAAGTCAAATGCATGCTTAATCTGGTTCAAATCTGATCTAGTGAGTGACCTGGCCAAATCAAAAAAATCTTTAAAAAATCCTCGGTTGCTTTCGCAGTACAGGGTTTCCGCTGGTAACATTTCCGCGTGGTGCACTGCCACCCCTGAAACTATGCCGCCACGCTAAGGAAATATAAATTTAAGAAAAATAAATTAAGAAATGATGCTCAAGCACGCACACGAACAACGAGTGTGACAGTCATTCGTGCATTGCAGTTCAGAAGCGTGTTCGTCAGTTGCCAGGCAGAGTGTCTCTCAAGTGTTGCTGTCTGAGAGAAGCATGAGCTTATCAAAGTACTTTTAACGCTGGGAAAAAACAGAAGAGGTATGTAAGCAGTGGAGGCATTTATTGTGGTTTTAACACGCTGGTAACGGGAGCAAAAATGAATAGTCGCTTTGCAAACAGGTGTGATCAGGCTTCATATGCATCGAAAGGGAAGAATGACTGATGAATTGCTGAGGATTTACTTCACCAGCCACTACAATATTAACTAATTTATGTTCATTATTATGTTCTTGGCAAGTTAAGATGATCGAAATTCATGAAGTCAATGACTTTAATCCGTCAACAGCCTTCAGACGAACTAATACGTGCCAATGTTTTGGGGGGTTTTTTGGTATAATTTATTAATCCCAGAGGGAAATTACAGCGCATCCACCTGGATGGATGAGGCAGCCAAGGTGCAGCGCCAATCCCTTCACACCTAGGGTCACTTTAGAGTCTCCAATTAACCTAACTTGTATGTTTGTGGCCTGTGGGATGAAACCAGAGTACCCAGGGTAAACCCACACAGACACGCGGAAAACATGCAAACTCCACAATTGATCCCATGACCTTTTTACTGTGCTGTAACAATGCTAACCACTGTACAACCGAGCTGCCCCCTTATTTGGATTTCATAATAAGGGATGTCTTTCCTGCTGTCTGGGCAGTGAGGAGAGTTCGAAAAAACTATAAATATATAGAAATATAACAGAAATAATTCCATCTTTGGCAATTTAAGTTAATTTATTTCATTAAATATAATTTTATTAGAAAGGAAGGGGTATACATAGGATCACCCTTCTTTCTGACAGTTGACAAGTGACCTTTGACCTGACACGTCCCCTGACCTGAGCTACGTAATTCTCTGGGGATTATCTCTAATGGCATGGGGTTTAGTGTAGGTATCAAATGTCAATTATAATGGACCTGTGGGATTAGTGCAGGGTATAGAATGTCAATTATAAGTGCTTTTAAAAATGATCTTTGACCTGTGATTAGTGTGAGAATGGAATGTCAATTATATAGGCTTTTAAAAATTATCTTTGACCTGTGACATTAGTGCGGGGATTAGTGTGGTACAGAATGTCAATTATATGTGCTTTTAAAATGATCTTTGGTTGTATGGGTTAGTGTGGGGTGTAGAATGTCAATTATATGTGCTTTTCAAAAGGCTCTTTGGCCATATGGGGTTAGCAGGAGAATGGAATGTTAATTTTGGTGGGAAACAGCTTTCAAGGATAATTGATGATATGTTTTTAGTGCGTTCATTTTGTCAGAGTGACCAAATAAGCACCAGAATTCTCTCTCTCTCTCTCTCTCTCTCTCTCTCTCTCTCTCTCTCTCTCTCTCTCTCACACACACACACACACACACACACACACACACACACACACACATTCGGAGGAGTCCATTTCACTCATCCCTAAATGCTTTAAAAGCACAGCGTCCGTGGCAGACATCAACCACCATTGGCAAAACTCTGCAGTATCACTCCAGCAAACGGCACCATGAAACAAAGATATCGTTTTATTCTACCTAAACCTCTGAGTTCCCTTGGGCTTAACCAACACACACACACACACAGTGCAGAAGTTCAGGCAGACATCTGCACCATTCCTTTAGAAAGAAATTTGAGGAGCTGCACCTCTTGCTGTGATTGTGATGACAGATTTTGGGGGAAACAGCTTGCACCCCCCTACCCTCTTCTCTCTCTATCTATCTCTCTCTCTCTCTCACACACACACACACACACACACACACACACACACACACACACTGCCCTCCCCCATTCCATCATGACTCATCTGGCTCCTCTCTCCTCTTCTACTCCACTTAACCATGCTGATGACATGTGCAACATGCTCAGTGGAGCGGCTCAGCTGACTAAGCCTCACCTCCAAACTGTCAGGGGGAAACTGATATCCTGAACCTGTGGCACCTGCTCTCTGTCATGTGTCTGGGGGCTTATTTTGTCTCAGACCCCAGACACAGACTATTGTTGTATTTTGTTTCCCTGTTTTGCCTGCTTATTGTCTAGGTTTATTCTATGTTCTGCATCTGCCCCTCTCTCCCTCCAGGCACTCCCCACTGGCTGCTCAGCCTGCTGCTGTGGTGAGCAGCCTGTAATCAGCACACCTGTAGCAGCTACTCACCCGCCTCCACTCTGTGCCATTAGTTCACTATTACTATTTATACTCTCTTCACTCATTGTCACGGTATTAGTCTGTATCCTGTGTTTATTCGTTTCCTGTGGCTAGTAGTCTTTTCCCTGGACTTGTCACTCTTCCCTAAGGCTGTATTTGGTGCTGTTTCCCCTGGAGCCCAGCCCCACTCTGTGACTCACTAAGTAAGTCTTCTCTTTTATTCAAGTTCATGGTTTTGTTTCCCTTTGGAGGCCCAGTCTGGCCCGAAGGCATGACGTGAACTTCCTTCTCATCGCCTTGCTATGTTTTTCTGTACTGTGGCACTGCAGAATCATTAACTGTTTGACTGCTTATGTTGGACAGTTTGTACCATTGACTCTTTGTCTAATAAACACACACTTCACCTGCATGTGGGCTCATCTCCTTTCATCCGTGCGCTGCGTAAAAGCCCACGCATATGACACTTTCAGAGATGGGATCAAGCAGATCGGCGGCAACACAGATTGGGAAGGAATTTGAGATACGAATGAGAATGCCCCATTGTCTAGTTGTTATGGATTTTCTCTGGTGCCTTTTCTCTGCTGGCCTGCTGGCTTGTACTTGAGTGGGGGGGGGGGGGGGGTACAGTGGAAGTGATAATAAAAGTTTGGTCCAGCAAGGTTTCATTTATTTGTTTATTCCCTCTCAAGCATTGTATTTAATAAACTTCCCTCGGAGATTTGTGTAGTCAGCCGGGACACGAGAGTAAGCTCACCACAGTCAGAGTCACTATGACAATTCAATATTAATATATATGTGAGAAAAAAGTCACAAAAACTTCTCTGAACAACGGTATTTTTTATCTCTTTACTAACAAATTACATGTTTGCACGGTGTTGATACAAACTCTGACTTTGAAACCAGTAGTTATATGCATGCAAACCTGCTTCATGAGTTTGAAAAGTCTATTCAATGACCCTGTTTACATGGTCACGAGTAAACCAATTACAATCAGCTTTCTGGCATTACCTGATTATTCAAACTGGCATGTAAACAAAGTAATCCGATTACCTTTATCGGTTTACTTGTGACCATGTAAACAGGGTCAAAATCTGTATACCGGAATTACCATAAAACCTTACCGATGTCAAAATCTACCTCAAAATCTTGCCTAAATCCAGATGAAACTGTTTACTTTTGTGAAAAAGGTTGGTTTAATTTGTGGTGACATTCTCCCATCATATATAACATGCCGAGAGGACACGGTCCAAGGGCAGATGTTTTTTTCACCCATGGGGAGTTGGTCGGAGCTCCTTGTGCAGAGATGTAGAGTGATGGTAATCAAGTCAGTGGCAGTAATGCACCTATAAGCTGATTGCTAACCGCCAATCAAATCTAAAAGAAGATGAAGAATAACCATTTTATATCCTCCACAGAATATTCTGTTATACCTACACAGCTGTAAAAACCAATAAATAAATGATTTTTTTTTGTATGTTCTTATTTTTTTGAATTTGTCTGTGTTATGAGGCGCATGAACAAATAAAATGGAATGATAAATTCTCAAGTGTGAAACAAAGCAAAACATGCAACTTAACACAAATATCTGTCACAGCTAAGGCTTGAGGTTGACCGACGACATGCGCTGGATTCTCTGACAACACCACCACCGCCACATTTCACAAAGGACTAAGCTTCTCAATTTAAATTTCTTTTTGATTTTGTCTGTATTATGAGGAGCATGAACAAATAAAATGGAATGATATTAAATTCTCAAGTGTGAAACAAAGCAAAACATGCAACTTAACACAAATATCTATCACGGCTAAGGCCCAAGGTTGACCGACGACGTGCCCTGGCCTCTCTGACAACACCACCACCGCCACATTTCACAAAGGACTAAACTTCGCAATTTAGATTTCTTTTTAATTTTGTCTGTATTATGAGGAGCATGAACAAATACAATGGAATGATATTAAATTCTCAAGTGTGAAACAAAGCAAAACATGCAACTTAACACAAATATTTATCACAGTCAAGGCCTGAGGTTGTCTATAAAGCGGTTAAGGATCCTTCTACTTGAAGAATTGTGTTATCGACACATTTGGCTCCGAGAAAAACACAAACTGAATTCTGAAAATATCAGTTTCACTAGTATAAACTTTAAACAACTAAAAATGAACACTTTAATGGATCAACATCTTGGCTCTTTCAAAAAGTACTTCTGTCTATGTATCGATCGACTTAAAATACACCAATTTTACTTGCGCTGTTTAATAATTTTCAAATCTCTCACCACTAACAACCCCTTCCCTCCCTCCCTTCCCTCAGCAGCATCATAACCATGTCTTCCAGGGTCAGAAGGCTGCTTGCATTTTTCAACACTGGTCGGTCATCAAAGTCAAAAGTCAAAGTGCCTTTATTGTCATTCTATTGCTAATAAACAATGCAACGAAATTGAGATACTGCTTCGTTAAAACAAACTATCACACTCACAGTTCACTCATGCATTTAACATTCTTATAATTACAACAACAAATAATGCTTGAAACAATATTACCTAAAAGTTGAATACAATATGTACATACAGTGGGGTAAAAAAGTATTTAGTCAGCAACCAATTGTGCAAGTTCTCCCACTTAAAAGATGAGAGAGGTCTCCAATTTTCACCATAGGTATACCTCAACTATGAGAGACAATACCATTTTCTCAAAGCACTTCATAATAATGGGTGTTAATGCTACTGGTCGATAGTCATTCAGACTGCTAATAATATGTTTTTTAGGCACAGGAATAATGACTGCAGATTTTAAACACTGTGGAACAACGGCTGCCTTGAGAGACAAGTTAAAAATGTCAGTCAAAACAGAGCATAGCTGATGTGCACATGCTCTGAGCACCTTTGCTGGCACTCCATCGGGACCAGTAGCCTTTCTCGGGTGAACTGCTCTCAGTGTGTCTCACCTCATGATCCTGCAGGGTAAGCACATCAGAGCTGGCATTCAATAACATCAGTGGGTCCAGGCGAGGTGTATTTTCCTCAAACCGTGCTAAAAAGCAGTTCAATTCTTCTGCCAGTGAAGCTCTGATGTCACTGGAAATGATGCTGCTGCCCTTATAGTTTGTGATATGGTGAAAGCCTTGCCATACTCATGTCGAATCATTATCAGAAAAATGGTCCTCGACTTTCTTCTTATAGGTCTGTTGAGCCTCCTTAATGCCTTTCTTCAGATTAGGTTCAGGTTCAGGTTCAGGTTACTTTATTTGTACCCGTAGGTAGATTTGTTTTGCAGTTGGTGACATCCATATTTACAAGCCACTAATTACATTCAACATAGACACAAACACAGGCACACATCTTACAAAATAGGTAAATATAAAATATGTACAATATAATTTTTATAGCTTGTTCAACTCTTTGACAGCAGCAGGGACAAAGCTGTTTTTGTAGCGCTGGGTTCTACTTTTTGGGACAGCAAACCTCCGTCTGGAGGGAAGAAGCTGAAAGTTGCAGTGCAAAGGGTGGGAGTCATCATTTAAAATCGAGTCGGCCATCCTCTGTACTTGTCTGGTGTACAGGGATGTCAGGCTCAGCTGTGACTCACCAAGCAAACGACTGGACCATCTGACTACCTGATCCAAGGATTTCCTCTGTTTCAGTTTTATCTGACCAAACCATGACATTAAAGAAAAGGATAAAACAGATTCAATAAAAGCCCGATAGAACATAGTCATTATGGTTCGGTCAATTTGGAAGCGTGCAAGTTTCCTCAAACAATGCAAATTTTGCTGACCCTTTTTGCACACCCTTTCACAGTTCACCTCAAAGTTCAATCCACTATGAATAATTGTCCCAAGATATTTGTACGATTGTACACATTCGGTGGTCTGGCCTTTTAGTATGGTGACTTTGTGCCTGGGTGTCACGCCGCGCCATTCATCAACGGCGCCACCTGCTCACGCACCTGACAATCATCAGCGGCGAGGGATAAAGGCCGTCTCGCCCGGAGGCTCGGCCTGAAGCCGTCAGACTTCGTCCCTCACCGTTGTGAGCATACTTCCCTTCAGCGTCACCATTTTGGTAAGAAGATCGCTTACCTCTTTTCTTCAGTCTTCTCCCCTGTGCACAGGTGGATTCCCCAGCGGCGGACATCTCCACTCCATCGCCCAATCCTCGCTGCTGTACGGAGCTCTCCAGGTGGCTGTCTTCCGGGCTTCGCCCCCTTGTTGTGCCAGCTGTCCTGACCCACCAAGTAAGTCCTTCTCTCGCCATAAATTCCTCCTGTGTTGGTGTATGCCCGTCACCCTCTCCCTGTGCTCTCTCCATAGGGTTGCTCGGCTGTACGGTCACCTGCCTCTGTGCCTGGAGCAGACACCATCACCAACACATTTACATCCCGCAGACACGCACTCATTCACTCCTGCTGTTAATAAACTCTTTGAACTACTCTAAGCCTGTGTGTGTGCGTCTCCTGAGCCGTGCGTTATGTCACTGGGAGTTTTCCTCCTAAAGTCAATAATCATATCTTTCGTTTTTGTTGTATTCAGCTGCAGGTAGGAATCCTCACACCAGTGAACAAAGTCATCAACTACTGGGCCGTGGCCACTCTCACCATCCTGGAGGAGACTGACAATGACTGAGTCATCAGCATACTTTATAATGTGTCTGTTGTCATGTCTGCTCCGACACATGTTTGTGTACAGGATGAAGAGTAGTGGTGACAACACACACCCCTGAGGAGAGCCAGTAGAAGAGCACTTTAGGTCAGACAATGTGCCATTGACCCTTACTCTCTGCGTCCTGTTGGTTAAGAAATCCAGAATCCAACCCACCAGATTATTGCTTAAATCAAATTGTTGCAGGAGCCTTTCAACTAAAATATGAGGTTGGATTGTATTAAAGGCAGAAGAAAAGTCCACAAATAAAAGCCTGGCGTGTGTCCCATTAAAATCCAGATGTTTAAATTAAAATAAAAATAAATAAAATAAAATAAGATTAGCCCGGGCGGTGCTATACAGATCTGTATCCCCTGACCTGAAGGCTGTATCACGGGCTCTGAAGAGTGCCTGGACTTCTTTTGCCATCCAAGGCTTCTGGTTAGGAAAAACCCTGATGCGTTTTTCCACAGTCACCTGGTTGATACAGTAGGTGATGTAGCATAATACAGTCTGTGTGTACATTTCCAGATCCTCATTCTTGAATAAATACCAGAGTGTTTGAAAAACAGTCCTGCAGCTGAGAAAGAGCTCCCTCAGGCCATGTTGTGATGTTCTTTATAGTATTCAAACAGTATACATTCAAACAATTTTGTGTTATTTAAAAGTTTTTTTTCTGATAACACAGACATTTTTTAATATTCCTTTCAGTTTTTTCCAATGATCCAAACATTTTTCACTCTACAGTCAGTAAATGTAAAAGCGATTGATCAATAAATCAGACTAAAGTAAGTTGAGGACAAATATTCACGATTCTCGGTTTGGTTTCATAATACATAAAAAATATAAGAAAGGGCATCCAGACAGTAAAACATTGTACATGACATTTACCAGCGGGTAAATTATTTTCTTCAATTTATTTCAAAACTTTATCATTTGCAAATGTATTTACCACGGCAAATTCTAATTAAAAAAACAACAACTTTATCTTCACAAAAATAAGGCAATGGCTTTTGCCTTCTTTTCCGAGTTTCTAAGTCCACATTACTCAGAATCAGAATCAGAATCAGAAAAAATTTATTGCCAAGTACATTAACAGATCACTGATAACATACGAGAGAATTTGACTTGACACAGAAAATGAACCTGCATTTCCAGTGACACGGCTGCATCGGGGACGCGCCTGCCCACAGGATAGAGGGTACAGGTAGCATAAGAATAAGAATAATACGAGGAACAATAGGAAGGAGCAAAAAAATCATTGATTCATAATACTCGTTGCATAATCAATCAATATTATGATTACAAGGGAAAAAAAAGCTCTCGATGCACATACGCAAAACAGGGATTCACAAGACAAAGACACAAGAGAGCAGTGTGTGTATCTTTATTCAGTTCATGGATCAATGTGTGTGCGCTGTTGAGGCAATGTTGATGATAATAAGAGAACACAAGGGCACTGGGCAGGAGATGTATTGTCTGGCTTGCCGCCGAGTCCTTATCTTGGCAGGCTGTCCAGATGGCTGTCCAAGGCCTTATGCTCGATGATTTTGAAAACACAGACTGCAGACAGCCAGGAGGAATTTTCATGGGGAAATTGAGCCAAATCGGACTGATCACAGAGAAGGCTTTTTATTTCTTCTGTAGATTCAGTACTTAATCCTTCATTGCGGGGCTTTAAATCCATCGTGGAAAGACCTAAGCGAGACCATGATGTAATCCACCTTCCGAGACAGTTCTCCATTTGTCGCTATCAGGGTCTTCTCCAATTTTTCAATTTGACAGATGCACCTCGCCTGGCCAGCATTTTGATAGGTTGTATCCATCTTCAGCAATTTGCGGTACACCAGGACAATCCCAATCGTGTGTAGGTAGAGAGCTAAAGAGTATTTATTGACTTTTATATATTTACATATTTATTCCATCTAGCTACAATGCTCCGCACTGTGTGTTTATATATTCATATACTTATTCCATCCAGCTACAATGCTCTGCACTGTGTGTCTGTGTGTGTGTATATATATATTTTATAGTAATATGTACATATGTATATTAGCTGCTCTTGCTTGTTTGTTTTTTTTCTTGCCTTCTGATTGTTGCTCTGAGTGTTGCTATCCCTGTGCTGTTGCAATCCTGGAATTTCCCCGTTGTGGGACTAATAAAGGCTTATCTTATCTTATCTTATCTTAAAAAAGCATTTGACGCATTAGATCATACCATTTTACCGTCTACATTAGATAGATGTGGTATAAGAACCCACCCATCTATACAACGAACGCAGGGTTGTTCTATCCAGTGAACAGAGAAGGAGAGTCCTCCCCTCTAACATTCTACAGGTGGGCCCCGACCATCAATCAATGAAACTGCAGGGTGGAGCGTGTGAAAATCAGACAAACAAGTAGCCCGAAATTGGAAAAATTAAACAATCTTTGGGAAAAAAGACAGAAAAAACGCCACCATGACTAAGAGACTGAGCGATCTTCATCTGATCAGCAAGACACCCATCTCCACCTTGCTACAGAGCCCTCCAGGATTAGCTCCGAAAAAGAGAATGTTGTATCTGTGGCACATCCAGACCCCTGCAACCGGGAGTCTTCAGAAAGAATGGCAGTTAGAATCCGGAGGTAGATGGGGTTATATGTTCAACTACGCAAGTAGTGAACTGTGTTTTTACCAGTTGGATGAAGGAGAAACTTTTGGCCCGCTCTCCAGAAAAGCCACACTTTCGGCCGTGGACTGGGTTGTACTGTGAAATGTGATTTACCCCGATCTCAAAACAAGTGATGTACATCACCAAAAGATGGAGGTGGAAGACGAGCCTGCTAGAAAAGACCAACTGACCCAGATTCCTGTGCATGTGAAAGAAGAGCAACTACCGGTATTCATTACCGAAAGAGTGTTGGCTAGTAGTGTTTGGGAGACGAAGGCATCCCCGTCTTGGAGGTGGTACCTCCGAGCCACTCGTCAGCTATCAATGGGTGACGCCCCATCTGAGGACAAATTTATCTTGCAGTATTTCAATTCCAAATGCGTTGTATTCCAGACAGCGTTACGCTTACCTACAATGGTGAGGGTCGAAATGGTTGACGAGAAAGGGGAAAAGCTCAAGGCCCTCTTCATTTCCAGCCATACCACGAGAGATGTGGTCATGGTGAAAAAAACCCTGGCTTTTCCAGATGACACTACTCCCACAACCTCCCGCACCTAATCCCACCCCTCCTAACAATTTTAAAGAAGACCACCGACCACCCATCTAACCCCAAACCAAAATGGAGGCAAACCCATGTGTGACTCTCCAAGGGTGCTTTGAACAAGACCCTTGGGAAAAATGATCATCTCTGAAAATATTGAGCGAGGATGACTGCCCACCTTCACAAACACACTCCCTGGATACCGAGGGTCCTCCTCAACCATCTTCACCCACCCTCCCTTCTGCAACAGAGCGGATCCGTTCTATGGATGCTGAAGAATACACCGTTGACCCTCCACACAGTTCTCCTTCTACAGGCCTCAACGTGGTTTTTGAGGAAGATGACCCAATATACATGGCACCTCCTGTGTTTCTGGATATAGTAAAATTTGGGTTGATAAGATTTCTGGATGCTACCATTGGCAAATACAGAGAAGAAATATGCGACAGTTGTTGGATCAGCCACTTGGATCAAATAAGATAAGATAAGATAAGATAAGATAAGATAAGATAAGATAAGCCTTTATTAGTCCCACAACGGGGAAATTCCAGGATTGCAACAGCACAGGGATAGCAACACTCAGAGCAACAATCAGAAGGCAAGAAAAAAAACAAGCAAGCAAGAGCAGCTAATATACATATGTACATATTACTATAAAATATATATACACACACACACACAGACACACAGTGCAGAGCATTGTAGCTGGATGGAATAAATATATGTGTCATATCCGGCTCTAGGGAGCCGGGCAATCAGAGCCAGGGACAAGCCAGTGAGTCGAGATGTTTTATTCTGGGTAAGGGATAAGGGATGAGGAGAGCACAGACACTCATACAGACGTATAGTTCTCAGGCTGCACAGCGCAGGGTAGGTAGCTCGTACCGGACATGGGGGTAACAAGAACGTGCATACTCACAGCGGGATACAAACACCGGAATGCTGCAAGGGGAGTTGAGGCTGACACCAGACGAAGGTGCTTCAGCCTAGCAGTGCTTATGTCGCAGCCCCGAGTCATCAAGGCTGCTCCTATTTATCCTCATTGGCAGCGCCCCAGCTGATGAAGACTAATTGGCCCCAGCCGTCCATAATGCTGCCAGCTGGGGGCCAGCAGAGACGCTGCTCAATGGGAAGCAGGGATGAGGGAAAACATGGGCTGAGTGCCGAGACGGCATCTCAACCCATGGTGACAGAGCCCCTCCCTCAAGGTCGGGCTCCTGAACGACCAGGAACATCCCAGCCCCCCCCCCCCACCTAGGGTGGGAGGAAGGGAGGCGGACCGGAGGGGAAGAAGCCAAGGGAAGGACAACACCAATGGGGCAATGTAGGGTAGCGGGAAAGAAAAACCCAAATACAATACTGACAAAACAGAATAATTAACCCAGGTACAGATGGGGAGAAGAACTGGGTCAGCACGCCGGTTACATACTACCCAGAGAGCACCAACCATGCGTGACCCAGAGCAAGGAAAAAAGAACCACCAAAAAGGTACAGGGCAAAAAATGCTGAGTACGGTTAAATAAAGGGGAACCTATACACAGCGCTAATTTAAGTACATACACACAGTCACCAAGAAAAGTGAGGGTGACTGGAACAAATGACAATTATAGAGCATGGTGTTACGGAAAACAAGGCACATGACTCTATAATGAACCAACAGGACAAAAAAGAAATACTGAGTGCAGGCAAAGAAAAACCCACACACACGAACATATAAATACCCAGTCACCTAAAGAAATGAAAGTGACTGGAATAAATGGATAACTGCAGAGCATGGTGTTACGGAAAACAAAACATAACTCTACAATACAAAAAACGAGGCTAAAAACATGGCACAAAAAGTAAAATGCTGAGCATGAGCGATGGAAAACAGCACTATAAAAACGAATCCACCAACAGGACAACACATTACACCCGAGTGACCTTAATAACAAAAGAAAGAGTGATAGCCGAGGTGAATGGCAGGCAGAGTCCAAAAATGGCCGAGATGGCTCCGGAGATCTCCCCGCCCATCGTCCAGCTGGCGAATCAGGGAAAGAGAAGTGTTCGGACGGCGAACTCTGGACCCAGATCCCAGGAATCCAGTCCACCGGCAGCCGAACCAGGCCGCCCAGAGGGAAACACAGACCAGTGGGGGGAACCAGATCACCGAACCGAAAGTTCTGTGGGTCGGGTCGTCGACCCGCATCACTCAACCACCAGGACCATTGAGACGGGCGAAGGATCAGAGCGGATCCCGGTGGAAGAGGCTCAGGGGAGAGCCGATGACGAGGGCGGCGGGCGTCAGGCCGCAGGAAAACGGCCACCTCCTCACCGGACCTGGACAATACTGGGGCAGCACCCACGTCGGACCCCGATCGGGCCTCAGGCGAACCCACGTTGGACCCCGACTGGGTCTCGGGCGAACCCACGTTGAATACTGCACCAGAACCGACCTCCAACGTTGAACCCGGACCCTCCAGCACCACGAGGAACAGCAACTCCTTGCCGGTGACCCTGGAAGAAGGCTCAGAAGAGAAAACAGAACCGGGATCAGGATCACCGGCAGCGCCAGAACCTGGCGAGACGAGCTCAGACGCAGCGGGCGGCTGCACCCGGCTCGTCTCCCCTGGAGATAGGCTGAAGTGCTTGGGGATAAAAAGAGAGAAAAGAAAGGAGAGCACTCGCCTGATCTCGGGTTCTGACGCCGTCCAGGACTGCGAAGATCCAGGATCCGTCGTCAGGAGGTCGTTGTCAGGCTCCCATCTAGCCGCGTCGGGCCCCGCAGCCAGCATGATGGTCAGCGCAGCTTGTGTTCCCTCCTGCTTCAGGTGACCCGCCCGACGATCCACTCGGGCGTGAAGCCAGAGACTCTCGGCCCGCCGGACCGGAACCGCTCCTCCGTGGAGACCCGGGACGCTCAGTCGTCGGCGGTAGACTCCACGCAGCTGTCAGTTCCCCCTCCTCCGTCCGCAATGTAGCTGCGGAACCACAGGCCCTCTCCATATCCCACCACGTTGACCCTGTGACCGGGGACCGCTCGGCGGAGAGAGACACAGAGGATGCGGGATTAGGCATACAGGTTACAGCAGGGTGGGGAGAGTTTCAGGGAGCTGCGAACCCTGAACTTCTCCTCCAGGGATGTGACAGAGCAAATCATTAAGCAGGTGTGAAAAAACAATGACTTGCCTGCCCCTGGGAGGTTGAGTATCCGCCTGCTGTAGTGGAATCTGCTTCTTCCCTCTCCCGCCCGGCGATAACGGAGGGACCCCCCGGGAATTCGTCTGAGGGTCGCTCGCGTTGTCTCCAGCAGAGAGCTCACCTGGCCGGGATTCCAGGCACACACAGCGGCCAGGAAGCGCGTCGAGGAGAGGGGGAAACAGCCGGGGTGACCAGCCCGAATGTCCAGGAATGACAGCGGGGGAACGAGCTCAGGGGACGAGCTGTAGATTCTCCACACTGACGAGGTGAAGGGATGACAGCTGCGTGGGAGGAACGTCCTGACGATGACCCAGAACTGGATCCGGACGAGGTTCGTGCAGAGGTGGACTCGCGATGGTGATGACGACTACTCCCAGGGGACGAAGCGAGGGGGAAACCCAGGATTCGGGCCGCTCAGATCGGAGATCGAGACGAGGAAGGCGTCGAGCACGGAAAGCTTCGTAGCCCTGAAGTACTCACCATCAATCTCACTGCCGCCGCCACATGCCGGAAGGTGGGTGACAGGAACCACAGTAGAGCTCGCGACAGCCACTCGACCCCGGACATAACTGCTGTCAGCTGCGGCGTCCTTGAAGGGAATCCCGAGTGACGTGGCGCAGGTCGGGGGAAGTCCTCTGGTTGGCGCGAACTCCCGGACTGGAATGGCGGCAGGAACGGGACTCCGAAGCGGGGAAAGACGTCGCCCACTTCGACTCCCTGCCGGGATTTCCATCCACCCCGTGGAGCTTCTCTCGCTGTGTACCTGCAGCGTCTATCCTGGCACTGTCCTCCAGATGGTACAGAGAGTGAGGGTGACAGTCCAGGAGTTCCTCAGCACGGCCTGGATGCCAGCGTCTCGCGTTGGAGGCGTCATGCAGGGTGAAGAACGTCCCGTCGACAGCCTCCGAGATAGACCTCAGCTCGTCGCCCTGGCGCCGGAAGTGACTCCTGGGAAACGGCATGCTAGCAGCGCTGACACCCGGACAGAAAGGTACATTTCCACGGCGACTCACGGCTGCCGGCAACTCTTCTGGCTGCGACATACTGTCATATCCGGCTCTAGGGAGCCGGGCAATCAGAGCCAGGGACAAGCCAGGTGAGTCGAGATGTTTTATTCTGGTAAGGGATAAGGGATGAGGAGAGCACAGACACTCATACAGACGTTCGTTCTCAGGCTGCACAGCGCAGGGGGTAGGTAGCTCGTACCGGACATGGGGGTAACAAGACGTGCAACTCACAGCGGGATAACAAACACCGGAATGCTGCAAGGGGAGTTGAGGCTGACACCAGACGAAGGGGGGCTTCAGCCTAGCTAGTGCTTATGTCGCAGCCCCGAGTCATCGAGGCTGCTCCTATTTAACCTCAGTGGCAGCGCCCCAGCTGATGAAGACTAATTGGCCCCAGCCGTCCATAATGCTGCCAGCTGGGGGCCAGCTGAGACGCTGCTCAATGGGAAGCAGGGATGAGGGAAAACATGGGCTGAGTGCCGAGACGGCATCTCAACCCATGGTGACAATATGAATATATAAACACACAGTGCAGAGCATTGTAGCTAGATGGAATAAATATGTAAATATATAAACACCCACAGTATGGAGCATTGCAGCTAGGTGGAATAAATATGTAAGTATAAAACACAACACAGTGCGACAGTGTAGCTAGAATGAATAAATATATAGATATATAAATATGAACACACCCAGTGCTGAGCATTGTAGCTAGATGGATTAAATATGTAAATATATAAACACACACAGTGCAGAGCATTGTTGCTAGATGGGATGAAACAGCATAACCCTCTACTTGAAATCCACCATGATTGCCCGGTGGAGTCAGAGTATTTCTTTCTGACCCAATTTGAAGAGATCACAAAAAGACTGCGGAACAGGCGCTTCATTCCAGCGCTCCAGAGACTGACTGAATTAAACTACATGTATACTTGTATACAGGTGTACATCGGAATTACAGAGGGCTTTCCTTCACAAACTTAAACACCACGCATCACCCCCAAGATTTCTGAGATTTCAGAATCGCTGTTTGTGGGCGATGAGAAGATGGCTCATCATTTGCAAAGAGCTGAGGACTATTGGCAGGGTCGTCAGGATGGTGAGAACTTTTGGGAGGAGATTTTGTGGACGATTCTGACAACGAGAAGGGGGTTGTGATATGGATGGTGATACAGAATCAGATATCAATTCTGAGGCAGAGTAGGAAAACTGACACTGGAAATGGTAATAAAATGCTTTTAATTAAATCTGCATACTTTTACTTAAACTATCTTTGTTACACAACAAATTGGCTGCCGGGTTGAAATAAAAAAGGCCCATACATCGCAACGTGTATAGCTGTATAATTTGCTTTTAGGTAGTGTTTTTTTTTCCACTCGAATGCATGGAGAATGTAGTCTTTTCCATTAGCTATGCTAACAAGCTAACAGTGTGCTTTTACCATGACCAAACGTTTCTCCTTGCCATAAAGAAATGCTCATTTGAGAAAATGAGAACAAAAATCTTAGCGTCTTACAGAATACTTTTTTATTAACTAACCCCTTGCATCTCCGGTCCAATTTCCCTAAAAACGCCAAAAAAATAACGTACCCAAAGTAAATCAAAAGCTGTTCTTCAACCCTTTGCAGCATCTTCATGGGGTGGTCTCATTTAAAAGAAAACATTTGAATTTTTTGGCAATACAGTCATAATCTCTCTAAGTGGCTCCTGCCACTGAGTAACAGTCACCTAAACATACTGAACTTGAAGAAAATAAATTCGGCCTGGTGTTTTTTTGGATACAAATGCTTGGCAAATAACACACAGCTGTCAGATCCGGCTGGAAAATGCAACAGAAATGTAGAACCAAGTGTTATCAAGCTAGGTCCAAATTTAGTAACAATACACAAAAAATGAATATATTACACAGCTTTTTTCTCAGGTTGTTCCCAGGCGTTTTTGAACTGTGGCAACAGTTTGGCACAGTTTGGCACAGTTTGGAAAAACGTCTATAACTTTTGAATGCTTCAACATAGAAGCTTCATCTTGGGCTCTAATGAAAAGTGACACTTAGATAGCCCAAACTTTGCCAAACTGCCAAATGGCACAGTTTGGCACAGTTTGGAAAAATGTCTAGAACTTTTGAATGCTTCAACATAGAAGCTTCATCTTGGGCTCTAATGAAAGGTGACACTCAGGGCTATCTTGTTAGCTCTCCAGAAACACTGTCAGTAGTAATGACACAGATAAAATGAAGTTTCAATTCTAAACACGCTTTACTGAACAAAAATGTCAATATACAAAACATACTATTTACAAACAACAAATTCAATTCAATTCAATTCAATTCAATTCAACTTTATTTATATAGCGCCATTTCACAACAACAGTCATCTCATAGCACTATCAACTGTAGGGGGAACCCCCACAGTTGCAGAAAGACCCCAGCAATCAGGTGATCCCCTGTGAGCAAGCACTTGGCGACGGGATATTTTACAAGTTGACAGCAATACCCTCTCAATCAAATATAATTTTCTAATCCTACTCATCATCATACTGATTCCTAGAAAATGTGTCAAGATTTTGCTGAGGCGGTCATGCATATCCGTGCCTCTCTTCTGCTCATTG
Organism: Pholidichthys leucotaenia; assembly: GCA_020510985.1. Taxonomy (NCBI): domain Eukaryota; kingdom Metazoa; phylum Chordata; class Actinopteri; order Cichliformes; family Pholidichthyidae; genus Pholidichthys; species Pholidichthys leucotaenia. The sequence continues at coordinate 176,530,198 of CM035839.1, read as the reverse complement.
GCCTCTTCTGCTGCTGGGCTGCTGAGGTGAAGGGCCCAGCTGATCAGGAGAAACTTTGTCCTGTCATTACACTCTTGGGGAAAGAAGGCTGTACAGGTGTCCCCCTCGCCAGTAATCACTGAAGGATTTGCACTTGACTATACCCATGTAAATAATCAGGCCAAAAATGAGAGCAGTTGGAGCGTGTGAGGGTCAATCCAGGGGCTGGTGGGTGTGTTGTAGTGTGCAGAGCCATGTAGGTTGGGGTTCTCAACAATGTGGTCCTAGCACAGATGGAGCGAAAAAATAACTCAAACAGTTGAACGGGGTGTATGAAGCTGTTGTAATTAGCTGAGGTCCTGGGGATTTTGGGACAAAAAAATGTGCTGTGGTGGAATGATGTCAGGGGTGTCGGAATCATGCCACCTCTCCTCAGCTGATGAAGGGCCGGCCGATGTCCCAGGCTGAGGGCTGCCATCACCACTCTCGCCTCCTCTTCCTCTCCTGATACCTCCTCTTCCTCTCCCTCTTCCTCTCCTTCCTCTTCCTCTCCCCAGTGGTGTCCTTCTTTTGGGGGTAGGGGTTCCTCTTCTGACGAGCTCGCCTGCAGCTCCCTTCTTCTGCGCTTGCTGGCAGAGTGCTCGTCTGGCACCCACTCTCACCAGAGTCTTCATCTGAAGTTTGTCTATTATGTGAAAATAAAGTCATTTACAAAGTTCAATTTTTATTTTTCACTATTCTCCTATTTTCCCAGAGTTCACATACACAGCACAGTTCCTGTTTTTGTTTTTTTTTACAAGAAAAAATAGCCTAAAGTGCAATAAAAATTATACTAAAACATTATTACATTTCTAGAGGGTAACAAACAACCCACTGGGAGGAGACCCCGGGGCAGACCCAGGACTCGGTGGAGATACTATGTCTCCCAGCTGGTCTGGGAATACCTTGGCATCCTCTCTGGAGAGCTGGAGCAGGTGGCTGGGGAGAGGGAAGTCTGGGCTTCTCTGCTTGAACTGCTGCCTCCGCGACTCGGACCTCCGGAAAAGCGGTAGAAGATGGATGGATGGATGGATGGATGGATGGATGGAGGTGGATAACAAACAACCCCCCCCCTCCACACACACACACAAAAACATGCCACGTAAAAAATGTGTGGCCTTTTTTACAAGAAAAAATAGCCTACAGTGCAATAAAAATTATGCTAAAATATCTATCTGCAATGCAGAGGATAACACCTCCCCCCCGCCCCGCTACAGAGGAACTCTGCACACCAAAAAACTGTGGGCCATGACGCACCGTTGGAATGTACCGATCGGTCAAAAGTGATTTTTATTACTATTTCATCGATTAAAGAATAAGTTAGCTTATAACACTTACCTGTCCACAACAGCAGTAAGGGGTTCCTCATTGTCAGACAAACATGAAAGCTGGTCCGGTTTGTAACGGACTCGTGCTTCTGTCACCCGACCCGGTCAGAAACATCTCTGCTTCCACGCTTGCGGTTTTGGCGAACCATTTTTCCAAACAAATAGATCCAAAAAAGACTGGCTGATGCTACCGTTCCGCACAGGTCTCAATGTCAGTCACCCAGCGGCTTAGGCAAAAGAGATTTATGCAGGGAGACGCACGTCAACTGTCAGACTTCTCTGCTTCAATTGGCTCGTATTCGCAGCCGTTGGTAGGCAGGTCCTTCTTGCTAGGTTTTCAGTCATTGGCTCTTCAAGGTTTCAGAAACCCAATTCAAGGCTCTTATTAGAGGTCAATCAAATCTAAACCAATCATACACTCCTTTGGCTTTCTGTTCACGGCTTTGTGAAAAGAAAGCTGAACAATGAAGCTTTTTTTTTTTTCCGTGCGCACTCAGACGCACAGGGCGCACTGTGCGTCTGAGTGCGCACTGAGACGCACAGTGCGTTCTAGGACGCACGAGGGCGCCCTGGGACGCACGAGGGCGCACTGGGATGCAGAGACGTGCCCGCCCGCGGTACACCGGAGTGCAAGAGGTTAAATAAACACATGAAATTTGTAAATTTCAATTTGTGGAAAACAGTTTTTAAAACAGTTCCAGTCAACAGAAAGCATAATGGTGTGTGACACAACACGCGCACCACATTTTTCTAATGTAGACGGTAAAATGGTATGATCTAATACATCAAATGCTTTTCTAAAAGTCAATAAATACTCTTTAGCTCTCTACCTACCCATGAGTAATGCAGACTTAGAAACTCGGAAAAGAAGTAAAAGCCATCGCCTTATTTTTTTAAAGATAAAGTTTTTTTTAATTAGAATTTGCCACGGTAAACACATTTGCAAATGATAAAGTTTTGAAATAAATTGAATAAAATAATTTACCCATTGGTAAATATCGTGTACAATGTTTTACCGTCCGGATGCCCTTTCTTATATTTTTTATGTATTATGAAACCAAACCGAGAATCATGAATATTTGTCCTCCATTTACTTAGTCCTAATTTATTGATCAATCGCTTTTACATTTACCGACTGTAGAGTGAAAAATATTCTTTGGATGATTGTGTAGCAATATTTAATAAAATATAGTGTAATAAGGTACAGGAATTATTTATTTTATTTAATAGCGGGTGGTGCGAGGGCACAGAGTTAAACCGTCACCCCTACACTCACTAAATAAAATAGGAAAGCATTCATAAAAAGGGGGCACCAGTTCTAAAAGAACAACTTGTTAATGAATTAATTTCAATTAATTAATTTCCATACCTTCAATTACTTAATGAATCAGTCTCAAAATTTAAGGGAGTTCTTTTCCTGCTGTGATCTAGGAAACATATATGCAAAAGGAAAACACTTCAACTTCTCTCATTTACACTTTTATTAAATTAAACTCATTCAGGTTACATGACATGGCATTCAAATGATGGATAAACAGATTCAAATGATAAACGGGTGTTCAATATCACATCAACTGTTAGTGGATTTCTGAGCATGAAATCTATAGTTAAGCCTTTGTAGAACCAAGAGGAAACCAGATTTTCTGTTTCAACTGTAATGGAAGGCTGAAATATCTAACAAAACCAGAATGCAATTTTATGGAGAAAAATTCCACAAGCTGGAATTTTCAACTGTCCTACAGCTGAGGGACTAGTTGTACCATGAAATACTGGTTATGTTCAATTGTAATTGAAATTTTAGGACATCACATTTAAACCTAGCAGATAGGAATGATGGGAGTCTCACTTACGAACAGCTGTAGGTCCACGTGTTCAGCGGGTCGGTGCCAGCTGGGGTTTTAAGGTCGGGACCCAGGGAGAAAGCGACTACAGCTTGGCTTTCAATGGTTCAAAACTGTATGAAGTGTAGACTCGGCCGGGGGCTCACAGTGCGGACAGTGAACAGGCAGCAGTGAAGGCTGTCTCGGAGCAGGCGTAGAGTCCTTTGGCAACCGGTCCGAATTTAATATGTCTCCAGCCCGAGGAACAAAACCAAAGACTGAAGGAACAAACAACTTGGCAGTGCGGTGGCGCAGTGGTTAGCGCTGTGGCAACACAGCAACTCACCCTTGGCCATGGGATCCCTGGTTCGATCCCAGCCCTGACCAATAGTGATCTGTGTGGAGTTTGCATGTTCTCCCCGTATCTGTGCGGGTTTACTCTGGGATTTCTCCAGTTTCCTCCCACAGGCCAAAAACATGCAGGTTAGGTTAACTGGAGACTCTAAAGTGGCCCTAGGTGTGAATGTGTGTGAATGGTTAAGGGATAACGCCGTACCGTGGCTGCTTCATCCATCCAGGTGGATGCCCTCAATTTCCCCTCTGGGGATCAATAAAGTATACAAAATCAAAAAAAAAATAATAATAATTTAAAAAAAAAAACGTTTTAGTCAGTTTCATGCACAAGCTCCTGGTTTCTTTACAGGGTCAGACGTGGATGAGGCCAGAAAAGAAAGTAAAAAAAAAAAAAATCTCTCAGTTCACTTTAAAATAGGAAAATTAAAAGTCCACTTTATCTGTATGAAAAGTCAGAAAAATCAAAGGAAAAAAACATTCAGCTAGGATAAGAACGGCTTCTGAGGTGAAGACAAAAAAAGAATTTTGAGAGTCTGACTCTCTTTAAGGCGAGCTCGTAAGAAAAGAACGGTTTCTCCTCAATTAACCAGGAAAAACAAGGAAAACTAACGCAGGATTTGACAAGGTTCACACACACAAAAGACTTCTTAAAATTCACAGAACAATTTAGACAAAAGAAAACTGCATGGAAGTACAAAGAACTCTGAAGAAGTGAAAACAAAAACTTTCTTTTGTTCCTTTTCCAATCTAGATCTTTTCTCTTTTTTTCTTTGTCGTAACTTCAAAAAAACTTCTCCTAACTTCTTCCCACTTCTTCTTCTAACATGCAGGGCAGCTGTCACGCATTTAACTGAAGCACACTGCTGGGTCGTAAAAATAGGGCCGGCCACAAGACAGACCAATCATCTTTCGTAAAAAGGAGTTTGAATGGGCTTTTGTCCAGAGAAGGAACATCTCTTTGTTTGGGAACAGCCAATCAAATGAAAAGGGGCATTATCCAGTGGAAGGCAGCCTAGTGATTGGTTATCCTGAGAGTGAGGATGTACGGAGATTGATACACATTCCGTTCTTATGAAATTATGTGCTCAATGTAAAATCTAACTAACTTAAGTGACTCAGGGCTAATATTCAGTGATCATGCATTTATACCATTACTAATAATATTAACATTCATTTGAATAACACTCATGAAAATAAACACTCCTAATACACATTCCTAATACATGCACTCACATTTAAATCAAGGATTAATGAATTACGGCAAACCATTGTTGGTGATCAAAAGGGTGATGATTTTCACAGTGTCCTTAGAATCCCGGGGAGATGATAGCTGGAAGAAAAACTTAATGTTTAGTCAGAACTGACAGTCAGATTACACAATGAAACATATTCCGTAGATGTCCACAGGAGGTACTGTTGAGCTGTAGATAATTTTTAGGTTTCTGTCATGTGAGAGGGGAGAGAGCCTAGAGGGCTCTGGAAACCATCTAAAAGAAGGCCATATATCTGCCCGCTTAAGAAGTTTATGACTTTTTAAGAGCATCAGCTCCTGTAGAGTGGATACTATCAGCATGAACTGTCCATTTTGGGATCTTGACTTCCAGAGTTTATGGTCCACTTAAGCCTTTAAAAGCAAATCCTTATCAAGTCTCTCTACAAAAGTGAAATCATTTACATTGGGGTCCTGTTGAAGACACAGCATCCTTGGCCAGACCTTGAGTGAAAGTTGCTTTAAAATGAAGAAAAGTGAAATTTCTGTGAAATGAAGAAAAGTGATCTCCTGGATTGGCCTGAGGAGACATTGATGCTACAGTTGGGAAAAACTGAATGGAAAGTTAAAAATGTCTGTGATATCAGAAAAAAAAAACCTTTTAAATAACACCAAACTGTTTGAATGACCAACCAATGTTGAAAAATGAAAGTGGCCTTCTGACCCCGGAAGACATGATTATGATGCTGCTGAGGGAAGGGAGGGAGGGAAGGGGTTGTTAGTGGTGAGAGACTTGAAAATTATTAAACAGCGCATGTAGAATTGGTGTATTTTAAGTTGATCAATACATAGACAGAAGTACTTTTTGGAAGAGCCAAGATGTTGATCCGTTAAAGTGTTAATTTTTAGTTGTTTAAAGCTTGTACTAGTTAGAGCAACCGTAGCTCTGAGCACAGTTGAAACATAAACTAGTAAATAATAAACAAGTACCCTTTGTACATGAGGCCCCAGGAGAGGTGAGAGCAGAGGGAGGAGAGAAGGATAACACCAATAAAAAGTCCAAACACAGGACGTCTGGGTGGGACCCCAACTGTCCCAATATTCCAAGATGCAAGCCTTGGTTGTAGAATACTTCAAATGGTAAGTTCCATATGCAAAGTTACTGTGCAAAATTTTAAAAAAGAAAGAAATGGTATAAAATTAACATATTCCAGTTGCAATAGTGTCATGTGCCCCTTTTATCAACTTTTGCCAGCAGAGCCAGACGTTTTGCCAAAACGTGAGTAAAAGTTGGTCCAAATGCTGTAGTGTGAATCCACCCAAAAAAGCAGGTCCAGAATGGCAGGAAGCCTCCACAAATGCTGATCTTTATATGAGTGTCACCTGACGCTGATGTCAGCTGACCTGCACTGAGTATTCATTTGCTTAAATTAACCTAAGTTAGCAACAGCTACACATACACTAGCCTAAGCTGGCAAAGTTTGCCAACGCTGAATGCAACACTGGCAAATGCTAGTAAAAGTTTGTTAAAGTTGGTGTGCGCTGGATTAATAAAAAGAAAACTTGCTCACGAATGTAATTTCACCAATGTTTGGACTACTTTCTCTGATTTTTCAAAACATCTGTACAAGTGGGCCCAAATGCTATAGTGTGAACCCAGCTTTACAGAAGATGTGGTCAGCTTTGGATCATGAGCTGTTCCTGTTATGATCTGGGCATAGTTCTAGGACCATGCCCATGTTCATTTTTGTTCTCTCTGTTTTCTCCTGTTTTGGTTTATGATCATTATTTACATTATTTGCCTTCCGTGTTCCCCTGGGTCCTCTGTTATTGTCTTCTGCATCTCCCCAGTCTCCCCAGTCTGTTGTGTCATTCCCTGTCTGCCTTTATTGCCATTATTGTGGTCTTTGTGTTTCCCTACCCTTGTTTTTTTCCTTTGTGTGGTTCTGGGTCTTGTTTGTATATTTGTTTGCCTATTGTGCCCAGCTCCTCATGTTTTCCATACCTGTAGACACTTTCCCTTATGTGTGTTACCGTTTAGCCCTTGATTGTTCTCCCAGCTGTCCTGCGTTTTTGATTATCAGTTACCCTATTTATGAGATGAGATGAAATTCAACTTTATTGTCATTACACATGTATGAATACAAGGTAACGAAACGTGACTTGGCATTTGGGCACGCTCTGCAGAGCTCATCCAAGGCCGGGGCAGCCGCTAGGTGCCAGTCATAAAGAAGAAAGGAAAAAAAGAAAAAGAGAATGGATATGACACAGTAGGCGAGAGAAAAAAACATGTTTTATCAGAATGACGCTCGGCAAGTGAGCGAAATTTTGATTGCAGGCAAAAAAACCCTCAATGCACATTTAGCAGACATTTAGCAGGAGATCACACACAAAAGTTGAGAGGCAGTGTATTGTATGCATGTAATGTTGTATGCATTGTGTAGTGTAAATGTAACAGTTGTTAGTGAGCAGCAGAGGGCGCCTCCTGGCAGTGGATAGATGTTATAATCATGTGACTTATAAACAAGTCCAGAGTCTATCTCTCTTGCTTGCAGAAGGCACATGGGCATTGTCCTTGAGGGTCCAATCCGCTAATACGACAACAACTGATTGCCGATTGTTTGGGTAGACATAAAAGCCGGTCCTTCCGCTTATCTCAATCAGGAGGAATGTAAACACGGGGCAAACAAGGTCAAATCAAATCAGCACAGTGCACTCAGAGAATAGAATTTGTCCTCACCCGTGTAATTCTGTGCTTCTATTATATGTGCAGGCTTAAACTGTTTTTCCATGGAGAGCACAGAGCTCCAGATGTATTCCTCCACTGAATCACTGTCATTCAGTTCACCGTTTGCCGCTACTCGTGCCCTCCCCAACTGGTCGAATTTGATGAAGGAGCTTGCCGGGTCCGCTTTGATCAGCTCTCTCACCTTCCTTCAATTTCTGATGCATCAGGGAACTCCACAGCCAAAAATAGAAGTCCTGAGATCATAACCAATAATGTTTCCACAGACGCATGAATTCCAATGTCCATGAGTCTCCTCGCAGGTTCCAATTCTTGGGCTCCCCTTTGGCCCAATTCTTGTTGAAAAATAGTGACAATAGCACATTTAAGCCGCTTCCAAATCCATAATTTCCGTTTAGATTAAGATTCAGCAGAAGAAGAGCGACTAAACACAGACAAAAACGCAACATTGCTGTGAGTTTGCCTAGTTATCACCTGTGTTATCTCCAGCCCCTGTGCTGTGCTTTTGCTTCTCTTTGTTTTTGTTTAATAAACTGTCATTGCCTGACAGTCCAGCCTGCTTCTTGAATCCGTCAACCATGTCAACCGGAGGTAGCCTATAACAGTTCCAAGTGTTCTCCATACTTTCTTCTTCCCATCATTATGGTACAGGTTGATCTTGGTTTCATCTGTCCAAAGAATGCTGTTCCAGAACCTAATCTGGCCAAAATCTAATCTGGCCTTTCTATTTTTGAGGTTGATTAATGGTTTGCACTTTGTGGTGAACCCTCTGTATTTGCCATCATGAATTCTTCTCTTTATGGTAGACTTAGATATTGACACACCTACTTCCTGGAGAGTGTTCTTCTCTTGGATGGTTGTTGTGAAGGGATTTTTCTTCACCCTGGAAAGGATTCTGTGATCATCCACCACTGATGTCTTCTGTGGATGTCCAAGCCTTTTTGAATTCCCGGGCTCACCAGTGCTCTCTTTTTTCTCAGAATGTGCTATAATGTTGATTTAACCATTCTTAAGATTTCTACCATCTTTCTAGTGGATTTCTTTCTTTTTTTTTCAGCCAAAGGATGATCTGTTTCACTTCCACTGAGAGCTCCTTTGACTGCATGTTGTGGCTTCACAGTAACAACTTCCAAATGCCGATGCCACACTTGGAATGAACTCCAGACCTTTTACTTGCTTGATTGATGATATATTAATGAAATAGTTTTTGAGTCAATTGTCCAATTACTTTTGAGCCCTTGAATTGAGAGTTTTTGCATGAAAACGGTTGCAATTAGTAAACCATAACTCTAATTTGGATGTGAATACCCTCAAATTAACACAGAGTCTGCATTTTAAGCCCATATTGATTATATAACTGTGTCTTGAATATGTTTTGGTAAAAGGCTACTACAACAAAACTTGAGTCAGTGTCCAAATATATATGGACCTCACTGTACAGTATGTATAGTGGGTATGTAATAGTCATTGAATGAATGATCAGGGTTTACATACAGCCAACATGGTGAGTGACAAAATGCAAAACCAGGACTCCACAAACTACTTGGTAAAATTGCTGTGGATTGGTCCATCTTTTATATCAAACCTTTGTGTAGAATCCAACCATGAAGTCTTTTAGTCTCTGATTTGTCCCCTTTTTAAGTTTGCAAACATAGCACTGCAGTCCACAGCCACAGCTGAGGGATCTGACATGAAAGCAGCTTTCCTGTAAGGCAGCACCCACTGCTGAGCACTTCAGAGGCCACAGATTAAAAAGGATAGAAGACAACAAAGATTAAAGAATAACCGAGGGAGTTGGGAGAAGAAAACAAGAGAGGTGCGGAGGAGTTGCTCTCTGTGGTCCCTCTGTCCTCTGTTCCCTTCCATCACCGGAGGTGAGGGGGCCGGTTGTCATGACGGCTGTTGTCATGGCAGCTGAACTGGGTAATAAACAGGAGGAGGAGATGTCTGTCTGTCCAGTGAAATGAAGCAGCCATGGCAATGTCTGACAAGATCTGTCATATGTGAATGTTGTTATGGTAAGTTTGACCCTGTGTATCATTTCTTCAAATATGTGACTTTGTAAAATCATAATGAAGGGCACAAGAAGTAGTCTCGGTAGTAAATGTTATTTAAACACAGTTCTGAGAAGTTTTAATAACTCACACAAGGCATCATGGGGGCTAGGAATAAGGTGGATAGAATTTATAGAAAACAGCGATCCAAACACACCAGATCAACAGTTAAGCTAAGGCTAGGCGGCCTGTCGGTCATGTCACCAATGCCGACCAACCACCTAGGAAAGTTAATGCCAACAGAGCTCAATGTAGCATCACAGAAACAATATAACACAATAAGACAGAATGACACAAGCTTTATTATGGACTGTGGCTTAGTAAACCAGGTGGAAACAGTGATGTCTATGAGGGAGATTGAAATCTAAAGAAAATAATAATATAAACCACACTTGGTTACTGTTGTCCACATGATTGACAGCTAAGCTAGCCAATAATAGAGCAGTGGACAGGTATCAGGGATGCACTGGGCTGGGTTTACTATGAAAGTGACGCCCAGTGGCAAATCTGGAACAGTCAGTTTTGCTTTTTGCAGTGAAAAATGATATAAATGCTTTTTTTTTTTAAGGGAAGTGGGTGTTTTGATGTTTTTCGATAATCATGTGACCAACAGACACCTTTCAGAAGGTTAAAACCTACAAAAACACAATTTTCAGTCAATGACCCCCTTGAAAACTTTGTATGAGTTAATTAAATTGACTTAATAGCCTATATGTTGTTTAGGAAAACTGGAAATTATCCATCCATCTTCTTTCCGCTTGATCCTTTTAGGGTCACAGGGGGGCTGGAGCCTATCCCAGCATCTTTGGGCGAGAGGCACTGCCAGTCCATCGCAGGGCCAACTCAGAGACACAGACAACCATTCACTCTCACATTAATACCTAAGGACAATTTAGAATCCTCAGTTTGATGCCAATTAACCTAACTTGCATGTTTTTGGCATGTGGGAGGAAACCGGAGAAATCCTGGAGTAAACCCAAGCAGACACGGGGAGAACATACAAACTCCACACAGATCACTGTTGGTCAGGGGCTGGGATCGAACCCAGGATCCCCTGGCCAAGGGTGAGTTGCTATGCTGCCGCAGTGCTAACCACTCCGCCACCGCGCTGTACCGCACTTAACTGGAACTTATAATTATTATAATTATATTAGACTTCATTTAAAAGGGAAGTCTTACTACTTTAAATTGTGCACTGTATTGCTCTATAAGCTTGGTCGAATCTTAATTAATCAAATGAGAAGAGTAAGTTGATTACTTTGCCCGATGATCATTTTCAGCTCGTTTACCTACTTTTAAATAACCACACATGCACACAGGAGTATCTAAATTAATATAAGAGCAAGCATTTTGTAGGTCTAAACTTTATAAAAGACTTCTTATTCAGAAAAATAAGGCAATCTATATTTTATCCCTATGTATAGTTTGGTTAAAAAAAAAGAGTGGAGGAAGAGATGAAGTTATTTGTTTTTGTGGAAATAGATTATTTTTCCTTTGTTGTGGTTAAGGACAAAAGAAAATTGGTGGGTTGCAAGTTAAAGTGCCAGTTGAGACCTACTGCAATCTTGAGAAGCGCTTGAAAACAGCAACAAAGCTCCGACAAAGCTAGTGCTAAGTAATAGCTAACCATTTACCATTATCAGACAGCTGAGTCTGTGATCCACTGAAGTTAAAACACATTTACTTGCTACCTGGATAAAGATTATTCAAAAATGAATTTTGATCTCCAAAAGGAATTTGAGGGACTGGATCACGTCTCTGTCACAGCAGACATTTGGACTATAGATAATGGACATTTTCTTTGGATCACTGCACATTGGATTAAATCCATATGACAAAGGTAAGCTAAACATGGACAGCTTTATGCAGTGTTGCCAACTCTCACTCCAAAATGAGGAAATTACTGGCAATATCATGTTGATTTTCTTCAGCTTTTTTCCATAATAAGAGCTCTCAAGGCAGGACAAAGCAGACTGAACATGTTCTAAAAGCTCTGTCTGAAACAGTCTGTTTTTAGCCTGACATTAATAAGCCCATAATGTAATCCATCAATTAAATTATTTTGCTATGTGTGCAAGATGATTTAAGTATGCATTTAAAAGTAACATGAAAGTTACTTTTCCAAGTAACTAGTGACTTTAACCATGCGGTATTTGGTAAAGTAACTCAATTACTTTTAAAAAGAAGTAACCAGTAATTGTAATTAGTTACTGTTTTTTTAGTAACTTGCCCAACACTGGTGGTGAGACAGTGAAACAACAGGCTATTAATGATAACTGTCAGAATGTGTAATTGGCACTTATTTTAATAAGTTTAATCCCCTTAACACTTTACCTTCTGAGTTATCTCTTTACTAAGTGGAGGAATTCCCGTCTCCATCTGCAATAAAATCAGCTCTCCAATAAAAAAGATATGACTGATGCACCTCCTCCAGCTGCCATTCCACCCTCCAGGCCGTAACTTTTCCTTTACTAGTCATACCACTACTGACAGAAGAATATATTTTTTCTCTTGTCTCTGCTTCACTCAAGATGACTTCATTAGCAGTCTCTGAGAAGTTTTTTTCCTCTTCTTTACTGAACCATGTATTGACAATGACAAGTAATTCATGACGACTGCTGACCACTGGGAGTGTGTGTTGTGTCCATAATTATAGGAATAATGAGATATTAATAACTCAGTCATACTCGAAAATCAACCTTGGTCATTGAGGGAGCCCTCTTCCTCTGATCCGGATCACCATTCCTGCGACAGGCCTCCATCACCGATCTCTCCGGCTCGCGGGCTCATTTTGGTCTCCTCTTGGCAGGCCGTCGCTGGGAGCGCTTTACTACCACCACGCTCTGCGGTCTCGCCCCTTTTCCTCCCGGTGTGGGCACCTCGTCTTTATGAGCCTCATCGGGGGTCCCGACGTGCCATCCAGCACCCTCGTCCAGGACAGCCCGCATGACGGCATCAGGTCCATCCCGAGACAGCTCTGCATGGCGCCGAATGTGCTCTCCCTCTAAAACTCTGTCCAGCCAGTCTGAATCCCACACCTCAGCACCCTCCACCACTGGAACAGGCCAGCCCCAAAGTCCACATCCGGACCATTCTTCACCCGACATGTTAGACATGGAGAACCTAAGGCTGTAAAACAGGTTACACCCCATAACAATGACTCCGGACGCTGAAACGATGATGTGGACTCTGGGTGCCACGCTCTCTTTATACCGGGCCTCCATCTCCACATAGCCCAAAATGGCCAACCTGTTCCATCCATATCCAAAATACTCTCCGTATTGCCTCCTAATCTGTCGGTGGAGAAACAGTCTCTCCATGGTTGCCAGGTTCAGGATGGAAATAGTCACTCCAGTGTCCACCAAAAGTGGAACCTCGACACCATCTAGCGTGACATTGCAACCGACCCCCCCCCCCCCCCCGTCATCTCCGGGGAGACGGTATGCACAATTGTTGGAGTCTTCTGCGCAGCACCTGGTTCACCCCTACAGCTCCTGCGTACGAAGTTAGCGCACATCCTGGCAAAATGGTTCAACACACCACACTTGCCACAACGCTTTCCTTTCACTGGGCACACCCTGGACTTATAGCAGTGCTCAGTAGACCCACATCTATAACATTTTGGCGTACCTGGGGCAGACCTTATCTTGACCACGGAGGCAAAATCATCCTCTCCGCATTCGCCATCACAAGACTCCAGGATCAGTGCCTCAGCGCAAGACTCACCCTCATCCAGAGAAGCCCCTTCAGTAAGGCCTCTCGCGATGGTCTCTGCCACCTCGAACTGTTGGTCAGAGCTTGATAGCTGTAGCTAACGTCAACTCCCCTGGGTGTGTTAACAACCTGGACTGGGCCGCCGGGCAGCAGATGTGCTCTGCCAGCTGGTGCCGAATCATCTGGTCCTCCAGGGATCCAAAACTACATTCCCTCGCCAGCTCACAGAGGTCTGCCAAGAATCTTCTAACTGGCTCTCCTGACCGCTGATGGCGCTGTCGAAACTGAATGCGTCTAGCCGTGACGTTTTCCAGCGCTCCAAAGTAACGCGCCATTACCTCCACTACTTCATCAAAGCTATCAGCACCTCCAAGGTTCTCTAGGATCCTCTGCCCTTCCATTCCCAAATTATGGACCAACACAGCTCTCACTAGGAGCTTCTCCATCTCACCCAGGTTTAAGACAACGAGATAGTCGGTAAAGGCAGCAAACCAACGAGGCCACGGCACGGGCAGCTCACCTGGGGCCTCCAAAAATGGCCGAAAGCTGGCAATGGAATGCTCCATTACCGCTTTTACCTCATCGCCAAATGTTGTGTTCATAATTATAGGAATAACAAGATATCAATAACTCAGTTAACAGGGCTTTATTACAGGATACAACTATATACAATAAGGCTTACGGCACTCGCCTGCATGCCAGGTGGCTCCCACGACGAAAGAGCCCACCTCCTTTATACCCCGAGTGGCATCACCACCGGAAACCGGCAGTTAGCCACCCCTGTCTAACCCACGTCCAACTCAGCCGCCATCTTACTCGTGCCAGCCATTTCCATATCTACCAGTGTGCTGTCAGTTTATGATTGATTGGCATTCATGAATTCAAACACATGCCTATGATCAAATCAGGGATTTATGCAACATTCATAAATCTGGAGTAGGTTTTTAGTATTGAGGTAATTTATACGTAAATCTATTGCTAGATCATTTCATGAAAAAGACTCATTGTATCTCTACAGAAACCATCACTTACTGTACATGGAAGAAATTTATATTGGTCTTCAAAAATGACATTTATCAATAGTCAACTTAAAGTGACATACAGGTGAAAATCAAGATTTATTTACCATGTTTATAACATGTTTTTCTTATGACTTACAAGACATATCAAAAGTGAAAACAGCTTGCAATGTATGTGTAGTTTTGTAGAAGCGGGGTTAATCATCTCAGACTGGATGCAGAGGGTAAACAGAGAAGGAGAGTAGGTATTGAGAGGAGCGAGATTATGGTGAGGTAGCAGGAAGAAGTAGTGGGGAGAGAAGGGTTGAATGTATTGTGATGCGAGATGTCATGCAGATGTGAGATGGGTGGAGAATATAAGAGGAGAGACCCTGATGTATTGGAAAAAAGGCATTTTCTGTTATGACTGATGTGAGAGTGAATAAAGTCGTCTGCTGCATGAGTCTGCCTCCGTTATTTGCACTCTCCACACTGGTGACCCCTTGACGAATTATAGAACACGAGGCAAGAACCCCGGAGTCGGCCCGGAAGGGAAGCCCCAGCAAGGCGACAAGCATCCCAGAGACAGCCCGGATGGGAACCCCCAGCAACACGTGCGCTGTTTCGGTCAAACTACCTGACTTTTGGCTGCACGACCCGCGGTCTTGGTTCCACCACACCGAGGCTCAGTTCGCCCTCCAGGGAATAACGGCAGATGACACCAGATATTACTATGTGGTTACAGCACTGGACGCTCGCACGTCTCAGCAAGTAGCGAGCCTGCTCCAACAGCCTCCAGCCCACGACAAATACGGGCCTCTCAAGGCCGCGCTGACCCGGCGCTACACGCTCTCGGACTGTGAGAGAGCAGAGAGGCTCCTGAGGCGCTCCGAGTTAGGAGATGGGTCGGCGGTCGAACTGATGGAGAAGATGTTGGCGTTGATGGGCACGGACAACGGGCATTTTCTGTTTGCCCACCTGTTCCTCCAGAACCTCCCAACAGAGGCAAGAGCGGTCCTTGCCAATTCGCCGTTGCTGGCCGCGCGTGACTACCGGGCGCTAGCCCAGGAGGCAGATCGGCTCATCCTCACCACCAGAGCCCTCACAGTGAACGCGGCGGAGTCGGAACCCAGCGAGACAGCCAGCGGAGACGGGGAGCCAGCGACAGTAGCGGCAGCGGGGGCCAGGAAGCGCCAGAAAGACATGCTCTGCTTCTACCACCGCCGCTTTGGAGAGAATGCACGCAGATGTGTGCCACCATGCCAATTCAAGTGTTCGGAAAACGCCAAGGCCGGCAGTTGGTAGCAGCTGCGACCGCCGGTGAAGAGAAGAAGCTGCTCTACGTGACGGACTCGCGCTCGGGGAGACGGTTCCTCGTAGACACCGGCTCCCAGAAGAGCCTCATCCTGGCGTCCTACGCCGACCGGCTAGCGGGAGCTAGCGGCCCCCAGGGCTCGGACATTAAGACTTTTGGTGAGAGAACACTGACTTTATCCCTACACGGCCGTATGTACGAGTGGACTTTTGTCATAGCAGCATTGAGTTTCCCAATCCTGGGAGCTGATTTTCTGTGTGCACACGGGTTGCTAGTTGATGTTGCTAACAGGCGCCTGGTTAATGCAATGTCTTTTGATTCTC
This sequence comes from Pholidichthys leucotaenia, assembly GCA_020510985.1. Classification (NCBI taxonomy): domain Eukaryota; kingdom Metazoa; phylum Chordata; class Actinopteri; order Cichliformes; family Pholidichthyidae; genus Pholidichthys; species Pholidichthys leucotaenia. Next base: position 176,514,318 of record CM035839.1, on the reverse strand, counting down.
TCCCCTGTACAGCTCGAGGGGCCGGGCCAATAACACAAGCCAACGTCACAGCTCCAGGCGGTAAGTTCCACACACTGCTCACTCAGTTCCCAGCACTCACGGTCCCAACGTTTTCGGCGGCCAGCACTAAACACAGGGTGGAACACTTTATCACCACCACTGGGCCGCCCGTTTTCACACGACCTCGGTGCCTGGACGTAGCTAAACTGGCCATAGCGCGCGAGGAGTTTGCCAACTTGGAAAGGTTGGGCATCATCAGGCGCTCAAACAGCCCGAGGGCATCCCCGCTACACATGGTCCCTAAGGCCGAGGGATCGTGGCGACCGTGCAGAGATTTCCGCAGGTTGAATAACGCCACAGCGCACGACCGCTACCCGATTCCCCATACTTAGGATTTTTCCGTTCACCTCGCCGGGGCATGCATTTTTTCTAAAATAGACCTGGTCCGTGGTTACCACCAGGTCCCAGTGCACGCGGAGGACATACCCAAAACAGCCGTAATAACTCCGTTTGGCTCGTTTGAGTTTTTACGCATGCCCTTCAGATTAAAAGGTGCGGCACAGACATTCCAACGCATGATGGATGCGGTGTTGCGCAATCTGCAGTTTGTGTTTGTCTACCTGGATGATATCCTGGTGGCCATCGCGTCAGAGGACGAACATGTAACCCACCTCAGGACGGTTTTCCGGAGGTTGGAGGAGTATGGGTTAATAATCAACCCGGCGAAATGCCAGTTCGGCGTGACGGGGATTGACTTTTTGGGGCACCGCGTCTCACTGGAGGGAGCGATACCCTTGCCCGACAAGGTGCGCGCCGTGGCGAATTTTCTCCGGCCTCAGACGGTCAAGGCGCTGCAAGAGTTTTTGGGGATGGTTAACTTTTATAACCAGTTCCTCCCCCGCGCAGCTCAGCTCATGCAGTCATTGTACGCCGCGCTCAAGAAATCGAAACCGGTGGACAGAGTCGAATGGACTCCGGAGCGGGAGCAGGCGTTCTCTGAGGTTAAAACAGCCCTGGCAAACGCCGCACTGTTGGCGCACCCGGACCCGGTGGCCTGGATAGCGCTCACTACCGACGCCTTGGACGTGGCCTTAGGGGCCGTCGTGGAGCAATGCGTCGCCGGTTCTTGGCAGCCGCTCACTTTTTTCAGCAGGGCTTTGCGCGACAGTGAGTGTAAATACAGCGCGTTCAACAGAGAGTTGCTGGCCCTTCACCTGGCCATACGCCACTTCCAGTTCTTGCTGGAAGGGCGCAGCTTCACCACATTCGTGGACCACAAGCCGCTAACGTTTGCGATGGCCAAGGTTTCAGAACCATGGTCGGGCCGGCAGCAGAGACAGCTGGCCACGATCTCGGAGTTTACGACCGATATTCAGCATGTGTCAGGTAAACTGAATGTGGTGGCGGACTGCCTCTCGCGCACAGTAGTGGCCCCGGTCTGCGTGGGGATAGATTATACAGCCATGGCCGCAGAGCAGATTGGCGATGCGGACATGTGCACGCTCCAGTCTGGACCAACAGGGTTAAGGCTGGAGAGCAGAGTACTGCAAGACGGCAGCCCCCCCCCCCAATCTGCAACGTTTCCATGGGACGCCCGCGTCCGGTGGTCCCAGTTGCTTGGCGCCGCCGAGTGTTTGAGTCAGTTCACGCTCTGGCGCACCCAGGAGTGCGCACGTCAGTCAAAATGGTGGGAGCGAAGTTCGTATGGCCAGGCCTGCGCAAACAAGTGAAAGAGTGGGCGGCAGCCTGCGTAGCGTGCCAACGAGCCAAAGTACACAGACACACGAAGGCTCCTTTGGAGCCGTTTCGTGTACCGGCTAAGAGGTTCGACCATGTTCACGTGGACCTCGTGGGCCCCCTCCCGCCATCGCAGGGGTACACGCACCTTTTGACAGTGGTGGACCGCACCACACGCTGGCCAGAAGCAGTCCCGCTGGCGGCAACCACGTCCGCGGACGTGGCGCGCACTTTTTTGACGACATGGGTGGCATGTTTTGGCATCCCGTCGGACATAACGTCTCATAGGGGACCGCAGTTCGTTTCCGACCTCTGGTCTGCGATGGCCCGTAGCCTGGGTGTTGCAATTCATCGCACAACCGCGTACAACCCGCAGGCCAATGGGTTATGCAAGTGTTTCCATAGGTCACTGAAAGCAGCGCTCAGGGCTTCACTGACGGATGCAAATTGGGTAAACCGGTTGCCGTGGGTTTTATTGGGGTTGCATTCCGCACTAAAAGAGGATTTGGAGGCTTCCCCAGCGGAGCTTGTTTTTTCTCAGCCACTGCGGCTCCCCGGGGAATTTTTGCCAGATAATCCCGTGCAGGACAACTGTCCGTCTCAGTGTTTGCAGCATAGCGCAGATACAGGCACGCTGCCGGACCCGGCCCACCAGTTTTCCACACACTTTTGTGCCAAAAACTTTGAAGAACGCGGTGTTCGTGTTTGTCAGGCACGATGCCCACCACCCCCCATTGCGCCCACCCTACGATGGCCCATTCAGAGTGCTGGAAACAGGGGACAAACATTTTTTGTTAAGACTTGGGGGGTCGTCGGGAGAAAATATGTATAGACAGACTTAAGCCCACCTTTGTGGTGGCGGATGAGCAAGTGATGTTGGCTTAGGCCCCTTGGCGTGGAAGACCCCCACAGAGAACTCCCCAGGTAAACGATTCGTCAGAGCAGCCACACGGACAAGTCGAAGCCCTCCCCCCCTCGACTTTGCCCACCCGCAGACAGACACACCCCCAGGAGCCGCCCACTGGCACAGCAGCGCCGCGGAGGGTGCCACTGAGGGCGGTGTAGACGCTGGGTTAATCATCTCAGACTGGATGCAGAGGATAAACAGAGAAGCATCTCAGACTGGATGCAGAGGGTAAACAGAGAAGGACAATAGGTATTGAGATGAGAGAGATTATGGTGAGGTAGCAGGAAGAAGTAGTGGGTGGAGAAGGGTTGAAGGTATTGTGATGCGAGATGGTATGCAGATGTGAGATGGGCGGTTTCTGTAAAAGGAGAGACCCTGGTGTACTGGAGTGATTCTTTTTCTGTGTGTGATCGATGTGAGAGTGAATTAAGTCGTCTGCTGCATGAGTCTGCCTCTGTTATTTGCACTCTCCACACCCTAAGCATACTGCCAAGATATCAGAGGAGTGGCTTCAGGACAACTCTGTGAATGTCCTTGAGTGGCCCAGCCAGAGCCCAGACTTGAATCCAATTGAACATCTCTGGAGAGATCTGAAAATGGCTGTGCACCAACGCTTCCCATCCAACCTGATGGACCTTTAGAGGTGCTGCAGAATAGATGAAACTGCCCAAAGATAGGTGTGCCAAGCTTGTGGCATCATATTCAAAAAAACTTGAGGCTGTAATTGCTGCCAAAGGTGCATCAACAAAGTATTGAGCAAAGGCTGTGAATTCTTATGTACATGTGATTTCTTAGTTTTTTATTTTTAATAAATTTGCAAAAATCTAAAAAAAAAAAAACTTTTTTCAAGTTGTCTTTATGGGGTGTTGTGTGTAGAATTTTGAGGAAAAAACGAATTTAATCCCTTTTGGAATAAGGCTGTAACATAAAATGTGGAAAAGTGAAGCGTTGTGAATACTTTCTGGATGTGCTGTACACTGGCACAGAAGAGGACATTTTGGATATGGAACTAAAAGGCTGATTGCTGCCTGCAATTGCAAATTTCAGCTATCAGATGGCAGAATACTGCCATCTATCTATAAATGCAAGGAATCTCTGTCTGTTCCTCACCATCTCTCAAATCGTTCATCAGACTGACCTCAGATTTTTTTTAAGTGCTTTGCTGAGGTTACGAGGGTGTACATCCCCGAATATGGAGTTGTTCAGTCAAAATATGCAATTTTTACCAATAAAAGTTTAGCCACCACTCTGTCTCCTCATACCCTGGCTTCGGAAAGTGTAGGCAGGGTTTTGGATCGACTCCGTGCTGATTGGATAATACGCGGCATCACGACCATGCTGATTGGATAATACGTGCCATCACGACCATGCTGATTGGATAATACGTGCCATCACGACCATTCAGTCACCGCAGCGCTTACTGAACAAAACAAGGAAGTGAAAAGCAACAAATTTGACTGGAAAAAGGTAATATTTAATGCTTAAAAAAATTATACCATTAAGTTGCAGTGATTGCATAGGTCTAAAGGATAATTCGGCATCTATAGAGAACATGAGGCACGCCAGCGGGGACTCGCGTTCTGACAAAGAACACCAGTGTATCCAACACAGGAAAAAATGCTATCAGTAGTGCTGACCGACACCAGAGTCCATCGATTTATGCTACTTTGTCAAAAACTGCTACCGTTGCTTACCGGTACAATTTGTGTATATTCTGCAGATCAATTAAATGTTTAATGTGTTTAAATTAGTCCATAATATTCAGTTATTTTATTTTCCTTAATTTCTTTACTCCGTCTAATTGCTGAATTTATCATAAACTTTAAAAATTCCCATTTCAGAATGTGAAACATTTTTTCACTTAACTACAAACAATATCATTTATTGTTTAATATCCAATACCCACTTATCGTAAATTACTTCTGTTGATTTGTTTCAAAAATGCACAAAATTTTACAAGTCAGAATACAGTAAGTCGAAGACATTGTATTCTTCATATATACATATCTACATGTGTGCAGGTCAGAAGACACACACACAATAGTACTTTCTCCACTATTAAGCTACATACTGTTCATGAGCTTGAGGCTCCTTTGTTTCAAAAATGCACATAAATGTTTGCGGTAGCATGAAATGACGGAGCTTATGTACATGACTCTGATAGTTGTAGAGACAAAGGGTAACTTTACAACATAATTTTAACGACTGTACAGGAACTCCATCACTGAACAGTGATGTAAACTGAAGTAATTATAATGGTGACTGAAAAACTCCCATTCCCCAAAGTGCAAGATACATTATTATGAATATAAGCAATAAACAATCACACAAATAAGGGATCTGACAAGCAACAGACAAGGGATCCGAAACAGTCGCTGTTCATTTTCAATGATTAGGTATTCTGTAATTAATATTCACACAACCAAAGGCAGCTCGATGGCGCAGTGGTTGGCACAGTGGCAGCACAGTAAGAAGGTCACAGGATCCATTCCACCCCTGACCACCAATGACCCTTCTGTGTGGAGTTTGCATGATCTCCCCGTGTCTGCGTGGGTTTACCCCGGGTACTCCGGTTTCCTCCCACAGACCAAAAACATGCAAGTTAAGTTAAATGGAGACTCTAAAGTGGCCCTAGGTGTGAATGTGTGTGTGTGAATGGTGAAGGGCTGGCACCGTACCTTGGCTGCTTCATCCATCTAGGTGGATGCCCTGAATTTCATCTCTGGGGATCAATGAAGTACACAAAAATAAATCTTAGTGGCGTTAATTCCCTTTCATATTTGTCATGTGATTGCCTACATATAGGCTACACCTCTTTGTATTCCACTTTCAAACACAGCCTACATCTGGGCCTGTAAAGTATTGGGATACCCGTTTCAGACAGGAATACTTACATTTTGCGGGCAATGCAATGCATGTATTGTATAATACAAGAAGAAAGTCGTGATGATGTGGATAATGTGGAGGCCTCCAAAAACTGTATGAAATTGTGTACAAATGGAAATTAAAAAATAGATATAATACAAGAACTAAAAATGCGGGGCGGCACGGTGGCGGAGTGGTTAGGGATCCCTGGTTCGATCCCAGCCCCTGACCAATAGTGATCTGTGTGGAGTTTGCATGTTCTCCCCGTGTCTGCGTGGGTTTACTCCGGTTTCCTCCCACATGCCAAAAACATGCAAGTTAGGTTAACTGGCATCAAACTGGGGATTCTAAATTGTCCTTAGGTATGACTGTGAGAGTGAATGGTTGTCTGTCTCTCTGTGTTGGCCCTGCGATGGACTGGCGATCTGTCCAGGGTGGACCCTGCCTCTCACCCAAAGATGCTGGGATAGGCTCCAGCCCCCCGTGACCCGAAAAGGATTAAGCGGAAGAAGATGAATGAACTGAAAATGCTGGTTTTCGTTAAAACTTTTTGCACTGATCACGTGTCGGTGTGGGTTCATTTCTGTTTTAATTTGAAGGCTCTACTGATGTGGTTCTCTGGTTTTATTCTGTCTACACAAGCTGTACAGGTTTGTGGGTATGTGCATGCATATGTCATCACCTTGTGTCAGATGCATCCCCATTACGTTGCGCTGCCCTGGCAACAATGTTAGAATCTTATATTTTGCATCTGATTATTTGGATGTTGATGGAAAGATACAGTTTTTAATTATTTCTAGTTGTTTTAATTAGAATTTGAATCAAACTATCAAATACTGTCAACTAATTATCAAGTTTATAGGGTTTACACTCTTACACTTGATTCAAATACAGAGCCATTTACTGAAAATTAAGGTTAGCATAACAGCAAACTATTTACACAAAACTGCTCTGGACCACTCAAATTTTATCAGTACCTGTACTAAAGTTCAAGATGCAGATAGGTGAATCCCAGAAGCTCACAGCAGTTGACTCGACATCATGTTAAGAACAATATAGTACCAACAGCTCTTGCATGACGCCCAGTGTGTCGAGATTTTAACCAAATACCAGTGCCACTCTTGTCAGCATAAGCCTGTACCTGCTCATTATCTGCATTATCTGGATATTCATATTATCTTTGGCAGCAATGTGGGCAAGTTGAAAGCACACAAAGGCCTTCAGCTTTTACAGCCTCACTACTCCCCAGTGTGTCAGTAAATTTTACTGTCATTATCAGAACAACCACCTTTCCAATGTAAATTTTTATGACAGCTCAATTCACTTTGATAACAAAAAACTTAACAGGTCACTACCATTATTCCACTTTTTGCACAGGGCTTTGAATTGCTTTCTTCTTTACTTTATTTAGTACACTTGGAAACTGAAATTGAGCTCATTCAGTTACCTGTTCTATGCCCTTTACACAGGGGTGGAGATCACAGAGAGATCATTGAGAAATCTGGCCAGCGTTTGAGCCATCAATGATCTTCAGTGACCTCCGGTTTCCTCAAAGTTTTGCATCAGTCCAAAACACACAAGGATTTCCCAAACGATCCCAAAGATCAACAAAAACTGGCCCGATCGCTCAACGATTTCCATGCTGTGTAAAGGGGCCCTTATAAATAGAGGATATCTGTAATCCCAGGGTCACTTCTGATCAGTCCCTTCACATCCAAAACGAATGCAATAACTGATACAACAAAAGGTTTTACATTTTTAATCTGCACCTTCTGCTTAATTACAGTTTCAAAAAAATACACTGACATAATATAAACTTTTTCCAAACATGAGACATTTTAAGCAGATTTAAACATCAAAAACAGCTTCATCAAATTAAAAAAAGAAAACTAAAACTGACTCCTGGAGGAGATATAAAAATGGGAAAAATCCCAAAAGGAGTTGATCTCTTGGAGGGAATCCTTTGTGGCAAACCGAGGAGTCCCTAGAGGCACTTTTAAGTCCTTCGCCTACCACAGTGTGTGTGGTTTAGGACCTGGTCAGCAGCTCTCAGAGCCTCAGTTAGTCTGCTTTTGTTTTAATTTATTTTCATCGCCTTTTCTTGACTCTCAGCCACTAGTCTCTTTGTTGCAGCTTTCACTCTTTGGTTCCAGTGATTCATTTTTGTTACTGTTGTCCAAGTCCAACTCGCCCTCATTTCCTCCCACTTCTTCCTCTTCTGCATCCTTCTCCATGTCATCCTCTGCTCCTTCTTTCCCCTCCTGCTCTCCGTCCGTCCTCTTTTGTCCGAGGCCCTGTTTGTCTCTGAAAACCTCCACGCCCAACATTCGGAGGTAGTGAAGCCGCTCGTTGTGGGGGACGAAGGCTCGGATGGACGTTTTTCCCCTCCAGCCGCACAGCTGGATGGAACACTGAGGCTCCTCTGGGTTACTGACACACAGCAGGTGATGGCGGGTGTCAGAATGAACCAGAAATGGGGTCATCATATTAATACACAAAGACACAATAAAAATGTTAACATCTTACCTTGGATTTGGGATGTACTTTAGCACAATGCTGCCCATTCCTGTGGAGAAAAGGAAAATATATCATGACAATCAAGAACTAAAGAGGGTGGAGGGATTTTGCCCAAACCCATTTTGGAAAAATAACTTCATGTCTTACACAGAAAAGGACCTATTAATGCTTATTTCAGCTTTTCCATTATTGTCTTTGGACTGTACCATTTCATCTTGGTGCTCCCACTGGACAAGTCATTTTAGCCGATCATTTACATTTTCTTTAAAACTTAAACTCTACCATGAACTCAAAGCATTATTTTCATTTGTCTGGTTTCTCCTCACAGAACGATGGGTGTCAACAGGACTTAGGTCCTTACAGTTGGGTCCAGACGTGGACAAATTTGTTGGTTATCTCCCATTAAAGAAAGAAAATCCCACAATGGTCACTGAAATAACATGAAATTGACCAAAGTAATAATAAATGAAAACTTTCTGAAAACTAATGAAAATGAGTGATTTTCATTTGCTTCAGTTTCATTTGGAAAAAAAAATGAAATGCAATGATTCAGAACAGATGAAGATGAGCTGGGCAAAAATAAATAAATTATTATAACATCTTAGTAATGCAGCTGAGGGATTCCTTGGGCTTATGCAAGCAAGCAAAATCTATTTGTAGAGAACCTTTCACAGACATAAATCACAAAGTGGTGCTGACTTCACTTTATTTTACAATCACCCAATGCCTTTTTAAAAAAAAAAAGTTTGCACAACATCTGGAGCTCCTTTGTATTTTTTGAGGTTTTATGGTCAGTGGTTAGCTCAAAGGCAGCATTTGTTGAGTGCGGCAGAGAATTACACATTCATTTCCCTCTTTCATTTTGTGCCAGTCAAGCTGTGAACCTTGAAGTTACTAATCCACTAGTCTAACCTCCAGGCTGCAGCTTCTTCCTAAATTCTGCTTTGCTTTTTTGGTTTTTCTGACTTTTTGTGGCTGCCTGAAGAAGACATCAGAGGTAAGTCTGCAGTGAAATACTAATTACTATAAAGCCGTATTTTCCCTGGGAGCGGTTGCTTTGGTTGGTATATTACGAATTAATACCAATTTTCTTGGCCTGAGCGTGAGCGTCGTCCTGCAGCTTGCTGAGGAAGGGGTTCTCCTGGGTCAGCAGCACTTTGATGTCCTCCACGCTCACTCTAATTATCCTGGAGCGGATGTACGGCTGCAGAGTGTAGATGCCCTGATGGGATGGAGAAGGAGAGGTTCATGGCAGTCTGCAGACAATTCCAAGTCTTTACACTTACACTGTGCATATAAAAATGAATTAATTATCGGCTTGTTTGGGCGCTAATTCTGCCGTCTGGCTCGCCTGTTATTCAGCCGTGCTGGTCGGCTACAAGAAGGATCACGAGAATAATAGTTGGACTCCCTGAATAATAGATTTAATGTGTAGGTCTGCTGACGTGCTTAAACTGTTTCACATCAGAGGTTCATTTGTATGCAAAGGAGGACTGTGGATGTGGAGTGAGAAAAACTTCACAATAATCCAGCTTTTAATTAATAGCAGTGATTAACAAAGAACAAGAGGCTTTGGAGGACATTTTTTACTCCACTCGAGATGGTTTATTTTGAGAACGAGGATGCATGATAGTGCTTGTATGTCTGCACGTATTACCTCCTGAGCCAGTCTAAAGGCGCAGGCAAACTCCTCTCCATCACTGTTGCGAGACCACACCTTCACTCCTGTGTTAATGACCTGACAAAGACAGAGAGGAAAATGAGGATAAAATATGGCTCTGAATAAAAAAAAACATGGTGACAGAGGGGGAAAAGGCCACAATCCAGCATGAAGGTTTAAATTAGAATCAGTGACTAATTATGTGATTTGTAGAAATCCTGGTGATGCTTTTGTAATTACAACAAACTCTCTTGCTCAGGGCAGCTTCGGTACAAAGCACTGCAAAACTGTGCGGGTGGTCTCTGGTGTCCCAGCAGGAGTGACAGCAACCACCAGTGATTTGCATAGTAAAATCTAACTACACCTTCAAGAAAAAAACAATACAGCTGTAACATAAGAGAAACAAAGCAAAAATGCACAAACATTTGATAGAAGATGATCAAATAGAAAGAAATCAATAGTGAAAACACTGATCTATCAGTATTTCAGAGGCACTTTTGTGGCTAAAAGTGACAACCATCAAATGCTGAGGAGAACAAAGACTGAGTGGCACGTGGCACCTCCTGTGCAGGTCCTGCAGGGTGGAGAACCACGGGGGATTTGAGCTAGGGGAGGATCCATCTGTTTGTGCTGCTACAGTCACAAACGCCAGAGGAGCAAAGTAATGAATCAATCCAAACACCAATAACTCTGCCTTAGATAAACTTAATGCACAGTCAAGCACATCAATACGTGATACACAGTCTGTAGGAAAGGATTGATTATGGATTTGTTGCATCTATTTTTAGCACATGGAAATGATTCATCATCATTATCCAAGTTGGCTTTGAGTGATGCAGTAATCTTAAACATGCTGTGCCACACAAACACACACCTACCTTTATGCGTTCGCTATTGTTGAGCAGCACATTGCGGAGCTCTTTGGACACCATGTACAAATGTCTCTTCTTGCCTTCGTGGGTCCTGGTCAGAACATTGAGCTTGGGGAAGTCAGGGGACAAGTCGTAGAAAGATCTTGGGAAAAGCACAGAAAATTGTTCACTAAACTACAATTCCTAACCAGACAGTCACTGATGGGAGCAGCTCATTCCAGCCTTGCAAAATCACCCTGGAGGTGCTCAGATCTCCTAACCATTGACCTTAAGCACATCCTAGATGCAGACCGATCTAGGATATGTTTAGAGTCAAGGTCAATGGCCTAGGAGGAGTAAAGCTGAGTTTATGGTGCACCTCTGCTCTGTGTGTCTGCCTGAGCGTTAGGCTTGTGGGACATATTTTACGTCATTGTCTCCAGTCCGCTAGGCTCCATGGCGCCCCTCCACAGCTGAGCATGTGCAGCCCAAATTGCAATACCCCTTGGTGTGTTGACTACCCATGCACAAAATCCAACCTCCCATTCAAGAGAAGAGGTGGCACTACCGACACGGTATACAAAGACAAAGAGAAGGAAGAAGATGAATTAAAAAGAAATGTGACAAAACTACAGAAAGAAAAAGATGATTAGAGGTAAAAGTAGGAAAAACAGGAGTTTCTTTGCTAAATCCTTCTGTTTTCTTTGAAAATGACCTTGATGCAACCTGGATGCAGACCTACCTGAGGGTCTTTGTGAGTGAGTTTCATGAGAATCAAGGTAGTTTCCTAGGAGGAACAGTGATTTTTGTAAAATCATGCAAGTGCCCAGATCTCCTGACCAAGGTCAAAACCTTGAGCACAACTTGGATGCAGACCCACCGGAGGATCATTGGTGACTGCGTTTGGTGCGCATCGGGGCAAATGCCTAGGAGGAGTAGTGATTCCCGTGGCATGATGAAACACAGATGGACGCCACGTCATCGCATTAGCTCCTTAAGGCTCCTTAAGCTATAAATGAATCAAGTTTCTTTGGAAAAACAAAGATGCCTACTGTATGGTGGTGAAAATTGGGTCATCTTCAGTTGCAAACACAAACGGGTCTTCTTTATAGCCAAACAGCTTCATCTTCTTAGAGGGTGGAGGCCTGAAAAAGGAAAGATATGCACATTACTGGGGTGCTCCTTTTCTGTCTGAGGGTGAAAACCATCTGATGAAAATTATGTCACATCCAAGTAGACTGCATTCCCTAACAACCACCCAGAAAACCAAGATGTCTGGTGTTTACAGACAAATGGAAAGACTGTGTTGCTCTGGAGGGAAAAGTAGTTTCAGGTGTTCTTCCCTCCATCATTAGGAAAAATAATTTGGATCAGTTAATGGAGCTTGCTGGACACAAAAGAAGAGGAGATTAGCAGAAAATAGTGAGTGCCTTGGCTAACAATGCTGACTGTGTTTGGCTGACCCAAGGACAGACAGAACACTGGAGAGCAGAAAGAGGAAAGAAGGGATTTTGTGTCTTTCAATGACGGATAACAAGGATAAGGACCTGCACTTAAATAATTTTTTCCAGTCACGCAGACCACTCACAGCGTTTAATTAGCAGCTACACTAACCCTTCATTCTAAGGGCGTATCAGAGACAGCTAGGGACAATTTAAAATCACCAGCCTTGCAGTCCACTCCTGTGCATGGTTCTAGTGACTGCCTTCTTCCAGTCTACAATTCCCAACGTGGCCAAGTCATTCACTAGTGTCTTGACAGTTGTTCTGGGATCTTTTTGGAATGATACTTTCTCAAGTAACAAAATTTTACAAGCTTTGAGCATCACAAAGTTAAAGCACATCATTACAGACCAGTGGTTTGTGATATGGCTCAATAAAAACAGGGATGTGATTTGGGGTTGGGGAAATTATCTGAAAATTTAGCAGGGGGTCCGGGGCAGAGCCCTGGTGGGGGGGCCAGCAATTGTTCCAGCAATTGAATAATTAGTGGACCTCGATTTGACCTCTTGTACATGTTTTTTGCTCCTAACATGACTCTCGAGAGACTTAAATCCTCTTCCACCATAGTCAATCGTGTCGTGACACCACATGCATATCGCCTTCCTGGCACAGTCGATTTTCCATATAAAATCGCTAAACAAATTTGTCACAGTTTTCTTCCCAACATCCGTTGCAATCTCCTTTTCTAGCCAATCCCAACGAAATTTGTTTTTCACGATCTTGTCAATTTCTTTAATTCTCGGAGCATCTTTACGTTCAATCACCAACATCACTGCAATGCAAGTCAAGTCAGCTATGCGAGAGCGAGGAAAACAAAGGATTGCCTTTAATAAAAGAAACAGCCGCGTGCATTGGTCACTGCAAGGATGATCTGCCAATCAGGCGCGTCGTTTCATTACGGTTAACGAATTACTAAAAGTCGGAATCCGGTATACACGAAATCGGATTTTGCTTACTGAAAAATCAGAAATTTTATTTTTTTTTTATTTTGGAAGATAAAAAAAGCGGAATTCTGCGAATTAGCAGAAAAATCACATCCCTGATAAAAAGGTCAGTTGGGGGGGGGGGGGGCTCATAATACTGACTGTTGTAGTTTGGGGGTTTTGCGAAATTAGTTTGTTTCTGTGTGCAAAATAAAATAATTTATACTTTCCAAAGCAAACTAGGATGTTTGAAAAAGAAAATTTTTTGTGCCATTTAACGGCACTTGGGAAATACCTTTTAAAAATTAAATTTTCATAGGGGGCTCATAATTGTGTCCTCAAGTGTATATACTATATAAAAGGTATGCACAGCCTCTGTGACATTATTCATGGCTTCTGATCTATATTATGGCAGCTGCTATGCTGGTTTCTTCAAGCCAGAAGTGATCAGTGGTGGATCCATACCGTGGATCCAGTGGACCGAACACCCACAATTGGTGCCTGTGCCCTTCTGCTCTCGCAATGAACGGAGGAAACGAAAATACGTGCCCTCACGCTGCTCACATTTAATGCCCATGCAGCTTGACTATGCCCTATCAAGCTAACCGTTCCTCTCTGCAACCAATAAGTTGGTCCACTGCACTTCACTGTATACTCATATCATGACTCTTTCTGCATGATTTTAATGTATTTTAAACAGTGCAGCTCGTTTACTTTGGTGCTCCATCACTGTCAAAACTGTCACACAAATAATAATGATGTGACCTCTGGAGAGCAACGGGTCCTGATGGGCAGAAGAGCCAGCTCCATCTTTCTGTTTTAAGAGGCTGACAAAGTTAACTTTTCTCCCCAAGGTTTATGTTTGTGCCGCTTCCTCGCAGCAATCAGTGGGTGAATATTCCAACATTACTGCTTGATCAGCATGAGACACAGTATATATTTTTTAAATGACAGTGTTCAAATGGGTACTACTGCTATGTTTGGATACTGTGGGATACCATAATACTGTATTAGCAATCAACCCTAATATGCGAGATATAAAAAGTGCTTTAGTACATGTCAACATGCAAATCTTAAAAAAAGTATCCAACTCCTGAGCAGGAGTGATGAATGATGTGATAAATAGCTCTGATGACTGTGCAGTACAGCAAGTGAAAAAAACCTGAGTTCTGTTGCGTAGATGTGTGGTTGTTTGTATTTTGTAGAAGACTAGTCTTCCAGTTACGCCTCGGTGAATAGGCATACATAAGTGTGTCAGTATCTCTTTTTGTCTGCACCCAGGCATCAGCAAGTATGGTGCTTTAATTAAAACTCAGGAGCTGAGGTGTGAATCTACAACAGTCTCGTGATTCAATTCATCTCTCAAATTACCAGTAAGGATTCAAATGCATAATTCTTAATGCATCACAATGTCATATTACTACACACTAATTTTTCAAACAATTATCAATTATTTTTAGAAACTAGAAAAGCTCTCAGGCAGCGCATACCTGCGCCAAGGCTCCTGTCCATAACTGTCCTGTCCAGGTGTCCATACCTCCCTGCCTTCATCCCTCCATACATTGTAAGATAGGGCCTTAGTGGAGGTATATGCTCATGGATCACCTCCAAAATATAATGGGCTCGTGTGTAGGACAAGTGCCACCTCTGGCGCAAATTTCATCAAACTCTGTCTAGCAGTTTTTGAGTAATTTTGCAAACACACTGTGAGAAGATGAAGCCTTGGCCGAGGTACACGTTCTCAGATCATCACCAAAATGTAATGGACCCCTCTGGAGCACAAGGACCACATCTGGTGAAAATTTCATCAAAATCCATCCAGCAGTTTTTGCGTAATCGTGCTGCAAAAATACAAACAAGAGCACTCTGAGGTGAGTGCAATATCCCCTGCCATTGTTGCCAGACGTATGATAATTACTGTATTTGTATGATAATTTTTCCCTCTGTACAATGTACGATCAATAATTTAAAAAATCCCATAATGTACGATAATTTGACCCCTTCATTACGTGGCTAAGTTAATACATTAGCAAACACAGCCAGGATACAGATCCTGCGCAAAGTGTGCATACATACTACACTTGTTTTTACGCATCGTCTCACGCGCGCAAGTGTGCATGGAAGGAGACAGAAGATTTGGTGGCGGTAGCAAAGAGGTGACCTCGGATGGAGGCTAGTGATGGGATCCACAGTTCACTGGAACATACCGAGTTAAGCTAAAAAGATCTGTGAGAAATAGTGGTACACCAAATCACTCAGTGCTGTACAGGAGCTCCAACTGTCTACCATGAGAGTCAGCTGAACCAAGCGGGCAGGGCTCGTTTGCTGCTCAGGCTGGTGATTCAGCTGGTGATCCCTGGCTTTCAGTACAGTTCTGGTGAGTGATTCAGTACAGTCCATTCACAAATAAAAACTAGTACATTTGATCGAATCGTTTGCGTACGTTACAGCACTGATGCAGGCACGGCAGACTCAACAAGTAAGCAACATTACCAGCAAGTTAAGAAATGAATGGGGAGGGAAACGGATCCCAGTTTTACTGGGTAGTTCAAACCTGTTGTTGGCATTGACACTAAAGTTTTCTGTTGCTGCAAATGTTTGTGCAAAAATGTCACCGGATTGTTGTCCTCAATAAAACTGTGAAACAGGTTTTTGTTTCAATTATCAGATGCATTTTAGCAGTAGTTTAGATGGACTGATTGATATTTATTCCTAATGTATAAACGGAGTACTTCTCAAAATATTTATGAGGCAAGACCTTGATACATGATGATTCAACAGAAGCCATATAGAAGATAATTAAGTATGACTGATATTCTGGGCTGTTCAGTGCAGGCCAGGGGCTTATCCTGTATGCCACACAGGTAGAGGTGTTTTTTTTTTCCAACTGATCTGTTACAGATTATTTAACGGTAAAACTGCATTATAGGCTGTAATATGCACGATCTGTGATAATGTGTTACTGAAGCAGACGGTCCTGAGCTATGTCAGAATGAAAACTGGGTGTGTATGATAGCTTTCCTCAAAATACGGTAATTTTAAGCCACTGGTACGATACTTCAACATTTCCCATCTGGCAACACTGTCCCCCGCCTCCGTTTTCTTTGAAGATCCCAATACTTACTGACAAGAGAGCAGTTTTCAAATTTTCAATATAATTACTGTGGAGAACCAAATTATGATAAGCCCATCATCCACAAATATACAGTACAACAAAGTATACAACCCATAGTTGTAGGTCAGGACCCCAAGGTGAACCTGTGTAGCAAGTATGGTGACCCTAGAGAGCGTAACATGTTCTATAGTAAGAGATCATAGTGAGTGCCAGACTTGACCTTTTAACCCCAAACCTGTAGTAAGACATCATGGTCTCAGAGTGAACCTACATACCAGGTTTGGTGGCCCTATCTTTCTTGGTTGTTGAGATATAGTTTATAAGCCATTTTGATGTTGACCTTTGACCTTGCGATCTCAAAACCACAGTCACACTTCAGGGTCACAGGGAGAACTTGTGTACCAAGTTTGGTGGCCCTAGCTTTACTTGTTGTACAGTAATAAGGCATAAGAAATGCTGACCTTTGACCCCAAACCCATAGAGGTCAGGATCCCAAGGTGAACCTGTGTAGCAAGACTGGTGGCCCTAGCTTTCTTTGTTGTTGAGATATAGTTTATAAGCCATTTTGATATTGACCTTTGCCCTTGCAATCCCAGAACCATTGTCACACTTCAGGGTCACAGGGCGAACCTGTGTACCAAGTTTGGTGACCCTCACTTTACTTGTCGTACAGTAATAAGGCATAGGCACCTCTGACCTTTTGACCCCAAACCCATAGTCTGAGGTCAGGATCCCAAGGTGAACCTGTGTACTAGGTTTGGTGGCCCTAGCTTTACTTGTTTTGTACTAATCTATAAACAGAATGCTAACCTTGACCTTTAACCCCAAACCCATAGTCAGAGGTCAGGATCCCAAGGTGAACCTGTATACCAGGTTTGGTGGCCCCCGTTTTACTTGTTTTATAGTAATAGTAAACGTTAGCATTTACCATTTACCATAGTGCAACTACAATGTTAACTTTGACCTCTGACCCCAAACCCATAGTTAGGTGAGGGCGCAAGTTGTCCATGATGTGTATTAGATACAACTACTGTATCGATTTGAAAAGCCTACATCATTTCTTGCAGCAGTTATTGTGTTTAGAAGACTTAGGGAAAAAAAATCAGACCTCTGACCTTTGACCTTAAGATCATCTGATGAGAGTGAAATTGCAATATGTGCATCATCAGATTATATCAAACCATGGTACCAAGTTTCAAAACAATTGGAACAAAACTGTAGGAGGAGTTGATTTCACAAGACAGTTACTGTCTATGAAGTGAGGTGAAACAGGAGGTCATAGGTCAGGGGCTACAATTCCTGCAAAAATCATCCAATCAGAACCAAATTACAATATGCACATCATCAGTGCATATCAAACCATGGTACCAAGTTTCAAAACAATCGGACCAAAACTTTAGGGGGAACTGATTTCACAATTGTGGGACAGCCCAAAGTGCACTTCAACCCCTTTGGGCTTTGACCGGTGGGGGATAACAAGGGCCTTGGTAGAGGTATGCACTCTCAGGTTATCACCAAAATCCAATTGGTTCATCCTTAGGCCGAGGGTCACCTTTGGTGAAAACTTCATCCAAATCTGTCCAGTAGTTTTTCCATAATCCTGCCAACAGACAAATGCTAGCAAAACCATAACCTCCTCAGCAGAGGAAACAATTCATCGACAATAATATAAATTAATAATATAAATAATAATTTATGTAAATTAATTGTATATACACATACTACTGCAAATACTGTGTGCAACAGTGTAATTATTATTAATTTAAAACTATGTACAGTGACTATAACTATACACGATGATATACAGTGCATCCGGAAACTATTCACAGCGCTTCACTTTTTCCACATTTTGTTTTGTTACAGCCTTATTCCAAATTGATTAAATTCATTTTTCCCTTCAAAATTCTACACACAATACCCCACAATGACGACGTGAAAAAAGTTTTGAGATTTTTGCAAACCTATTAAAAATTAAAAAAAACTAATCACATGCACATAAGTATTCACAGCCTTTGCCATGAAGCTCAGAATTGAGCTCAGGTGCATCCTGTTTCCACTGATCATCCTTGAGATGTTTCTACAGCCTAACTGGAGTCCACCTGTGGTAAATTCAGTTGATTGGACATGATTTGGAAAGGCACACACCTGTCTATATAAGGTCCCACAGTTGACAGTGCATGTCAGAGCACAAACCAAGCATGAAGTCAAAGGATCTGACTGTAGATCTCAGACAGGATTGTCTCGAGGTCCATATCTGGGGAAGGTACAGAAAAAGTTCTAATGCTTTGAAGATCCCAGTGAGCACAGCGGCCTCCATCATCTGTAAATGGAAGAAGTTTGGAACCACCAGGACTCTTCCTAGAGCTGGCCGGCCGTCTAAACTGAGCGATCAGGGGAGAAGGGCCTTAGTCAGGGAGGTGACCAAGAACCTGATGGTTACTCTGTCAGAGCTCCAGCGGTCCTCTTTGGAAAGAGGAGAACCTTCCAGAAGGACAACCATCTCTGAAGCAATTCACCAATCAGGCCTGTATGGTAGAGTGGCCAGACGGAAGCTACTCCTTAGTAAAAGGCACATGGCAGCCTGCCTGGAGTTTTCCAAAAGGCACCTGAAGGACTCTCAGATCATGAGAAATAAAATTCTCTGGTCTGATGAGACAAAGATTAAACTCTTTGGCGTGAATGCCAGGTGTCATGTTTGGAGGAAACCAGGCACTGCTCATCACCAGGCCAATACCATCCCTACAGTGAAGTATGGTGGTGGCAGCATGCTGTTGGGATGTTTTTCAGCAGCAGGAACTAGGAGACTAGTCAGGATAGAGGGGAAAAATGAATGCAGCAATGTACAGAGACATCCTGGACGAAAACCTGCTCCAGAGTGCTGTTAACCTCAGACTGGGGCGACAGTTTGTCTTTCAGCAGGACAACGACCCTAAGCACACAGCCAAGATATCAAAGGAGTGGCTTCAGGACAACTCTAAGAATGTCCTTGAGTGGCCCAGCCAGAGCCCAGACTTGAATCCAATTGAACATCTCTGGAGAGAATACTTATGTACATGTGACTTCTTAGTTTTTTTATTTTTAATAAATTTTCAAAAATCTAAACTTTTTTCATGTTGTCATTATGGGGTATTGTGTGTAGAATTTTGAGGACAAAAATGAATTTATTCCATTTTGGAATAAGACAGACATAAAATGTGGAAAAAGTGAAGCGCTGTGAATACTTTCTGGATGCACTGTACATACAAAATATTTCCTATACTGTTATAATAGTCACTAGACAATGCATTTATGTACTTATTTATTGTTCAGTGTTCTTCATAATACTTCTTCATAATTCTGGTCATCTAGAGATGAGAAAAAGCGCTATACAAGTGAACGCCATTCATCATAATACACACTGTATGGTCCATTATTCCAGCATAGAAAACATAACGTAGTTGCATTACTTCCTTCTCACATGACTCCATCATTAGGTAAGGATGCTTTTGTTAGCTATTAACAAGGCTACTCTAAACCTCAGTTGTAGCAATGCTTAACAGCTTTGCTTTCATATGACAGACACTTCTGAGAGATGCACGTCCACTAACAACAGTGAACAATTAAAAGTAAGTACTTTAGATGCTAATCCCACTTATGGTCACTTGTCAGTAAATTTGCTGGCCTGCCAATCGCACTAGCAATTAACCTTAACAAAACAGAATAAAGTGCTTTATGGGTAAGCCCCATTACCATTGCAATTGGTCATACAGTTGTTCTATTGTGATATTGGCATTTATGGAGTATTTAATATAAAATAACATTTGCTATCTTAGCTTTTAGCAATCACTGGAGACAGCGCTTTTTTTACGTTTTAGTTATACCAGTAGGTTATAACCTACCAGACAGCACAGTGGTGAAGCCTACTGCTATGCTGACAGAAGCTGATTCAACACAGCCGCAAAAAACAGAGCACTAGTATGCCATGATGCTCCATCATTAATGTTCTGCATTGTTGAAGAAGCACACATCGAGACGCAGCTAAGAAATTTCTGCAGCTGGTATCCATGTTTTTGAATTACACCCATAGAGTGCAACATCACATAAAGCTGAAGTGGAGAGTATAAAATGTAAACAAATTTGACCAGAATTTGTTGAGAGTTTAAATAATGCTTAGAAATCTGTATGCTTAGGCCTTCTGTTAAGTCTGATTCAAACAGTTACTTCTCATTTAAATCCATGCTTTTTTTTGTTTGTTTGTGATGACTCTGGAGCTGACAGTTGTCTTTTGCTAATTAACTCACCAGTCCAACGTGACTCACCCACACACTCCGTCTTGTTTAGCATTGGCCTCCTGAGCCAAAGAAGCTCCTTTGGACGCCTCGTCCTCCTCTGCCTCCCTGTCGACTTTCCCCTCTGGGCCACCCCCCTCCACCTCCTCCTGGGAGCTCTCAGGGAGGGGGTGGGGAGCGTCCACTGGGGACGGGACCAATGGAGAGCCTTCAGTCTGGGCTGCTGGGCATGACGAGACATCCTTCCTCAGCTGGAGAGGAAAGAAAGGTGTGTGTGTGTGGGAAGGATGGGGGGGAGGTAAATAAGAGTGGGGGGGGGGGGGAGAGGAGCCACAGCTGTGGTTAAAGCTGAACAGGTGAGTGATGCAGTGTGGGGGATGGTGATTCAACAGATGGTCATGTCAACATTGGAGTATTGCACTTTACTTCCCAGCTTAAATGTATGCATGAATATCTATAATCCACTAAATGCATGTATACCTTTGGGTATCTTTTGTTCCAAGGCATTGGTGCCTTCTTCAGCAGTACAGCCACAAAGAAGCCTCCTGTGTTCTGGTGATGAGGCAGAATCCTCATACTGATATTAAAACACACACATACATACAGCACTGCTTAGAGTGTTACGGTGCCCCTTACTGTGAAGACAGATAAGCATCCCCCCCACCCCCCAACATTTAATGAAAGGTTCTTCAGCAACTTGTGACAACAGCTCCCTCTGCTGACTCACAGCAAGTCAGCATGAGACTCGGCCCAAATAGAAATGACCTTTTTCATTCATTCATTCATCTTATTCCACTTAATCCTTTTCGGGTCACCACTCATAATGACTTTGGGTGCAATTATACAGAAATTACGGTCAGATTATGGAAAAATATTTAGATGGGTTGTGTAGAAATTTCTGGCAAAGAAAAACCAAGTACTGCACATTGCATAATCGTGCGTAAATGCGTGTGTACACACCATCTTTCCAGATGCATACTGGCCACTTTCTCTGGATTTTTTGGTGGGAACATTGTGGGCCGGATCTGTGTGTGATGACTGGCAGGCACTTCGGACCAGTCGGCATACCACTGGCCCTGTTTAGTCATCAGCTGTGCAGAAAAGTCCACACTTCATACACAAAACTTAATTAAAATAAAATGACTGAGAAATGAATGAAAACTTTGTGGTACCTTCCAGGTAGTGACTCCTGGCATCCACTTCAACCCTGGCAGGTCAGCTGAGCAGTCAGCCAGCTCCAAGGCTCCTAAAGACACAGAAGAGTAATATATTAAATGACATTTAGATAATTTATATAATCATTAAAATAACTGAAGTGCCACCAGAAAATAATCAAGCATTTAAGCGTAAAAACTGGCTTCTCCAAGAAGGTTACAGCCTGGATATCCTGGATATTTGGCAAAGTTTTTTCAAAGTTCACAATCTGACCCAAATCTAATTGAAAATCTATGGCTTGAGGGTTGTGTACAAGACATGCCCTCATAATCAGAGATTTGGAGCACTTTTGCAAGGAGTGGGTAAATATTGCCAAGTCAAGATGTGGCATGCTGATAAGACTCCTAACCAAAAAGAATGAACACTGAAAATCAAAAGTGCTGTCATCCCTTTGCCGCTACAATAATGTAAATTTCCCCATTGTGGCATAAGTAAGGATTTATCTCAACTTCAACAAAGTTTTAGTTTGTTTAAGGGTGTGTACATTTAAGCAACCACCTTACTGTACAAACCCCAAATCCAATTAAGTTGGGATGTTGTGTAAAATGTAAATATAAACAAAATACAATGATATGCAAATCCTTTTAAACCTATATTCAACTGAATACACCTCAAAGATATTTAATGTTCAAACGGATACTTTTTTTTTTTTTCAAATATTCACTCATTTTGAATTTGACACCTGTAACATTCCAAAAAAGCTGGGACAGGGTTTAAGTTTAATGTTTAATTGAAAGCTAGTTTAGAAAGCCTGGGATCAGTCCGCCAGGGTCTCCGCCTTTGACTGCCACCTAATCCACATAGCACCCGACCCCCATGATCCCTCCTGCAGGTGGTGATAACACTGGAGGGCGGACCCATATAACTCCTTCCGGCTGAGCCCAGCCGGGTCCCATGGGTGGAAACCCGGCCACCAGACGCTAGCCACTGAGCCCCTCCCCTATACCTGGCTCCAGGGTGGGGCCCCGGTAACCCCATACTGGGCGGGGTACACGGAATCCTTGATCTAGAATTTATCATGAGAGTCTGTTGGATCGTTCTTAGCCTGGCCCTTCACCCAGGACCAGTTTGTCTTGGGTGGCCCCATCAGAGGCAAATTGCCCCAGACAACATAGCTCCTGGGATCACTGGGGCACGCAAACCCCCCACCACGATAAGGTGATGATCCATGAGGAGAGCAATGTGGTTTTCATCCTGGCCGTGGCACATCGGACCAGCTCTTTACCCTCTCGAGAATTTGATGGTTCGTGGGAGTTTTCCCAACCAGTTTGTGGACTTGGAGAAGGCATTTGACCGCGTCCCTCGTGGTTTTTTTGTGGGGGGTGCTTCGGGAGTATGGGATATTGGGCTTGTTGTTACGAGCTATTCGGTCTCTGTACGACCGTTGTGAGAGCTTGGTTCGTATTGCCAACACTCGGTCGGACTCATTCCCAGTGAGAGTTGGACTCCGCCAGGGATGCCCTTTGTCACCGATCCTGTTCATAATTTTTATGGACAGAATTTCTAGGCACAGCCAGGGAATGGAGGGTGTCATGCTTGGTGACCACAGGATCTCATCTCTGTTGTTTGCAGATGATGTTGTCCTGCTGGCTTCATCCAGCAATGACCTACAGTTCTTACTGGGACGGTTTGCCGCTGAGTGTGAAGCGGCTGGGATGAGAATCAGCACCTCCAAGTCCGAGTCCATGGTCCTCAGCTGGAAAAAGGTGGATTGTCCTCTCCGGGTTGGGGACAGGCTCCTGCCCCAAGTTGAGGAGTTTAAGTATCTTGGGGTCTTATTCACGAGTGAAGGGAAAATGGAGCAAGGGATTGACAGACGGATCGGAGCAGCATCTGCAGTGATGCGGACGTTGTACCGGTCCATTGTGGTGAAGAGGGAGCTGAGTTCTAAGGCAAAGCTGTCGAATTACCGGTCAATCTACGTTCCTACTCTCACCTATGGTCATGAGCTTTGGATAATAATAATAACTAGAAAAGCACTCGGAGAGCGCAGACCTCCGCCAAGCGGCACAGTTCCCCCCATACAGTGTTTGTGTGCACGTTTTCAGATTCCCTGAGCATGAAAAGATATGACTAGCAATTGGATTCACAATGATTATTTGTTTATTTGACATGGACAGTGCAATAAACAGACAATTAATGAATGACAATCAATGTGATAGTGATAGGATTAGTGGTTCAGTAGTGTAAAACGGGGCTATAAGGGACGGCGGGTTGATAAGGGACACTTTTCTGGGAAATGTTTTAAATGTAATTCTGCTTTTTTTATTTTGAGCAGGACGCTGAGTTGTGTTTTTATTGTCAAATATCCATGAATCCTTCATCAAATGTAGGCGGAAGCAAAATTAAAAAAGCAGAATTACATTTAGAAAAGTGTCCCATATTACCCCGCCGTCCCTTATAGCCCCATTTTACGGTTGTAAAAGCATTGCCTCCTTGGCGGAGGTAATAAACTGAAGTGTTGGTGTGTCCATCTCCTCCACTGACGGATGCAGATTGGTTAGACAGGTTGCCGTGGGTTTTATATTATATTGGGGTTGCGCTCCGCGGCAAAACAGAATTTAGAATTTTCCCCGGCAGAGAGGTCGTTTTTACGCAGCGCCTATAGCTGGGCGGGGAATTTGTGGCAAATAATCGGGCGGCGGACAGGTGTCCATGTCAGGTTTTGCAGCATGGCGCAAAAACACGCACGCTGGCGGGCCCAGGCCAGCAGTGTTTTCCGCGTGCTTTTGTGCCTAAAATGTTGAAGAACGCGGAGTTTGTGTTGGTCAGACGCGACAAGCAGCGCAATGTGTGCAGCGCCTATGGCTGGCGGGCACAGGCCACCAGTGTTTTCCGCATGCTTTTGTGGCTAAAACGTTGAAGAAGGCGGAGTTTGTGTTGGTCAGACACGACGCCCAGCGCCGTCCATTGCACCTGCGCACATGTTGGAAATGGCCATATGTCACAGTGTGGAAAAATGCTTTAAAAAATTCCTGTATGCAGACGGTGATGCGGATCATCCCCAAAATGTAATCAGTTCTTCCTTGTACCATTTCCAACAACGCCTGAAAGTTTCATGGAAATGCGTCCAAGATTTTTTGAGTTATCTTGTTACCAACAGACAGACAGACAGACAGACAGACAGACAGACCCCGGCAAAAACATAACCTCCTCCTGGCCTTTTCGGCCTGGCGGAGGTAATAATAATAAGTTTATTTATAGAGCACTTTTCACAGACAGAGTCACAAAGTGCTTAACATGGTAAAAAACAAAATAAAAACACAGGCACATAAAACAGTAAAAAACCCCAAAACAAAGTAAACAGTAAAAGCACATAAAAATACAATCAACACAGTTAATTAAAAAGCCAGGCTAAAAAGGTGGGTCTTTAGTTGCTTCTTAAAAACATCAATGGAAGGTGCAGATCTAAGTTCAGAAGGTAAGGAGTTCCAAAGCCTGGGAGCAACAGCAGCAAAGGCTCTATCACCTTTGGTTCTGAGCCTAGTGATAGGGACTACCAATAGATTCTGATGAGAAGACCTGAGAGACCTGCTGGGCTGGTGTAGATGGAGCAGGTCACTAATATAAAAAGGCGCCTCTTCATTAATGGCTTTATAAGAACAAGAACTTTAAAAATCAACTCTATAATTTACAGGAAGCCAATGCAAGGAGGCCAAAACAGAAGTGATATGACAGAATCTACTGGACCTAGTTAGTAATCTTGCAGCAGAGTTCTGGACTAACTGTAGGCGGTGTAAAGAGGATTTGCTAAAACATGTGAAAAGAGCATTACAGTAGTCCAAACATGAAGAAACAAAGGCATGAATAATGATTTCTAACTGACTGTAGGAAACCAATAACCTAATTTTGGATATATTCCTAAGGTGGAAAAAACAACTCCAGGTCAGAGATTTGACATGCTGATCAAAACTCATCGAATGATTGAAAATGACACCAAGATTTTTTTTAGATTAGACCGTACATTAGAGCTTAATGAACCAATGCTATCAACCATCTTAGGAATTAGATTATCAGGTGCTACAATAAGGACTTCAGTTTTATCAGCATTAAGTTGCAAAAAGTTACTAGACATCCAGTCCTTAACTGCGGACAGACAATCATGAATAATTTTTAAATTGTCAACATGGTCAGGTTTAAAAGAGAAAAGTAGCTGTAAATCGTCAGCGTAGCAGTGATAAGACACACCTTTAAAAGTGCTGATGATAGAACCAAGTGGCAGCATATACTGTATAGGGCAAATAAAAGTGGACCCAGAATAGAACCCTGAGGCACCCCACAGGTTAAAGGAGCAGAATCAGATGAATAAGAGCCAACAGCCATGGAAAAACTCCTACCAGAAAGGTAGAAGAAAAACCAATCCAGAGCTTTTCCAGAAATACCGACCCAATCTCTAAGCCTTTGTAACAAAATACAATGATCAATAGTGTCAAATGCTGCAGTAAGATCTAATAACACTAAAACAGAGCACTTGCCAGAGTCTGATGACATTAAAATATCATTCAACACCCTAAGAAGAGCGGTCTCTGTCGAGTGTTTCTGACGAAAACCTGACTGAAATTTGTCGAAAATATTGTGTTCAATCAGAAAGTCAGTGAGCTGCTTGGCAACAACTTTTTCTAAAAGCTTAGAAATAAAAAGGAAGCTTAGAAATTGGCCTGAAGTTTTTAAAAACAGATGGATCAAGGTTAGGTTTTTTTAAAAGTGGCTGCACAACTGCATGTTTAAAATACGAGGGTACACAACCAGATTCAAGTGAACTGTTAATGATATTATCCAAAGATGTACCCACTGAGCCAATTACCTCTTTTAACATTGAGGAAGGCAAAATATCTAAAGCGTAGGAGGAGGATTTCATGGAGCTCACCAACACTAACAAATCCTCAAAAGAAACTGGGGTAAAATCACTTAAAAAGGCCTGTCTGTTAGGACAATCAAGGATTAGGGGAAAGGAATGAGTAAAACCAGCCCTGACAGCAGTGACCTTGTCAACAAAGAAGGACAGAAACTTGTTATAGTAATTAATTGAATAAACAGGGGGAGCAGAACTGACAGGATTAACTATACTGTCTATTGTGCTGGAGGATCTTTGGATTGTTACTATTGGAGGAGATGATGTTGGAAAAGTAAGAAGTTCTTGCCATTTTAATCATATTGTTAAATTCAATTAACAGTTCCTTAAGGTACAATCAATGCACCTCAAGTTTAGTGGACTTCCACAGTCTTTCCACCCTCCGACATTTACGTCTAAAACAATAGAGGTCATCATTTAACCAGGGGGATAAATTAACAGCACGGACAGTCCTGGTTTTAAAGGGAGCAACTACATCTAAGATGCTTGAACAGTGTGAGTTACAAGAGCAGACCAAGCTCTCAGTGTCGTCATCAGAGGATAAAACCACACTGCTGTCAAAGGCAGCAGAAAATTTCACAGCTGAAAACTGGTCAATGACACAAGAGCATTTTACCCGCTTACCAGTGTAACAGACTGATTTAACTGATAAATTAAAAAGAACACAAAAATGGTCTGACACATGAAGCTCCTTAGTCTGAACATTATTCACATTAAGACCAAGTGTAAAAACAAGATCAAGTGTATTTCCTTTTATATGTGTAGGGCCAGATAGACACAAAACAAAATTAAATGATTCAACCCAAGAAATTAACTGCAAAACTGTCATTGGGATCATTAATATGCAAATTAAAATCTCCAAGTAATAAAATTCGCTCAAATTTAATAACCGAAGTTAAAAAAAAAAATCACTAAACTCAGAAAAAAAAAGAGGCATAAACTCCTGGAGGGCGATAAATTAAAACACAATAAAATGGGTTTGAGGAGCCAAATTTTGAAATCATCAGTTCAAATGATGAAAAAGTTCCATGGCTCACCATCCGTGTAACGAAGCGGCGCCGGTTCACGATGGCCAGACCACCACCGTGGCCTGTCAATCTCGGAGCACAGGAGAAGGTACAATCTGGTGGACAAAGTTCAATTAAGGAGGTAAATTCCTTACTTCTCTGCCAAGTCTCAACAAGAAATAGAAAGTCCAGCCCTGCAGTAATGAATAAATCGTTCAAAAAGAATGATTTATTTGAGATGGAACGTGCGTTAAGCAACGCCAGCTGGATGAGCTCTGTAACAGCAGCAGTCTCGCCAGGAATGGGGGCCGGTAAAAGTTGACGTAGGCACCCGCTACCTGCAGGGGATTTGCCGGCTCGGAGCAGGGAGAAGGCCGGTTGGCACAGTAGAACAGGAAAAACAGGCCGGAGAAATGATGGCCTCACTCCGGGCACACCCGAGGGCCAGGATCCAGGAAAGAGGCCGGCTGCAGCATTAGGAGAAGATGAGGTGAAGCGAGCAAGACGGCGAAGCCGAGCAAGCCTTCTGGATTTCATTGCAGCATCTGCACGTCTTCCCCGAGGTTTGGATCGCTTTCTGCTGGTATAACCACAGCGGGGATCCCAGGTACCAACGGGAAGTTGCAAACGCAGAGACCGATGGAAGAATCTTCCCTCCTGATTATGTCAGCCAAACCCCATCATGGAAGATCGAATATCCAGCAGCACTTGGCGATCATAAACAATGGCTGATTGTGTTATTGTGTCTGGATTATGTGCAATCAAAAACAGGACAAACAAGCACGGCAACAAGCGGAGACGACCAGCAGCCAGAAACACAGGCGGCGCGGCCATCTTGCTGTCGAGGCAAAAATGAGAGAGAACGACCGAAAGAATGAGACCGCGGATACAAGTGGCTGAAATAAGCTTTCTCCGCAGGATTGCTGGATTCACCCTCAGAGATACGGTGAGGAGCTCAGTCATCCGGGAGAGGCTCAGAGTAGAATCGCTGCTCCTCCACATTGAAAGGAGTCAGTTGAGGTGGTATGGGCATCTGATTAGGATGCCTCCTGGAAGCCTCCAACTTGAGGTGTTTCGGGCATGTCCCACTGGAAGGAGACCCCGGGGTAGACCCAGGACTCGGTGGAGAGACTATGTCTCCCAGCTGGTCTGGGACCACCTTGGTATCCTCTCTGAAGAGCTGGAGCAGGTGGCTGGGGAGAGGGAAGGCTGGGCTTCTCTGCTTGAACTGCCGCCTCCGCGACCCGGACCTCCGGAAAAGCGGTATAAGATTGATGGATGGATGGATGTTTAATTGAAAGGGACATTACATACTAATGAACATCAATACACATTTAAGTATGCCAGATTTAGCAATACTGCTAATTTGCATCTGTAGTCCGCCGGCGGGTCACAAAAACACACAATCATACACGAGAACAACTGCAATGAAACTGTACAAAGTGGATATGCTAAAGTGAAAGACTTAAGGTGCTACAAACAAAACATTCAAATGTCACACGAGTGAAGTGCTGTGTATGCGTACACCCACACACCTCGCAGCAACAACAAACAACAGGTGGGGCATATGTGTGTGACAAACGGACACACACACACACACACATATACATACACACACACATATATACAGTGGAGCAAAAAAGTATTTAGTCAGCCACCAATTGTGCAAGTTCTCCCACTTAAAAGATGAGAGAGGTCTCCAATTTTCATCATAGGTATACCTCAACTATGAGAGACAAAATGAGAAAAAAAAATCCAGAAAATCACATTGAAGGATTTTTAATGAATTAATTGGTAAATTCCTCGGTAAAATAAGTTTTTGGTCACCTACAAACAAGCAAGATTTCTGGCTCTCACAGACCTGTAACTTCTTCTTTAAGAGGCTCCTCTGTCCTCCACTCGTTACCTGTATTAATGGCACCTGTTTGAACTCGTTATCAGTATAAAAGACACCTGTCCACAACCTCAAACAGTCAGACTCCAAACTCCACTATGGCCAAGACCAAATTGCTGTCAAAGGACACCAGAAACAAAATTGTAGACCTGCACCAGGCTGGGAAGACTGAATCTGCAATAGGTAAGCAGCTTGGTGTGAAGAAATCAACTGTGGGAGCAATTATTAGAAACTGGAAGACATACAAGACCACTGATAATCTCCCTCGATCTGGGGCTCCACACAAGAGCTCACCCCGTGGGGTCAAAATGATCACAAGAACGGTGAGCAAAAATCCCAGAACCACACGGGGGGACCTAGTGAATGACCTGCAGAGAGCTGGGACCAAAGTAACAAAGGCTACATCAGTAACACACTACGCCACCAGGGACTCAAATCCTGCAGTGCCACACGTGTTCCCCTGCTTAAGCCAGTACATGTCCAGGCCCGTCTGAAGTTTGCTAGAGAGCATTTGGATGATCCAGAAGAGGATTGGGAGAATGTCATATGGTCAGATGAAACCAAAATAGAACTTTTTGGTAAAAACTCAACTTGTCGTGTTTGGAGGAGAAAGAACACCATACCTACTGTGAAGCATGGGAGTGAAAACATCATGCCTTGGGGCTGTTTTTCTGCAAAGGGACCAGGACGACTGATCCGTGTAAAGGAAAGAATGAATGGGGCCATGTATCGTGAGATTTTGAGTGAAAACCTCCTTCCATCAGCAGGGGCATTGAAGATGAAACGTGGCTGGATCTTTCAGCATGACAATGATCCCAAACACACCGCCCGGGCAACAAAGGAGTGGCTTCGTAAGAAGCATTTCAAGGTCCTGGAGTGACCTAGCCAGTCTCCAGATCTCAACCCCATAGAAAATCTTTGGAGGGAGTTGAAAGTCCGTGTTTCCCAGCAATAGCCCCAAAACATCACTGATCTAGAGGAGCTCTGCATGGAGGAATGGGCCAAAATACCAGCAACAGTGTGTGAAAACCTTGTGAAGACTTACAGAAAACGTTTGACCTCTGTCATTGCCAACGAAGGGTACATAAAGTATTGAGATGAACTTTTGTTATTGACCAAATACTTATTTTACCGAGGAATTTACCAATTAATTCATTAAAAATCATTCAGTGTGATTTTCTGGATTTTTTTTTTTCTCATTTTGTCTCTCATAGTTGAGGTATACCTATGATGAAAATTGGAGACCTCTCATCTTTTAAGTGGGAGAACTTGCACAATTGGTGGCTGACTAAATACTTTTTTGCCCTACTGCATACAGTATATACGTATATAGTGCATCTGAAAAGTATTCACAGCGCTTTACTTTTTCCACATTTTATGTTACAGCCTTATTCCATAAGGGCTTAAATTCATTGTTTTTCTCAAAATTTTACACACAATACCCCAAAATGAAAACGTGAAGTTTTTTTTTTTTTTTTTTTTGCAGATTTCTTAAAAATAAAAAAAATTAATAAATCACATGGACATAAGTATTCACAGCCTTTGTTCAATACTTTGTTGATGCACCTTTAGCAGCAATTACAGCCTCAAGTCTTTTTGAATATGCTAAAAGCTTGGCACACCTATCTTTGGGCAGTTTAGCCCATTGCTCTTTGCAGCACCTCTTAAGCTCCATCAGGTTGGATAGGAAGCATCAATGCACAGCCATTTTCAGATCTCTCCAGAGATGTTCAATTGGATTCAAGTCTGGGCTCTGGCTGGGCCACTCAAAGACATTTATAGAGTTGTCCTGAAGCCACTTCTTCAATATCTTGGCTGTGTGCTTAGGGTCGCTGTCCTGCTGAAAGATGAACCATCGCGCCAGTCTGAGGTCAAGAGCACTCCAGAGCAGGTTTTCATCCAGGATGTCTCTGTACATTACTGCGTTCACCTTTCCCTCTATCCTCACTAGTCTCCCAGTTCCTGCTGCTGAAAAATATCCCCACAGCATGATGCTGCCACCACCACTGGCATGGTTATGAGTGGTGCCTGGTTTCCTCCAAACATGACGCCTGCCATTCACACCAAAGAGTTCAATCTTTGTCTCATCATACCAGAGAATTTTGTTTTTCATGGTCAGAGTATTTCAGGTGCCTTTTGACAAACTCCAGGTGGGCTGCCATGTGCCTTTTACAAAGGAGTGGCTTATGTCTGGCCACTCTACCATACAGGCCTGATTGGTGGATTGCTGCAGAGATGATTGTCCTTCTGGAAGGTTCTCCTTCTGGAAGGTTCACAGAGGAACACTGGAGCTCTGACAGAGTGACCATCGGGTTCTTGGTCACCTCCCTAACTAAGCCCCTTCTCTCCAATCGCTCAGTTTAGACAGCCGGCCAGCTCTAGGAAGAGTCCTGGTGGTTCCAAACTTCTTCCATTTACAGATGATGGGGGGCCACTGTGCTCAATGGGACCTTCAAAGCAGCAGAAATTTTTCTGTACCCTTCCCCAGGTTTGTGTCTACAGACAATTCTTTGACTTCATGCTTGGTTTGTGCTCTGGCATGCACTGCCAACTGTGGGACCTTATATAGACAGGAGTGTGCCTTTCAAACTCATGTCCAATCAACTGAATTTACCACAGGTGGACTCCAATTAAGCTGTAGAAACATCTCAAGGATGATCAGTGTAAACGGGATGCATTTGAGCTCAATTTTGAACTTCATAGCAAAGGCTGTGAATACTTAAGTACATGTTATGTATACGTTTTTTTATTTTTAATAAATTTGCAAACATCTAAAAAAAAAAAAATCACATTGTCATTATGGGGTATTGTGTGTAGAATTTTGAGGGGAAAAATGAATTGAATCCCTTTTGGAATAAGGCTGTAACATAACAAAATGCAGAAACAGTGAAGCGCTGTGAATACTTTCCGGATGCACTGTACATATACACATACACACACACAAATACAGTACATACATACATATACAGTGGTGTGAGAAAGTGTTTGCCTCCTTCATTTTTTCGTATGTTTGTCACCCTTAGATGTTTCAGATCATCAAACAAATTTAAATATTCAGCAAAGATAACACAAGTAAACACAAAATGCAGTTTTTAAATTAAGGTGTTTACTTAGTAAGAGGAAAAAAAATCCAAACCTACATGGACCTGTGTGAAAAAGTGATTGTCCCCTAAACCTAATAACTGGTTGGGCCACCCTTAGCAGCAACAACTGTAATCAGGCGTTTACGATAACTGGCAATGAGTCTTTTACAGCGCTGTGGAGGAATTTTGGCCCACTCATCATTGCAAAATCATTGTAATTCAGCCACATTGGAGGGTTTTCGAACATGAACCGCCTTTTTAAGGTCATGCCACAGCATCTGAATCGGATTCAGGTCAGGACTTTGACTAGGCCACTCCAAAGTCTTCAGTTTGTTTTTCTTAAGCCATTCAGAGATGGACTTGCTGGTGTGTTTTGGATCATTGTCCTGCTGCAGAATCCAAGTGCACTTGAGCTTGAGGTCACGAACAGATGGCCGGACATCCTCCTTAAGGATTTTTTGGTTGACAGCAGAATTCATGGTTCCATTTACCACAGCAAGTCTTCCAGGTCCTGAAGCAGTAAAACAGCCCCAGACCATCACACTACCACCATCATATTTTACTGTTGGTATGATGTTCCTTTTCTGAAATACTGTGTTACTTTTATGCCAGATGTAAAGGGACACACACCTTCCAAAAGGTTCAACTTTTGTCTCGTCAGTCCACAGAGTATTTTCCCAAAAGTCTTGGGGATCATCTAGATGTCTTCTGGCAAAACTGAGATGAGCCTTTATGTTCTTTTTGCTCAGCAGTGGTTCTCATCTTGGAACTCTGCAATGCAGGCCATTTTTGCCCAGTCTCTTTCTTATGGTGGAGTCATGAACACTGACCTTAACTGAGACAAGTGAGGCCTGCAGTTCTTTGAATGCTGTTGTGGGGTCTTTTGTGACCTCTTGGATGAGTCATCGCTGTGCTCAAAAATCTTAATACATCTTTTTAAAAAAAATTATATGAATAAAAAATGAACATGTCTGAGTGTAGGTTTGTTACCTTCACTTTTCTCCAGCAGTGCTGCTATAACAGCTTCGTCCTCTATGGGATTGAGTGAACAGGTGGAGTAGACCATCCTCCCTCCCACAGCCAGCTGTTCCGCACCACGCACAGCGATACGCAGCTGGAGCCTGACAAACGTACAAACACACACACTCGCATATGCTTTGCTAAACTGCCAAGTATTTAAATTAGCACCAAAAGAACACACTCCATATCTCTGCTGTTTGTCAATTTGGTCTATCACACAACACTGTGAATTCCTGTGTTGTGGTGTAAATAAGAGCACACGCTCTTCCCCACTTACCCGTGGAGGTGCAGGCTGCTGCTCGTTGTCCATTTCTTCCACACATCTATGTTCTTCCTCATGGTGCCGTCCCCACTGTGAAGCAGAGAGCAGAAATGGTTAGACATCCTCAGTTTGGCCTGAGGTGCTGAATCCAGCAGAGAACCCCAGCACTTCTCATGAGGTTAAAAACTGTCTGTGAAGCACTATTTAACAGTGAGCTTTAGCTGTCTGCCTGCCTCCCTCTGTCTTCATTACTGCTTTCCCTCCCCACTCCCTGTGTTGTGTTTGACAGCAGCTTGCTGGCTTCAGCACTAAGCTGGCCAAACTCCAGGGGCCTTTGCAAGCCGATGCATTTCTGTTTGGGCCACAAATAGGCCTTTCCCACCAAGCTGGTTCCAGTGCTTAACTGGAGCCAGAGCCTGACTTGACACCAGTTCTTTGCTTTTCAGCCACCTAAGCACTAGCCCCAGGCTCTCAAAAGTGGTGCTAAGCTGGCCCCAACTTGTTGTGAGCCAGAGCTGTGAACCAGTTGGCATTGTTTACATTCACTGCCGTGGTTAACTGACCAGCACAAAAATGTTTCAAAACATTACTGACGGCCATGTCGCATTCCAAACAACAGAGCAAGCATGATGGATTCCAAAACCAAGCAGATTTGGAGCGAAGAGGAGACACATTTCCTGGCTCTATGGACATGAGCAGAAGTACAAGATAAACTGGAGGGGGCCACTCGGACAAAGCCCATTTTTGAGCAAATATAGAGGGAGAGGGCTGCCGCCAGACCATCGACCAGCTGCTAAATAAACTGAAGAAGCTCAAGAAAGAATTCAGAGACCATAAAGAGATCTTGAGTGTAGCGGCAATGGGTGACCCCGAAAGAATCCCCATTTTGATATGATGAACTCTGTTCTTGGGGATAGGCCAGCGAAACAACCAGAACGCTGAACTCTGCTACGTCTTCAGCCACTGCCGTGGATGTCTGTTGTACAAACTGCTCAAAATGCTACTGGTAAGTGTTTTGTCTTTAAAATGCCAAAAGTTAACGAAAAAAAATATATATACATACACACACACACACACACACACACACACACACACACACACACACACACACACACGCTTTTATTGATATGTAACAGCCAAAGTGCAGATATTTTTTACTCACACTTGTGTCTACAGTCTTTTCCATTAGCTATGCTAACAAGCCAACAGTGTGCTTTTACCATGACCAAACGTTTCTCCTTGCCATAAAGAAATGCTTGTTTGAGAAAACGAGAACAAAAATCTTAGCGTCTTACAGAATACTTTTTTATTAAGATATCCAGTGCAAAATACACTGGGTTTTTTTGTGGTATCAATACTGTGTATGAATGGGTGCCTTGCAATGTGTAATGATGCTAGTAACATCATCATTTTTACTATTTTGGTTATATTTCCATAATCCTGGGCCATTTCTATTTTTATTTCAGTCGTGTGTTTAATTGTTTAAAAAAATGACCCCACCTTGTTTGACTGTTATTTAAAGCGCATATGTGTGTGTGTGTGTGTGTGTGTGTGTGTGTGTGTGTGTGTGTGTGTGTGTGTGTGTGTTTTACACACACCTCACAAAAAATTAGGGATATTTGGCTTTCAGGTGAAATTTCAGGATGAACCTAAAATGCACTGTAACCTCTACAAATAACTTAATTTGACCTTCTCTAACCTTTTGAATGAACATGTCCAGCTGTTCAATGTTTCTGTACTTTTTGCGTAACATGTTGTTCTCCAACTAGGTGCTTAAGGGCAAAATTCACAACAGGTATTTGATCCATGAATCAACCAATAAATTTTCTGGTTCAATTAGAATTGGTATTTTAAACAGTCCTCTTCATCATGCTGTTCATATTTTGACATCATGAGACCAAGACAACACCTAACAACTGATCAACAGTACCTCGCCATTGCGAGGCTTCAAACAGGATATCCTCAGAGGGAAGTGGCCACTGAGCTTAGAATGTCACAGAGTGTCATCAGCAGGTTGCAACAGAGATACAGAGAGACTGGAAGAGCCACAGAAAGGCACAGAAGTGGACGTCCTTTGGCCACACCCCACGCTGATGACCGCTTCATTGTGAACAGTGCCCTGCGGAACCAAATGATGAATGCCACTCAACTCCAGGCACATTTAAGGGAGGTGAGAGGCACCCAAGTGTCACGTCAGACTGTTCGAAACTGTTTACATCAGCATGGTCTGCGTGCTAGACAACCTGCAAGGGTACCTGACCACACCACCAGGCACAGGCGTCGTCATTCAGGCGTCACGCTAATCATTTCTGCTTAGCCTGATTGGTTATAACATTAACTAATCAGATGGATACTCTTGGCTACCTCAGGGGAAGAGGGAGGAGCCGAGGAGCAGCAGGATTGAGGCAGAGCAGGTTGGGGTAGCAGCAGAGAGAGTGAAGAGAGGCAGAGAGGTGGTGGGGGGGACCCAATTTGAATATGGCTGCCACATTCACATCGAGCTGCACTTAGCTCACTTCTTTGGCGGACAGGGCACCACACTGTGAACTGAGAGCAGCCACCCCACCCCACCCGCTCAATCGCCGGCGGACGGGGGACTGGTTGTGAGTAAAAAGTAAACACATATTTAGCAACTACATATTTATCTCTTGCCTCAACCGTTTTCAGAAAAATGTTTTGCTTTTTACTTTTGAAAATACAGGCAAAACTTTAACGTTCAGAAGTGTCATGAACACACTAGCTGTCCACGCAACAGGAGTCACAGTGACCAATCACATGCAAGCCCTACAGGTCGGAGAGCGCGGCGACCAATCACGTGCAAGCCCTGCAGGCCGCCAATTACAATATTCATAGATCCGCACATACTTAAGTAGGTGAAAGATTTACAAATTCTTTCCACGCAATTCTAACAACAACATGGTGGTGTGTGCAGACACTGCGGCTTCTCTCTGCCCCAATAGAATGGTGTTTTTGTGTTTTTCATCTTGTGAGTCAGTGTTTTTGTTCGTCTTTGTCACATCTACGCACATACAGCCGTCCTCAACATCGGTAGAACCACGTACATAGTTAAGACTCGGCGCGAAGGTACCCGAGCTAGGCTAGCGGCTGACCCACACAAGCCAGCTATCCCCACCATCGTACTGGCCAATGTACACTCTTTAGACAACAAGCTGGACCACGGCCGTTTACTACGCTCAGCCTCAAGGACTGTGAGAGAGTGCTGTGTTTTTGTATTTGTGGAAACATGGCTCAACAACAACATCCTGGACTCTGCCATCCAGCTAGACCGGCTAACATGCTACCAAGCAGACAGAGCTGTTGTCGAGAGAGGTAAGACTCACGGTGGTGGGGTCTGTGTTTACATCAATGATGCCTGGTGCCGTGATGGTGTTGTGGTCTGTAAACACTGCTCACCATTGTTGGAGGTTATAGTTATCAAGTGCCGGCCGTTCTATCTTTCGAGAGAATTTATAGCTATACTGCTAGCTGCCGTTTATTTCCCTCCCAGTTCCAACAACAACAACAGGAGTGAGGCACTGAATGAACTGTACCAGCACTTCAGTGAGCAGCAAACAGCCCACCCTGATGTTTTCTCATTTGGCT
Organism: Pholidichthys leucotaenia; assembly: GCA_020510985.1. Taxonomy (NCBI): domain Eukaryota; kingdom Metazoa; phylum Chordata; class Actinopteri; order Cichliformes; family Pholidichthyidae; genus Pholidichthys; species Pholidichthys leucotaenia. Next base: position 176,477,037 of record CM035839.1, on the reverse strand, counting down.
GGAGATTTCAACTACATAGACCCAAAGACTGTGTTTCCTGAAATATACCAACACATCAACTTTCCTACACGGGAAAACAACACACTGGACCACGTTTTCACCAACCAGAGAGGAGCGTATCTGGCACTCCCCCTCCTCGGTGCCTCTGAAGATATCACTGTTATGCTAATTCCAGCATACAGACCACTGGTTAAAGTCACCAAACCACTTCGGAAACAGGTACGTGTGTGGCCGGAAGGGTCCTTAGAGGCTCTTCAAGACTGCTTCACCACCACTGACTGGGGCATATTCAATCAGGCTGCCATCTCCAACAACACTACAGATCTGCAGGAGTACACAGGGATTGTTATTGCCTACACCGCAAAGTGCACTGAGGACGTCACGGACACCAAGACCATCACTGTTCGGGCCAATCAGAAACCATGGCTCACAGGGGAGGTCTACAAGCTCCTGAAAGCTTGGAACGCTGTCTTCAGAGCTGGGGACGAGGTGGGCCTGAGGACAGCTAGGGCCAACCTGTCCCAAGGCATCAGAGAGGCCAAGAGGCAGTACTCCAGGAGGATAGCCCACTGTTTCAGCAACAGCAGAGACACTCGGAGTCTGCAGCGGGGGATACAGACCATTACGGACTACAAGCCCACACCACAGACCTGTGAGAGTTCCACCTCTCTGCTGAACAAGCTGAATGACTTCTTCACTTGCTTCGAGGCACTCAACAGTACCCAGTGTTTCCTCTGGCTTAAAGACGGCGCAGTGGCAACATATTTTTCCCGGGGGGGGGGGGGGGGGGAGGGACATACACACCGGAATATGTTAATTTTATACTATTTATTTCTTTTTAAAATTTTACACTGTAACGTTGCACATGGAACTTACCATTTGAAGTATTGTACAACCGAGGCTTGACTATTGGGCCAGTTGGGGTCCCACCCAGACATCCTGAGTTTAGACTTTTTAGTGGGGTTATCCTTCTCTCCTTCCTCTGCCTGAACACTTCCCTCTCCTTGGCTCATCTCTTCTGTCTCATCTTGCCCTCTCTGAGCTCTGTCTAATTCAGGTTCTCTCTCTGTCTATGGAGGTATACAAACAGGTTAGAAAATATCAAGTGTCATGTTTTGTCCTGTAGGATTTTTTTGTCATGGTTTACATAAATGACAAAAAAATGTGTATTTTTTGTATTTTTATTCTAATGTTTCTTTTTTTCCATTGAGAGAGTAGGGAAGGGAAAGAAACATTCATAACAGTAATGTACTCAAGCACACTTAAATTATATGATCAGGTGGGTATAGTAACCAGAAATTCTACTCATGTAAAAGCAGTGCTTTGAAATTAATAATTAAAAGTAGACAACCAAAAATTTCTAATTGAGTTAAGGGTACAAAGAGCACCCACTTAAAAACTTGAGTAATGACTTCAGTCTTCAAGGTTTGAGGTTATTCTCAAAAATTTTAACAATTTTCTTATAGTTTTCTACTTTTCCCACGTTTAAAGTACTTTAATAAACTCATGTTTCTGTCGGACAGTCACGCTTAGCGAGACACTGTTTGCTGACTGACTGGAAAACTCTTGTGAGCGGGGCGCTTCTAAACTCCACGCAGATGACGGCCACGCACGTTGTTCATGTGCACGCTTGCGGAAAGTCATTGCTTCATATATTTTTATTAATAAAATCGTATCAGCTTGGCGTGGCAGTACGATCTCTGGTGAGGCGGGCTGCCACGGAGAAATGTTACCAGAGGAAACCCTGACAGTACCCCTGCACAGAAGTCACCACCTCCACCTGGCGATCAGCTGATTACTCTCCCCAGACAGCGTGAGGAGATGCCTTGGCAGGATCAATGCATGCAAAACTCCAGGTCCTGACAACATACCTGGTCGCATACTGAGAGCCTGTGCAGAGGAAGTCAAAAGGTGTCTTCACGGACATCTGTGATATCTCACTGAGACAGGCTGCTGTCCCCACATGCTTCAAAGCCACCACCATCACTCCAGTCCCAAAAAGTAGTCTCCCTCCTGCTACAATGACTAACGTCCGGTTGCACTCACTCCCATTCATCATGAAGTGCTTCGAGCAGGTGGTCACGCAGTACATCAGGTCTGCCCTGCCCCCATCCCTGGACCCATTCCAGTTTGCAAACCAGTCCAATCACTTGACCGATGATGCCATCTCTACTGCCCTCCACTCAGCCTTTACACATCTGGACACAAAGGACTCCTATATCAGAATGCTGTTCATAGACTTTAATTCAGCATTCAACACAATCATCCCCCAACAGCTCATTCACAAACTGGACCCGCTGAGGCTCAACACTTCACTGTGTAACTGGCTGTTGGACTTCCTGACGGGGAGAGTGCAGGCAGTACGGGTTGGCAGTAACACATCCAGCACTATCACTCTGAACACAGGGGAACCCCCAAGGATGTGTGCTGAGCCCTCTCTTCTTCACCCTGCTGACCCATGACTGTACACCGACACACAGCTCCAACCTCTTCATCAGACGACACAACTGTGGTGGGTCTCATCAAAAACAGAGACAAGACAAACTACAAGAGCGAGGTGAGCCGCCTGGCCATGTGGTGCGGAGACAATCTCTCTCTGAACGTGGAAAAGATGAAGATTGTTGTGGACTTCAGAAGAGTGCACACCCAGCATGCTCCCCTGACGATCAATGGTGCTGCTGTGGAGAAAGTGAGCAGCACCGACCACCAACACTGCATCACTGGCCAAAAAAGCTCGGCAGCATCTCTACTTCCTCCGCAAACTAAGAAGAGCCAAATCCCTGGCCCCCATCATGTATACCTTCTACAGAAGCACCATCAAGAGCATTCTGACAAGCTGCATCACCGTGTGGTACGGCGCCTGCACCGCATCCTACCGCAAGACCCTCCAGCGCATAGTGAGAACAACTGAGAAGATCGTCTGTGCCTCTCTCCCTTCCCTTGAGGCCATCTACAGCACCTGCTTCACCCGCAAAGCCCTCTTCATTGCAGGTGATCCCATCCATGACACTGCTTCTTCAGTCTGCTGCCATCAGGGCGGAGACTGCGGAGTCTCCGGGCCAGGACCAGCAGACTTAACTGACATAAAAAGTCTAACGCAACCTCTGCCCCAATGTGAGGAATTATGTGCACATCCCACTGGGAGGAGACTCCAGGGCAGACTCAGGACACGCCAGAGAGACCGTTTCCTAGTTAGCCTGGGAACGCCTTGGTATCCTCCCTGAAGAGCTGGATGAGGTACCTTTTTTTCTTTTTTTCGGGTTAAAACAAGTAGTGTCTATTTAGTTTAAGGCCACCAGGAAATACTAAAGATGTAACATAGCCCTGAAGGGGGTAGCAATCTGATAGAATAATTTTGTATTCTTTATCTTTGGTACCTCAGAGTCTGGGTGAAAACGTACAAGGACAACTAGCTGGACATTTATCTGGTTGTTCCCATATGAACGTTCTGTGTTGTTATGATTATGTCTGAGGAAGGGAGACAGTCTGGGAGAACCAGCCTGAACCAGATATTCTCTGATGGACAGTTTTGATAACAGGATGCTTAAAGACTGAAAGTTGTGTATGTGATTCAGAACAATTTCCGGAGGCGACTCCGAGTGTATCACTTATTGTTCTCCACTGATCAGTGCAAATTAAATTTACTGAAACTTTAATCCTGCCTGATTCTTTGACTACGGGTTAAAGATAATTTTTTCCAACATATCTGACGCACTGAACAGGGACTCCAGAAATCCTTCTCCACACCTGCTGCGCTTTGGACCGGTCTCACAGTCAGTATATGACCTGCTGATAAGACCTCCCGCCTGCATCCCAATATTGGAGCGGTTTGTCTGAAGTGGAGTTCCGGAGGGGGAGAGGGTGACGGAGCAGAACCGAGGCGGACTAAAGTGAGTAATTTTAATTATTAAATAAACAGATAAATAACTTTAAATAATAATATCTAAATAATAAATAAATTTAATTATTCAGATGTCTGGCATGGCAGTTTCAGTCCGGCCATGGGATTACGCGTAGAATTTGGTACCGGTGGGTTCGAGACCGGTCGGGAAAAGTACCACAGTTAAACAGAACTGCTCAGTAATAAATGCATTTTTACTGGATTTTAGTTCGAGTCTAAAATCGGGAAATAGGTGCGCGGAAAGATACACAGTACTGCAGAGTGATATCAGTACGGAGCACAGACCGCGGAGTGGTATCAGCGGTGGAAGGAACAGTACCCGTGGAGTGATACCTGGGTGGAGTGCACATCGCAGAGCGATATCAGCGGTGAAGTTTATAGCAGTGGTGGAAGGTATAGTACCTGCGGAGTGATATTAACGGCTGAAATAAACAAGAAAAAATATATTGAGAAAAAAATAGAAGAAAAATAGTTACAGTAAGAAACAGCATTAATATAATAAGGAATAACTTTAATATAATAGCAATAACTGAAATACCATAAGAAATAACTCAAAGTAAGCTTAAAATAGAATAAAATGACCTTTAGACTAAGATAAAATAATAAATAAATTAAAATAAATAACTGCAGTTTGTCTGGTCATTCGCGTGTTTGTGTGTTTTTAACATTTTACGGGTTACTTTGGTGAAAAATGGGTAATTGTAGCAGAGAGCGAGATCTTGTGACGTGGCAGGAAGAGAGGATGCACGTTTTGTTGTTGTGGAATGCGAGAGGATGAGAATGAGATTTTTGTTTTAACGGAAGACAGCAAAAATATGCACGGGAAATGACTGATGGTGAAAACCTTTGGTTGCCAGATCTGCTTATTATAAGCAGCTTTGGGATCATTTACTAAAGTGTGTGTGCTCATTTGGGCTTGCTATCGCATGTATGTGTGTGTGAGAGGACTAACCTGTTTTGTGCTGAAGGCAGTAATAAGGTCACACTGAACAGGGGATTTCGGTAAGATGAAAAGTATTAGATGCTTGTTTTTATCAATACAGTTTTCACAGTAATTTCTGTTGTGCAGTTTTCTTTGGGATTTGTGCTTGCTTTGGGATGGATTACTTGTTTTAAGCAATGCAATCTTACTTTGTTGGCAGATGTTTGTTTTTTATTTTTAACTAACATTATCTCTTGCTAGAATTTTTTGCTTATTTTAAGTAAAATTATCTGCCAGCAGAGCAAGAAAATTTGATTATTTTTTTTTAAATTGTCTGGGCTGTCTGGAGGCAGGTAAACAGCATTAGTTTATTTCATTTGACTTATATTTGACTTTTTGCTGTGTAATTGTATTCTCTAGCTCACAGTTGCATGATCTCTCCAACTGAGGGGCAACAGTGGCGTGAGGTGGGAAAAAAAATGACAGGCTGACTTTGACCTTGTGATGGTAAAATCTAAATCCGATGATAAATCTGAAAAATTGACCATGAAAAAAAAAAAAAAAAAGGTTTGACTAATACGTGTTCTGTCTCTTCTGTGGTGCATGACGAGTCTGGCATGGGGGCAAGGGGCTGTGTTTCTGCTAATCCTCCTCCATATCCCCCCGCTGTTCAGCCCATATACCCCGACACTACAGAACACCTCCAGACTGGAGGGGCTGCGGCTGACGTCACCTCGCCTCCGCTCGTCTCCATCCCTCTACCCGCTGACGCCAAACCCAAAGTGAGGAGGAGTGGAGTACCCGGGAGCAGCCACACCGGGGTGCCCAAAGAGTTAAGTAGATATGCACACACATCCACTCCATATTCACCATCAATACGATCAATAAAACTGAAAATTATGAAACATGTTGTCACTGAACAATATCCTATGATTAAACTTTCACATACAGCTTATACAGGATGATCCAAACCACAAAACAAGGTAAAGGTGAAGGTGTTGAAGCTCATAGAACCAGGTTATAAGAGGTTTTTGATAGCCTTTCTGGTTTAACTAAGGCTGATAATGATTCAGATGTAGAACCTTATTCTGATAATGATTCAGATGTAGAGACCTATTGGCAGTATTTGAAAAGTGTCTCTTTGCAAAACATGCACCCACACCTGGCTGATTACGTCCACAAACATTTGATCACATATCGCACCTGTGCATTTCGTGATGTCTTAACCTATGCCAAACATGCAGACACAATAGAGGAGGAAAGGAAAGAAAAGGGAAAAAAACTGAAAGGAAAACCAACTCCTGTTTATGTGATGTGGACTTTTGTCAGTCGGTGCATCGTGACATGCACTACACAAAGAGCAGAGATAAACAAACCTATCATCTGGTCAGTCACCACAATAGATACTGGAGTCAGTTTGTATTGGCCTGTCCTTGCTGTGCCGCTGGTCCAGCAAAAGCTAGTGGTACTCAAATACTTTGCAGTTTCATGAAATGGTCAGTCAGAAAGCAATTCATACTGGTTTGAACGTCGCCTGGGTTAACAAGGTCAGGAGTTCCTGGCAACAGAAAGCAAAGGACAGAGCTGCGTAGAGGAATCTGATCAGACCTAAACGAAACAGTCATTGTCGCCCCCGACGGACTGCCATGATGATGATGTCTCTTCATGGAGAGGTCTCATCACGAACTTGTTAATGATTTTTGTGGTAATATTTCTGGTCTTTTATTGTGTCATTCCCTGCATCCGAAATATGATGATGAGACTTGTGCTTGTTAATTTAGTGATGTACCATGGAGCAGTTGCAGGGGATGATGGAGATGATGAACAAACAGTGTGAGCTCAAAGTGTCTTTCCATGACCCAAGTACAGAGTAAAAGTATGACTGACATGCAGAAAAACCAAAAGAAGTTACATGATCATGACGCGAAGTTGAAATGTACTAAATACATTTATGAAGACTGAAACATTATTTTATTTTCTATTTTGTTACTTTTATTTCTGTTTTTATATTTTATTTTTGTTTTATTTTCATCTTTTATGTTTTGTTTTTATACAAGCTGCAATGACATGTAGCAATGACATATCCTTATTAAATCCTCACTATCATCCTTACTTCATTATCATTTTGATTTTAATGTGTTTTTTTATCATTAATTACTTTTACTGTTCTATATTTCCTCCTAAAGGACTAAATGTCAGGCGGCACCTGGGGAAGCAGGGTCAATGGCGGACTTTCCCCATCACTAGCTAGTTAGGGTCTGTTGCACATCAATGAACTGGAGCTTAGCATAGCTGCCAGATGGGGTTTTAGATGCCATAACTTATCACTTTTCATTTATGATGCCTTGCATGGCATCGGGGGGGGGGGGGGGTCATGATAGAATAATTTTGTATTCTTTATCTTTAGTACCTCAAGAGTCTGGGTGAAAATGTACAAGGACAACCAGCTGGACATTTATCTGGTTGTTCCCATGTGAAAGTTCTGTGTCATTATGATTATGTCTGAGGAAGGGAGACGGTCTGGAAGAACCAGCCTGAACCAGATATTCTCTCATGGATAGTTTTGATAACAGGATGCTTTAAGACAAAGTTGTGTATGTGATTCAGAACAATTTCCAGAAGCGATTCTGAGTGGATCACTTATTGTTCTCCATTGATCAGTGCAAATTAAATTTAATGAAACTTTAATCCTGCCTGATTCTTTGACTACGGGTTAAAGAGAATTTTTCCAACACAATCCTAAAGGTACATCTCCACCTAGGCTTGTGTTTTCACGTTTCCCTTTCATTGTGTATTTAGCATAACCCACATGCAGTCTGGTAGCATGGCGTCAAGAATCTCAAGCCATTGCTTGGGGGTGCCCCCCCCCCCCGACTCCCCGCTTAAGCTGAATTCATGCTGCACCTCTGCTGTCCGCGTAAGTGTAACCGGAAACCTCATGTGACGAAATTTACGTCATCGTCTCCACTGTGCTAGTGTTCGCGGTACTTGACTGCGGACAACCGCGTGCAGCCCAAATTTTATGACCGTGCCGCCTGCCCACGACCTGAACGCGTTGAAGAACGCATGCGCAAGGCTGAGCATCCCATTCATAAGGTGGCGATATCGGCACAGCATACCAAGACAAAGTAGACAAAGAAGACAACGAGGAAGAGGAAGACGAGAATAAACATACATGAATCATACATAAATACTTCAGCAGCAGCATCTTCGTGGAAAAGGAGTGAAAACCGTAAAGTCAAGCAGCAGAAAGCAAGCAGCATTTCTTTGTTGGTGAAAATCCTGGCATGTCAGCACATTGGCGCTACCTATCGGGTGAGAGTGAAACTACAAATGATGGTTGTGCGCATGTGTCAACCACTTGGCCTGGGTAGATGAAAAAAGTGAGCATGAACAGCGCCACGTGCGTGCCGGGCTTGTCCAAAGCACACGCGGACCAAAGCGGACTAGAGGGGAAATGCAACATGAATAAGGCTTTAGAAACATAATACGCAAATGAGGCACGTGAAGCCGATTGCTTCCCGGAGCTTTTAAAATAGTGGTTGTTAGTAAAAATTAAACACATATTTGGCAACTACACATTTATTTCTCGCCTCAACCTTTTTCAGAAAAATGTTTTGCTTTTTACTTTTGAAGATACAGGCAAAACTTTAACGTCTGGACGCATCGTGAACAGACTAGAGCAGCCCACCCATCAGGAGTCGCAGCAACCAATCACAGGCAAGCCCTGCAGGTCAGGGAGTGCAAAGCGGGTTGCGGTGGACAGAAAAAGCTCATCAAACTGCACTTTTGTAGCCGAGAATACTGCTTGAAAACCATCCAAAGTTCTTCTACCAGACAGGGATACTCTCCGTGCAGTTTGTGGCTACAAAGTATTGGGTTCGTGACTTTCGCCTGGTTACACCCCCTCCACGCTCCCAACGGATCCCGAGGTGGAGGAGGTGTGGGGAGCTTCCGTCAACAGACGCCTAGGTGGACATGTACCTTTAGAGTTAGTTTTTAACACCTATCCCTTTGTTTCAAGGGTCAAGAGATAAGGGAAGGCAAAGGTATATGGGAAGGGGTAGAGGTACAAATGAGAACTGAGACGCACCCTTAAGCGCAAGTTATGTAGCCGCATTGACACAGCATAGCGTCGACGTGCGTTCCTCCTTCACACTTCCTGGTTCTCATTGCTGCTTCTCTCTGCCTGTTCATGGTGGCACCACTTCCAAGACAAGTCGGTTAAACAACAGTCCAAATTCAAAAGAATATTGAGCTAGTAAGCACATACAGAATATTTTGTGGCTCGTCATATAATCCCAGTAATTACACAGATTGTCAAATAATGGCAGCAGTGCTGGTCACACGCACCATTTTCTTTGACTTCTTTTTTTCTGTGCAACAATCATATTAAAAATTTAACCCTTTTCAGCTCCAACTCCATCACAATCTGCTTTTGTCCGTCGCTATTTCATAAACAAAAGACACAAAACAAACACAAATCACTCTACACATAGTCTGAAACCTGTTTTGGCAATGGAACAACACATTTCACCATACACACAAGAAAAAACTGCAGATCACGGCATCTGTGACAGACATTGGTGATGGCACTGATGAGATGCGGGTGGATAAATCCCGCTTTAGACTGCTGCCTCTGCAACTTGGACCCCTGGATAAGCGGTGGGTGGGTGGGTGGATGGATGGAATAAAGCCTTCGCCAGTTTCACAAAATCTCCGCCAGTTCACAAAATCTCTTCAGCCAAACACACACACACACACATACACCAGAGCTTATATTTTTCAGCAGCCTCCAAACCCCAAATGCCCCAAACACAAACAAATGTGAGGACCTGCAGGGTACGTCGCACAGGATGCAGTCATAGAAGAGGATGTCCTTCTTGCCGTCAAGGTCGATTTGTAGCATGGGCATGCAGGAGGCATCGTGGTTGACCACCATGATGCATGGGCTGTTGAAACGCTTGGCCTGGTGGACAAGCAAGTAGCAGCGCTTGTTGTCCACATCATTAGCAATGACGAAGCCCTCTGCAAAGTGATTAAAATGGAAAAGTCAATGCAAAAATGAAACGGAAGGGTGTGACTCCAACATCTTTGATTTAAATTAAGGGTTTCCTTACACTCAGTAGTAAAAAATTAAAAAAACGCATTCAAAATCAAGAAAACAACTTGGACCAAGTGCTGCATAAAACCAAAGGTATTTTAATTGCTGCAAGAACATGATCACACACTGCCCAGGAAAGCTTCTGTGATTTCAACGTGATAGAGACAACATTCTGACCTCATGGCTAGGAGGTGTCATACATACTATTGCCCCAACTGATTGGGAGAAATACGTGACATCAACCCAGTTATGCTACTGGCTGTGACATCCTTACTGGCCATAGATATACAGCGGGGAAAATAAGTATTGAACATTTCAACATTTTTCTCATTAAACATATCCCTGATGGAGCTATTGACCTGAGATTTTCACCAGATATCAGTAACAACCCAAGTAATCCATTCCAAGAAATCAAAGCAACTGTGTTCACAAAACAAGTGATATTTAATAAAGTGGAATGAGACAGGGAATAAGTATTGAACATGTTTGGCAAAATTCATTTACTATTTAGTAGAAAAGCCTTTGTTGGTAATAACAGCTTCCAGATACCTCCTGTATGGAGAAACGAGGCGCAGGCATTGCTCAGGAGTGATTTTCGCCCATTCTTCCACACAAATTGGCTTCAAATCTTGAAGATTCTGTGGATGTCTTATATGAACTCTGACCTTTACCTTGTTCCATAGATTTTCAATTGGATTCAGGTCAGATGACTGATGGGGCCCATTCTAGCAGCTTTATTTTCCTTCTCTGGAGCCAGTTGATTTTCCATGGCTGTGTGTTTGGGATCATTGTCTTGCTGAAATGTCCACCATCGTTTCATCTTCAGCATCTTGGCAGATGACAACAGGTTCTTATCAAGGATGTCTCTGTATATTTGTCCATTCATCTTTCCTTCAATTACACTAGTGTATGCCTGTAGAAAGCAAGTATTCCTGTCTGAAACAAGTAGCCCAATTAGGCTTTACAGGCCCAAATGTAGGCTGTGTTTGAAAGTGGAATACAAAGAGGTGTAGTGTATATGTAGGTAATCCCACATGTTGGACTTTGGCAAATATGAAAGGGACTGAACACTAAGATTTATTTGATTATCCATCCATCCATCTTCTTCCACTTAATCCAAAGATGCTGGGATAGGCTCCACCCCCCCCCCCCCCGCAACCCAAAGAAAGGATTTATTTGATTGTGTGAATATTAATTACAGAATTATTGAAAATGAATGGGACATCCAATATTAGCGACTGTTCAAGAACCCTTGTTCATTTGTTTATCAGACTTGTCTGTGTGATCTTTTATGAGTTACGAGTGTTGTATTTTGCACTTTGTGGAATGGGAGTTGTTCAGTCATCATTATAATTGTTTTAGTTTATATGTGGAGTTTATACTATCGTCAGTAGAAAAGGATGTACTACAATGGGTCTCAAATATTTGTAAACGTGTCCTGTTGTAGTACTGCATGAGTTTATTTTAGCAATATTATAAGTACAAAACACCCAACATTATTATATACAGCAGAATGACCCATTTAGCTGCAACTGCTGCAGCAGTGTTGCCCATTTGTCAGTAAATAAAAAATTATTTATTTCGTTATATGGGCGTTTTTGTGTTTGGTCACGGTCGTCGTTTAATCAAAGCGTGTATATGTGTCTGCATATGATATGCAACTGATCTGGCCATTCCATTCCACAATCATAGTGGTACTGTTATTAACTATTAATTTTTAGATAGCCATGCACTGGGAGGAGCGTCATACTGAACCCACAGTGCTGCAAAGGGCAGCGGTGGCACACGGGTGAGGCAGCAGCCGAGACTCCCATTATCCGGGCAGGCTGAGCTTGGCTCCCTGCGAAGGACTGCGGTAAGGCAATCTGGCTGCTGCCACCCCCCCGCACACCTTGCATTCTCCACATATGCCGAATTATCCTTTAGAGCTACGGAATCACACCAACATTTTAGTATAATTTTTTTTTAAGCATTAAATCTTCAGTATTCTCTTTTTCTGGTCAAATTTGTCACTTTTCACTTCTTTGTTTTGTTCACGGAGCACTCTGGTGACTGGTCGTGATCAGAATCAGAATCAACTTTATTGCCAAGCATGCTTACAACATACAAGGAATTTTACTTATCACTAAGGTGCGCTCGTTTCTAAGCGCTCCCTAATGACGTGGCAGCCATACAAGGTGCCTCAAACAGTGAGGGGTAAAGGGGGGGGGGGGGTGACACATTGGGCAGAGAGAAAAAACAAAGTTATCAAAATAGTGCTTGAGTGAGCAAGATTGTGATCACATAGAAAAAAACCCCTCTAATTGCACAATGATGCCAGTATTATCCAATCAGTACGGAGTCAATCCAAAATCCCGCCCACAGTCCTGGAAGCCAGAGCATAAGGAAACATAGCGGTGGCTAAACTTTTATTGATAAAAATTAAATAAATAAATATTTTGACTGAGCAACGCCATACTCACGGATGCACACCCTTGAAACCTCAGCAAAGCACTTATAAAATCTGAGGCCAGTCTGACAAACGGTTTGGGAGCTATCTGAGGAATAGACACACACACAGACAGATATGCTGCATTTATAGATAGATGAAGTCTGCCTGTACCATGTGCTGAAAAACACCCCCCACACCATGATGCGCCCACCTCCAGACTTCACTGGTGGTATGGTGTTTTTGGGGTGATGTGTAGTGCCATTTCTCCTCCAAATATGCTGTGTGTTGTGGAATCCAAAAAGTTCAGTTTTGGTGTCATCTGACCAGACTATATGCTCCCAGAATTTTACTGCCTTGCACAAATGTTGTGCAGAAAACTTTAATAAGCTTCAACATGCTTTTTCTTCAGCAATGGAGTCTTGTGAGGTGAGCAGGAATAGAGCCCATGTTGGTTGCGTGCATTACTTATTGTTTTCTATGAAACAGCAGTACCTGCTAACTCCAGGTCTTTCTGGAGCTCTCCACGAGTGGTCTTTGGCTCTTTATTAACGCTTCTGATAATACTTTTGACTCCTCTGTCAGAAATCTTGTGAGGAGCTCCTGGTCATGGCCGGTTTTATGGTAAAATGATGTTCTTGGCTTTCTATGCCTTTTTTGCACAACTTTTTCTTCATGTGTTCAATACTTATTCCCTGTGTTCCCTGTGTCATTCCACTTTATTAAATACAGTGGTGTGAAGAAGTGTTTGCCCCCTTCCTGTTTTCTCATTTTTTTGTATGTTTGCCACACAAATGTTTCAGATCATCAAACAAATTTGAATATTAGACAAAGATAACACAAGTAAACACAAAATGCAGTTTTTAAATGAAGGTGTTCATTATTAAAGGTAAAAAAAAAAAAAAAATCCAAACCTACATGGCCCTGTGGGAAAAAGTGATTGCCCCCCGCCCGGTTAAAACATAAATTAACTGTGGTTTATCACATCTTTGGAAAGCTGAGTTCAATTTTTCTAGCAACACCCAGGCATGATTACTGCCGCACCTGTTCTCAATTAAGAAATCACTTAAATAGGACCTGCCTGACAAAGTGAAGTAGACCAAAAGATCCTCAAAAGCTAGACAACATGCTGTGATCTAAAGAAATTCAGAAACAAATGAGAAACAAAGTAACTGAGATCTATCAATCTGGAAAAGGTTATAAAGCCATTTCTAAAGCTTCGGGACTCCAGCGAACCACACTGAGAGCCATTATCCACAAATGGCAAAAACATGGAACGGTGGTGAACCTTCCCAGGAGTGGCCGGCCGACCAAAATTACCCCAAGAGTGCAGCGATGACTCATCCAAGAGGTCACAAAAGACCCCACAACAACATCCAAAGAACTGCAGACCTCACTTGCCTCAGTTAAGGTCAGTGTTCATGACTCCACCATAAGAAAGAGACTGGGCAAAAATGGCCTGCATGGCAGAGTTCCAAGACGAAAACCACTGCTGAGCAAAAAGAATAAAGGCTCATGTCAGTTTTGCCAGAAAACATCTTGATGATCCCCAGGACTTTTGGGAAAATACTCTGTGAACTGACGAGACAAAAGTTGAACTTTTTGGAAGTTGTGTGTCCCATTACATCCGGCGTAAAAGTAACAGCATTTCAGAAAAGGAACATCATACCAACAATAAAATATGGTGGTGGTAGTGTGATGGTGTGGGGCTGTTTTGCTGCTTCAGGACCTGGAAGACTTGCTGTGGTAAATGGAACCATGAATTCTGCTGTCTACCAAAAAGTCCTGAAGGAGAATGTCCGGCCAGCTGTTCATGATCTCAAGCTCAAGTGCACTTGGGTTCTGCAGCAGAACAATGATCCAAAACACACCAGCAAGTCCACCTCTGAATGGCTTAAGAAAAACAAAATGAAGACTTTGGAGTGGCCTAGTCAAAGTCCTGACCTGAATCCGATTCAGATGCTGTGGCATGACCTTAAAAAGGTGGTTCATGCTCAAAAACCCTCCAATGTAGCTGAATTACAACAATTCTGCAAAGATGAGTGGGCCAAAATTCCTCCACAGCGCTGTAAAAGACTCGTTGCCAGTTATCACAAACGCTTGATTGCAGTTGTTGCTGGCAAGGGTGGCCCAACCAGTTATTAGGTTTAGGGGGCAATCACTTTTTCACACAAGGCCATGCAGGTTTGGATTTTTTTCCCCCTTAATAATAAACACCTTCATTTAAAAACTGCATTCTGTGTTTACTTGCATTATCTTTGTCTAATATTTAAATTTGATTGATGATCTGAAACATTTAAGTGTGACAAACATGCAAAAAAAATGAGAAATCAGAAAGGGGGCAAACACTTCTTCACACCACTGTATAACTTGTTTTGTGAACACAGCTGCCTTGACTTCTTTGTATGTATGGATTACTTGGGTTGTTACTGATATCTGGTGAAAATCTCAGGTCAATGGCACCATCAGAAAAGTTTAATGAGAAAAATGTTGATGTGTTTAATACTCATTTTCCCCGCTGTATATACACATTTGAAACCAGAAGTTTACATACACTGTATAAAAAGACATAACCTTTCTTGTTTTCTCACTGTCTGACATTAAATCAGACTAAACTTTTCCTGGTTTAGGCCAGTTAGGATTACCAAAATTATTTATATTTACTAAATAATTGTTTAGAGATTTTTATTTTTTTTTTTTACTGAAACTAGTTTTCTCCGTACAGTTGCTGGACCTCACCCTCAGAAACAGGATGAGGAACTGCCCATCTGGGAGAGATTCAGAGTAGAGCTGCTGCTCTTCCACATTGAAAGGAGTCAGTTGGGATGGTTTGGTCATCTAATAAGGATGTCTCCTGGATGCCTCCCACTTGAGGTGTTTCAGGCACATCCCACTAGGAGGAGACTCCGGAGCAGACATATATTTTTGTATTACAAAAAAAAAAGAAACTTGTATGCATTAATTACACAAAGGGAAATGTTTCAAACCTTTTTGAATAAATTTTACGATATTGGTTGTGGTTTTTAAAATAAATTATAAATCATAACATTTTAATTAATTGAGATGCATCAGCACATAGTACACACTATACAATGCAGAATTTGTTAAACCACAAAAAAATGCCATTGTCTGTAGTGAAAAAACGCAAATGGTACAATACATCATTGAGGAATATGATGTTCATGTTTAATTCAGTATATTAGAAACAGTAATTTGCATTTTATGTTATACAGTGTTTCCCCTGACTTAAAGACCTTGGCGCGGTGGCAACATATGTTTCTGGCGGGGGGGGGGGGGGTAAACATACCGGAATATGTTAATTTTATACTATTTATTTCTTTTTAAAATTTTACACTGTAACGTTGCATATGGAACTTACCATTTGAAATATTGTACAACCGAGGCTTGAATATTGGGCCAGTTGGGATCCCACCCAGACATCCTGTGTTTAGACTTTTTAGTGGTGTTATCCTTCTCTCCTTCCTCTGCCTGAACACCTCCCTCTCCTTGGCTCCTCTCTTCTGTCTCATCTTTCCCTCTCTGAGCTCTGTCTAATTCAGCTTCTCTCTCTGTCTATGGTGGTATACAAACAGGTTAGAAAATATCAAGTGTGATGTTTTGTCCTGTAGGTTTTTTGTTGCCATGGTTTACATAAATGACAAAAATATGTGTATTTTTTGTATTTTTATTCTAGTGTTTCTTTTTTTCCATTGAGAGAGTAGGGAAGGGAAAGAAACATTCATAACAGTGATGTACTCATGCATACTTAAATTATATGATCAGAGATGGGTATAGTAACCAGAAATTCTACTCATGTAAAAGCAGTGCTTGGAAATTAATAATTAAAAATAGACAACCAAAAATTTCTAATTGGGTTAAGGGTACAAAGAGCACCCACTTAAAAACTTGAGTAATGACTTCAGTCTTCAAGGTTTGAGGTTTTTCTCCAAAATTTATAACAATTTTCTTATAGTTTTCTACTTTTCTCTGTAAATCTAAAGTTGAAACCATGTTCCTCAAATTTGTAATTTCCTCTTGTAAAATTGACTTTTCTTGTACATTTGAAACTTTATTATAAATTTGTGGATTATTTTATGACTAATTTTTGTCTGTTTTTTAAAATACAATTACTGGGTTGTTTTTTTTTTAGATAAATTTGAAACAGACTGTGGTAATTTTTTTTTTTTTTTTTACTTTTTCCTTATAACAGTTGACATTTTTGACCATAACTTTGCAGTCAGAACAGAACAATAGTTTAACTCTGATTACAAAGAAAAAATATTAATAAAATGACCAAGGATGCCGTTATTACTGTTATATTTCTTTATAGTTTTTGGTTTTGTTTTTTATAAATCTCCTCACCACCCAGACAGCAGGAAAAACCTCCCTTATTTTGAAATCAAATGTTGACACGTTTAGTTTGTCTGAAGGCTGCTGACAGATTAAAGTGATTGACTTTGTGAATTTCGGTCATCTGCCAGGTACATAACAGGGAACTGTAGCAGACTCTAAAGACGCAATTCACCACAATGTGTGTTCATGTACAGAAAGATGTGTTTAGGCAGTTATAGTTGTGCTCTCAGGCTTTCTCATCAGGCACCTCTCTAGGCAGCCGCTGAAGGACCTCAGTTTAGAGTGAATAGAGAGCTAGCGTTTTTAGCTGTTGCTTTTTGTGACTGCTGCTGGAGAATAAAAGCGGCACGCCTGCTCATGCGAGAGAAGAGAGAAATTGCCAGTCTCTTCATTCCTGCAATTCCTACAGAACATAATATTGTAGTGGCTGGTGAAATATGTCCTCAGCAGTTCATCAGTCCCCCTGCCTTTAAGCCCTTCATATGAAGCGGCTGCATATGAATTCTAACCACATCTCTTAGCTAAGCGACTCTTCCATTATGGCTCCCGTTTCCAGCGGGTTAAAACCACGATAAACGCCAGTGCTTACATACCTCTTATGATTTTTTTTCCCCGCGTTTAAAGTACTTTAATAAACTCTTGTTTCTGTCGGACAGTCACGCTTAGCGAGACACTGTTTGCTGACTGACTGGAAAGCTGGCGTGGGCGGGGCGCTTCTAAACTCTGCGCGGATGACGGCCACGCATGTTGTTCACGTGCGCGCTTGCAGAAAGTCATTGCTTCATGTATTTTTCTTAATAAATTCATATCTCCTTGACGCGGTGGTAAAATTTCTGGCGAGGCGGCCTGCCACCAAGAAATGCCACCAGAGGAAACCCTGAGATAGAAAGACCGTTCCGAGGGAAATTCAGATTCTCAGAAAATTGCTGCTTATCAATTAATGGATCAATAAGGTGACTCAACTAATGATTAATGAATTAATCAATAACTTGCATCTCTAATATATGCCAAGAGAGAGAGAGCACCTTAAAAAGAAGGTCACAAGAGCCACATTATAAAAATAAACCACTCTGTCAATATTAAAAAAGGAGAGGTTTTACTCTTAAAATGTTTCCTTCAAAAATTTGCAACCTCTTTTAAATTTGAAAAAATATTCTTGTAAATTTGAGACTTTGTCTTAAATTTATATTTAAAAAAAATCTGTGACTTTTTTCAAGAATTTAGTCCCCTTCAATGTCATTTTTTTCCATCCTAGTTTCCACACTTTGTTGTAAAACTACTACTTTTTTCTTTTTTACATTCTTGGTTGCTGCTGGTTACACACATTTTGATTTCTTGTTCACGACACCCTTGAGAGATGGACTTAAGGATTAACTGTTATTTTTAAGGATAATTAAGGTCTTAATTTTTGAACAAACAAAATTAAGACTCTTTAACGTTGATTAAGACGTTCACAATGGTTGACTAAAACCTCCCATCTAGATATCAGGGCTGCAACTTGCATCAAAAATCCCTAATTAGGTTTACCAGTAGTCCCAGTTCAGATTAGCTATGGTAGTCTTAAGTGTGTAATGGAGTAGTCCTCCACATTTCTAATTTCTTTTTTTACCTGGAAAAGGCACGTCCATATCAGCGTGAAGCATCTCAATCAGCTGGGCTGTTTTTGACCCAGGAGCTGCACACATATCCAGAATCTGCACACAAGCACAGAGGAACCTACAGCTGTTTACAAGCTACAAGGATGGATTACTAGCCAGTACACAAATGATCAATTTAAGTACAAAACAGTGATGTTTTTACCTTGTGATGGGGTTCTATCTTCAGCAGCAGAGGAGGGATCATGCTGACAGCTTCCTGTCGGCTTATGTTACCCTGAAAAAAGGAAGAAAAAAAAACAAAAAGGAAAATTTTGGGATAGCCCTTCTTCTTGTTTATTTTTTTTTCTAGATTACCTTCCAAATTAAATTAGATGATGACAGCAGGACTGTGTTCACAGGTGACAATGGTAAATATTTAATCCATTTGTGTTTCACTCACTGACTCAGTCTCGCTGACCAAAAACTGGTGAAACTTCTCCAGCAGGGGAGACTTCCTGATGATCTTCCTGCTCATGTTGGTGTGCCAGGCCTGCTCATCAGGATACCTGGAAAGGACACAAGCACGTCTATGAAAATCTTCTTTAAACTCTTGCACCTATTGCGCACTAGACAACTCATGTGACATGTTACCAGCTGAGAGCCTGTGGCGCTTCAATCTTTTGGCCATCTATTTCCAGGTCCTGAATGTCCTTGAAGTACTTTTCCTTCAGGCAGTGGAGGATCTCTTTGGCATGGCTGGGGGAAGGCAAAAAACAGCAAAAATATTTAGAGAAATAAAAAAATGTTCAATCAGGCAAAAGTGATTCAAAGTATAATCAATAATAATTAAATTTTTCCAATAAAGCACATCCATCCCTGCGGTTTCACCTTAACTGTATAAATTTCACCTTCAAAACTGCAGCAATAAATCCCAGAACGCTTAAATTTCTGCATGTCTTTAATAATATATAACTATTAGTGCTGAGAATATTTATGCATTGATACGATTAATTACGGTAGCCCAATTAACAGATTAAAAACTATTAATGTAAATTAACGTTTAGATAGAAGTATTTTATTGATCCCAAACTGGGGAATTACATTATCATAACCATTTATTACCAGCACATCGGAATCAAACTGGCATGAGCAGTTTAGTATGCTTTTTTATATTTCCCACTGGATTAGTAAATCTAGGCAACATTAATAAATATTAGGCCTATGATACTGTGTACATTTAGTAACACTACATCAGTGATGCCAAGTTTCACTCTTTAGCCACTCCAAAACATGGAACATAGTGCCAATATTATGCTGGCTCCCTTCAGATTTTTACACAGTAAGAGCTCTCAAGGCAGCACGGTCATTATAGTCAAGGCTGGTTGCCATGACAAGCAGACTAAACATGTTCTAAAACTTATTCTGAGGTAAAGAAGTGCACGTGTTGGAAAAAAACTGCATGTGTAGCCATTATGCCTATGCATGGTCACGTCACCCCTACCCCCTCAGCTTTACAGCGATTAATTTCAGCTATTTAGTTAAAAATCTAATCATGATCAATGAAAATTACATTTTGTAAATGGGTGTGATTAGTTTTTTTTTTTAAATAATCAATTCCCAGCATTAATATGGTGTATTAATATTAATCTGGTGCGCCCGCCACCGCGGAACTCCGACCTAAGCGCGGCGCGCTGCCTCGCCCCGGCTGTCGCGCCACGTGCCTCCGGGTACCCAACTCTCCTCCCTCCTCCGGCGGGAGCACGGGGGGTTTAATGTCTCCTCCTCCATCCTCCCTGGCGGGGATGGAATGGAGCACCCGGGGGTTCTGTGTCCCCCCCTACCGGAGTGGTGGCTCAGTTGGTAGAGCATCCGCCCCACACCCGGGAGGCAGGGGTTCAAATCTCAGCCGGGTCATGCCGAAGACCATATAAAAAAAAGTGGAACTTCCTGCCGTCCAGCTTGGTGCTCAGCAATAATGGAATGGAGGAGTGAATTTGTGGTGGCGCCTAGCATGGCAGCGGCCCTCTGATTCTACACTTGGGGTGTGTGTGATTTAACACAGTAGATAGGTAAAACACAATCTCGTTCTACTGTACATGATTGGTTGTACAGTTGAATGACAATAAAGGGTGATTTAATTTTTAATTTAATTTAATAACTATCCATAAAGAATAGGGATGCAAGTTATCAATTAATTCATTAATTGATACTTGATTCACCTTATCAATCGATTAACGATTAATTGATAAGCGGTGTTTTTCCTAAGAATCTGAATTTCCCTCGGTACAATACAATCTATCTTTAATGTGTAAAAAGTTGCTGTTTTTGATATACTGAAAAAAACATGAACATCCTATTCCTCAATGATTTATGGTACCATTTGCATTTTTTTTGTAGTTTAGCAAATTTTGCACTGTATACTATGTGCTGGTACATTTCAGTAAATTACAAATGCCATTATTTTTTATTTATTTTAAAAACCATTATCAATATCATAAAATTGATCTTTTTTAGTTATATTAAAAAAACTTTCACGTTCTAATTTACTAAGATGCAGTGGTAGACTGTTTAAAAAGGAAAAACTGTGAGCTGCTTCATCTGTTGCGCGTTAAACATTATCAAAGTACCCCGCAATCCAGGCAAACCCAGAACGATCTGGGCTCCCTCTACTGTCTGTTAACTCAGTGGGAACTTGAGTCCGATCTGCTTTTCCATCTAGCGGCAGATTGAAAGCAGTGGGGAAAGTTTTTTTTGCTTGTGTAGTCTTTTTACTTGCTGCAGTCCGTTTCTCCGCCCTGTTGGTTTGAAGCAGGCGCATGGATATTCGAACGTGCCATTGGAACTTGTAGAGATTCTCCGACATAACCTAGAAGGGTTACACGCATGCGCTCTGGGGGCTTAGCATCTTCCTTCTGCTTTTTCAGTTGAAATGCGGTAGTGGGTGACCACGTGTGCCCTCGCCTGGACGGTGATGCCACAACCTTAAATAGAATAAGCTCCCATTGAAAAGGACTGCTGAGTTATCAATTAATTGACAATTTAATTTAGTCGATTAAATTCTTATCGACAAGTAATCGAAAGCCAATTAATCATCAACATCCCTAATCAAGAATAATAATCTGTGATATTTTTAGCCTTTATAGTCTCAAAAAAATTATTTTCAATGGCCATTTATGTGTTGAGCAACGCAGCCACAAGGAGTGCACAAGCCAGCGTATTCCTAGAGTCAGGAAGGGCATCCCACGTAAAACCTTTGCCAAATCAAACATACGGATCATGATGGAATGAGACTTTCATACCAGATCAGTCGAGGCCCAGGTTAACAACGACCGCCACCGGTGCCAATTTCCACCAGGGTGCCAGTGGAAATTGGGCTATTGTTGGTCGAAGATCGAGGAGGAGGAGAGAGGAAAGGCGTGTTAGGGGGAAGAGAGAAAAAAGGAAAGGTAGACGTGTGGAAGTGAGAGCAGGGATGTAGGGACTATGACTGGTAAAGGCAGAGAGTTGGCTGATATGATGGAGAGAAAAAAGGGAGAAATACTGTGTTCAAGAAACCAGATGGAAGGGAAGTAAGGCTAGGAGCATTTGGAGGTGGATTTAAACTGTTCTACCATGGTACAGATAGGAAGAGAAATGGAGTAGTGGTAATCTTGAAGGAAGAGATTCAAGATTTTATTTGTCAATACTACTATATGTACAGGACATACAGGAGAACTGAAATAGCATTTCTCGCTCTCTTCAGTAGTGTGGGCAATATAAAAAACAAAAGGGATAAGACTGATAAAACAACAATAGCAGTCTATATACAGTAATGCTACCCGTAGTGCAAATAATGACAAAAGATAGACCCAGACATCCCATAGTGCAAACAAAGATAAACGATAAAACCCAGCAATCCTCTATACAGAAAAAGTAGGACATTAATACTCGTAGTTGCAAGTTCGATGCGGTAGTGTAGGTGCAGACAGTGACAGATAAGACTGCACATGAACAGTATTGCAAAATGGACAGCAGCAGATATGGCATTTGTGCAAATGATTGCAGTAGAGTGCAGAAACGTATAGCAGCAGATGTAATTACTGTTGGTGTGCCAGTCTTTCTGTACCAACAGCTGAGGTAGTTATTGTGCGAGTGAGTGCATTACAGACTGGGGGTGGAGAGCGTTCAGGGTCCTGATGGCCTGATAAACAAAGCTGTTTAGCAGTCTTGTGGAGCGGGCCCGGAGGCTCCGGTACCTTTTTCCCGAGGGCAAGAGGCTGAAAAGGGAGTGTGAAGGGTGGGAGATGTCGCCTGCAATACTGATGGCTCTGCGGGTGAGGCGGGTATGTGAAGAGTGTTCAGAAGGTAAAGAGGGAGTCAGACAGAATCACGAGTTTGAAGCTAGAAGTCAAAGGTGTGATGTTGAATGCTGTCAGTGCGTATGCCCCACAAGTTGGATGTGAGGTAGATACAAAAGAGGAATTCTGGAGTAAGGTGGATGAAGTGTTAGAGAGTATTCCCAGAGGGGCAAGAGTGGTGATTGGAGCAGACTTTAATGGGCATGTAGGTGAAGGGAACAGAGGTGATGAGGAGGTTCTGGGTAGGTATGGTCTTAAGGAGGGAAATGTGGAAGGACAGATGGTTGTGGACTTTGCTAAAAGGATGGAAATGGTTGTGGTGAACAAATACTTCAAGAAGAGAGAGGAACACCGAGTGGAGGAAGGTACACACAGGTGGACTACATCTTATGGAGAAGGTGAAATCTGAAAGAGATAGGAGACCGCAAGGTAGTGGCAGGGGAGAATGTAGCTAGACAGCATTGGATGGTAGTCTGTAGGATGATTTTGCAAAGCAACAAGAGGAAAACAGTGAAAGCAGAGCCAAAGATTAAGTGGGGGAAGTTACAGGTCGCACAGAGTTCAAGAAGGAGTGTTAAGAGTGTTAAGGGAAATGGGCAGAAAGTTATGTGGTGTATCCAGTGGACAGAGGAAGGAAGACAAGGAGACTTGGTGGTGGAACAAGGGGGTACAGGAAAGTATTCAAAGAAACACGTTAGTAAAGGAAAAAGTGGTACAGTTTAGGGAGATGAAGAAAGTAGACATGAGTATTTGTAAGCTAGGCGCATGGCAAAGAGAGACGTAGCAAAGGAAAAGGCATATACAGTGGTACCTCTACTTACAAACGTCTCTACATACGGAATTTTCAGGTTACGACACGCCTCAACGGGAAAATATTGCCTCTTGTTACGAACGAAATTTCAGGATACGAAAGGCAAAAAAGTACGCGCTCCTCGCAGCTCCCGTAGTTTACCGAACGTAAACATACCTGTAGCTGCTCTGCCATTGGCTATCGCCTAGCATCTTCCTGGTATCCCATTGGCCACGAAGTTTTTTTTGTTTTTGTTTTTTCTAAAACTTTAAGAACAAGGTGAAAGTTTTACGTGTGTGTACAGTACAGAATTAACATTTATTCGCTATGGGCCCCAAGAAAGTGACGGAGATAAGTGGAAAAGGAGAAAAGAAGAAGAGAGGTTTTTTTGTCCATACAAACAAAGAAGGAGATAATCGAAAGGTATGAAAAGGGGATGCGTTTGGTTGATCTTGCCAAAGAATATGGCCATAATACATCAACGATCAGCACGGTATTAAAACAAAAGGAAGCACTTACAAGCCGACAAAAGCAAACGTCCTTGGATCAGAACATGAACCAAAGAAGGCAAAAGGTGACGACGTCGACGACGATAGCAGTTAAAGGGTAAATGAACATAATTTTTATTATTCTCTTTTATTATTCTCTCATTTTAAACTCTCATTTTATGTTTATTGTGCAGTAATCTAATTGTAACATGTATTTGTTACATGTTTTGATGCGTTTTTATGATTTATAAAAAAATTATGCCCGAATTTTGGGGGGCTTGGAACGGATTACGGCATTTACATGTAAAACGCGCCTCTACTTACGGAATTTTCACGTTACGAGAATACTTCCGGAACGAATTAATTTCGTAAGTAGAGGTACCACTGTAGTGAGTTGTGTGACAGGCTGGACACTAAGGAAGGAGAAAAGGAGTTGTACTGATTAACTAGACAGAGAGATCGAGCTAAAAAGGATGTGCAGCAGATTAGGTTGATTAAGGACAGAAATGGTTATGTACAAACAAATGACGAGAGTGTGTGGAGAAGGTGGAGGGAGTACTTTAAAGAGCTGATGAATAAAGAAAATGGCAGAGGGAGGAGGATGGATGAAGGAAAGATGGTGAACAAGGAAGTTCCAAGGATTAGCAAGGCGGAAGTTCAAGGTTCAAGGTGACTTTATTAATACCCGTAGGTAGATTCTTTTTACAGTCTGGAGAGGGCATCTCAAACACACAACTTTGAACATTAAAAACACAGGACACATACATCAGACAATTTAAAAACATCACAGACTAAAGACATGGACATGTACTCCAGAAACTTACTGAACATGGTTAAAAAGACTAAAAATAGATAGATAAAAAACCCAACTAAAATAAATAAAAGAACCCATAACAAACCAGATAAAAGCATTATACCACACCAGGGACCAGTAAAAAAGTAGATAAGATAAGACCACATACAAAGGCCAGACCCAAGAGTTTAAATAAAATGCATTAAGGCCTGTTTAAAAGAACGATAGCAGCAGGAACAAAGCTGTTCCTGTACCGTGTGGTTCAGCATCTGAGGACTTTGAACCTCTGTCCAGAGGGTAAAAGCTGGAACTCACTGGCCAAGGGATGGGAGTCATCAGCTGTGATAGAGGTGGCCAGCCGCTGTACCTGCCTGGTGTACAGGGCCTCCAGACTCAGCTGTGACTCCCCCCCAATGAGACGACTGGACCATTTAATGATCTGGGCCAGTGAGTTTCTATCTTTGAGGGGCAGGTTTCTAAACCATGACACTAACGAGAAAGACAAAACTGATTCAATAAAAGCACGATAAAAAAGTGTCATGATAGTCCTATCTACATGGAAATGGGACAACCTCCTCAAACAAAACAGGCGATGGTGTCCCTTCCTGTTTATGGCTTCACAATTCAATTTAAAATTCAAAGTATTATCAATAATTGTACCCAGATATTTATAAAATGTGACTTGTTCCACTATTTGTCCCTTAATCTTAGTCGGTTCAGGTGTGTTGGCATTTCGCCGAAAATCAATGACCGTGTCTTAGTCTTGCCTATATTCAGTTGTAGGTGCGAGTCCTCACACCATTGGACAAAGTCATCTGTGACTGGGCCATGACTGTTTTCAGTTCCTTGGAGCAGGCTCACGATCACAGAGTCATCTGCATATTTTAAAATAAGTCTATTTTTAAAAGCACTCTGACACATATTAGTGTACAGAATAAATAACAAGGGTGAAAGCACACACCCTTGTGGTGACCCAGTGGAGGAACACACCTTGTCTGATAAAAAGCCATCAACTCTAACCCTCTGTGTCCTGTCTGTTAAAAAGTTTAAAATCCAGCCCACAAGATTATTACTTAGATTAAAATGCTCTAAAAGTCTCCAAGTTAAAATGTGTGGCTGAATTGTATTAAAAGCAGACGAAAAGTCAATGAATAAAAGCCGTGCATGAGCCCCACTCCCCTCCAGATGTTTAAAAAGCAGGTTAAGGAGAGTAAGAGTCGCATCCTCTACTCCCCTCTTAGGCCTATAGGCAAACTGCAAAGGATGAAGTACATTCTCTGTTTTTAAGAATTTCTGAACAAACCAGTTTTTCATAATTATAGAAGTCAGAGCCACTGGTCTAAACTCATTTAGTGTTGTGGGGCGACTAGATTTAGGAACCGGGACCACGACAGCATCCTTCCAAATCCTGGGGACATGCTGCATTTCCAAGGATCTGATGAATATTTTATGAAAGACTGGACTCAGTTCTTTTGCACAGGTTTTGATTAACCGACCACAAATGATGTCAGGTCCTGGACTTTTGTTGACTTTTGTGGAACGAAAGGATCTTTCAACATCCTCCTGTGTCACAGAGAAATGCCTGCTGTCACACAATTCAAGGCTTAGCGCCTGTATTTCTCTGCTAAAATCAAACATGTTAAAACGATTATAAAAACCATTAAGAGCATTAGCAAATTCAATATCTGAGCTAAAACCATTTAAAGTGACACTAGAGCTACTGGTTCTAGTGTTCTGGAGACCAGTGATCATTTTCATATTGGACCAGGCTGAACCCAAATTATTGGAAGTCATTTTGTTCTCCAGTAATTAGTCCATGAGCCAGCCCCAATATTTTGACGTTTGACAATCAAATTAGTGAACAGACCCAATCATGATTTTTGGTTAGCCTGGTTTCTAAAGTGTCCAAAAACAGGGCTTGGATGTTTTGGTTCGGTAGCTTAGTGCCCCAACGGCAGCCATATTTAAAGGTCGTCTATATTTTTAGCTCTATGACATCTGGTCAGATGTTTGGTCATAACTTTCTC
The DNA here is from genome assembly GCA_020510985.1 of Pholidichthys leucotaenia. Taxonomy (NCBI): domain Eukaryota; kingdom Metazoa; phylum Chordata; class Actinopteri; order Cichliformes; family Pholidichthyidae; genus Pholidichthys; species Pholidichthys leucotaenia. The sequence continues at coordinate 176,450,317 of CM035839.1, read as the reverse complement.
ATAGGTAAACCAGTCTTCATGGAATCAGTCTTATTTTGTTCAGAATTACTTACTGCAGATGCTCATTATATAATTATGTAACTTATTGCTGTAATAAAATTACATTTTAATGCTCAAAACAGTGTTTTAACCATTTATCATATTCAAACGTGGAGGATTTTTCCCAAACACTTGCATATCACCCCAACACTTGTCCTTCTCTCCAGTTATACTAATCAAATCATTTTATATTACAGGTGTAACCATCTTCAGTACAGTCAATGAGACGGCATCACCATGTCTGAACCTAAGAAGAAAAGACGAGCAGCAGAGAAAGTTCCATGCATTCTGTGTGGAAAGCTGGCTTTGCCTGATGAGCTTGTTCGGTTGACGGTTGCTTCTGCTTGGAAAACACTCTGTGAGGCAGCAAAAGTTCGACACTTTGAACCAATCATGAAGCTTGCCAGTGATGATATGAATAAAGTTCCTGACATTCTCTACCATAGTAGTTGCAGATCAGACTTCACGCATAAGAAAACTCTTGCGAAACTGACTGATCCTAATCCTGCCACAGATGAGCAGAAGGATGAACAACCAAGGCAATCGAAATGCCAGAGGACATCCGATACATCATCACGTGTATATGACAAGAATTATATATTCTGTGAAAAACAGTCAAAATACACAAAGGGTTCGAAAACACGTGAAAGACTGATTCAAGCGCTGGATTTGAGTGCTGATACACAAATACGAGATGCTGCAACTAAAAAAATCAGATGTAAGGATTTTGTCAGTTACCTCAAGAGATATCGTGGCGGCTGAGGCCCATTACCATGCCTCTTGCTACAAAGCATACGTGAAGGAACAGCCAGTTGTGGACAAAATCAATGAACAAACTGAAGTTGACGCAGCGAGGGTTGACTTGTACAGATACATCCGTAGTGATCCGTTTTCGAAACCACGCATCATTCCGCTTTCAGACCTAATTTCAAAACTGGAGTCTCTCTTAAGTGAAAAGGGTGTCGAAATTAGTGAATCAACAAAGAACAACCTCAGCCGAAATCTCAAATCAGAATTCGGCGAGACCTTGCACTTTTTTACGCATAAGCGCAGGGTTTACATTCGTCCTAACACGCTAACTACGGACGCGATTGCCTGTGATTACCTAGACCTTAAAAGTGACTTGGCAGAGCTGTGTGGGTGAAGTGACATTAATCGTTAGTGTTGCAGAAAAGTGCTTTGAAATTACGAAGGACGCTGTCAGAGAGGTTCCTGAGCTGACATGCTCACACGAGGAAGCGGATACAAGACTGGCTCTCCACGCAAGGCATGCAACAGGCACACATAGACATGTGATAGTTATTTCGGAAGATACGGACGTGTTTGTGATGCTTCTAGCCTTCAGCACTCAGCTAGGTGGACACTTACTCTTGAGACGAGGAAAGAAGAACAAAATCAGAATCACTGATATCTCCAGATTGGCAACTATCATTGGTAGGGATGCGTGCACTGCTTTGTTGGGTGTTCATGCTTGGACTGGCTGTGATTCTGTAAGCGCTTTCTCTGGCCAAGGAAAGATCAAGGCAGTTAACTTGATTCGTTCAAACGACACATTTCGTGAAGCATTCTCTCGTCTTGGGGAAGAGTGGAATGTTGCAGATGAGCTATTTTCAACCCTGGAAAGATTTGCCTGCAGCATGTATTCATGCAGTGCAAAGAGTACAACCGTGAACGACCTGAGATATGAAATATTCCGGTCCAGAAATGGTGATGTGTCTTCAGGACAATTGCCTCCTTGTAAGGATGCTCTCCATCAGCACACCAAAAGGGCAAACTACCAGGCGGCCATTTGGAGACGATGCCTTGAAAACTCGCCCACGATTCCAGAAGCTGCAGATGGACATGGATAGAAAGTTGAAAGGGATGGGCAAATTGGCATTGAATGGATAACAGGAGCACCTGCACCCGACATAGTACTTTCACTGATGTCATGCAAATGTGTCAGAGTGTGCAAAGTTGGCAGTTGTCCATGTATTGACAATGGGTTACCTTGCACGCCAGCCTGTAAATTGCAGGGCTGTGACAATATGAGAGAGGAGGATGAGATGGAAATAGTTCCCGACAAGGATGGAAGTGACTCCGATGATGACGTTGAGTAAGGCCTGAATGCAATTTCAGGATACAGCGGATACGAGTGCTCTAGGTCTTAAATGACTTCTGTGTTTCCCTAAGTCATACTAGTGGCAATAACATCATTGCTAATTGTTTATTGATGCTGAATGAATCCTTCTAGATATTTCATGAACAAAATTAATCATTTGATGACCATTTACTGTTTTACAGCAAACTTCCTATCAAAAATAGTGTTAAAAATGCATTTTTCTTACCTAAAACGTTAAATTTTGAAAGGTAGTGTAGCATAACAACTGTATCAATTATACATGAATGTCTGTGGAATTTGATTCTGAGTAAAATAAGACCAATCCCATTAAGATTGGTTGATCCGTTTAGAAGGTATGGGCAAATTTCCAAGTACATGTCGTGTGAGCTCGAAAATGTTGGCCATTCTTCAAAATGGCTGTCGTTGGGGCACAAAGCTACCGAGCTGAAACGTCCAAGGCCAGTTTTCATATACTTCAGGCATCATACTAAACAAAAATCAAGGTTGGATCTGTTCACTAATTTGATAGTCATATTCGGTCTGGCTCATGGACTAAATGTTTTATAGCTCTGTTTTGCCCTTAAAATCTCTATTTTCAGGACTTCCGGTCTGGACGCCATGGTGATAGCAGCTTAACGCTGAAGCTCCCAGACCCAATCCAAGAAAATATCTTGAAAATCAGATTTAACGGATTTTTGGAAGAGTGAAAAGCAAAAGACAAAATCATCATGTCTAAAGGAAAAGACATGATGTACAATGGGAGGCAGAGCCTTTAGTTATCAAGCTCCTCTCCTGTGGAATCAGCTGCCAATCTGGATTTGGGAGTCAGACTTGATCTCTGTTTTTAAGAATAGGGCTAAAACCTACCTTTTTGATATAGCCTACAATTAGGGAGGGATCATGTGTTTCTGAACCCTCCCTTAGTTATGCTGCTAATAGGTTTAGTCAGCCGGGGGACCTTCAGTAATGCACTGGGCCTCACTCCTTTCCTCACTCTCTATGAAATATTTTTTTTTTTGCTGGTCATTAACATTTGTTTGTTCTCTCCCATAGATTGAGTCCCCATCGTGCTGTTTGCTCTCTACATGTCTGTTCTTTTCTTCTTCTCTGTCCCCTCACCCCCCAGCCAGTCGCAGCAGATGACTGCCCCTCCCTGAGCCTGGTTCTGCTGGAGGTTTCTTCCTGTTAAAAGGGAGTTTTTCCTTTCCACCGTCGCCAAGTGCTTGCTCACAGGGGATCGCCTGATTGCTGGGGTCTTTCTGCAACTGTGGGGGTCCTCCCTACAGTTGATAGTGCTATGAGATGACTGTTGTTGTGAAATGGCGCTATATAAATAAAGTTGAATTGAATTGAGTTGAATTGAAAACAGAAGAAACCGAAATTCCCCAGGCTAGAACACGCATCGGCCGGAGAATCTGAACCGGAAGATTTCCGTTCAGAAGACGAGGAGCTGAATGTAGCTAACAAGAAGGTTAGCTTGAAAACGCTATTTGAAGAACTACGACGATTTCGCCGAGAGGTTTGGGCCGAATTTCGTGAATTCAGAGACAAATTAAAAAGGACAAACAGCAGAGTGGACCAGGCCGAGAACCGAATCTTGGAAGCAGAGGAAAGAATAAAAGTGCTTGAAGATTCCGTGCTGGACCTACGTAAGAGACAGTCAACAATAGAGGCTAAGCTAACCGACCAAGAAGGAAGACAAAGAAGAGACAACATAAGAATTCATGGTCTGAAAGAAGGAGCCGAAGATGGTTTCAACTCAATGGCAGACTGCGTGGAATCTTTACTAAGAGAGAAACTGGATATTCCCCAATCCACCAACTTGAAGATAGAAAAGGCCCATCGTACCTTAGCCGCTAGGCCAGCGGCGGAAGCGCCCCCACGTTCGGTGTTGGTGAGATTTTCCAATTTCAAAATAAAACAAGAGGTTGTAAGATTGACTTGGCAGAAAAAAGGATTTATGCACCAAGAGAGAAAAGTCTTCGTGGAACACGATTACGCCCCGGAGGTCCTTAAAAAGCGCCGGGAATACAATGACGCGAAAAAGGTGCTAAGAGAGAAGAAACTGCGCATTCAGACGCCATTTCCTGCGAAGTTAAGGGTCTTCTACGGTGAGGAGACATGTCTCTATAATTCGGCGGAAGAAGCAACAATTGACATGGCGAGAAGAGGGCTCCCGGTAACTGTGTTTAAACCCGCAGCAGACCCGAGCGATAGGATCAAGGCTCAAACGTGGACCACACAGAGACCTTCAAAATCCACGGGCCAGCAGCGGGAAACCCACTGCCAGAGCGTCATGGATAAACTGGCCGTTTTCAGATTGGAATAGCAACCTTTTTTCTTTTTTTTTAGTCAATCTGCACATCCAACCCCCCTTATACAAGGTAACAAGCATTAAAGGAGATGCATATCCAGCATGTGGTAAAACATTTCATGGAACAGTCATAATATTAGAAACAAATAAGTCTTTTTAATTTAAAAAAAAAAAAAAAAAAAAAAAACTTGTTAAAATAGAAATGTGACAATGATCCACATGCTCTCCCCACACTAACAAATACTGTATTAGCGTGAATGTCCGCTGTGATGGGGGTGGGAGGGTGCACACAATTTCACAGGGTATAGGCATTTAAAAAAAAAAAATCATTACAAGTTCGGATTGGGTTCTGAAATTCACGTTAAAAGCATGGGACAACTTACAGGGGTAAGAGAGGGCCCTCAACACGTAACAGAGTTTGAGGAATTTCCCTCAGAGCCTACATTCCATCAAGGCTCTTCCAGGGTCTCTAAAAAGACCTCAGCTCAGGAAGTTCTTTTGTCAGTTTTTTGTTTTAAAGTTTTATACACTATGTTCTTAATGTTTTTTATGTTCTTAATGTTCTTTCAGTTTCTGAGTAGCACAAAAGAGGGCCACCACACTATTATACTAAATAAGACAATACAATGGAGAAACAGGGTGTAACCAAAATAATCTCATATAATGTAAAAGGAATCCTGAATCCAGTTAAAAGATCCAAGATTCTAGGCAAAATGAAAAAAGACAAAGCAGGAATAATATTTTTACAAGAAACCCACCTAACAGACGTGGAGCACACTAAACTCAGTAGACAAGGGTTTAAAATGATCTCATCTTCATCTTCATATAAGTCAGGGAAGAGGAGGGGAGTAGCGACACTGATATCAACCAAAATTACATTTGAAAAAAAATCAGAACACAAAGATAAAGAAGGGAGATACAGTTTGGTAACTGGGCGGCTAGAGGGAGAAGATATCACCCTGCTGAATGTATATGCACCCCCAGGGGCTAACTGGAAATTTTATAAAAATGTATTTGACCTAATGATAACTAAAGCCCAAGGTTTAGTGATATGTGGTGGAGACTTCAATCTAAGACTGAATCCATACTGGGATGCATCAGGTAATTCTCCACATCAAAATAACACTCAAAGCAGGAAAACTCGGATGCTACTAAAAGAAATGGGAATCTGTGATGTGTGGAGGGAACTCAACCCCAGTGTAAAAGATTATACATTTTACTCAACGCCACATTCATCTTACTCAAGGATTGACTATTTTTTTTATGTTTAATAGAGACATTGGAAGAGTAAAAACATGTAAAATAGGACTGATGGATCTCTCTGATCACAGTCCGATCTACGTATATGGACTTAAGGATCCAAAAATACACAAATAATACATTTTCTTGGAGGTTGAATTCAAATGTCCTGAAAGGACCACTGAAAGATGAATTGGAATCAGATATTCTCAGATATTTGGAAGAAAACGATAATGGAGAAGTATCCCCTTTAATACTGTGGGATGCATGCAAAGCTGTAATAAGGGGAAAGATTACTGCAAAACTGGCAACCCAAAAGAAACTGAGACAAGAAAAACTAACCACATTAGAGTCAGAACTTAAGAACCTAGAAAATGAACACAAAGGCAACACTCATTCTAATGACTCGCTCAAGATTAAGGAAATTAAAAATCAAATAAATGAGATCTACACAATAGAAATCCAGAAGAAACTTACATTTCTGAAACAAAAATACTATGAAGCAGGCAGTAAATCGGCAAAATTACTAGCCTATAAATTGAGGAAACAACAAACAGAAAGAGCAATCTACAAAATCAGAGATCCAGTATCAAAGGAAATAAAATTCAGAATTCAGGATATTCTTAAAAACTTCGAGAACTACTATAAGAACTTATACTCCCTCAAAAATCATAAAAACGCATCCGAGGCATTCCTAAACACATTAAACCTTCCCCAACTTACGGAGTCACAAAATAAAACACTACTGTCAGAAATACAACCTAAAGAATTGGATAAAGCAATTATGAAACTTAAAGCTAACAAATCCCCAGGAACTGATGGTTATAGAGTGGTACAAAACCTTTAAACAGCAACTATCTCCTCTCCTCCTGAAAACATTTAACTATGTCCTCCACACAGGGGAAATCCCCCCCCCTCCTGGAGAGAAGGGGTCATTGCATTTATACCTAAACCTGAAAAAGATAAACTAGAATGCTCCAACTACAGACCAATCAGTGTATTAAATCAGGACTATAAGCTTTTTACCACTATCCTTGCCAAAAGGTTAGAAAATATACTGACAGACCTAATTCATTTAGACCAAACAGGTTTTATAAGACAAAGACAGACACAAGACAACATCAGACGCACTTTACACATAATTCATCATATAAAAAAATATAACTTAAATGCAGTCATATTGGGATTAGATGCGGAAAAAGCATTGGATTCGGTTGACTGGTCTTTCCTATATAGAATCTTATCCAGTTTCAATTTTCATAACAACTTCATTAGAACTATCCAGGCACTATATAAAAAACCAACAGCTAAAATAAGGATTAACGGTAATTTATCCTCATCTTTTGAGCTGGAAAGAGGATGTCGTCAGGGCTGCCCCCTGTCTCCACTGCTCTTTGCAATCTTCATAGAACCTCTGAGCCAATGGATAAGACAGAATCAAAAAATTCAAGGTATTACACTTGGTCAGAATGAACATAAAATAGCACTCTTTGCTGATGACATTTTAATATACCTAGGGCAGCCGGACACCTCTTTACCAGAACTAATCTCAGTTTTTTCAGAGTATGGAGATTTGTCGGGGTACAAATTAAACATGCACAAAACCCAAGTTTTAACATTCAACTATGACCCAAATCATTATTCACTAAGCAAACTCAAAACTAACTGGGAGATGGAATCTATGAAATATCTGGGGGTCAATATCCCAAAACAACTCAACAAAATTATAACACTAAACTACGATCCACTGGTGACAAAAATAAAATCTGACCTAGCAAGATGGAATATGATACCATTCTTGGGTACAGCACAAAGAATTGAAGCAGTCAAAATGAATATACTTCCACGTCTTCTATACCTTTTCCAAACAATACCGGTAGAACCTCCCAAAAAAACATGGCAGGAGCTGGACAGAAGGATCTCAAGATTCATATGGCAGGGCAAGAGACCTAGAATCAGATATAGAACCTTACAGCTAAACAAAGACAAAGGTGGGCTTGCGCTGCCAAATATCAGGGACTATTTTAAAGCCGCACAAATTAAAACTTTAATGGAGATATGTAACCCAGTCTACACTGCACAATGGAAGGAGATCGAATGCCAAATAACAAGTGACATCCCCCTACAGGCGATAATAGGGAACAATACCTTACCTAAACTTCTGAATAACACTAACCCGTGGATAGAGACCCTGCTAAAAATTTGGTTTAACATAGTCAGAGAGAATCAAACTAAAGAGCCCTATCGACTTCTGCAATGGATTGCCTATGATCAAGACTTTACTCCTAATAAAACAGACACTAGATTTAAAAAGTGGAAAGAGAACGGATTGATAAATATTACAATTTTTTTAAAGGTCAATTTTTAAGAAGTTTTGAAGATTTGATAAAACAAGGCCAAGTAAATCAAGACCTTTACAGGTTCTTTCAGCTTAGACACCACATAAACAATATACTTAAAAAGGAGGATTTGGAAAGGGCCCAGTCAGGTGTTCTGAAGGTCTTCTTAATGGCATATAAAGGGATCCCAGGGATCAGATACATTTCTAAAACATACCAAGGTCTTCAACACTTAAAAGGAGACAACACATCATATATAAAAGAGAGATGGGAAAAAGAGGGGAATTTCAATTTACAACTGGAAATATGGGAAAAGCTAAATAAACAGCAATGGAAAAGTACCTCATCCCTGCAGTGGAGAGAATTTGGATGGAAAAATTTGGTAAGATTTTTCAGAACACCTGCACAAAACAAATCTACTCGTAAGGGGTTGATTTGTTGGCGCTTGTGTGGTGAAAAGACTGCAAATCATTTTCATGTGTTTTGGTCATGCCCAGTTATCCACCAATATTGGACCAATGTACAGACAATATTGGGGAAAATATTCAAAATAACAGTCCCCTTTTCTTTTGTAACTTTGTATTTGGGTTTACTACCGGACTCTCTGGAAAGACGAGGAGAAAAATACCTATTCAATGTTTTAATATTGGCAAGTAAAAAAGCCCTAACTAAAAAATGGATGCTGAAGGACTGTCCTACACCTGAAGACTGGATTAATGTGATCCAAGACATTTACTCGATGGAAAAGTTGACATTTGCACTGAGACAAGACATGGATGGGTTCATGAACTTTTGGCAACCCTGGATCGCATATGTGTCTTCCATTAGATCTAATCTTTGACAAATACCATTTCAATAATGGCTCCGCTCTTTGTTCCAACGCTACTCAGAGGCTCTTTTGCTTTTAATTATTTATTTCTTATTTTTCTGTTTGTTTGTTGTTTGTTTTTTTCTCTTTTGTTTGTTTTTTATTCTCTTTAATTTCACTTTTTCTTCCACTTTAAAAAAAAAAGGGGGGTGTTGTGAGAATTATTCTTCCAATGTTGTCAAATAGCAAAAAATAAGGGAACATGTGATGAAAATGTAAACAATGCAATGCTGTAATGACATGTATACCCTTCACAAAAACTTAAATTAAAAAAAAAAAAAATCTCTATTTTCAGCTCTTTGGTGGCTATATGCAAGTCCAGTGCCCCCCCCTTGTTGAAAAGCTTGTTTCTTTTTCTTTATGGAGGACTTAACAGACTTGTTAATCCAAGGTTTATTATTAGGGTATATTCTGACCCTCTTACTGGGTATAAACATATCCCCGCAGAATGCTGAATATGAGCAGACGACCTCCGTCATTTCGTCCAAATCTTTACATGATTCCTCAAACATTCCCCAGTCCGTGCAGTCAAAACACTCCTGCAGAGAACACACAGTATTATCTGTCCACACTTTCACCTCCTTGGTTTGGACTTTCTCCCTCTTTAAAACAGTCTTATAAGTGGGGAGAAGATACACGCAGTTGTGATCTGCAGAGCCCAGAGGAGGGAGAGGGAGTGATTTAAAAGTGTCTTTAATAGACCCATAACACCGGTCAAGTGTCTTGCCATGTCTAGTTGGACAAGAGACATACTGATAAAAGTTGGTTAGGGTCTTTTCCAGTGACACATGGTTAAAACCACCCAGTACAAAGTTGGGAGCCTCTGGTAAGGGCAGCTTTGAAGAGGATGAAGAATGGAAAAGCGGTTGGTCCAGATTACATACATGTGGAGGTACGGAGATGTTTAGGAGAGGTGGCAGTGGACTTTTTAACCAGATTGTTTAACACAATCTTGGAGAGTGAGAGGATGCCTGAGGAGTGGAGAAGAAGTTTTTTGGTACCAGTTTTCAAGAACAAAGGTGATGTTCTGAGCTGTAGTAACTACAGAGGCATAAAGTTGATCAGCCACACTATGAAGATATGGGAAAGAGTTGTTGAAGCCAGGTTAAGAGGAGAGGTGACAATCAGTGAGCAGCAGTATGGTGTCATGTCGACAAAGAGTACTACAGATGCAATGTTTGCTTTAAAGCAGGGGTGTCAAACTTATTCCATGGAGGGCCAAGACCCTGCAGGTTTTACTTCCACCCAGTGTCTTCAGCAGGTGAATTCACTGAATTTCTTCCCACTGATTGCTGATCAATGAAAACACCTGCTGAAGACACTGGATGGAGGTAAAACCTGCAGGGTCTTGGCCCTCCATGGAATGAGTTTGACACCCCTGCTTTAAAGTGTTGATGGAGAAGTATAGAGAAGGTCAGAAGGAGTTGCACTTTGTCTTTGGGGATCTAGAGAAAGCATATGATAGTGTGCCAAGAGAGGAAGTGTAGTACTGTATGAGGAAGTCAGAAGTGGCACAGAGGTGTGTGAGGGTGGTGCAGGACATGTATGAGGTTAGTGAGACGGTGGTGAGGTGTGCTGTAGGAGTGACAGATTCAAGGTGGGGGTGGGGTTATAATGGATTTGTGCTGCATTTCCTCTCTTGTCCATGTCTGCTTTGGACGAGGCCAATGTGCAGGCGGCTCTGTATATGCTTCACTTTTTTCATCTACCGGGACAAACAGTTGATGCATGCGCACAATTGTTATTTATAGCTTCACCCCAGCCCTATGGGTAGCACAAATGCGCAAACACACCAATTTGTTCACCAACTACAAACGCAAGAGCTGCGCACACTTTTTGTAGCAGCAACAATGACATCGTTTCTAGGAAAATGGGGAATTACTGTTTTTCAGTGCTCTTGTCCACTCAAGCTGCTGCAAAACAATTCACATACTATGTTTATTCTCATCTTCCTCTTCTCTTTGTCTTTGTCGTCTACTTTGACTTTGCATGCTGTTGTAGCAGGATGGAATTGCTGCAGGGTCCCTGTGCCTTTAAGTGGCAGACACTCATGGGTGATTTACTATAAAGGCAGGTGCGTGTGCTTGGTCTGCCCTCTCGCTGATATTCTGCATGCACTGCACTTCCTGGTCAGGCATTGCTGTCATTATTGCTGCAGGCTGTTGACCCCCTGGTCTGCGCGCTCTGATATTCGGAGTGCTTCCTTCCAGCAGCGCCTAGCTGCTGTAATTACTGCTGCAGGTAAGCGTGTCGGAGTGATTTTGATTCTTTTGTCAATTTAGCAGTTTGTCAGATTGTTTGGTCTCTCTTTAAGCTGCTACCTCCTGGTCTGCTCTCTTTTGAGGCTCAGCGTGCTTTGCACTCCACCGTTAAATGTTGTTACCACTTCTACAGCAGGTAAGCATGTCGGCGGGGTTTTGATTTCCTTGCCAATTTAGCCGTTTGACGCTTGTTATTTAGACTGTTTGGTCTCTTTTTTTTTTTTAGGCTGTTTTCTTCTGTTGCTGGCCATCATGACTCACTACTGGGTCAGCATAGTAACAAACCGCTGGCGGACTTGCACTAAGGTCTCGTTGGTGCAGTAATTCTACCGCTGATTGAAGCTGCGGGTCGCCACCTGTTGTGCTCTCCTGCGCTGCGTGGCCATTCACCGGAGGCTCGCATTATTAACACTGCTGTTTTACCTCTTGGAGATTAATATTTCTAGTATTTATCCACGTGTGACCCACCTTCATGTGGGTGGGTTTTTTTAATCCATTTTAGAGGCTTTACATTATTGATTGAGGTCATTTTTATTTCGGGACTTGTTGGAAATATTTTTGGGAGGGCTTATTGCCTTTTTGGATTTTTTAAGAGGCTTTAGTTTGTTTTTACTCCAATATTCTGAAAACTGTGTGCCTCTTTCAAGAGCAAATTTCTCCAAATGGTGTGTGAGCAAGTTGATGTTTTTCTGTATTGGAGAAATGTAATTAACTTGCTCCACTGTTTATGGGTTGATTCTGTTTATCTGTAATTTTATTGTGTTACTTAAGTTATTATTTACTTGTTCTTTTTGTTTAAACAGTTTTTTTTTATGCCCTCTCAGTAATTTAATGTCTTTTCCTTTTAGAACTGAAGGCCTGCGATGGTTGGATTAGTTGCCATCGGTGGTCGCATTCACAGGAGGTTGGTTCCAAGGTTGTCATAGCCAGGAGTGGCACTGGGGTTAAGCTCCCAGTGCTTATAAAATGCTCCTTACAGCGTGCGTCTCAAAAAGCCTCTGACAACTAAGTCCAACTCCTAGCCTGCCCGTGTGGTTTAGTCTCTAAGCCCGGCGGAACTGCTTTTACTAATAGGAAAAGGGGCGAGGGCGGATCTCTGGCGCCTTAAAACCAGATGCTTCGGGTAGATGGTGGCTCATCAACCTGGGAAGGTAGCCCATCTAGGGGAAGGTAAACCCTGATTTCAAACCTCCGCTGCCTTGCGGCACACCCGGTCACGGGAAAGGCTTCGGGAGTCAACCCTGAGGAAAAATCTGGAGTTGGAGTCCCTAAGGCAGTTCTCTGTTGTGCTCAGCATCGTTCTGGCAGCTCCTGCGACGGCGCTGGTGCCAAACTATAGCAGCCCTGCTGTTCCTTTGGATTCATCAGTGACGTGGAGAGGGGGGACATGCTGCATGGGTAACATCTTGTCCTCCATATCTTCCTGCCCAGGCTTGAATCCTACCAACGGCCAACGCTGGAAGGTAGAACACCAGACTCTTCCATGGTCATCATAGACCGACGGAAGCCGACGACTGTGGTCGCATCCCTTTGTTGTGTGTTGCACCTTGGGCTTCGGCCATCACAGAATGTGTGTGCGTGTCATGTGATTTAGGGTGCCTTATTGATGCTCCTCTTCTTTTTGACACCTACTCACTGCCGGTAGGCCACAGTTCATTTTATGGATATTATTACTGGGTGGCCCAATTAAGGTTTTTATATTTTATTATTGTGCTAATAAATATTTCTATAAACTTCGGAACACGTCTCTTGCCTCCTGAGTATAACGAACCCATGTGCCCAAAGTTACGTTTTGGGGAATAATTCTCTGGGTGAAATTCCCAGGGTGGCGTTGTTGGGTTTTTATTTTGTGACATTAAGGTCAGTACTTTGTACATCACCCCTTATTTTGGGGATCTCTCTGTGCTGCAACACTGTGTTGGTGGCGCCACTTCGTGAATGAGAGGTTCAATCTTGCGCAATCAACACAGTCAAGTTCCACGGTCAGAAAATTTGGGCTGCACGCGGACATCTGCCGACTGGTGATGATGACATAAATTTCATCACACAAGCCTCGCGGTCAATCAGACATGGATAGCAGAAGTGCAGCATAAATCCAGCTTTACACCAGGAATCAGCTCTGAGCCCCTTCTTGTTTGCCATGGTGATGGACCGTGTGTGTGTGTGTGTGTGTGTGTGCGTGCGTGTCATGTGATTTAAGGTGCCAGATGAGGTCAGGTAGGAGGAGACAGATGAGGTCAGGCAGGAGTCTCCATGGATTGTGACATTTGCAGACGACATTGTAGTCTGCAGTGAGAGTAGGGAGCAGGTGGAAGAAAACCTGGAGAGGTGAAGATATGTTCTGGAGAGAAGAGAAATGAAAGTCAGTAGAAGCAAAACAGAATACCTGAGTGTGAATGAGAGGGAGGCTGGTGTAACGGTGAAGAGATAAGAGTGGAGGTCGTGAAGGTAGATGAGTTTAAATACCTGGTCTCAACCATCCAAAGCAATGGAAAATGCATGACGGAGGTGAAGAAAAGAGTGCAGGCAGGGTGGAGTGGGTGCAGATGAGTGTCAGGGGTGATTTGTGACAGAACAATAGCAGCAAGAGTGAAAGGGAAGATTTACAAGATGGTAGTAAGACCTGATATGATGTATGGTTCGGAGACGGTGGCTCTGACAAAAAGACAAGAGGCGGAGCTGGAGGTGGTAGAGTTGAAGATGCTAAGATTCTCACTGGAGTGACTAAAAGGGACAGGATTAGAAATGAGTATATCTGAGAGACAGCTCAGATTGAGCAGTTTGGAAACAAAGTAAGAGAGGCAAGGCTGAGATGGTTTGGACATGTTCAGGAGGGATAGTGGACATATTGGACAAAGGATGTTGAAGATGGAGCTGCCAGGCAGAAGGAAAAGAGGAAGACAACAGAAGATTCATGGATGTAGTGAAGGATAACATAGAGAGGGTTGGTGTTACAGAGGAAGATGCAAGGGATAGGATGAGATGGCGGCAGATGATCAGCTGTGGCGACCCCTGAAGGGAGCAGCCAAAAGAAGCTTTATGTGTTGAGCATTTAGACAAATTATAATAAATCTGTCCAGCTCATCACCTCTTGTATCCAGTGATGCGGATGGTCGCGGGCAGCGGTTCCCTCATGGCCTCCATAAACTGTTCAAACTCTCCCTCGGGAATCAGGCCCAGTTCCTTGTAGTAGCTCTCAAAGAGCTTGTTCTCTTTCACAATGTCAGCGTAGCCAGCACCCCAGCCCTGAAACACATGAGTACACGGTTATCGGCCAGAATCAATATATTGACAGATTATTATGAACTGACATGACAACTGACAATATAAAGAGGGCCACTGTATAAGAACTGGAATCGAAATCTGGCGATCTACGATATTAAATTGGTGCATTTTAGTCTTGTCTCATGATTAATTTGACTTTGAGCGAATCATAATCAGTAATATATGCAGAGTAAATATTAAGGTCATGCATCTACATGCTGGACAAAAGAACCAAACGGTGGTCACATAAAATTGTTGTCACTCATATGACTTTTACAATAACTAAGTAGCTAACAACATGTCTGGACAAGTTCGGTAACAAATAAATATGACACCAGGCCCCTTCGGTAGTTTCTGTTTTAAAAAGTCAACAAAGCAGTGTGGCTAATGTCTGAACATTGGCTCCAGCTGATGCAGCCCAGCAGTCTTACAGCGGCGTCCCTGTCCCTTCCACCGGCGCTGCCCTGGTTCCTCTGCCTCTGTCTGCTTCTTTTCCCCATTCTGGACAAGCAGACGACTCTGGACAACAGCCTGCGCAACAGCGTACCGACTCAATGTGGAGACAGAAAACCCAGAAGTCGGATAGTAACGCTCAACGTGCGAGCAGAAGTGGCGTCTGCTGGAAACGTGCTGGCGATGCCTCGGCTGACGCACGTGAATCAGGACCCGGAGAGATGGCCGCAGAAGCTGCCTGAACAAAAGTAAAACGCCATTATGTGGTTGGGTTATTTTCTATGTCATAACTGAAATTATAATACTTGAAGCTACGTGGGAGAATATGTTTTTTTTTTACAATTTCATACGGTGTTAACTAGCAAGAAACCATGACGGATTAGGTCAAGTCTATTCCATGACGGGACCACTAACAATTGGAATGTCGAGTTTTAGTGACATCTTGTGGTCTACCATGTGAACTGCAGCCACAGCTGAACATCGTCACCTCAAAACTAGAAAAGCACTCAGAGCGCATACCTCCGCCAAGGCTCCTTCCGTCCCTCATGGATCACCTCCAAAATGTAATGGGTTTGTTTTGGAGGATTCTAGCTAACACAGTGTGAGAAGATAAGAGCCTTGGTGGAGGTATGCGTTCTCAGATCATTGTAGAAGAGCTTGGAATAACGAGGCGATGTGACTTATAAACCAAAGTTTATTATCAGCTTCGCTCCTCTAACAAGTCTCATCTAGTGCAGCAGCAGAAGAAGTAAGAGAGCGAACACATTCGGCTCTACGTACTTATACTCACACATAACAAAAGGCATGCATATCAAAGCTGACATCCCTCATTATCTTAATCCCCCTCTTTTGTCTTCGTACCCCTCCACCTGGCCCTGGGAGGTCAGGGCGACCTATCTGGTCTCCACCACAGCGCCTCGGATGCTCTTTGATCTTCATTGGCAGTTGAGACCTTTTGTCCTGTTCTGAGGTGTGAAGTCGCTTTACATATGTAATCACCAAACATTCTCACATGCTTATACATATGTAGGTTATGGGATATATGATTAATATAGACCACAGCCCCCCCCCCCAAACGACTAAGAAAAGGACAACAGAAAAATTCACAGTTTAAGATAATTATTATGACATACTAACTGCTACACCTCTTGACAAGGAAGAAACTTTCCAGCAGCCATGCTCCTGTAGAGAATTCAGTGGTAATCATAACAGCGTAGTAATATCACAAGTCAGTCTTAAACTGTTACAGCACAATTAGTGAACAACTTTTGAGTAGTTTGCGTCAGTCCCTGTGCCGTCTGGGTTTAAGTCTTCTCCCAAATCTGCTGTGGGTCCGCTTGGGCGTCCTGGTCGGACCTTCCTGTAAGGCACAGGTGTCAAACTCATTCCATGGAGGGCCAAGACCCTGCAGGTTTTACCTCCACCCAGTGGCTTCAACAGGTGTTTTCTCTGAATTTCCTCCCACTGATTGCTGATCAGTGAAAACACCTGCTGAAGAGACTGGGTGGAAGTAAAACCTGCAGGGTCTTGGCCCTCCATGGAATGAGTTTGACACCCCTGCTGTAAGGAATCTGCAGCTTGGGGAGGAGAGTGATTACTTGTTCCCTGCAGGGGGGCTGAGTCTTTTCTCTTGGGGGGTCTACCCCGCCGAGGTGCTCTCGCCAACCGTGCAGGCTCGTCTCTCAACAAGAAGGCAGGTTTAAGTCTGTCAATGCTGACTGTTTCTTTTCTGTCTCCTAAATCAAGCACAAAATGCTTATCACCAGGTTCCAGCACTCTGAATGGCCCATCGTATGGTGGGCGGAAGGTTGGTTTTAAAGCTTCATGCCGAACAAAAACGAATTCAGCGTTTTTTAAAGCTTGGGGAACAAAAACCCGCGGAAAAGAATGATGTGCCGGTCCGGGGAGAGTGTCAGGGCCGTTGCTGCCTAAAAACCTCGGGGCTGGAAGATGCCCTGGCTCTGGGTTCTCTGGTAAAAATTCACCTGGGAGCCTGAGAGGTTGTGCAAAAACTAATTCTGCTGGGGAGGCGTCTAGATCCTCTTTAGGCGCAGCACGCAACCCTAATAAAACCCAGGGGAGTTTATTTACCCAATTTGTATCCGTTAGTGAGGCTCTGAGGGCGGCCTTTAAAGATCTGTGAAAACGCTCGCATAACCCATTAGCCTGAGGGTGATAAGCGGTGGTGCGGTGAATTGTCGCTCCTAAGCTGCTGGCCATGGCTGACCAAAGCTCCGAGACAAATTGAGGCCCCCTATCAGACGTGATGTCCGATGGGACACCGAAACGTGCCACCCAGTTTGTCAAAAAAACGCGAGCGACTTCCTCCGCTGTGGTTGACGCCACAGGGACCGCCTCAGGCCAGCGCGTAGTACAGTCTATCATTGTTAACAGATGTGTGAAACCTTGGGAGGAAGGTAGTGGTCCCACGAGGTCGACATGAACGTGGTCGAACCTTCTAGCTGGGATTCGAAAAGGCTCTAATGGGGCTTTTGTGTGTTTGTGTATTTTGGCGCGCTGACAAGAAATGCAAGTCTTTGCCCATTCCTTTACATTTTTGCGCAGGCCGGGCCACACAAACTTTTCGGCGACCATTTTAACCGAAGCGCGCACACCTGGGTGCGCGTGGGAGTGAATTGAGTCGAAAATACAGCGGCGCCATGCAGCTGGGACTACCGGGCGAGGTCGGCCAGTTGAGATGTCGCATATTAGGGGGGGCACACGGTCGCGTAAACCCCTTTCCTCCAACCTTAACCCTGTTGGTCCAGACAGGAGTGCGCGCACGTCCGCGTCACTACTTTGCTCCTCCGCCATGGCTGCGTAATCTATCCTTATGTGGATTGGGGCTGCATATGTGTCCGCGTTGGCGAAGAGTTCTGCGGCTGAGGTAGTGTGATCTGTCTCCTCGCGCTCTGGTGATGTCACAGCGCGAGAGAGGCAGTCTGCTACCACGTTAAGTTTGCCTGCCACATGTCGAATGTCTGTGGTGAACTCTGAAATTGCAGCTAGTTGTCTTTGTTGCCTGCCTGACCACGGTTCGGAAATTTCAGCCATCGC
The DNA here is from genome assembly GCA_020510985.1 of Pholidichthys leucotaenia. NCBI lineage: Eukaryota > Metazoa > Chordata > Actinopteri > Cichliformes > Pholidichthyidae > Pholidichthys > Pholidichthys leucotaenia. The sequence continues at coordinate 176,432,382 of CM035839.1, read as the reverse complement.
AAAGGTGAGCGGTTTGTGGTCTACAAAAGCCGTGAAACGCCGCCCCTCCAACCAGAACTGGAAGTGGCGGATGGATAAATGAAGCGCTAGCAGCTCCCTGTCAAAAGTGCTGTATTTACGCTCAGTTTGGTTTAGCGATTTGCTGAAAAATGCCAAAGGTTGCCAGATTCCGCCGACGTGTTGTTCTACAACCGCCCCTATGGCCAGGTCTGAAGCGTCTGTGGTTAACGCAATGCGGGCCGAGGGATCAGGGTGAACCAACAATGTGGCGTTAGCTAGGGCACTTTTTACTTCCGCGAAGGCGCGTTCGCGCTCCAGGGTCCATTCGACCGCGTTGGAAGGTTTTTGTTTTCTGAGCGCGTCATATAGGGGCTGCATGAGCTGAGCTGCGTGGGGGAGGAAACGATTGTAAAAATTAACCATTCCCAAAAATTCCTGCAGCGATTTGACCGTTTGTGGCCGTGGGAAACTTTTTACTGTGCGAACTTTGTCTGGCAGTGGGACTGCCCCCTTCGGTGAAACTCGGTGTCCCAAAAAATCAATTTGTGACACGCCGAATTTGCATTTGGCTGGATTGATTATTAACCCATGCTCTTCTAGTCTCCGAAAAACCATAGTGAGATGCTGTTCGTGTTCTTCCTCAGACGAGCTGGCTACCAGCATATCGTCGAGGTAGACGAACACGAAGGGGAGGTCGCGTAATACCGCGTCCATCATCCGCTGAAAGGTTTGAGCAGCGCCTTTGAGGCTAAAAGGCATCCGCAAAAATTCAAAAAGACCGAAGGGGGTTATTACAGCTGTTTTAGGAATGTCTTCCGCTCGAACGGGGACTTGGTGATAGCCGCGGACCAGGTCTATTTTTGAAAAAATGCACGCACCCGCCAGATGTAATGAAAAATCTTCTATGTGAGGAATTGGGAGGAATCTCTTTATACTGCGGACTTCTCACACAACACAACACACTGCCATCTACAGAAGTTCTCTGATGACTCTGCGATCGTTGGCCTCATCTCCAATGGAGATGAAGCTGAGTACAGAGGGCTTATCCAGGACTTCGTGGACTGGTGCCATCGGAACTGCCTCCAGATCAACGCGAGGAAAACTAAGGAGCTGGTGGTGGACTGCCGCAGGCATGGGCAGCCCCTCACAGTACCAGTAAATATACAGGGAACAGACATCGAGATGGTGACATCCTATAAGTACCTGGGTATTCATCTGAACAATAAACTAGACTGGTCACACAATACTGATGCACTCTACAAGAAGGGACAGCGCAGGCTGTTCCTGCTGAGGAGACTCAGGTCTTTTGGTGTACAAGGGGCGCTGCTGAAGTCATTCTATGACACGGTGGTGGCATCAGCCATCACTTTTGGAGTGGTCTGCTGGGGCAGTGGCATTACTGCAGCCGATAGGAAGAGACTGAACAAACTGATTAAGAAAGCTAGCTCTGTCCTGGGGCAGCGCCTTGATCTGATGGAGGAGATAGGAGAGAGAAGGACGGTGGCTAAACTGTCATCTCTGCTGGAGTCCGAGTTCCACCCTATGCAGGACATACTGAATGCACTGAGGAGCTCATTTAGCAGCAGACTACATCATCCCAGGTGCACAACCGAGAGGTTTCGTAGGTCCTTCCTACCAACGGCTGTCAGACTGTACAACCTAAGCAGGGCTGCTCGCAGAGATAGCAAAAAGACGTAACAAACTAATAGTTTTTTGAATGCAAAAGATGCAATAGACTTACACAATGGTCCCCTCCGGCATACAACTAGGAACTTACCGGTCGCTATGGAGGGTGAGAATATGTATGGGCACATAATCATACCATGTAGGATAACTAAGTAGACGGTTATGCTGTTTCATTCCATCTAGCAACAATGCTCTGCACTGTGTGTGTTTATATATTTACATATTTATTCCATCTAGCTACAATGCTCAGCACTGGGTGTGTTTATATATTTATATATCTACATATTATTCCATCTAGCTACATTGCTCCGCACTGTGTGTGTTTATATACTTGCATATTTATTCCACCTAGCTGCAATGCTCCGTACTGTGGGTGTTTATATATTTACATATTTATTCCATCTAGCTACAATGCTCTGCACTGTGTGTTCATATATTCATATATTTATTCCATCCAGCTACAATGCTCTGCACTGTGTGTCTGTGTGTGTGTGTATATATATATATTTTATAGTAATACGTACATATGTATATTAGCTGCTCTTGCTTGCTTTTTTTTTTTTTTTTTCTTGCCTTCTGATTGTTGCTCTGAGTGTTGCTATCCCTGTGCTGTTGCAATCCTGGAATTTCCCCGTTGTGGGACTAATAAAGGCTTATCTTATCTTATCTTAATTGGGTAGCGGTCATGCGCTGTCGCATTGTTTAATCTGCGGTAATCGCCGCACGGTCTCCAAGAACCGTCGGATTTCGGGACCATGTGAAGCGGTGACACCCAGGGGCTTTTTGAGCGCCTGATAATGCCTAGTTTTTCAAGGGTGGTAAACTCGTCCCGAGCTATGGCGAGCTTGGTCGCGTCTAAGTGCCGAGCTTTGGCGAATATGGGTGGGCCCGTTGTGGGAATAAAGTGTTCGACCCCGTGCTTAGCCACTGTAGCTGAGAATTTGGGAATTGTGAGTGCTGGAAATTGGGTGAGGAATTGATCAAACTTACCTCCTGCTGTAGTGACGCTGGCCTGCACGGGTGGTGGAGAAACTCGAGCTGAGCAGGGAATAGAAGCAAAGGACAATGCATTAACCAAGCGTCTGTTCGCTAGATTGACCAATAACCCATGTGCACACAAAAAGTCTGCGCCCAACAAGTAAAAACTCACCGCCACTACAACAAATGTCCATCTGTAGTTGCGGCCATGGATGCAGAGGGGCAGGTTCCTTTCGCCATAAGTGTCGATGATGGAGCCGTTGGCTGCCACTGCTCCATTGCCCCGAGGGCCCATGGCCCGGTCTGCTTGGGAGGGCATGATAAAACTCAGTTGAGCTCCCGTGTCAATGAGGAACTGCTTGCCGGTGTGTCCGTCCGTCACATATAGAAGCTTGCTTTTTTCGCTGAGAACTGCCGCTGTTAACGGTTCTCGGCTTTGGCGTTTTCCCGAAATTGTGAATTTGCAGGGGGGAAGGCATTTGTAAGCCTTCTCGGCGAAGCGGTGGTGGTAATAACAGACGTCGCTCCGTCTGTTACGTCTTGGCCGTGTCGCTGCCATGGCGGGCGGATTCTGCTCAGTGGTTTGTGGCTCCAGACATCGGCGTTGAGGCCTGCGGATGCTGCTGTGGGTGTCTGTTCCCTGCAGGCGTTGACGAGTCGCTGCGCTTCGCGAGCCAGCGTGCGGAAGTCTTGCTGGGTGCTGCATCGCATGTTGGCAAGCGTCCCTCTCATGTGTGGCGGCAGCGTACTGAGGAATATAAATTGGAAGAGGAAATTGTCATTGTCCTCTTCTTTGAGCTGCAGCAAGTCCTCCATGAGGGCCTTGGGTCTGCATCCTCTGTGGCCGTAGACCGCCAGGATCCTCTCGGCTCTCTCCTCGGCAGAGGGGACGAAATTCGCCACGATGGTCGCTTTCAGTTCTCTATATTTGTCCTGGGCCGGCGGCCGCTGGATTATGCTCCGCGCACATCTCAAAGTGGCGGCGTCGAATTTGGCGACGATGTGATAAAACTTTGTATCGTCAGCCGTTATGCCCGCATGTGCAAACTGGGCTTCAGCTTGCTGAAACCATGAGGTCGGGTCTTCCTGCCAGAAGTCCAGCAGCTTGACGGTGACGCCGTTTGTGTGGGCCGTCCCTGATGTGTCCGCAGGGTGAGAGTGCCTTCCTTCGGCTCTCGCAGCGGTGCTGGTGCTCGGTTGAGCCCTCTCTGTCACTTCTGCCATGGGGGAACGTCGTCCATCTGTTCCCCTGTCTGCATGGGCGCCGGCGTCTGCCTGGGTCGCCACAGATGAGTCGATCGCGGGGGAACGCCTCTGGTCCATCCTCGCGTCAGGATCACCAGTGTAGAAGAGCTTGGAATAACGAGGCGATGTGACTTATAAACCAAAGTTTATTATCAGCTTCGTTCCTCTAACAAGTCTCATCTAGTGCAGCAGCTGAAGAAGTAAGAGAGCGAACACATTCGGCTCTACGTACTTATACTCACACATAACAAAAGACATGCATATCAAAGCTGACATCCCTCATTATCTTAATCCCCCTCCTTTGTCTTCGTACCCCTCCACCTGGCCCTGGGAGGTCAGGGCGACCTATCTGGTCTCCACCGCAGCGCCTAGGATGCTCTTTGATCTTCACTGGCGGTTGAGACCTTTTGTCCTGTTCTGAGGTGTGAAGTCGTTTACATATGTAATCACCAAACATTCTCACATGCTTATACATATGTAGGTTATGGGATATATGCTTAATATAGACCACAATCATCACCAAAATGATATGGTTTCTTCTCTAGTCCAAAGACCACCTCTGGGTGAAAATTTCATCCAAATCCATGCAGTAGCTTTTGTGTAATCCTGCTGTACAAATACAAATGTGGTACACCCAAATAGGGCACCACATTTGGAAATAATTCAGAGATGACTGTCATTTTATTTTTATTTTAAGAGCATCTAAATATATTTTGAGATTGTGGACGATCAGTAATATTAACATTTGATATGTAGCCCTGTATAAATATTTAAGAGTAAGCAGCGGAACCTTTGGCACTGCGGTCGTCCTGCCCCAGGTAAACAATGAGGGTGCGCTTCCGGCCCCCCTTTAGTACTATCTGGAGAAAGACACGAGTGGTCCTGTGTTCTGTCTTTCTAAGACTCTTTCTGTATTTTACAGGCCAGTATTTGGTTAAAAACGCCATAAATAAGAGCCTTAAGCTCCGTGTTACTTCTGTGTTTCGCGGCGAGTAATACTGTGATGTTAGTGTGTCAGTTTGATACGTTTTTGTACAAGTTCAAGCTGCAGCTGGCGCCGGAGATCAAAGGCGAGCCGCATCGCGGTAGCGGTTTCGCGCCAGTCAAATTTAACTTTGGGAAAGACTGTTGGCTCATATAAAACGTTTTACTTAATACAAGTACATTTTGCCCCGTGTGAATGTAAAAGTCTCCTGGTGTTAATTAATAGAGTTTGTCCTGTATAGAGTTTGTCCTGTGTGTATATATATATATATACGTATATACGTATATGTGTCTATTGCCAAGTTTGTGGAGTAATTTGTTGTATTTGACTATTGCCAAGTCTGTGAAGTAATTTGTTAAAGAAAATAAGAGTACTATCTGAAGAAAGACACGAGTGGTCCTGTGTTCTGTCTTTCTAAGGCTCTTTCCTTATTTTACAGACCCAAGAGCAGACACGGAGGATCACGTTTTTTTCTTTAAAACTTATTTCTTTTTGTTATTGTGGCCACCTCCCCGGGACCCGTAACAAACTGTGGGAGCTCGTCCGGGATCTCTCCTCTACAGTCATCGAGGGAAGATCCAGTGATACCAGAACTACGAGACAACGGTTGCCAAGCTGCTACGTCAGACACGTCAGTCAGTGGGTGTCCAAGGAGGAAGATCAAAGAGAAAGAAAGGATCTTCCACCAAAAGTGGAACTGCACTGCTGTCAAGAAGGTAAAACGCAGCCTAGTCACTGTACAAATAATACAACACTCGAACTACAGATAGCTAAAGTACCATGTCGACAGCACGGAAAGAACTGATTTGGAGCATCAGAGGACGCTTGTTTGCCCTCTCGAGTAAGGATCTTTTCGGGCTAACAAAGAGCCTTGCAGCTGGAGACAAGGACACACAGTTCAGTGAAGACGATAATGAGAGCTGTATGGACTATGTCAATTCCTATTTACGGTCCCCAACTCTGCTGAAACTTGAAAATGAGGGAATGAGTCAGTTGCTAATGTTGGATGATCTGCTAACTGAAGTGATACAAACGAGCGGCTCCACCACGCATCCAGCTGATCAGGCTGCAACACCAACCAAGTCAAGTCCTCATCCATCCAATATGTTGCCAGATCCACCATCACCATCTGCTGTTCCACCAGGCATTCAAGCTAGTGTGAACGCAAACGCAGAGTCTGTAGAGGAACTGGGGAAAGCATATGAGACACTGGGTGAAAGACTAAGACTGTGTGAAGTTGTGACACTCCAACCACCGGCAGCACCCAGTCGTCAGAGCCATTCACAACCGCAGCCAAGGGAACAAGGTAGTCCAGAAAGACATGTCACTCTCAAAGACCTTTCCTACCTGCTTCGGAGAGAATTCAAGGTTTTTGGAGGACAAATTGGTGACAACAGCTCTGAAATCAGTTATAACAGTCTCATAAGACAGATCAATGAAGGATTGAAAGAACGATTTTCTGAAACAGATATCGTGAGGGGAGTACTGAGAATTGTAAAGCCTGGCACGTTCAGGGACATGCTCATACTCAAAGATGAACTGGCTCTTTCTGAACTTCAGGGCTTTCTCCGATCCCACCTTGGAGAAAAGGCAACAACAGAGATATTCCAGGAGTTAATGTGCGCCCGACAAACTGAGCAGGAGTCCCCTCAGCAATTCCTGTATCGCATGATTGGACTCAAACAGAAACTTATCTTTCAGTCAAAACAAGCCAATGCAGACATCTCATATGACCCAAGGACAATCCAGGAAGTGTTTCTGCACACAGTCTATCAAGGCCTGGGAGTGAAGTATGCAAACCTACGGCAACGACTAAGACCTCTTATATCAAACAACAATGTAACAGATGAAGAGATTCTTAGTGAGGTCACAAAGATAATCAGTGATGAGAATGAGCACCAGCGAAGGTTAGGGCAAACCCCTCGTCAGAAGTCAGCACAAAGTGCTGTGATTGCAACAAAGGACACGACAGCCAAAGACCAACAAGTCTCACAGACAATCAAACAACTTGCTGCACAAGTAGAGACTCTAACCAAGATGGTGGCAACTTTCATGGAACAGAAAGCTGTAAACTCCTCCCCTCAGCATTCTCAGCCTCCAGCCAACCAAAAGAAAACCTATCTCTGTCCGAAATGTACTGAACAAAGCTTACAGGAGTGTAGTCATTGCTTTGTATGCGGTGAGTCGGGACACAGAGCAGTTGGATGTCTGAAGCAACCCCAAGAATCAGGGAAGCGGGAAACGGTCTCTGTCAAGGGACAGCCAGAGATCGGTACAGAGTCAAAGTCCCAGCCAGTAAACTCCTCCTCTACCGAAGCTTCAACTCCGTGCCCCAAGCACCAGAGCAAGCAGCTGAGAAAGCAGGTGAAACGCAACAGAAGGAAAGGTCAGATTCCCTCCTGTCAGAGTGCTACCGAATGCCAAGTTCCCCTTGTCGGTAAGAAAAGTCTGCCGAAATGTCTAATTGGTGGGTATCCTGTAACAGTGCTGTTTGACTCTGGCTCACAAGTGAGTATAGTTGACAGGCAATGGGTCAAAAGGTACATACCCAACACTGTGGTAAGACCGCTCCAAGATCTGCTGAACGACGAGCTTGAGGTTTATGCAGTTAATGGCCAAGCAGTTCCATATGACGGGTGGGTCGAGCTTACAGTCACTTTAGCGGGTCACGAAGATCCCAATCTCACTGTACGAGCGCCATTCCTAGTCAGTAAGCTGTCACTGAACCAACCACTAGTTGGAGCTAATGTGCTGGGAGCGATTATACAAGGCCAAGAGACAGATGAAGAAGCCAGTACAGTACTGAGTAGTCTACTGCGCAGAGCTTTTGGAATGGACGAAGACACAGAAACGGCACATGGATACGCTCAGAAATGGAAAGGGAAAATGACAGAGGCATACAGGATCGCAAGTGCAAGCAGTCAACAGTCAAGCTCCAAAGGAAAGACAAACGATGCAAAGGTGTAGTCCTGCAAGTAGGAGACAGAGTGCTTGTACGGAACCTGGGCGAAAGAGGTGGTCCTGGCAAGCTAAGGCCCTACCGGGAACAAACAGTCTACATCGTGAGGGAGCAGGTTGGAGACAACCCCGTCTACAAAGTAAGTCCAGAGACAGGAGGTCGTCCCATCTGTACCCTGCACAGAAACTTGCTTCTCCAAGTCAACGACTTACCAGTCGACATCGTTCAAAGTCCAGTTGCCAAGTCACAAAAGAGAAACAACAGACCTACCGATATAAGACAAAACACACTGGAAAAGTCAAACAGTCCTGAAGCGAGTGATTCAGAAGAAGACAAACCCGTCTATTGGTTTCGTGTTCCCAGAGACTCGCAAGAAAGTCAACGTCCAGTCGACCAAGTTCAATGTGAGTCACAAAGAAGACAGGGAACAACACAGCAAAGACAAGTACAAGTTCCTATTCAATCTGAACAAGACAGAGACAATATTACGGAAGAAGGACAAGAAATACAAAGGGAAAGCGAACAAAACGTGGACCAACTTCAACCAGACGACGACAGGGAAGTGCTTCATCTTCACCAAGATGTTCCTGCTCCTAGTCCCGGACCTGCAGCTGATCCTGAGCCGGTGCCCAGTCCAGAGCCAGACCGCCGTCCTGAGTCGCCACCACGTCTGAGGCAGTCCACCAGGCAGAGACGACCCAACATGGTGTTCACCTATCCGTCCCTGGGCCAGCCAGCCTTCCAGACTCGTCCGTCGGTGAACACTCAGTGTTCAGCAGTCAACACCATATCCTTTTATGTGCTACCCTTCTTTCTATCCTCAACCTTTTTATCTTCCTTCTTTCACTTCTAACTACTTGCCATGTCAGTATGCTATTCCTTGCTATTAAACTAACCAGATCTTGGATAATACCTGAAGATTAAGGACACTTGAAAAGAAAGACGTTCCAGAGACTTTTGAATAGAGACTTTATTAGTGTTGAGATTTTGATTTGCTACTGTTAAGTGTCAGGAGCCACTTTTGTTGTTGGGGAGCGTGTGGTACACCCAAATAGGGCACCACATTTGGAAATAATTCAGAGATGACTGTCATTTTATTTTTATTTTAAGAGCATCTAAATATATTTTGAGATTGTGGACGATCAATAATATTAACATTTGATATGTAGCCCTGTGTAAATATTTAAGAGTAAGCAGCGGAACCTTTGGCACTGCGGTCGTCCCGCCCCAGGTAAACAATGAGGGTGCGCTTCCGGCCCCCCTTTAGTACTATCTGGAGAAAGACACGAGTGGTCCTGTGTTCTGTCTTTCTAAGACTCTTTCTGTATTTTACATGTCAGTATTTGGTTAAAAATGCCATAAATAAGAGCCTTAAGCTCCGTGTTACTTCTGTGTTTCGCGGCGAGTAATACTGTGATGTTAGTGTGTCAGTTTGATACGTTTTTGTACAAGTTCAAGCTGCGGCTGGCGCCGGAGATCAAAGGCGAGCCGCATCACGGTAGCGGTTTCGCGCCAGTCAAATTTAACTTTGGGAAAGACTGTTGGCTCATATAAAACGTTTTACTTAATACAAGTACATTTTGCCCCGTGTGAATGTAAAAGTCTCCTGGTGTTAATTAATAGAGTTTGTCCTGTGTATATATATATGTCTATTGCCAAGTTTGTGGAGTAATTTGTTAAAGAAAATAAGAGTACTATCTGGAGAAAGACACGAGTGGTCCTGTGTTCTGTCTTTCTAAGGCTCTTTCCTTATTTTACAGACCCAAGAGCAGACACGGAGGATCACATTTTTTTCTTTAAAACTTATTTCTTTTTGTTATTGTGGCCACCTCCCCGGGACCCGTAACACAAACAAGGTCCTTGGTGGAGGTATGCACTCTCAGATCATCACCAAAATGTAATGGGTTCATCCTTGGCCCAAGGGCTACCTCTGGTGAAAATTTCATCAAAATCCATCCAGTAGTTTTTGCATAATCCTGCTAACAGACAAACAAATGGACAAACCACCCCAATTACATAACCTCCTTGGCAGAGGTAACAATGGCCCAAGTCATTTTTTGCCAAAAATGATTTTTTTTTTCCTTAAGTCATCTCTCCATGATACTGGCCACCTCTAGTAAAACCACCTACATCCTCAGTTGAACAGATTGTGTGATTCTACCCCATAGTATAATTAAGCAACATTACACGAGAGTGAATTTGGTATCATGAATGTGTGAACTCAAGCAGGGCGTGATTTGGCTTATGCCCTCCACAAGGGCACAGCAACATCAGGGTGACATCAGGGGTCATCTCTGAGCCCTTTCCTGTTTGCTATGGTGATGGACAGGCTGACAGATGAGGTCAGGCAGGAGTCTGCGTAGACTGTAGCTACATTCCGATCCACAGTGTACTTCAACTGTATTCCCTACTGCCTGCTCCATTCTCAGGGAATATTAGTTAACTGCTCTTCACAAAATTTCTCCATTTGAAACACCCTGGGTGTGTTCCGATCACCCAATAGTATACTCCAAAGTAGACTGCACCGGGTATTCTGCCATATTAATTAATTAATTATCATTAACTGAGATTCCAAACCGAAGTGAGCGAACGGTCTTCAGTTCAAAGGGAACTGAGAACTAAGCAGGGAAGAAGTGAACAACAGTCATCACTTCACCAGAAGTTGACAAGAAGATTACCCATAAGCCACTGTGCTTCAAATGCGAGTAAAACTAACTATTGTTAATTTAGCTTGTTAATGTTATTAACAAGCTAAATTGATGTTGGTTATTGTTTATATTAATTGATTGTAATATAAATATATTTTTATTACAATTTATTTAAGAATAAATTATTCACCATAGTATCAGTACATGTCTATGGTTACCATGGTAACACACAGAGGAGGGAGCCGACAGTTACAGAGTGTTCCAAATGGAGAAATTTTTTGAAGGGCAGTTAACTGATATTTCCTGAGAACAGAGCAGGGAGTAGGGAATACAGTTGAAGTACACAGTGGATCGAAACGTAGCTCCTGATGTTTGCAGATGACATTGTTAGTTGTAGTGAGAGTAGGGAGCAGGTGGAAGAGAACCTGGAGAGGTGAAGGGATGCTCTGGAGAGAAGGTAGGAATGAAAGTCAGTAGAAGCTAAACAGAATACATGTATGTGAATGAGAGGGAGGCAAGCTTAACTGTCAAGATGCAAGGAGTAGAGGGAGTGAAGGCAGATGAGTTTAAATACCCTGGGGTCAACCATCCAAAGCAATGGAAAATGTACAAGAGAGGTGATGAAGAAGGTGCAGGCAGGGTGGAGTGGGTGGAGACGAGTGTCGGGGTGATTTGTGACAGAAGAGTAGCAACTAGAGTGAAAGGGAAGATTTACAAGACGGTAGTGAGGCCTGCTATGATGCATGGTTTGGAAACAGTGACACTGACAAAAAGGCTGGAGGCAGAGCTGGAGGTGGCAGAGTTGAAGATGCTAAGATTCTCACTGGAGTGACTAGGAGGGACAGGATTAGAAATGAGTATATCAAAGGGACAGCTCAGGTTGAGCAGTTTGGAGACAAAGTAAGAGAGGCAAGGCTGAGATGGTTTGGACATGTGCAGAGGAGGGATGGTGGATATATTGGACAAAAGATGTTGAAGATGGGACTGCCAGGCAGGAGGAAAAGAGGAAGACCACAGAAGATTCATGGATGTAGTGAAGGAGGACATGGACAGGGTTGGTGTAGGAAGATGGAAGGGATAGGATGAGATGGAGGCAGATGATCCACTTTGGCGACCCCTAAAGGGAGCAGTCGGAAGAAGAAGAATTGCGTGGATCCTATCAAGAAGTGCTCAAACTTTGATATGTAATATAAATTTTGTATGACCAAAATATGTCTTTATTAGACCTATTTTGTGAGCAGGGATCTCCAACCTGCAACACTGGAGCCATCTCTTGCTCCAATCCAGTTGGTCCTAGCAGTTTTGCCTATAAATAAGTAGTTAAATAAATAAACATTCCAGGAAAAAGTATCAAAATTACAAGAAAGCATAAGTAGAAACACCTGGATGGCAGGCCTTTCCTGGATTTCTGGATTGCCCAACATGATGGCTTGGAAGTCAACATTCTCTGGTATCTTGAAAACAAATCAGTGAAAAGTGTTTCAGAAACCATTTGAAACAAGAAATACGCTGTTTAGTTGGTGTACCAGTTATTTGGCATCAATTAAACTGCTCCCAGAATGCACTGCAAAGAGAGAACACAGTGAACCAGAAGCATCTGACAAAAAATTAACAAAAAAAAGAATTGATAACCTATTGGTTATCCAGCTGGTTCCAATGTGGAACCAGCTTTGTGCGGCTTTCTGTAGGGTTGCTTAACCACAATAATGCCCCCATCTTGATGATGACCCCCACCACCACCATCATGGCTGCTAAGCCAGGGGTGTCAAACTCATTTCAGCTCGGGGGCCACATACCGCCAGATTTAATGTCCAGTGGGCCGGACCAGTAAAATAATTGCAAAACCACCTAATGGCAACTCCAAATTTAGTACAAAGAAGTACAAGCACATTATGAAATGTTTATATTTATTGAACCATTGATCTTTTACAAAACATCAACAACTTGAATGATGAATCTTCATCAAAGTATGAACAACCTGATTTTTTTTCCTTTTCTGCTCTGTTTTGGACTGAAGCTGCTGACGAACAATATACACTACTCAAAAAAATAAAGGGAACACTAAAATAACACATCCGAGATCTGAATGAATGAAATATTCTTATTAAATACTTTGTTCTTTACATAGTTGAATGTGCTGACAACAAAATCACACAAAAATTATCAATGGAAATCAAATTTATTAACCCATGGAGGTCTGGAATTGGAGTCACACTCAAAATTAAAGTGGAAAAACACACTACAGGCTGATCCAACTTTGATGTAATGTCCTTAAAACAAGTCAAAATGAGGCTCAGTAGTGTGTGTGGCCTCCACGTGCCTGTATGACCTCCCTACAACGCCTGGGCATGCTCCTGATGAGGTGGCGGATGGTCAGGTAGTGCAGCTCATCCAGGATGGCACATCAATGCGAGCTGTGGCAAGAAAGTTTGCTGTGTCTGTCAGCATAATGTCCAGAGCATGGAGGCGCTCCCAGGAGACAGGCCAGTACATCAGGAGACGTGGAGGAGGCCGTAAGAGGGCAACAACCCAGCAGCAGGACCGCTACCTCCGCCTTTGTGCAAGGAGGAACAGGAGGAGCACTGCCAGAGCCCTGCAAAATGACCTCCAGCAGGCCACAAATGTGCATGTGTCTGCTCAAACGGTCAGAAACAGACTCCATGAGGGTGGTATGAGGGCCCGACGTCCACAGGTGGGGGTTGTGCTTACAGCCCAACGCCGTGCAGGACGTTTGGCATTTGCCAGAGAACACCAAGATTGGCAAATTCGCCACTGGCGCCCTGTGCTCTTCACAGATGAAAGCAGGTTCACACTGAGCACATGTGACAGACGTGACAGAGTCTGGAGATGCGGTGGAGAGCGTTCTGCTGCCTGCAACATCCTCCAGCATGACCGGTTTGGCAGTGGGTCAGTAATGGTGTGGGGTGGCATTTCTTTGGGGGGGGCGCACAGCCCTTCATGACTGCCATTAGGTACCGAGATGAGATCCTCAGACCCCTTGTGAGACCATATGCTGGTGTGGTTGGCCCTGGGTTCCTCCTAATGCAAGACAATGCTAGACCTCATGTGGTTGGAGTGTGTCAGCAGTTCCTGCAAGACGAAGGCATTGATGCTATGGACTGGCCCGCCCATTCCCCAGACCTGAATCCAACTGAGCACATCTGGGACATCATGTCTCACTCCATCCACCAATGCCACGTTGCACCACAGACTGTCCAGGAGTTGGCGGATGCTTTAGTCCAGGTCTGGGAGGAGATCCCTCAGGAGACCATCCGCCACCTCATCAGGAGCATGCCCAGGCGTTGTAGGGAGGTCATACAGGCACGTGGAGGCCACACACACTACTGAGTCTCATTTTGACTTGTTTTAAGGACATTACATCAAAGTTGGATCAGCCTGTAGTGTGTTTTTCCACTTTAATTTTGAGTGTGACTCCAAATCCAGATCTCCATGGGTTAATAAATTTGATTTCCATTGATAATTTTTGTGTGATTTTGTTGTCAGCACATTCAACTATGTAAAGAACAAAGTATTTAATAAGAATATTTCATTCATTCAGATCTCGGATGTGTTATTTTAGTGTTCCCTTTACTTTTTTGAGCAGTATATATGTATAACATAATAACGATACAAACAAATGCTATTTAAGGAACCAGATATTGTATTGCTGCCATCTACTGTTTAGTCCTGGAACTTGTTTGTATTTTGAACAATGACATGGTCACAATAAACCAATTATTGGCAATAAACTGATAATGCCAATAACTGGTTTTCTCCTGTTTACATGCACTGAATAAACAAATTACTGGAAAGTAAACCACTTGAGTTAATGACCCCGGTTACCTGGCCTTTATCGGCTTATTCTGTTTACATGGTCACTTGAATAATCAGATAACTGCAGAAATCCAATCATAACTGGTTTATTAGTGTACATGTAAACATGATCATTGACTATGTTTACGTGCACATGAATAAACTGTTTATGATTGGGTTTCTGGAGTTTCAATACAGATTAAGACCCTTAATCAATTTTTGGCAGGCAAAATACAGAATCATTGTCCTTTGAGACCATTTCACAAGTGCAAGAGAGCAAGTTACAATATTATATTCACAATTTAATCATGAACCAAATAAAATCATTTTAAAGCATGCAGATTGGTTCAGTCAACATTAAGACCTTTAATCAATTTTTGGCAGGTGAAATAAAGTATTTATTGTCATGATCCGGTGCAGGGGTGGGGGCCATGCCTAGTTGTCTGTTTAGTTTTGTCTTTTACTGATTGTTTATTTCTTCTGTTCACACTGTTTGTTGTATTGGTTCCTGGTTTTGATTAGTTCATGATTAGTTTCTGTATTTCTTGTTTTTGGTTTCTTGTTTTGATCATTGTGGGCATTGTGGGACTTTTCTACTACTTCCGCCCTCCCAAGAGAGCAGACGCTTTTTTCTTCTCTCCTGCTGATTTTTTCCTCCCCTCCTGCTACTGGATCCCAGCTTGCTGTTGTCTGTCTGCGTTTAACTGCGACCGCCGAAAAGAAATTATGGAGTTAATAAGCTGGGCTTTGAACACAATTGACACTATTTTTTCAACAAGGAAAAGTGCTCCGGGGGAAGCTGTCTGCCCCGCTGGAACGGCTCCAGTGGGCTATCTATGTGACACAGGTAATTGGAAAATGCTGTGTCTCTCTAATCTTTCTATCGAAGATATTGAAGATTTGTTTATCTTCGTAATCTTGGTGATTGGGATAATTCTGATTGGGACGGGAATTGTCTTGGTTTACCGCAAATTGCTGAAGATGGATTCAACCTATCAAAATGCTGGCCAGGCGAGGTGCATCCAACAAATTGAGAAACTGGAGAAGACCCTGATAGCGACTACTGGAGAACTGTCTCGTAAGGTGGATTACATCATGGGTTCGCTCAGGTCTTTCCACGACGAATTCAAAGCTGCGCAATGAAGGATTAATGTACTGAATCTACAGAAGAAATACAAGTCTTCTCTGTGATCAGTCCTATTTGGCATTATTATTCCCCATGAAAATTCCTCCTGGCTGTCTGCAGATTGTGTTTTTTTCAAAATCATGAGCACAAGGCCTTGGACAGCCAGCTGCAGCGCCAGATAAGACTGGGCGCCAGACAGACAAAACATCTTCTGCCAAGGGTCCTTGGGTCTCTCTTATTATCATCAACACTGCTCAACACCGCACACACATTGATTCATGAACTGATTAAAGATATACTGTACACTGCTCTCTTGTGTCTTGTGAATTCTGAGTTGTTGCTCTGTGCTATTGAGAGATTTTTTTTTTCATTGTAATCATAATCTGCTTAAAAATAAGCTGTATTTTGATAACGAAGTTTTTTTTTCTCCTCCCCCCTTGTGTCGTTCCCTCCCTTCCCCTCCCTTTCTTATCTATCTCTGTTTGATGAGGCGCCTATTATGGCTGCCGTGTCGTTGCGTCGCGCGCATGCGCACCAATGTCAAGTCAAGTTCCTCGTGTGTTTTTTACATGCTTGGCAATAAAGTTTATTCTGATTCTGATTCTGATTCTGTAACTGCTCGCGCATCACTCCCGGATGTCAGATTCTGTTCGTGGGCTGTCACGGCTGCCTGCAATGATCACCACTTGTGACCCCACAGGTGTTTGTAATCTGGGACTGCCTATTTAAGCCGTTGGCGCCACTTCCCTGGTGCAGCAGCGTCTTTTCTGTCCTGTCTGGTAACCCGTGGATTTCTAGCCAAGTTAAGTATTGTTTATCTGTTCCAGCTCTCGTTATTATCTAGCCAAGTTATTACTTTTCTGTCTATGTTCTGGTCCATGGTTACTCTGGCATTTTTCCAGCTACCACTGCGGTTAATACTGGAGTGGTGGCCTAGTTGGTAGAGCATCCGCCCCATACCTGGGAGGCCTGGGTTCAAATCCTGGCCGGGTCATGCTGAAGACCATATAAAAGTGGAACTTCCTGCCGTCCAGCTTGGTGCTCAGCAATAATGGAACGGAGGAGGGAAATTTGTGGCGGCTCCTTGCATAGCAATGACCCCTCTGATTCTAGATGTGATTGTCATATCCCGACCTCTACTTTGTCCACGCTCGGGTTATACATCATCCCTGTCAGGCTTTGACAGCAGGTGTTGTCATTCTGGCTTCCCGGGCTCTGACTGGTCAGACGCTCGGGAATCCCCCGCTGTCAGAGTCTGAGCAGCTGTGCTGCATTTGCAATTGTGAGCAGCCGGCTTTAAATGCCGGCGCCAGCGACTGCATCTTGCGGCTGTCTCGTCAACTTTCCCGTCAACATTCTCCTTGTGTTCATCCACGTTTCCCCTTGGATGTAAGTGTGTTTATTGTCGCAGTTATTGTTCGTGTTCCTTGCCTTTCCCTTGTCAAAACGGTGAGCGAGCGTTCCTCGTCTCAGCCGTCATTTGTTATTGTTTGGCTAATAGGTTATCTTGCTGCTAAGCCCACGCAGCTAGTTATCCTGTCCAACCCCTGCCTTGAGTTATAATAAACTGTTATGCAACTTTACTGGTCTGTGGCACTGCCAATCGGACGCCAGCTGACCGTGAGTTTCGTTTTTCATTTCCCTCCTGTGTTTTTTTCTTTACAGCCCTCCCCCCCCCCCCCCCGCTGGCATGGCAGCATTACTGGACTTCAGAAGGTTTGGGCTTGACGAGGAGGAGTGTTGGGTGGCTGAAGAGTTGTAGAATATTATATCGGACGTTCACCTAACCCACACTCCGGAGGAGGAGCTCCAGGTTTGGAACTGCGCGGCACAGGTGATTGAGGGGTTCTCCAGCCTGTGGGGTGTCCCGGAACTCACAGACCTCCTCACCTCTGTTTATCACGCTCAACACCAGCTTCACGGGCTGGGGAGAGCCCCTCCACCACCTGAGCCTGTGCCGCGGAAGAAACGCTCCCGGGGATGGAAGCTTCAAGTTCGGGGCCACTACCCAACTGTGATCCCACCCTCCTCTGTCAAGCCAAGTCTCGAAGCCAGCTGCATCGGATACACAGCCTTCACGCCTCCTGGGGGGACCCAGCGCGGAGGAGCTGGGGGAGCGTCAACGGGTGGTGGCAGATGAGATGGAGCTCCTTGTGGATTACAAACCGTGACTCCTCCCTGAATTGCTGCCACAGCTGGAGAGAGCGCTACCAGCTCAGACAGAGCCTGAGCTTATGGCAGAGCTTTTCCCAACTCTGGTGCTCCGCCCACCACAGCAGACGACCTGCACAGCCTCCGGGAAGACGTCATCTGGCCTGACGGTGACCATCACCAAGCCCCGGGAGTTAAGGCAAGTATCTTTTCCTTTTTTAACAACCAATGATGAAATGCCTTGCCTTATTCCCAGTGGGGAAGCTCAGCCACAGCAGCCCAGCTTGGCTGAGCTTTCACCATCAGCTGCTGCAACCTTTACCTCTCCTGTTTTTCTCGTTCCTCCTCCTTCATCCCCGGAGGGTCCGCCGGTCCTGGGAGGGAGCCAGCGTGTGGTGGAAAAGCCTGCAGCATCAGAGAGTCCAGCGCCAGCCGCTTCCACAAGGATCCCGCCATCCATCCAGCCGGAGGTCTGGACCGCCGTGGTGGAATTGTCGGAGTCCTGGACAGCAGTGGAGCTCGAGTGCAGGCAGGTTTCCTTATGTAGCCCCGAGAAATCTTGCCTTGCTCTGGGGGGGGGACGACCAGATGCAGCCCTCAGCCACACTTGGGTTTCCCCCGTTGGGCTCCACTGCTGCCGGTGACCCTGATCTGGTGTGTGTCTTTGTCTTTGTTCCTTTGTCTGAGCCACAATCTAGGGTCACCGAGGTCTCCATGGGTGCTGCTTCCCCTCCGGCCGAGATCTCTGTGGGTGATGTTCCCCCTCCGGTCGAGGTCTCCATGGGTGCTGCTTCCCCGCCGGTTGAGGTCTTCGTGGGTGCTGCTCCCCCACTGGTCGAGGTCTCCGTGGGTGCTGCTTTCCTCCATCCGGGCCATCATCGGTGCTACGCCCCAGCCTGGGGCCATAATGGATAATGCGCCCCAGTCAGAGTCCATCATGGGTTCTGCGCCCCAGCTTGGGTCCATTGAGGGCGCTGTGTTCCAGCCCGGGGGCCACTGTGGGTGCCACACCTCAGTCTGAGGCCACCGCAGGTGCCGCTGTCCCACCGTCTGTGGTCTCCAAGGGTGTTGCTGTCCCGCCGTCTGTGGTCTCTGAAGGTGCTGCTGTCCTGCCGTCTGTAGCTTTCGAGGGTGCTGCTGTCCGCCATCTATGGCCGTTGTGGGTGCAGCCATACTCCAGTCCGGGGCCGCCGCACGCGCTGCTATGCCCCACTCCAGGGCCACCACGGGCGCTGCTACGCCTGAGGTTGCAGAGGGTCTCTTGTCTTCACCGGTGCTTATCGAGGGTCATCGGGTGCCGCTGGAGGTTCCTGCTGGTCGGTCACCCATTTCAGGAGGACACCGCCTCCTAGCTCCCGTGGTCTGTGTGGGGCGCTGGGTTCGGCTGCCACCCCCAGGGAGGGGGGGGGTCATGTTAGTGGCCTGTTGGCTCAGGGATGATGGGAGGCTGCTTGACAGATGGGGTCCTCGGATGGGGTGGCTCAGGGACTGTGGCCAGCCACCTGAAGTGCCAGACCCTCCATGTGGGTGGCTGAAGAACTCAGGGTGGCCACTGCATGCTCTGGACCATACACCCCGGTGGTCCTGGGACTCAGGCAGGCCACCCAAGCTGCTTTGGGTTCTTTCCTGAGGCCTTTGAGTTTTCAGCACCTGCTGTACTGTTTTGTGGGTCATGAGTGTTTTCTTTTGAGTTTCTTTTGGTGGTGTGTTTTGTTTCCGTCCGTCTGTGCCTGGGTTCTCCCTCCATCCCCCCGGGGTGGGTTGTTTTTCTTGTTGGGAGGGTTTGCAAGGGTTGCACCATGAATCACGTTTGCATTTAAAGTTGGCAGCATTTTTACTTCATGAAATTGTTTTGTTCCTTTATTTTGTGGGTAATGGGTTGGTTGTTTGCTGTTAATTGTTTTTTCTGTTCAAGTCTTTTTGTTTCTCTTCTTTTCATAGTTATTTGAAGAAATTAAATTGCTAATTTCTTTTGAATTATTATCTCAAGTTTGGAGAAAATTAGTGGCCTTTGTTCTATTTCATTTTAGACTGGCTTTATTTTCTTTTTGTTACATTTTGAACATGCACCCTCAGTTTGATTATATCTTAGTCTTAGTTTAATTCTTTATTGTCTTATTTATTAGTATTTATTTTTATTATCCTAGTTATGGTTAGGTTTGGTTTATTTATGTTTGCTTTTTATCTGGTTTTGAATCTGGCCGTGCCTCACTTTAGTTTATGCTTATGTTGTCATGGTCATGGTGTCATGTTTTCTGTGTCACATTTTATATTTGGGGGGGGGGGAATCTTCTGTGTGTGTGTGTGTGTGTGTGTTGGGGGGGGTTGTGATGTTATCCTGGGGTGTCTGGGGTCCACCCTTTGAGGAGGGGGCTCTGTCATGATCCGGTGCACGGGCGGAGGCCGTGCCTAGTTGTCTGTTTAGTTTTGTCTTATACTGATTGTTTATTTCTTCTGTTCACCCTGTTTGTTGTATTGGTTCCTGGTTTTGATTAGTTCATGATTAGTTTCTGTATTTCTTGTTTTTGGTCTCTTGTTTTGATCATTGTGGGCGCTGTGACAGCTCATGCGTCAATTCCGGCTGTCACGGCTGCCTGCAATGATCACCACTTGTGACCCCACAGGTGTTTGTAATCTGGGGCTGCCTATTTAAGCCGCTGGCGCCACTTCCCTGGTGCAGCGGTGTTGTTTCTGTCCTGTCTGGTAACCCGTGGATTTCTAGCCAAGTTAAGTATTGTTTATCTGTTCCAGCTTTCGTTATTATCTAGCCAAGTTATTACTTTTCTGTCTATGTTCTGGTCCGTGGTTACTCTGGCATTTTTTTTGCTCCAGCTGCAGAGCTGTGCTTTTCGTTGATTTGTGTTTTGTATGTAGTGTTACATTTAGTTAATAAAATTGAAAACTCACGGTCTGCATTTGGTGTCCTATTTGCCCTTGGAGAGGGCCGGTCCATGACATTTATAAGCTATAACAGCCCTTTGCGACTATTTCACAAGTGTGACAGAGCAAGTTACAGTATTATATTGGCAATTTAACCCTGAACAACCAAATCAGGTTATTTTTAAAACATGAAAACTGTTACAATCAACATTAAGACCTTTAATCAATTTTTGGCAGGTGAAATAACACATTTTTAAGCTATAACAGCTCTTTGAGACTATTTCACAAGAGTGACAGAGCAAGTTACAGTGTTATATTCACAATTCAACCTTGAAAAACCAAATCAAGTAATTTTTGGCAGATAAAATGTTTGAATCCAAATTGGGAGCTTTTGTGTCTGGAAACAGGACAGCGGAGGCTGGAGTTGAACCAAACAAACTTTATTACAAACACAAAAGATGTTACACGGGTTGCATCAGTATAGTAGCAAGCTAACCTCTAACTGACATAGGCTCTGACTGTGACAGAGGCGGAGCGACAAAGACCCCGGCTCCCACCAACAGTCCCTTAATATAGGCACAGCGTGATGACATCACTCGTACTTGCGTCCTCACATCCATACTGCGGCTACCTATTATTAATATGGGGACATATCTAACATTTACCCCCACCCCCCTCCCAGAAAAAGCCCAAAACATTATCACTTTTCCCTTCACAGCAGCTAACATTCATAACAGCTTTTTTTTTTTTTTTTTTCAGAACAAGCAGAGAAAACAGAACCTTGGCCTCCGGGTAGACTGCTGGATAACCCTGCATGGCTGAATGGGTTATTCTGCCACTATGTTGTAACCATGCTCTGTCTAAACATCTCAAAACAAAGTAATTTTCAACAGTTCACCTTTAGGGGCCTCTCAGTCGAGCCCGTGGTGGGTGCGCCCCTGGAGGTGTCGGTTGCAGCGGACCTTGGTGCCCTCTCGCTCATGAGCACCGTTCCAGCCCAGGTCTCATACCAACTGGATCGACTCCAGCACTCCGTCTTGATCCAAGGCAGCTGGTCTTACCTTTCACAGAAGACTGGTGTGCCATCTCGAACCATCGGCCATCTGGATGGCGGCTGGCCTCTTTCGTGCGGTGATTCTCATCTGTGCCGACTGGACCATCTGTGGGTCCAGGCAGTCGTATCATTTGACCCAAGCCCAATCAAGAAGCACGCACAGTGATCGGTTCGGCTGCACTCGGTGCTGCTGCTTTCCCATCTCTGATGCTGGTTGCTGCTGTGGTGGCGTGCCATCCGGGCCAGTGGCAGGACGTGCCCTTGGTTGGTGTTGCTCTGCTGGGTCCTGCCGGGCCATGAACTCTCCATCCTGCTGTGCTGCGGCGGCTCCCTGAGGCTGATATTCGGCCAGGATGTGGGATGAGTTTCTCTTCTTGTCTCCCTCACCTGGTTGAGGTCGTGGTGATGTCTTACTGTCATCAATGACGGGACGCGCGCTGGGCTGTCTTTCGGTCAACAGGGTCCCCTTTCTCCACGAACTCCCCCTCCTGCGGCTCCACGGTGGCTGCTTGAAGCTCATGCTAGGCAAGGATCGGAGGTGAGTCCAGTTTGTGCTCTCTCTCCATGCTGTGTTCTCTCTCCGCGCTGCGTTTGCTCTCTGTGCTGTGTTCTCCGGCTGTACCCACAGCCATGAAATCACACTCTTCCTCCTGCAATGAGGCTTTAGCTCGAGAATGCTTGTGCTGTGCGGGGACCAGCTCTGGGTCCCATGTGGCTGCGGACTGGGGCTCCTGTGGCTGCTCCGGTTCTGCTGGGTTCTGTTTGGTGTGCAGTGCGAGACAGGGGGTGGCTGCATCCACATCTGTGTGCAACGGACTCAAGTCGTCATCCAGGCTGAGTTTGTCACTGGGTTGTTGTTCTGTGGTGCCCTGCTGTCCCGCAGTGTCAACCTTGGGGCCCTCCCGAGAAGCTGTGGAGTCAGCAGACTCCACCACCAGGGTAACCGTTTGCACCAGTGGAGCTGACTATGGGAAATGCAGACGGAGGCCCTTCAGCTACAACGCCACCAGGGTCGCTCTCTCCAGCTGGACTGCCAACTCCATCGCAGTCGTCTCTGATAGGAAGCACAGCAACCCCAACAGTGCATCTCGCAGCCATCTCGCCATGTCTGCCACTGTCCGCTTGTCTGGCTCTTTCCGTACCATGCCCCATATCTACAGATTCACGGCATGCTCCTCCAAATGAGACTGTATCAGCCTATCCTCCACGTGTCCGGACTCGCACGTGCTAGCCAAACAGTGAAGGGCATGCACGTACTGTATGAGCAGCGCTGGTAAAACACAAACCTCTAGGCTATCACATCCTGTGGGGCAGTGAAATGCTTGGCCATCAAGGCAGCACATTCGTTGAAAGTCTCCACAGAGCCCAGCGCCTCCAACACACGCAGTCCCTCGTAGCCAAGGCAGTACTGTATCCCTGCATGTAGATGTCTCTCGCCAGTGTTTGATAGGCCCTCAGCTGACACAAATGCCTGAAGTAACTCAAACCAATGGGACCACGGGATGGGCGGCTCACCTGGGGTGTCAAGGAACCAAGGCAGTGGCGCTGGACACGCTTCCATCTTCAGGAAAATAATTAGTTTTCCTCCAGAAGATTAAGTTTTCTCCTCGTCTCCAATGCTGTGTCTGGAAATATGACAGTAGAGGCTGGAGTTGAACCGAACACGAACTTTATTACAAACACAAAAGATCTTACACATGTTGCATCAATATGGTAGCAAGCTAACCTCTAACTGACATAGGCTTTGACTGTGAGAGAGGCGGAGTGCCAAAGACCCCAGCTCCTGCCAACAGTTTCTTAATATAGGCATGGCGTGATGACGTCACCCATGCCTGCGCCCTCACATCCATGCTGCCTATTGTTAATATGGGGACATATCTAACAGGAGCACTAATGAATTTTTGGCAGATGAAGCATGCATTTTATGGATTCTTCTTACAATCAGTGTTGGGCAAGTTACTAAAAAATAGTAACTAGTTACAGTTACTAAGTTACTTCTTTTCAGAAGTAACTGAGTTACTTTTGAGTTACTGCATGATTAAAGTAACTAGTTACTTGGAAAAGTAGCTTCACGTTACTTTTAAATGCATACTTAAATCATGTTGCACACATAGCAAGATTGAGAGCCCCTTGTTCTCATCAGAAAAAAGGAGAAAAAGAAAACTGTTGAGAAAAAGGTCTCATCTTACAGAGAAAAAATGTCTCAAGAGTTACATAAACTATTGTAATCAGTAGAAAGTCAGAAATTTACTAGAAATAAAGCTGTGAATTCACAGAGAAAATTTTGGACCCCCTGGTTGGCCGTTTTTGGCCCACGAGCCATATGTTTGACACCCCTGGACCAGCCCATTAAAAACGCATATTTAGAGGATTTACTTCCATGAAATAGTTGCATATCACAACAACATATAAATGAATAGGACAAAATAAAACAGAAAGCACAGATAAATGAAAGTAAACCACTTAGAAGAAGCTGTTCTTTACTGCATAAATCACAGTCACGTTTTCTCTATGTATAAGAAAACTCACACAATTACTTATACAACTTACACATGTTTAACCACAGAAGTAGGAGCTATTGGGGTCTACTCACCACTCAGACAACAGGTGATCAGGGCTCGATATGAGAAGTTGTCACTGGGTTGCAGTGTGAACTGGGGCAGGACAGGAAATGGATCCACGTAGGAGACTGACGGCTGCGCCAGCTATGGTAGAGTCAGTTTATTTGAGCTAAAAATATCTATCCATATTAATAAAACGAGTAACGCATCTGATCAAATTTCAGTAACTGTAATGCATTAAGATAAGATAAGATAAGATAAGATAAGCCTTTATTAGTCCCACAACGGGGAAATTCCAGGATTGCAACAGCACAGGGATAGCAACACTCAGAGCAACAATCAGAAGGCAAGAAAAAACAAGCAAGCAAGAGCAGCTAATATACATATGTACATATTACTATAAAATATATATATACACACACACACACACAGACACACAGTGCAGAGCATTGTAGCTGGATGGAATAAATATATGAATATATGAACACACAGTGCAGAGCATTGTAGCTAGATGGAATAAATATGTAAATATATAAACACCCACAGTATGGAGCATTGCAGCTAGGTGGAATAAATATGCAAGTATATAAACACACACAGTGCGGAGCAATGTAGCTAGATGGAATAATATGTAGATATATAAAAACACAGTGCGGAGCATTGTAGCTAGATGGAATAAATATATAGATATATAAATATAAACACACCCAGTGCAGAGCATTGTAGCTAGATGGAATAAATATGTAAATATATAAACACACACAGTGCAGAGCATTGTTGCTAGGTGGGATGAAACAGCATAACTGTCTATTTAGTTATCCTACATGGTATGATTATGTGCCCATACATATTCTCACCCTCCATAGCGACCGGTATGTTCCTAGTTGTATGCCGGAGAGGACCATTGTGTAAGTCTATTGCATCTTTTGCATTCAAAAAAAAAAAAAAAACTATTAGTTTGTTACGTCTTTTTGCTATCTCTGCGAGCAGCCCTGCTTAGGTTGTACAGTCTGACAGCCGTTGGTAGGAAGGACCTACGAAACCTCTCGGTTGTGCACCTGGGATGATGTAGTCTGCTGCTAAATGAGCTCCTCAGTGCATCCAGTATGTCCTGCATAGGGTGGAACTCGGACTCCAGCAGAGATGACAGTTTAGCCACCGTCCTTCTCTCTCCTATCTCCTCCATCGGATCAAGGCGTTGCCCCAGGACAGAGCTAGCTTTCTTAATCAGTTTGTTCAGTCTCTTCCTATCGGCTGCAGTAATGCCACTGCCCCAGCAGACCACTCCAAAAGTGATGGCTGATGCCACCACCGTGTCATAGAATGACTTCAGCAGCGCCCCTTGTACACCAAAAGACCTGAGTCTCCTCAGCAGGAACAGCCTGCGCTGTCCCTTCTTGTAGAGTGCGTCAGTATTGTGTGACCAGTCTAGTTTATTGTTCAGATGAATACCCAGGTACTTGTAGGATGTCACCATCTCGATGTCTGTTCCCTGTATATTTACTGGTGCTGTGAGGGGCTGCCCATGCCTGCGGCAGTCCACCACCAGCTCCTTAGTTTTCCTCGCGTTGATCTGGAGGCAGTTCCGATGGCACCAGTCCACAAAGTCCTGGATAAGCCCTCTGTACTCAGCTTCATCTCCGCTGGAGATGAGACCAACGATCGCAGAGTCATCAGAGAACTTCTGTAGAAGTTCATTACTGAATTTTTAAACAGTAATTTCGCTACACAGCATGTTACTGCAAAAGTAGTTGCTGTGGAGAGTGCAAATAAACGGAGGCATACTTATGCAGCAGACGACTTTATTCACTCTCACATCAGCCATACACAGAAAAAGCATATCTCAATACACCAGGGTCTCTCCTTTTATATCAACCGCCCACCTCACATCTGCATGACATCTCGCATCACAATACATTCAACCCTTCTCCCCCCACTACTTCTTCCTGCTACCTCACCATAATCTCTCTCATCTCTATACCTATTGTCCTTCTCTGTTTACCCTCTGCATCCAGTCTGAGATGATTAACCCAGCTTCTACACCGCCCCCCCAGAATCTCAGACCGAGTTTCAGTCCTCAAGTCCTTTTGGCTTCAGTCTCCTCCCGTATCTGCTGTAACGGGGGTTTTCCACCTCTGTGGCGCTGCTGTGCCGGTGGGGGGCTCCTGGGGGTGTGTCTGTCTGTGGGTGGGCAATGGCGAGGGGGGGACCTTCGACTTGCCCGTGTGGCTGCTCTAATGAATCGTTTACCTGGGGAGTTCTCAGCGGGGGTCTTCCACGCCGAGGGGCCCGAGCCAACATTACTTGCTCGTCCACCACCACAAAGGCGGGCTTAAGTCTGTCTATACATATTTTCTCCCTACGACCCCCTAAGTCTAACAAAAAATGTTTGTCCCCTGTTTCCAGCACTCTGAATGGGCCATCATAGGGCGGGCGCAATGGGGGGCGGTGGGCGTCGTACCTGACAAACACGAACGCCGCGTTCTTCAAAGTTTTTGGCACAAAAGTGCATGGAAAACAGTGGTGGGCCGGGCCCAGTAGCGTGCCTGTATCTGCGCTATGCTGCAAACGCTGAGACGGACAGTTGTCCGGCACGGGATTATCTGGCAAAAATTCCCTGGGGAGCCGCAGTGGCTGAGAATAAACAAGCTCTGCCGTGGAAGCCTCCAAATCCTCTTTTGGTGTGGAACGCAACCCCAATAAAACCCACGGCAACCGGTCTACCCAATTTGCATCCGTCAGCGAAGCTCTGAGCGCTGCTTCAGAATCAGAATCAGATTTATTGCCATTGTTCATGTAGTACATAAACTAGGAATTTGTCTCGGTGCCATGCTGCAACATTAAAAACAGGATGAGATAAAGAGATAAACTAAAAAACTAAAGGACTAAAAACATGCAATAAGTGTAGAAAAATAAGTAATAATAATAATAATAATAATAATAATAATAGTAATAATGAGTAATACTAGTCAAGGCAGTTTTAAATAAATTAGCAAGTAGCAGTTAATATGGGGTACCACAGTGCAGTTGATAATGCAACAGAAAAACAGTGATGAATGTCATGAGTCTGGTTGAGCTGCTGTACATAGTGCATGAGAGTCAATAAGTCACTTAATGTTCAGCAGTCTGATGGCAGAGAGGCAAAAGCTATTCATGTGCCGGGAGGTTTTAGTCTGAATGGACCGAAGTCTTCTACCTGAGGGGAGAGGGGCAAACAGTACGTGACCAGGGTGTGAAGGATCGGCTATGATCTGGCCAGCACGCCTCCGGGTCTTGGAGATGTACAGGTCCTGGAGAGATGGGAGCTTGCAGCCGATCACCTTCTCAGCAGTGCGCACAACGCGCTGCAGCCTTAGTCTGTCCTTGGCAGTGGCACCTGCATGCCACACAGTTATGGAGGAGGTGAGGATGGACTCGATGATGGCCGTGTAGAACTGCACTAACATCTTGGTGGGTAGCTTGAGCTTCCTCAGCTGCCGCAGAAAGAACATCCTCTGCTGGGCCTTTTTGATGAGGGAGCTGATGGTTGGCTCCCATTTGAGGTCCCGGGTGATGGTGGTGCCCAAGAAGCGGAAGAAATCTGCAATGGTGATGGGAGAGCCTGTGATGGTGAGGGGGGGCAGGGGGGTTGTGACTTTCCTGAAGTCCACAATCATCTCCACTGTCTTCAGAGCGTTCAGCTGCAGGTTGTTGTGGCTGCACCAGGACACCAGCTGGGCCACCTCTTTCCTGTAGATGGACTCGTCGCCGTTGGATGAGGCGTGGTGTCCGATGAGGGTGGTGTCGTCCGCAAACTTAATCAGCTTAACAGACTGGTGGGAGGAGGTGCAGGAGTTGGTATAAAGGGAGAAGAGTAGGGGGGAAAGTACACAGCCCTGGGGTGATCCGATGCTGATGCTAACAGAGTCCGAGACAGACTTCCCCAGCCGCACATGCTGCCTCCGGTCCGTCAGGAAGTCGGTGATCCACCTGCAGAGGGAGTCAGGCACATCGAGCAGGGACAGCTTGTCCTGGAGCAGAGCGGGGCGGATGGTGTTGAATGCAGAGCTGAAGTCCACAAACAGAATGCTGGCGTAGGTTCCCGGGGAGTCCAGGTGCTGCAGGATGGAGTGGAGGGCCAGGTTGACTGCGTCGTCCACAGACCTGTTGGCACGGTAGGCAAACTGCAGCGGGTCCAGGAGGGGAGTGGTGATGGACTTGAGGTGAGACAGGACCAGGCGCTCAAAGGACTTCATGACTACAGAGGTGAGCGCTACAGGTCTGTAGTCGTTAAGTCCAGTAATCCGTGGCTTCTTGGGGACAGGGATGATGGTGGAGGATTTGAGGCAGGTCGGCACGTGACATTGCTTAAGGGAGGTGTTAAAAATGTCTGTGAAGACAGGAGCCAGCTCTTTCGCACAGTGTCTCAGGGTGGAGGGAGACACACCGTCCGGCCCGGGGGCCTTGCGCGGGTTCAGTCTGGAGAACTGTCTGTGCACGTCCTGCTCACTGATGACAAGGGCAGGGGGGGAGGAGGAGGAGGAGGGGGGGGGCCGCTTTTGATGAATTAGGGGCCGAGGAGGCAGTGGAGCTGGGTGGAGTGGGGGAGTTGGACACAGCTGATGAGGTGTCAAAACGGGCGTAATGTTGGGACAGTTTTTGACAAAGGGCTTTGTCATCCTGACCTTTAGAAGCCTGAGGCCGATAGTTGGTGATTTGCCTCGGTCCTCTCCACACAGAAGCCGAGTCATTAGCAGTGAACTGCTGCTGGAGTCTCTCAGAATACACAGATTTAGCTCTCCTCAGCTCTCTGTTAAACCGATATTTGACCTCTCTGTAGCAGTCCCTGTCTCCACTTTTCAACGCTGCTTCCTTCTCCTTCCTGATCTGTCTGAGCTTGGCAGTGAACCAGGGCTTATTATTAGAGTACCTCACCCTGGTGCGCGATGGGAGAATGCTCTCCTCACAGAAGTTGATATATGAGTTCACAGTGTCTGTGTACTCATTAAGATCATGTGTGGCTCCTTTAAACATGTCCCAGTCAGTTATTTCCATGCATGTGTTCAGATTCTCTCCAGCTTCACTGGTCAATTTCTTCGTGGTGGTCACAACAGGTTTAGTGAGTTTCAGTCTCTGTCTGTATGTGGGGATGAGGTGGACCATCACGTGATCAGAAAGTCCGAGCGCAGCGCGGGGAACAGCGCGATATGCGTCCTTCACTGTAGTGTAACAGTGATCTAGTGTGTTCTCACCTCTGGTTGGACATTTAATAAACTGTTTGTATTGGGGGAGCTCGTGACTCAGATTGCTCTGGTTAAAGTCGCCAACCACAATAACCAGGGAGTCTGGAAAAGTCCGCTCCGCATGTAGGATGTGATCTGCGAGCGCGCGCTGGGCCACGCGCGCGTCCGCGTCGGGAGGGGCGTACACAGCGATAAAAAAAAATGATGTGAACTCCCGCGGGGAATAAAATGGCTTGCAGTTGATAGAGAGAAACTCTAGATCGGTAGAACAGTGTTGTGAAATCACCGTTACATCAGAGCACCAGCTGCTGTTAATGTAGAAGCAGACTCCTCCTCCAATAGACTTACCGGAGAGCTCTGTGACGCGATCAGCACGAAACAGCTGAAATCCCTCGAGGCTGATCGCACTGTCCGGTATGTTCCCTTTAAGCCAGGTCTCAGAGAAACAGATGACAGACGAGGAAGCGAGGTCCTTAAATCGCATCAGCAGTCTTAATTCTTCTACCTTGTTCAAGAGAGAATTGGCATTGGATAGAAATGTGCCAGGCAAGGCTGTTCGCGTGCTTCTCCTTTGCAGCCGAGCGAGAATCCCCCCTCGCTTTCCTCTTTTTCGCCGTCTTACTCTTTGAGCCAAACAATGAATCAGATCGGCAGCAGGAGCTAAAAATACTGGGAGAAGGTCCGTGGGAGTAAGAGTCCTGATATTTAATAACTCTTCACGGGTGTATGAGCTGGCAGACACACAATCGATGAACAGAAGCAAACAAATTAAAAAAATTAAAGGGCAGCGAAACACCATGGCGACCACTGTGGGCGCCATCTTGGAAAAACGCTTTGGAAAAGCGTTTTTTTTTTTTTTTGGAAAAATGCTTGCTTTCAGTGACCTATGAAAACGCTTGCATAACCTATTGGCCTGTGGGTTGTATGCGGTTGTGCGATGAATTGCAACACCCAGGCTATGAGCCATTGCAGACCAGAGGTCGGAAACAAACTGAGGGCCCCTATCGGACGTGATGTCCGACGGGATGCCAAAACGTGCCTCCCATGTCGTCAAAAAAGCGCGCGCCACGTCCACGGATGTGGTTGCCGCCAACGGGACTGCTTCTGGCCAGCGTGTGGTGCAGTCCACCACTGTCAGAAAGTGCGTGCACTCCTGCGATGGCGGGAGGGGGCCCACAAGGTCCACGTGAACATGGTCGAACCTCTTAGCCGGTATACGAAACGGCTCCAAAGGAGCCTTCGTGTGTCTGTGTACTTTGGCTCTTTGGCACGCTACGCAGGCTGCAGCCCACTCTTTCACTTGTTTGCGCAGGCCTGGCCAAACGAACTTCGCTCCCACCATTTTGACTGACGCGCGCACTCCTGGGTGCGCCAGAGCGTGAACTGACTCAAACGCTTGGCAAACGCCAAGCAACTGGGACCACCGAGCGCGGGCGTCCCATGGAGACGTCGCAGATTGGGGGGGTCTGCCGTCTTGCAGTACTCTGCTCTCCAGCCTTAACCCTGTTGGTCCAGACTGGAGTGCGCACACGTCCGCATCACCAATCTGCTCTGCGGCCATGGCTGTATAATCTATCCCCACGCAGACCGGGGCCACTACTGCACACGAGAGGCAGTCCGCCACTACATTCAGTTTACCCAACACATGCTTAATATCGGTTGTAAACTCCAAGATCGCGGCCAGCTGTCTGTGCTGCCGGCCCGACCATGGTTCTGAAACCTTGGCCATTGCGAACGTTAGCGGCTTGTGGTCCACGAACACAGTGAAGCTGCGCCCTTCCAGCCAGAACTGGAAGTGGCATATGGCCAGGTGGAGAGCCAGCAACTCTCCGTCGAACGCGCTGTATTTACGCTCACTGTCGCGCAAAGCCCTGCTGAAAAAAGCGAGCGGCTGCCAAGAACCGGTGACTCATTGCTCCATGATGGCCCTGATGGCCACGTCCAAGGCGTTGGTAGTGAGCGCTATCCGGGCCGCCGGGTCCGGGTGCGCCAACAGTGCAACATTTGCCAGGGCTGTTTTAACCTCCGAGAATGCCTGCTCCCGCTTCGGAGTCCATTTGACTCTGTCCACCGGTTTCCGTTTCTTGAGCGCGGCGTACAATGACTGCATGAGCTGAGCTGCGCGGGGGAGGAACCGGTTATAAGAGTTAACCATCCCCAAAAACTCTTGCAGTGCCCTGACCGTCTGAGGCTGGGGAAAATTCACCACGGCGCGCACCTTTTCAGGCAAGGGTATCGCTCCCTCCGGTGAGACACGGTGCCCCAAAAAGTCAATCCCTGTCATGCCGAACTGGCATTTCACCGGGTTGATTATTAACCCGTGCTCCTCTAACCTCCGGAAAACCGTCCTGAAGTGGGCAACGTGTTCGTCCTCGGATGCACTGGCCTCCAGGATATCATCCAGGTAGACAAACACAAACGGCAGATCGCGAAACACCGCATCCATCATGCGTTGGAATGTCTGTGCCACGGCTTTTAATCCGAAGGGCATGCGTAAAAACTCAAACAAGCCAAACAGAGTTATTACCGCTGTTTTGGGTATGTCCTCCACTCACACTGGGACCTGGTGGTAACCACGGACCAGGTCTATTTTAGAAAAAATGCGTGCCCCGGCGAGGTGAACGGAAAAATCCTGAATATGGGGAATCGGGTAGCGGTCGTGCGCTGTGGCGTTATTCAACCTGCGGAAATCTCCGCACGGTCGCCACGATCCCTCGGCCTTAGGGACTATGTGTAGCGGGGATGCCCATGGGCTGTTTGAGCGCCTGATGATGCCCAACCTTTCCAAGTTGGCAAACTCCTTGCGCGCTATGGCCAGTTTAGCTGCATCCAGGCGCCGAGGTCGTGCGAAAACAGGCGGCCCGGTGGTGGTGATAAAGTGTTCCACCCCGTGTTTAGTGCTGGCCACCGAAAACGTCGGGACCGTGAGTGCTGGGAACTGAGTGAGCAGTGTGTGGAACTTATCGCCTGGAGCTGTGACGTTGACTTGTGTTATTGGCCCGGCCCCTCGAGCTGTACAGGGGAGAGAATCAAAAGACATTGCATTAACCAGACGCCTGTTAGCAACATCGACTACAAACCCGTGTGCACACAGAAAATCAGCTCCCAGGATTGGGAAACTCAATGCCGCTATGACAAAAGTCCACTTGTACATACTGCCATGTAGGGATAAAGTCAGTGTTCTCTCACCAAAAGTCCTAATGTCTGAGCCGTTTACAGCTACCAGCTGGGGGCCGCTAGCTCCCGCTAGCTGGTCAGCGTAGGACGGCAGGATGAGGCTCTTTTGGAAGCCGGTGTCTACGAGGAACCGTCTCCCCGAGCGTGAGTCCGTCACGTAGAGCAGCTTGTTCTCTTCACTGGCGGTCGCAGCTGCTACTGACTGCCGGCCTGGGCGTTTCCCGAACGCTTGAATTGGCACGGTGGCACACATCTGCGTGCATTCTCTCCAAAGCGGCAGTGGTAGAAGCAGAGCGTGTCTCTCTGGCACTTCCTGGCCCCCGCTGCCGCTACCGTCGCCGGCAGAAAATGCCCGTCGTCCGTGCCCATCAATGCCAACATCTTCTCCATCAGTTCGACCGCCGACCCATCTCCTAACTCGGAGCACCTCAGGAGCCTCTCTGCTCTCTCACAGTCTGAGAGCGTGTAGCGCCGGGTCAGCGCAGCCTTGAGAGCCCCGTATTTGTCATGGGCTGGAGGCTGTTGGAGCAGGCTCGCTACTTGCTGCTGAGACGTGCGAGCGTCCAGCGCTGCGACCACATAGTAATATCTGGTGTCGTCTGGCGTTATTCCCCGGAGGGCGAACTGAGCCTCGGTGTGGTGGAACCAAGACCGCGGGTCGTGCAGCCAAAAGTCCGGTAGTTTGACCGAAACAGTGCACGCGTTGCTGGGGGTTCCCGTCCGGGCCGTCTCTGGGATGCTTGCTGCGTTGCTGGGGCTTCCCCTCCGGGCCGACTCCGGGGTTCTTGCCTCATGTTCCATAATTCGTCAAGGGTTCACCAGTGTGGAGAATGCAAATAAACGGAGGCAGTCTTATGCAGCAGACGACTTTATTCACTCTCACATCAGTCATACACAGAAAAAGCATATCTCAATACAACCAGGGTCTCTCCTTTTATATTAACCGCCCATCTCACATCTGCATGACATCTCGCATCACAATACATTCAACCCTTCTCCCCCCACTACTTCTTCCTGCTACCTCACCATAATCTCTCTCATCTCCATACCTATTGTCCTTCTCTGTTTACCCTCTGCATCCAGTCTGAGATGATTAACCCAGCTTCTACACTGCATTACTCTGTAACACGTTACTCCCAACACTGCTTACAATATATAATTATAGGAGGTAAATAATGCACAAACACTAGTATTCATGGAAAAGAAAAGCTTTATTGACTTTTACATCACTATACACAGATTTTGTTAATTTCAGCATACTTTTCGTAACATATAAGGCAAAACATTAAAAGCTGACCACGGTGAAGTTAGTTTTACGTTTGATGTTCGATATTCGGCTCCATTGGAATTCCCGGCAGCTGACAAGCGAGAAGCCGAGCAGCAGACGTTCGCGCCCATACAAACTTCCGCGTATTGCCCGGTCTTCTGCACGAGGGTTTCACTTAGGGACGTCAACAAACTAAGTATCATTATGGAATAAAGATTGTTGTTTCAATAGCTTAAACAGCATGTGACCCACTCACTTAAAATCAGTTTAGAAAAAATATTTGTCTGATGAAGTCTGGTGAAAAGGATACCGTTTTTTTTATTTGGTTTCATTACTTGCTTATTTTTTATAATAATGAAAAAAATTGCATTTTTTTTTTCAGTAGCTCTCAGGTCATGTCACCAAGTCACTCAAAATCAGTCCAGAAAAGTAATGTTACTTCTGCTGAACAGGGTACACCTTTTTTATTTGGTTTCATTACTGCATATATTTTATATTATTTTCATGAAACAATTGCATTTTTTTTCAATAGTTCTCAGGTCTTGTGACCAAGTCACTCAAAATAGTCCAGAAAAGTAATGTTACTTCTGCTGAAAAGGGTACACTTTTTTTTAAAATTTGGTTTCATTACTGCATATATTTTATAATATTATTTTCATGAAAAAAATTGCATTTTTTTTCAATAGCTTTCACGTCATATGACCAAGTCACTCAAAATCAGTCCAGAAAAGTAATGTTACTTCTGCTGAACAGGTCACATCTTTTTTATTTGGTTTCATTACTGCATATATTTTATATTATTTTCATGAAAAAAATTGCATTTTCTTTTTCAATAGCTCTCAGGTCTTGTGACCAAGTCACTCAAAATAGTCCAGAAAAGTAACGTTACTTCTGCTGAACAGGGTACACCTTTTTTATTTGATTTCATTACTGCATATATTTCATAACAATATTTTTATTGGAAAAAATTGCATTTTTTTTCAATAGCTCTTAGGTCTTGTCACCAAGTCAGTCAAAATCAGCCCAGAAAAGTAATGTTACTTCTGCTGAAAAGGGTATGCATTTTTTGTATTTGGTTTCATTACTGTATATATTTCATTACAATATTTTTATTGAAAAAAATTCTCTCTTTTTTTTTTCCTAACCTGAGCTGCCGGGTAGATCGCCGGTTGGCCCAGCACAACTGGGTGGATTATTCTGCCACCATGAACCAGACGTGCTTCTACTAAACACATTTCAAAAACAGTTATTTATAGTTCAACCTCAGGGCCTCAGGCGAGCCCGCAGTAGGCGCAGCCCTGGAGGCGCCAGCCATGACAAACCTGGGTGCCATCTTGAACCATCAGTCATCTGGAAGGTGGTTGGCCCCAACTGCAGGACAGTCTGCACAGGCGGGGACAGGAACACCGGCAGGCCCAGGAGTTCGGATCGGTGGACCTGAACCCTGATGCTCCCTCATCCCTGATGCTGGTTACTGCTGTGGCGGCGTGACTCTCACGCTGGCGGCAGGACGTGCCCCCAGTTGGCATTGGCCCACTGGATCCGGCTGGGCCATGAACTCTCTATCCCACAGCACTGCGGCGGCTCCTTGCTGCTGACGCCAGGCGCGGATAACGGATGAGTCTGGTTTCTGACCTTTTTCCTCGCTGTCCTCTCCTTGCGGTGTCAAGCTTGGAGGGGTTATATCCCTGTCTGGGTGTGTTGCACTCCCACCATCAGCGTTCCTACAGAGCCCCTGGAATATGAACGTGAGGAGGACTCTTGACCCGTAGCAAACCGCCAGCGATACAGTCCCTACTATGCTGATGTGTGTGTACCCATAGCCAGACAGCCCCGCTGAATTCTTCTCAACAGAATGGTTGGAACAGAATTTCTTTACTGTAACCCAGTTAATCATTGACCTCACAGTGGCGGTGTCCCACAGTAACGGTAAGCCGCCGTCATCTAATCTCACCGTGCGCCACTTGTACACCACCCCTCTGGAGCCCACTGTATGGATGGTGGTTCTTGGTGGTTCTTTTAGGATGGGTGGTGGGCTTGATGTTAGTCGTGTCGTTTGGCACACCTTGGGGAAGTGATTGAGTTTACCACAGTGTCTGGATCGCTGCCCCTCAGCCGGACAGGATCACACCCGCTCTCAGTGCCTCGGGGAGCCGCAATTACCGCACAAATGGTGTTCCAAGATGTTCTGTTGCCCCGTAACGTTCACTTTGGTGTCCTCCAAGCGAGTCATGGTGTTATTGGGAACCTCTGCTGGGGTAACTGCATAAGCTAGCAAGATTTTTTATTGTGGCTCACCTAGTTGTGACGTTAGCTTGTCGGTGGCCTCCAACTGGAATGCCAACTCTACCGCCTTCTCTAGTGGGAGGTCATCGGGTGCCCTGATTAGCTTCTCCCGCAGCTGCGGGTTGCTGTTGTGCTCCACTAGCTGGTCCCGCACCATTTCGTCCTCCAGTTGCCCAAACCTGCAGTTGCTCGCCATGCAGAGGAGTGTGGTTCGTCCAGCCACGTCACTCTCTGACCGGGTTGCCAGACACGTGTCCATCTTCAGGAAAAACATCAAGTTTTCCTCCAGAACATCAGTTTTTCTACTGATCGCCATTTATTATGTCTCGAAATAGGACAGCAGAGGCTGGAGTTATACTGAATGATGACTTTATTAATAACAGACAAAGGTGGTACACGTGTCAGGGGGGTAATAGCTATAAGCTAATACTAAAGTAATACAGGCAGTAGCTGTTGTGTAGGCAGAGCG
Source organism: Pholidichthys leucotaenia (assembly GCA_020510985.1). NCBI lineage: Eukaryota > Metazoa > Chordata > Actinopteri > Cichliformes > Pholidichthyidae > Pholidichthys > Pholidichthys leucotaenia. Next base: position 176,395,875 of record CM035839.1, on the reverse strand, counting down.
CCAAAGAGGGCGACTCCCACCATCAAACTCATAATATAAGCACGGTGTGATGACATCACATCGTGCATACGTCCCCACGTCTGTGCTGTCTATCATTAACATGTCAATATCCAACACACCTGACCAGCTGCTTGCGCTAAAGAGGTCAGTGTCATGGGCTGGGTTGGACCTCTCCAGCCCCATCTATGATTTGTGGCTGTATTTTCCCTGATCATTGTTTTCTTGATTTTCAGCTGGCAGTTTTTAGGAGCCTCTGGGTCCTGGGCTCCCTGCCAGTCTACAGCCACGCCTCCTCCTCTCTGCCGGAATCCACCACTGACTGCCATTATCATTTGTCCACTCCCCTGTGCACTGTCACCCACTCACATACACACACACATACACACATTCATTCTTACACACATTCGCTGACACGCACTCACGCATCAGCTGCCGCCGCACACCTGCATCCACTTGTCACTCACTGAGTACACGGGGTATTTATGGGTGACAGTGTGAGCACTCAGGGTGGCGGTGTTAGTCAACGTTGATGTCCAGGCTCACTCATTGTTGGTTTCTCTTCCTTTTGGACTGTGATGATGTTGTTGTTTCCAGAGCGCAGAAGCACTCCGACCCTCATGTAAGTCTTCCTCTCTTTACTGGTTACATTTCTAGTTTTCCCCCAGCGGCTGGTTCTACCCTGGGGCATGACGTAGCTTCCTTCTGCAGCCAACGGAGTTTGTAGCGGTTCATCTGTATCATTACTCATTTTTTGGACTGCATTTGTGGGACACTGGTATGTTGATTTTCTGTTTAATAAACACATTAACTTCACCTGTGATTGGGCTCATATCTTTTCCCCTGTTCGCTACGCAAATGCACACGAACATTACAGTACGCCGCCACGATTAAGATCCCAGTGGTGAAGTAGCATGTCGTTTTTTCACCTTTTGTGTGTGTTTTTTTTTACCTGTTTGGAGCTGGTCATGTTTCCGGGTCGTCGACCTCGCCCAAGGAGGGGAGGATTGGCACCACGTAGACCAAGTTTGGAGGAAGAATGGGTGGCAGACTTCATTCAGAGCTATGTGGACGAGGCTCTCGAGGCTCAGGGACCCAACCAAGTATGGGGGTGTTTGTGTGGAGCCATGAGAATCTTGAAGAGGCGTCACTGACTCAAGAATTATCCTCAGTACACGGAACTGTTTTCCTCGGTCCACGCACTCCAGCAGATGTTTCCCGACCTGAAGTTTGAAGAGTTTCCCACTGCGCCAAACCGGAGGCGCATTCCCCGACAGCCGTCCTCCTTTTCTCCCGCTTCACCATCGTTAGCTCCAGCAGACAAAACATCAGTTCTGGTGAGTGCGTGCTCAGTCTTGCAACGGAACAGTCGTCCAGCCCCAGGTCACCGGAGAGACACCAACTCCACCAGCCCATTCGTCATCCAGTGAGAGCCATCCCACAGCAGCTCACTCCTCCATTTTTTTTCGCCAGCTGTCCTGTCAGCCAGCGTATCCTCCCCAGCTGCAGCACAATCCATCTCCTCAATGGCTCATCCTGCTGCCCAGAGGCTCTCCGTGTCATCTCCGGAAGTTCCCGTCTCCATGACGCCAGGGGCGGTCTCTACTCCTTCCACAGTGGGGCCCAAGCTCTCCAGATCCAGGGAGATGGATGACTCTCCACACACTACAGCAGCAGGCAACATCCAAATTCAGGAGACCAGGCAAGTGTTATTTCATTCCACTTCTATTAATGATGAAATGTCTTGCCTGATTCCCGGTAGAGAGACTCAGGAAAAGCAGTCCCCTGGTTCTCCCCACCTGCTGCTGCTTTGAACTGCTCACCAGCCCTCTCCATGCTCTCTCCTGGTTTTCCTGAGAGTACGCCGGCTCCGGAGCTGGACCGCCAGAACCAGGAGGAGCCAGAGGTCCGGGAGGATCCTTCCCCCACAGCAATGGTGAGCCAGACCCCAGCCGTCATGCCAGAGGAATTCCCTGCATGGAGCACGACAGCTGGGGCAAATAAGACTGCTAATTCCATCATGCCTGCTGTGGAGGCTGCCGCAGCAGAGTCAGCACCAAAGCTGAACCTCCAGGAGGCCGAGCCCGCGAGAACATCGCCCAAATCGTCTGAGTCCTGGACAGTGGTGGAGCTCGAGCTAAGGCAAGTGCTCTCCTTTGTTTTTCTCCTTTCCATGTTAGAGCATTTTTGCCTAGCTCTATGTGAGGAGAGCCAGCTGCAGCCACACACTGCACCTGAGCTCGCCTCGCTGGGCTCCGCCGCTGCTGGCGACCCTGATCCCTCTCGTCCTCTGTCTGAGTCCTCTTCTAGGGTTGCTGGAGAGAGTCCAACGTCACCGGACAAGTCCAAGGATCCAGGCTCGCTGCTGGAGGTCATCATGGCTGCTGCCGTCCCCGCTGAGGAGGTCATCATGGGTGCTCAGCTCTAGCCCAGGGTGCCCGTGATTGATCGCCTCCTGGCTCGGTTGCTCACGCGGGTAGGCTGGCCCACAGTTAAAGTGGCTTTGGGGTCAGCAGTAGCCCAGCCGGGTCCCACCACGGGTGCAGCAGGGGCCCAGCCGGGTTCCACCATGGGTGCAACCATGGCCCGGTCGGGGTCCTCCGTGGGTGCAATACAGGCCCAGCCAGGGCCCACCGTGGGTGCAATGAGGTCCCAGGCTGGAACCACCGCGGATGCAGCCATGGCCCAGCCCGGGCCCACTGCGGGTGCAGCCAAGCTCCAGTCCCAAGCTGGGACCATCGAGGGTGCATCCAAGCGTGGAGCCGGAACCACCGGGGTTGCCGGCCAGCTTGGGGACACCGAGGCCTCTTCTCCCCTTCCAGAGGCTTCCTGGGTGTTCCTTCCTCTTCAACTGGGCACCATCATGGTCCATCTTCCTCCGCCACCAGAAACCGCAGGGGCCCTCCTTCCCCTGTCCAGCCACCCACCTCTTAGCCTTCCGGTGGGTAGGCCACCACTTCATCTATCCCGCCGATCCTGGTGGTTCAACTATGTGGGCCGGCCACCCAAAGGACTGGGTTCCCGTGTTGGGTGGCCATTCATCCCGGCAGGCCACCTGACACTGTTCTGTGGGCCGCCTGCTGGGCCTGGGACTCTGGTCGGCCCCCTGAACCTTGGGACTCTAGGGTCTTGGGGGGGGGGGGACTTAGCTTTTAGTTTGGAGTTCAGGTGATATTGTTTTCTTGTGTTGTACTGTAGTATTAATTTTGCTTGTTATTCCCTCCTGACCTGTTTCCCCCCACCTCCCGCCCTGGTTAGTTGTGATAGTTCTCTGGGTGGGGGGGGGCAGGTTTTCCTTTATGTTTTCTTTTCTTTTGATGGTACGGTGGATGTCTGGCATCCACCCCTTGGGGGGGGGGGTGCTCTGTCATGGGCTGGGTTGGACATCTCCAACCCCATCTATGATTTGTGGCTGTATTTTCCCTGATCATTGTTTTCTTAATTCTCAGCTGGCAGGTTTTAGGAGCCTCCGGGTCTTGGGCTCCTCTCTGCCACGCCTCCTCCTCTCTGCTTGCATCCACCAGCTGACTGCCATTATCATTTGTCCACTCCCCTGTGCACTCTCACCCACTCACACACACACACATTCATTCTTACTCACATCCGCTGACACGCAGTCACGCACCAGCTGCCGCTGTACACCTGCATCCACTTGTCACTCACTGAGTACACGGGGTATTTATGGGTGACAGTGTGAGCACTCAGGGTGGCGGCATTAGTCAACATTGATGTCCAGGCTCACTCATTGTTGGTTTCTCTTCCTTTTAGACTGTGATGGTGTTGTTGTTTCCAGAGCACAGAAGCGCTCCGACCCTCATGTAAGTCTTCCTCTCTGTACTGGTTATGTTTTTTAGTTTTCCCCCAGCAGCCGGTTCTACCCTGGGGTGTGACATAGCTTCCTCCTCCAGCCAACGGAGTTTGTAGCCATTCATCTGTATCATTACTCATTTTTTCAACTGTATTTGTGGGACACTTGTATGTTGATTTTTTGTTTAATAAACACATTAACTTCACCTGCGATTGGGCTCGTATCTTTTCCCCTGTTCGCTGCACAAATGCACACGAACATGACAGTTAGCACTGCTGCCCGGAGCAAAGCTCCTGATCCCGGATGAGGTAAAGAGGAGACACCACAGGCGAAGGGCTGGACCCAAGATGAGGAGGAGGAGAAAAAAACAGAAGCCGACTGTTGTTGATGAAAAAAATGTTTTATTGTCTTAATGAATTGTTTAAAATGTCCTGATTTTCATGCTGAGTGTCATTTCCTAGCAAAAAGAAGGTCACGGTCAGCAGACGAGCTGTATGTGGAAAATTACTGAGGGATAATATGTTATCTCGTACCAAGCTGTATCTAGCTGCTGCTGATAATTTACAGAAAGACGGTCAGGACCTCGGTCATAGTGTCACAGTAAGCCAAAAGACCAAACATCTAGATTAGGGTCTCCTGGGAGTGTGGAGTCTGACTGTGGGAGATGATATTGTATAATCAGCATGCTGCATGAGTGTAATGAGTGTGTATGTGTGAATGTGAAACACAGTGTGTGGGAATAGAAAAAGTATATATGTGACTGAGTGCATGAGAGAGGCACATCGCAGGCGGAGGCAACGGCACAAAGAGCTGTAACTCTAGCGCAGTGATGTATTGATAATTCCAGATCAAGAAGAAGCCAATCCGATGAGAGGACCAGAAGACCCACCCATCACAGAGAGCAGGGATAAAACTTTGTCTGATGCTAGGAAAATGGTCTCACTTCTTCAGGGCATCCACGCTGTGTAGAAGCTAAGATTATTTCCTTATGAGACCCTTCAATTGAAGAAAAGTATGTATTTGTGATTGCTATTGCTCATCTATGTCTCAGTAAATGATTGATTCATTGATACTCTGAACTAATTCTGACTTTGTCTACTTATTTCATTTTTTATGTTAAACTGTCTCAGTGGAATATAAGTGAAATCACGGGTAATGTGAAGTTGCTGGGGAACAAGGCGGATGAGCCCACAGCGTTGGTCGGGATGCAAAGGGAATATCGTGAGTGTAATATCATGTTTTACAGAAACATGGTTACACTCACAGATCCTGGACAATGTAACGATACATGGCTTTAAGATTATTTGGTTGGACAGGGATGTTATAAGTAGTGGTAAAAGGAGTGGATAAGGATTGGCACTTTTTGTGAATGAGAGGTGTTGTAATCTCGGGACAAATTTATGTAAAGGAATGGTGCTGCAGCCTGGACAGTGAACTGCTTGCTGTGAGTATGCAACCTTATTAAGGTGTTCACTTACTTTTATACATAGCGCTTTTTCTCATCTCTAGATGACCAAAGCGCTTTACAGATCTTGCTATCCACCCATTCACACATACGGTACATTCACACACTGATGGCAGCATTGTTGCCATACACACAGGCACTGGCCTGACCCACCAGGAGCAACTGGGGGTTCAGTGTCTTGCTCAAGGACACTTTGACATGCAGACTGCAGACAGAGTGGGAGTCGAACCCCTGACCCTCCTATCAGTAGTTAGCCACACTACACCTGCACTACAGCCGCGGGTGAGCGTTCACGTGTGCCGTTGTGATTACTGTTTACGTCCCTCTGTCAGCTGATGCAGCAGTGGCCTGTGATGTCATCAGCTCCACTACTGCCACTTTACTGGCCCAGCACCTTGACGCATTTACAGTCATGGGAAAAAATTGGACACCCTTTTAAATATTCAGTTCTTTATTAAGAAATGTTCACCTATCTATGTCTAATCTTGTCTTTGTTTTTAGTTGCATTTTTTAATTTATTTTTTAGCCATTTTAAGTGGGAATGAATGTGGAGGTGTCCTAATTTATTCCTCAGTATTTGTTTAGAATTACATTTCACAGAAAATTTGAAAAAAAAAAGTCTTTAATTAATTTTTAATTGTTTGGTTATAATATGTGAATCTCCCAGTATTTTTAACATTGATATGAACCATCATAATTGACATCCATATGTCCAAATATGTAAAAAAAAACAACAACACACACACAGGCTTATACAGTGTGTCCTAATTTTTCACATGACTGTATGGCCGTCACGGGTGATTTTACCCATGTTTCACTGGGCAAAACACTACCAAAATTCCACTTGTTTGTTGACTGCCCTACCAGAGAAAATAAAACACTGGATCTCCTGTATGCCAATGCCAAAGATGCATACAGCACCACAGCTCTACCCCCAATTGACAGATCAGATCACAACCTGGTTTTATTATCCCCCAAGTATGCCCCCCTTGTGCAAAGGCAGACTGCTTACACATGGACTGTAAGGAGGTGGACACAGGAGGCTGCTGATGAACTACAGAACTGCTTTGAGACGACAGACTGGGGCATACTTTGTGAGCCACATGGGGCGGACATAGACAATATGACTGACTGCATCACAGAATACATCAGATTCTGTGAGGATACAACCATGCCAACTCAGACCGTGCGCTGTTATTGTCATGCTGCGGTCCTCGTGGACCGCAAATGAGATGCTATAGGCTGCTGATGGGTTTGCATAATTTATTAACAAAAGACTAATGACAAAATAATGAGCCACGGGGGGCAAAACACACAATGACTATGACTTCAACTAAGGAACAGGAAGAACAGACTCTCAACAAATACACTTACTGTGGAAAGGAACGAATCGTGAATCTAGGATGGAGTTTGGACGAAGGAATGTTTGACGAGGAACGTTAGACGAGGTCGCAGCCCGGAGTAACCTAAGCTGCTCCCTTAAGTAGGGCTAAAGATGAGACAGCTGCTGAGGCAGTCATCAACTCAATACAATTCAGCTATCAGGAGCTCAGCTCTGACAGCCGGAAGCCCCTCTGACAGCTGTCACAATAAAGGCTCGGAGGGCCACAGGGAACACACACCAGATGGGCGGAAAATACTGCATGACTCGAGCGCGGACGATATCGGTGCTCAGACCATCACAGTTTCCCCAACAACAAACCATGGATCACCAGTGACCTGAAAGCACTTAACAAGAAGAACAGGGCTTTTAGGTCTGGAGACAGGGAGGATATGAGGAGAGTGCAGCGTGAACTGAAAGAGATGTTGAGGATATGTAAGAACAATTACAGGAGGAAGTTGGAGGATAAATTCCAGCAGAGCAATGTGAGGGATGTGTGGACTGGAATGAAACACATCACTGGGTGTAAGGGGAGGGACAGACAGACATTGAGGAGCTTTGAGAGAGCTGATGAGCTGAATCTGTTTTTTAATAGGTTCAAATCACGATCTGTCATCCCCACAACACAGCCACACACCCCTCACCCTCCTGTGCAGCACCTCTCTCTCTCTCTCTCTCTCCCCCTCACCCCTCCCCCTCCTTTGAGGACATCAGCACAAACACCACATCACTGTGACTACAGAGCAGGTTAATAAACAGCTGGAGAGACTCCATCAGCGGAAGGCTGCGGGCCCTGATGGCATCCTGCCAGGATCCTGAGGACCGGTGCCAACCAGCTATCTCCTGTATTGAAATACCTGTACAACCGGTGCCTGAGTCTGGAGAGAGTACTGGTGCTATGGAAGACGTCAGGCCTGGTTCCTGTCTCCAAGAAGTCATCTCCATCAGACCTGTGCCTTTAATACCATCTGGCTACTGCTGCTGGGTGAGAAGCTTCGGGTGATGGGGGTCGACAGCTCTGTGATCTCCTGGATTACTGACTACCTGACAGGAAGGCCTCAGTTCGTCCGGCTAGGCAGTGTCTTGTCTGACATGGCGGTTAGTGATATGGGAGCTCCACAGGGGACTGTGATTTCTCCTTTTCTCTCCACCTGATACACCACTGACCTTCAGTACAAGTCCGAGTCATGCCACCTGCAGAAATTCTCTGATGACTCGACTGTTATTGGGTGTATAAGAAGGGGAGTGTACAAGGCACTGGTAGACAGATTTGTGGAGTGGACCAAGCAGAATCATCTGAGGCTGAACATCAGTAAGACCAGAGAGATGATGATTGACTTCAGGAAGAAGGGGACGCCTTCACAGCCATTGTGGATGAGGAGGGAGGATGTGGGGGTAGTGGAGGACTACAAATACCTGGATGTCAGAATCATCAATGAACTGGACTGGAAATCTAACGCCGATGCTACATACAAGAAGGGGATGAACAGACTCTACTTTCTGAGGAGATCCTTCGATGTGTGCAACAAGATGCTGGAGCTTTTCTACCAGGCTGCTGTTGCCCGTGCCATCTTCTTTGCTGCTGTCTGTTGAGGTAGCAGTATCAGAGCCATCGACACCAACACACTTGACAAGATTATCAAGAAGGCTGGCTCTGTAATTGATCTCAGGCCGGAGACATTTGAAAAATGTGTTGGAGAGGAGGACACTGAACAAACTGCTATCCATCATGGACAATCTGGATCACCCCTCTATCACACACTGGACAGACAGCGGAGCACTTTCTCCAGCAGACTGCTACAGCTTTGCTGCCGAATCTTTTCTGTCACATGCCATTTCACTGTACAAAAACTCACTCTGATGTTGAATTCTGGTCATAACTATGCTGCCAAACTGCACCTTGCAGTCTAATTTGTACCTCACATTTCACCCTGTGCTCGATAGCCCAGCACTGTACAGCAAGTACGATTCGGCTGGGAAAGACTGTCTCAGACTATACTAGCATCAGCACCGGATCACCCCAGGGCTGTGTACTTTCCCCCCTACTCTTCTCCCTTTACACCAACTCCTGCACCTCTAGCCACCAGTCTGTCAAGTTGATCAAGTTTGCGGACGACACCACCCTCATCGGGCTCATCTCCAACGGCGACGAGTCCGCCTACAGGAGAGAGGTGGCCCAGCTGGCGTCCTGGTGCAGCAATAACAACCTGCAGCTGAACGCTCTGAAGACAGTGGAGATGATTGTAGACTTCAGGAAAGTCACTACTCCTCTGCCCCCCCTCACCCTCTCAGGCTCTCCCATCACCACTGCTGATTCCTTCCGCTTCCTAGGCACTACCATCACCAGGGACCTCAAATGGGAGCTGACCATCAGCTCACTCATCAAAAAAGCCCAGCAGAGGATGTTCTTCCTGCGGCAGCTGAGGAAGCTCAAGCTACCCACCAAGATGTTAGTGCAGTTCTACACAGCCATCATCGAGTCCATCCTCACCACCTCCATAACCGTGTGGTACGCAGGAGCCACTGCCAGGGACAGACTAAGGCTGCAGCGCGTCGTGCGCACTGCTGAGAAGGTGATCGGCTGCAAGCTCCCATCTCTCCAGGATCTGTACATCTCCAGGACCCGGAAGCGTGCTGGCCGGATCATAGCCGATCCCTCACACCCTGGTCATGTACTGTTTGCCCCCCTCCCCTCTGGTAGAAGACTTCGGTCCATCCAGACTAAAACCTCCCGTCACATGAACAGCTTCTTCCCCTCTGCCATTAGACTGCTGAACACTAAGTGACTCTCGTGCACCATGTACAGCAGCTCAACCAGACTCATGTCAATCATCACTGTTTTCTTCCTGCATTACCGACTGCACTATATAGTTCTCCACAGTATCTGCTGCTGGCTAATATATATTTTAACTGTTGACCAGTATCACTTAATCTTATCCTACACTTTATTACATGTATAGTTTATTTCTCTTATCTTATCATGTTTAATGTTGCAGCATTGTACCGAGACAAATTCCTAGTTTGTGTACTACATGAACAATGGCAATAAACCTGATTCTGATTCTGATTCTGATTCTGATTCTGATTCATGTATCAAAACGGGTCATCTTTTCATCTGCGATGTACAGTATATGAAGATATCTAGGCAGTTTTACTTTCCCTGGGTAATTCCTTTTTATATTATTCTGTGTGTGTTCCTATCGTTTTGGCAGTCTACAATGAAAGCAAAGTTCTTTGAATTTATTTGATTTTAATGTGTACATTGTTCCCACATGATCCAAATGTGCCCAACCAACATACCTTTACTCTTACTCTTAATTGCTTGTTAAACCAAAGTATCTCATTCACCTGAAAGCTATTGTAAAGAAATGTAATTTTTTCAATAAAAATGTTGTGAAATATATGCAATAATGATACCAAATAAAAAAAAATAAATAAATAAAAAAAAATAGTATACCCTGTTCAGCAGAACTAACATTACTTTTCTGGACTGATTTTGAGCGACTTGGTCACATGACCTGAAAGCTATTGGAAAAAAAATGCTATTTTTTCCATTAAAAATATTGTTACAAAATATATGCAGTAATGAAACCAAATTAAAAAAAAAAAAAAAAAAAGTGTACCCTGTTCAGTAGAAGTAACATTACTTTTCTGGACAGATTTTGAGTGACTTGGTCACAAGACCTGAGAACGATTTAAAAAAAAAAAAAGCAACTTTTTTTTCATTAAAATATAAAATATATGCAGCAATGAAACCAAAAAAAGTGTACCCTGTTCAGTAGAAGTAACATTACTTTTCTGGACAGATTTTGAGTGACTTGGTCACAAGACCTGAGAGCGATTGAAAAAAAACAAAAAACAAAAAAAAAAAAACTTAAATATAAGCAGTAATGAAACCAAATTATAAAAAAAAAAAAAAAAAAAAAAAGTGTCTTTTTCAGCAGAAGTAACATTACTTTCCTGGACTGATTTTGAGTGACTTTGTAACATGACCTGAAAGCTATTGGAAAAAAAAAAAAAAATTCTCTCTTCATTAAAATATATGCAGCAATGAAACCAAATAAAAAGATGTACCCTTTTCAGCAGAAGTAACATTACTTTTCTGGACAGATTTTGAGCGACTTTGTAACATGACCTGAAAGCTATTGGGAAAAAAAATGCTATTTTTTCATTAAAAATATCATTAAGTATATGCAGTAGTGAAACCAAATTTAAAAAAAAATAAAGGTGTACCCTGTTCAGCAGAAGTTAACATTACTTTTCTGGACTGATTGACATGGTATTTGTGAGCCACAGAGCAGACAACTCCAGGTAGATACAATTAACCGTTTTATTGAATAAATGTGTGAGTGGATGCGTGCGTGCAGGGTTGTGTAGTGTAGTGTAGTGTAATGCAATCTGGATTTCCAGCCAGGCCTGCAGAGCACCATACGACCTGGCAACCCTGGAAAGAGATGGAGGCAGTTAGTGACAGCTTAGCCCGTCCAACACTTTGAGTGTAATTGTACTTACTGTTAAGGTGGTAGAATGTAGCCCAGGTAGCGCCGAAGCTGCAGCCAGGAAGACAGTGCCCGCAGGCGGCCGGTGAGCTGGAAGTTGGCGAGGGAGGTTGATTATCCGCCGCCGGGAAGGGAATGGTCCGCCACCACGGATCTCCGCCTGTTCTCAGGGGAAGCAGACAGGGTGAACGTGGTGGCTACTTGTTGTAGATGGTCCGGGAGGCGCAGGCCCAGACAGGAACAGTAATGGCTTGGAAGCCGACGTGTAGATGCACAATGAGCTGGGAAGCTCAAAGGCTGACGTAGCAAGATTCTGAGAAAGGAACCAGACGACTCCGCACCGAGCACTGGTCTTGATGGAATAAATAGGCCGCTGGAGATGGCAGGCAGGTGCGCGCACAGGTGCGAGGATTGGCGGCCATGACACTGATTTTGTGTGACTTGGTCACATGACCTGAAAGCTATTTTTTTTAAAAAAAAAAAGCATTTTTTTTTCATTAAAATAATAATATAAAATATATGCAGTAATGACACCAAATAAAAAAGGTGTACCCTTTTCAGCAGAAGTAACATTACTTTTCTGGACAGATTTTGAGTGACTTGGTCACATGACCTGAGAGCAATTAAAAAAAAATGCTATTTTTTTTAATTAAAATAATATAAAATATATGCAGCAATGAAACCAAATAAAAAGGTGTACCCTTTTCAGCAGAAGTAACATTACTTTTCTGGACTGATTTTGAGCGACTTGGTCACATGACCTGAAAGCTATTGAAAAAAAAATGTTATTTTTTCCATTAAAAATATTGTTATGAAATATATGCAGTAGTGAAACCAAATTAAAAAAAAAAAAGTGTACCCTGCTCAGTAGAAGTAACATTACTTGTCTGGACAGATTTTGAGTGACTTGGTCACAAGATCTGAGAGCAATTAAAAAAATGCAATTTTTTTTTATTAAAATATAAAATATAAGCAGTAATGAAACCAAATTTTAAAAAAAGGTGTATCCTTTTCAGCAGAAGTAACATTACTTTTCTGGACTGATTTTGAGGGACTTGGTCACATCACCGGAAAGCTATTTAAAAAAATGCAACTTTTTTTCATTAAAATAATATTATAAAATATATGCAGTAATGAAACCAAATTAAAAAAATGTGTACCCTTTTCAGCAGAAGTAACATTACTTTTCTGGACAGATTTTGAGTGACTTGGTCACATGACCTGTAAGCTATTGGAAAAAAATGCAATTTTTTCAATAAAAATATTGTAATGAAATATATGCAGTAATGAAACCAAATTTAAAAAATGTGTACCCTTTTCAGTAGCAGTAACATTACTTTTCTGGACAGATTTTGAGCAACTTGGTCACAAGACCTGAGAGCTATTGAAAAAAAAATGCAATTTTTTGATTAAAATAATATTATAAAATATATGTAGTAATAAAACTAAATCAAAAAAGGTGTGCCCTGTTCAGAAGACTTACAAATATTATTCTAAAGTGATTTTGAGTGAGTGGGTCACATGCTGTTTAATCTATTGAAGAAACAATCTTTATTCCATAATAATACTATTAATTTGTTGATGGTCCCTAAGTGAAACCCTCGTGCAGAAGACCGTGCAATACGTTGAAGCTTGTCCGGGTGCAAATGTCTGCTGCTCGGCTTCTCTCTTGTCAGCTGCCGGGAATTCCAATGGACCCAAATATTGAACATCAAACGTAAAACTAACTTCCCCGCGGTTAAAAGCTGCAGGATAAAATGTCATATCTGATTATTCTAACACAAAACTCATGGGTCTAAAATTATGACTAATCCCTCACTATATTATATATTCACAGACATGCCTTCGCTAATTGCATGGACCAAAAGTTACATCTGCTTTGCTCAAAAGCAGTTGTCAGCCTCAGAATCAGAAGAGAAACGGCTTTAGCCAGTGAGATGCGCTCCCACAGTGAGCCAGCCAGTTTCTGGTGGCCCATCACTTTTTGGCAAGACACCTGCAGCTTCTCTTGCTTTGAACATGTTCAAAAATGTTTTGTGACAAGAAAAACTGGTTCCAACCATAAAAACATCTGGCACATGGCAGCAAACTGATGGCCCTCAGCACCCACTGAGCTGTAAGAGACGGGGGTAAATGTATTAAATACAGTAAATACCGTGACATTTCAGTGTGTGCTGGATCCAGCAGCCATAAAAAAAGACTTGTTGCATATTTTTAGCAATGTTATGGTTGAGAATGGATAATAGCAGACGCAGGTGGGAAAAGTTTGCGTTGGAGTCTTTCTGGAAGAAATCCTGTCCTCCCTACCTGCATGACAGACTCCCTCAGGGGAAAGTGAAGATCACTTTTGTGTCTGCTACTCTTGTGCAACCCCAAATGGAAAAATTGGGAATAGCAGTTACTTTACTGAAAAAGTGCTGCTCAGGTATTCTGTTATTTGATTTTCACACTTTGCAAATTCATCCCGTGGGCCAGTTTGGAGTCTCTGGCGGGCCGGATTTGGCCTGCGGGCCATGTGTTTGACACCCCTGCTCTAAGCGGTCTCTAAGCCCCATCATAAATGATACATATCCTGACAAGGACACAGGGTTCCATAAATCCACTGTACGAGAAGGCACAAGGAGCTCAGCAGGAACACGGACCTCCCTGCCATGCATGAGGAAAAATGGGGTGAAACATGTGCTGCTGTGTATGGAAGTGTTATATGTGAATGCCACTTGTTTCACATAATTGTCCCACTCTCCACTTTTAGAGAGTAGCATCTAAGCCAGCTTGCATAAGCCACTACTCCCTTTAGATCCTGAACATCCTGAGCTAACATAGCCCCCACAGCATCATTAGAGGCATCAGTGGAAATGTTAAAGGGCCCAATAAAGTTTGGCAAAGTCACAACAAGAAAGGAGAGAACGTCCTCAAGGTAATTTAAAGCCTCCTCACACACAGTGGTCCATTCAAAATCCCCCCCCCCCCATTGGCTATTCAAACAACAACAACAAGCAGCACGGATGCGAAGGCGCAGGCACGGATGATGCCATCACGCTGTGCCTACAATAGGGGACTGTTGGCAGCAGCCTAGTCTCTTTGGCGCTTCACCTCTAGTACAGCACCAGCCTGTACCTTTTTATAGCTACCTTTCTAGCATAGTTGTATGTGCCATGTGCTACTAGCCACTGTTTAACAAAGCTACCGTTCAGCACAGTCACTGCCTCCGCTGCCCCTGTTTTCTAGACATAACACTGGCGACAAGGAGAAACTTTATCAACATCGACATGGAAGTGTGTTGGGCACCCCTGCCTCCTTTCCTCACATTCCCAGGTGAGCTGCCCATCCCATGGCCTCGCTGGTTTGATTCATTCTGGATGTAGGTGTCGGCTATGGATCTAGCTAGAGTCGATAAGATGCAGCTGCGGGCATTCCTAATTCACAGCCTGGGTACTGAGGGACAGCAGGTGTTTAGTTCATTGGGACCAGCGGACACAATACAGGAGTGTATCACGCTGTTAGCTGGACATTTCATGATGCCGGAAAGCATGCTGGATAAGGAGGAGGATAAGGTTCCGCCAGTGCTGACAGAGAGTGGGAGAGACAACCCAGCAGTACATCACAGACCGCCACTGTCTGGCAAGCATGTGCAGGTTTGGGCAACTAGAGGACGAAATGGTGCAGGACCAGCTAGTGGGGCACACTGACAACCCGTGGCTGTGGGAAAAGCTGCTGATGGCGGCAGACGACCTGCTGCTGGTGAAGACGATGAAGTTAGCTTGCCAGCTAGAGGCAGCTGACAAGCTAACATCACAGTTAAGTAACTCACAACAATGGACCCCGCTAGCACAAGCAGTTACCCCAGAAGAACCCAACTACACCATGAGCTTCTTGGAGGACACCAAGGTGAATGTTACAGGACAGCGGAACATCACAAGACACCACTAACTGTGGTTCCCCGATGCACCGAGCGTGAGCGTGCTCCTGCCCGACCAGGGGGCAGCAATGTCAATGATGCAGCAAGCCTAATCACTTCGCCAAAGTGTGCCACGCAAAACGGTTAACAACAAGCCAGCCACCCAGTTCAGCTGAACCACTACTGACAACCACCATCCATGCAGTGTACTCCAGCAGAGCGGCGTACAAATGGTTCACAATGAGGCTCAACGACATCAGCTTGCCTTTACGACTGGACACCGCCGCCATGAAATCAATGATGAACTGGGTCACGGTTGAGAGATTTTTCCTTTGTCATCCAATTGGGAAAAACACAGCTGATCTTTATAGTTATGGGCACACGTGTATCAGCCTAGTAGGAACCATAATGCTGACGGTTCACTACGGGTCAAGAGTCCTCCCCATGTTCACCTTCCAGGTAGCCACACATGGAGACAACATCCTGGGGAGCAACCAGAGTGGTGGATTAGAGGTAGCACATCCACCTCACAATCGTGAGGTTGGGGTTCAAGTCCAGCTGAGTCATGCCAAAGACCACATAAAAATGGAACTTCCTACTGTCCAGCTTGGTGCTCAGCAAAAATGGAATGGAGGAGGGAAACGTGGGCAGCAGTGGCTCATGAGGTAGAGCAGGTTGCCGAATAACCAGAGAGTTGGTGGTTCGAATCCTGCTCTCCCCAGCCATCCTGCCATTGTGTTCCTGGGCAAGACACTTCACCCACCTTGCCTCCAGTGTCCATGACACTGGGTATGGATGTGCATAAATGTTTGGTAGTGGTCGGAGAGGCCATTGGCGTGGATTGGCAGTCACATTTTCATCAGTCTGCCCCAGGGCAACTGTGGCTACAGTAGTAGCTTACCACTATCAATGTCTGTCTGAAGTGAATGAATAATGGACTCACTGTAAGCGCTTTGAGATGTCACTTGACATGTAAAGCGCCATATAAATCTAATCCATTATTATTATTATTTATGAATTAGGATTCACCATTCATGTCATGAACCTGGGTTTGGTGGTCCCAAACCCAGTTCTGACCCATGGCCTTTTTGGCCGTCTCCCTATTTATTTTCCATTAGGCACATCAGGGAGCCCTTTGGGTCCCTCGCTCCCTGACAGCTCGGGCACGCCCCCTCCTCCTGTCAGTGCCGTCAGCTGTGTCTCATTATTGGGTGTTTCACACACACACACACACACACACACACACACACACACACACACACACACTTCATTCATTCCCATTCACACGCTCTTTCACTTATTCATACACACATGTTTCCAATTATGTCCAGCCCATGCTCAGTCACACCGGCGGTCTCTTCCCTCATTAGTATTATTATTACCGTATTTTACAGACTATAAGGCGCACTTAAAATCCTTTAATTTTCTCAAAAATCGACAGTGCGCTTTATAATCCGGTGCGCCTTATGTTTTACTTTTGGTTGTTGTACTTACTGACCTCGAACCGATTTAATGTGGCACACGGCGCTCAAAAAATCTGTCAAAATGTTTTAGTACAACTTTGGTAAGCTACGAAGCCGCACCGCTTGATGGATTGTCGGAGCATTACGGTTACCGTAGTCAGGAGCCTCATGGAGTAATATGTGCTTCAACATAATATTATGGTGTGTGTATAAGGACCCCAAAATGGCACCTGTTAAGAGGCATGCTTATGAAGCGGATTTTAAACTCAAGGGTATCAGTCATGCAGTAGTACATGGGAATAGAGCAGCTGCGAGAGAATTCAACATTAATGAATCAATGAAAATGAAATTGACCTGCGGCAAGTAAAGAAGACCAAACTGAGTTTCCGAGGGAACAAAGCGAGATGGCCACAGTTAGAGAAAAAAATTGAACAGTGGGTTATTGAACAGAGAACAGCAGGTAGAAGCGTCTCTACAGTCTCTATTCGACTCAAGGCAGCAGCGGTAGCACGTGACATGAAGATCGACGACTTTCGAGGAGGTCCTTCTTGGTGCTTCCGTTTTATGAAAAGGCATAATCTCTCCATCCGCACAAGAACTACCATCTCGCAGCAACTGCCAAAGGGTTACGAAGAAAAGCTGGCCATTTTCTGCACCTACTGCAAGAACAAGATCACTGGAAAGAAGATCCGGCCAGAACACATCACCAACATGGACGAGGTCCCCCTCACCTTTGACATTCCCGTGAACCGTACTGTCAAGAAAACAGGGACCAGTACTGTATCTATACGCACCACAGGGAACGAGAAGTCATCCTTCACTGTAGTTCTTGGTTGCCAGGCTAATGGCCAGAAACTACCACCCATGGTCATTTTCAAGAGGAAGACTCTGCCAAAAGAAAAGTTTCTGGCCGGCGCCATCATCAAGGCTAATCCAAAGAGCTGGATGGACGAGGAGTAAATGAGTGAGTGGCTGAGAGAAGTTTACGTTAAGAGACCGGATGGCTTTTTCCACAAATCTCCGTCCCTATTGATCTGTGACTCCATGCATGTCCATCTCACCGATACTGTCAAAACCCAAGTGAAGCAAACTAATTCGGAGCTTGCCATCATTCCGGGTGGATTAACCAAATAACTCCAGCCGCTAGATATTGGTGTCAGCAGGTCATTCAAAGTTAAATTGCGAGCTGCGTGGGAGCATTGGATGACAGAAGGCGAGCACACATTCACCAAGACAGGGAGGCAACATCAGGTGAGTTACGCCACTATCTGCCAATGGATCGTGGATGCCTGGGCTAAGGTATCAGTCTCAAGTGTCGTCCGAGCTTTCACGAAGGCCGGAATCATCACCGAACCGCTAAATAACAGCAACGAGACTCGGATAATGACGAGAGGGATTCAGGCATGCTTGATGCCGAAATCGCCCAACTGTTAAACTCAGACACTGAAAATGAAAAATTTGATGGATTTATGGAAGAGGAATGAACTAAAAAAGTGAATGCATTGTTTTGTATTTTATGTGTTCCAACTGTTTTTTTGTGTTACAACTGAACAATGTTGAGAGTGTGTGTTACAACTGAACAATGTTGAGAGTTATTGTGAATAAGTTGAATAAAATTTCACTTATCTGATGGTTTTGTTGCGCTTAATGTGCCTCGCTTAATGCGCCTTATAATCCGGTGTGCCTTATGTATGAAAATAGACCGTCAAATAGACCGTTAATTGATACTGCGCCTTATAATCTGGTGCGCCTTATAGTCCGAAAAATATGGTACTTAAAAGCTGTGTTAGTAGGAAGAGACTGTCAGAGCATTGAGATTCATACACGGCAGTGTGTACCTCCGTGTATGCTATTACCTTTGTTACGCTGTCAGCCTGCTTCATCTTCATCCACCGGACTGCACAGACTGCCCTGGATCGCTCCTGCACCGTAAGTCCATGTTTGTCTTTCACCCCGTGCCAACTGCAGCTTAGCGGCACTAGGCATTCCCTTTGCCGGGCAGTAGAGCATCCAGGAGGTGTCCCTGTATGTCTGGTGGCCTTAAATCATTATATCCAACGTTCTGTGCATATCATGACTGTTTGCTGGACTTGTTATTTTGGGGGCTTTGTTAATAAATTGCCCGAATCTACTCCTGCAGTTGGGTTTTTCATTCCTCCCATGGTGTGCTGCGTAATGGCGCACCAGGGATCATAACAATTCATGATAAACAGGGACTCTGTTTGACTGCTGATCACCGGAGCGCATCACACCCGGACGTGGGTACAGCCGCTCCAGACTTGACACTGCTAGGGGAACGGAACACGGAGAGAGGGTGCAAACCAGACTCTCCTCCGATCCTCACCCGGCATAAGTCTCAGGGAGCCACTGCAGAGCTGCAGGAGAGGGAGTTCTTGGCCAAGAGGGACCCCGGTGAACAATGGCAACCCAGTGCGCATCCTGTCGCTGGCAAAAGCAACACACTGCCATGACCACAACCAGCACCAGGAGAGAGAGAGCGCAATCCAGACTTGTCTCCAATCTTCACCTGGCATAAGCCTCAGGGAGCCGCTGCAGCGCTGCAGGAGAGAGAGTTCATGGCTGAGCAGGACCCAGCAGAGCAACGCCAATCCAGAGCGCATCCTGCCACTGGCGCGAACGGCACACCACCACAAAAACAACCAGCATCTGGGACGAGAGAGCAGCGGCGCTGAGTACAGCCGAACAGATCACAGCTCACAGTGCTGGATTGGGTTCGGGTCCACCGATCTGAACACCTAGATCCACAAACACTCCAGTCACCACTGATGATGATCACCGCACAGTTGGGGGCCAGCCACCTTCCAGATGGCCAATGGTTCGAGATCGCACGCCAGCCATCTGCGAAAGAAGAGACCAGCTACCCCAGATAAAGCCGCGACACAGGAACCGACCCAGCCAGTGTGAGACCCAGACTGGGACTTTGCAAAAGAACACCCAGGTTTGTCATAACCAGTGCCTCCAGGGCCGCGCCCACCACGGACTCGCCAGAAGTTAGTCTCTCACAATGACTCTGCTTTGATTTGTTTTGGCAGAGCATGGCTGAAACAGTGGAAGAATAACCCACTCAGCCATGCAGGGTTTATCAATCAATCAATCAATCAACTTTATTTATAAAGCACTTTAAAAGCAACACTCGCTACACAAAGCAAGAGAACATAAAAGCAGGGCACTAACACAAAGGGCGCTAACACAAGAACCACAATAAAAAATTCATAAATAAAATAAAAAGTAAAATAAATAAAAATCCATTTCATTCAATAAAATCAATGTCTCATACTGGGTCAAAGGCCATGGAGTAAAAATGTGTTTTAAGACGTGTTTTAAAAATGGACATTGAAGGTGCTTGTCTAATGTCCAGGAGTAAATCATTCCATAACCTGGGGGCAATGATCGAAAAGGCTCTGTCCCCTCTGAGCTTGCGCCTCGCCTTTGGTGCCTCCAAAAGCAGCTGTTCAGCTGACCTAAGGGACCGGGTGGGAGCGTAGGGATGCAGAAGCTCAGAGAGGTAAGGTGGAGCAAGACCATTCAAGGATTTAAAAACAAATAAAAGAATTTTAAAATGAACTCTAAAATACACGGGCAGCCAGTGGAGTGAAGCTAAGATGGGTGTGATGTGATCTCTTCCACGTGTACCTGTTAAAAGATGAGCAGCGGCATTTTGAACCAGCTGCAGACAGGAAAGAGATGACTGGCTGACACCGGCGTAAAGTATGTTACAGTAATCCAGCCGAGATGACATAAAAGCATGGATTACTGTTTCCAAGTGTGGTCTAGAGAGAATGGGTTTTACTTTTGCTAAACGCCTTAGATGAAAGAAGCTGGATTTTACCACAGAACAAATCTGCGTGTCTAATTTAAAATCATTGTCCATGATAAAACCAAGGTTTCTAGCTGTGGAGTTAACATAAGGAGTAAGGGGGCCGAAGTATACAGGAAGGGACTCACAGAGGCAACTAGGTCCAAACACCATCCCTTCGGTCTTCTTATCATTAAAATTTAGGAAGTTTAGGGCCATCCAAGACTTTATGTCTTCAATGCACGCCAGGAGTGAGTTTACTGATGAGGCAGCTTTTTGGTTTAGAGGGACATAAATCTGACAGTCATCAGCATACAGGTGGAAAGAGATACCATGCTTTTTAAAAATGGAACCCAGAGGAAGTATGTACAGAGAAAAAAGCATGGGCCCTAGAATTGACCCCTGTGGGACCCCGTAAGGCAGAGGAGCAGAAGAGGATTCAAACCCAGACATGCTAACTTTAAAAGTCCTGTCTGACAGATAGGATCTAAACCAGTTGAGAGCAGTGCCACAAATACCCACTAGGTGCTGCAAACGGGAAATTAATAAAACATGAGGGTCCACTGTGTCAAAGGCAGCAGTTAAATCAAGCAGCACAAGAACAGCATATTCACCTGAATCACATGCCAAGAGAATATCGTTAAAAACTCTTAACAAGGCTGTCTCTGTGCTATGAAGAGCTTTGAAACCAGACTGAAAAATCTCCAAAATACCGTGTTCATCCAGAAAACATTTCAGCTGCATATAGACAATTTTCTCTAAAATTTTTGAGAGAAATGGCAGCTTGGAAATAGGTCTAAAATTTGCCAACACGGTATGATCGAGACCAGGTTTCTTAATCAAGGGCTGTACTACTGCATGTTTAAAATTTGCAGGAACCACACCAGATGACAGGCTGCTGTTCAAGATGGCGAGAACTGACTGGCCTATACTGGGAAGCACCTCTTTAAAAAGTCTAGGAGGGACAGCATCACAGGGAGACCCTGAGGTCTTAATGTGGGTAACCACATCCTCTAAAAATGACAGAGTCACAGGTTCAGACTGATCAAAAACAGCAGAACAAGGGACAGAGACAGAGGGATCAGAGGCAGGAGGTGAGATGAGAGCCCTGGTGGTGGCCACCTTATCAATAAAAAAGTTCATAAAATCACTGGATAACTCAGAGGAGGCCTCCAAACAGTCAGTCTGTGGGGTGTTGAGAACAGAGTCAATAGTGTTAAATAAAACACGGTTATGACAATGAGATAAAACAATGTTAGCAAAATATTTGCTTTTTTCCTGCTTGACAGTATTTTGATACTGACGCCAGCAGTCTTTTAAAATCTGCAGTGACACCTGCAGTTTGTCTTTCTTCCATCTGCGTTCAGCTCTACGGCACTCCTGTCTGACTGCACAAGTTCTGTCATTGAACCACGGCTCAGGTTTGGATCGAGGCTGCTTGGTTTTCAGTGGAGCCACAGAGTCCAAGATGGTTTGGCAGGAGGAGTGAAACCAGGAGCTGAGTTCCTCCACAGATGATATGGAACCAGGAGGGAGACAGAGCTGGTCAAAGGCAGCGGAAAACCGACCGGCAGTGGAAGGGTTAAAAATCCGGCAGCGCTGAGCAGGAGCGCGAGTTTTAGCTGCAGTGCGTGGCAGATCAGCCTCAAATAATACAGGCATATGGTCGGACAATACAGTGTCACAGATTTCTAAATTAACAACAGACAGGCCATATGAGAGAACAAGATTGGTTGTATCTGTTGTGAATTCATACGTATGCTTGACAGTGTTTATGATAGTTTTGGGTTTTCCCGGGGGGAGGTGAATGTTGTGTGTTCCAACAATAACAACAAGCAGCATGGACGTGATGGTACAGGCCGGACAACGTCATCACGCCATGCCTATAATATCGGACTGCTGGTGGCAGCTTAGTCTCTTTGGCAGTCCACCTCTAGTACAACACCAGTCTGTACCTCCTTATAGCTAGCTTACTAGCATAGTTGTATGTTCCACGTGCTACTAGCCACTGTTTAATAAAATTATTATTCAGCGCAGCCACTGCCTCCACTGCCCCTGTTTTACAAACATAACACCCCCTCCCTCCCCAGGTGATTGAGAAGAGCAGCATGCTGTGCAAAGTTTTTCACAAAGTGCATGTAATATTGAAAGACTGGGACAGCAACAACTCAGAGAATGACATAGAAGAGAAATGGGCAACACTGAAGGATATGGTGTATCAGACTGCGAATGATGTATTAGGCCACCGTGAGAGGAAACATCAAGATTGGTTTGATGAGCATGATGAACACCTGAAGAAACTACTAGATGCGAGGAATACAGCTAGGCAGGAAAACCTACAGTGTAACACAAGGTCGAAGAAGAAGAAATACTCAAAGGCTCAGAGTGAGCTACAGAAGTACACCAGAGAGATGAAGTCCAACTGGTGGGATGAAAAAGTGGAGGAACTTCAAACTGCAGCAGACAGGAAGGACCTGAAAACATTCTTCACAGGTTTGAGAGAAATCTACGGCCCTAAATCACTCAGAACTCAGAACTCAGAAAAGATTTATTGCCAAGTACATTAACAGATAACTGATAACAGATCACTGATAACATACGAAGGATTTGACTTGACACAGAAAACGACCTGCATTTCCGGTGACACGGCTGCATCTGTGAATGTGCCTGTCAACAGAAGGGTACAGGATGCATGGGAAGAAAGGATAATACAATAGGAAGGAGCAAAAAAACCATTGATTGTCAGAATAGTGGTCATATATGATCAATATTATGATTACAAGAAAAAAAAGCCCTCAATGCACAGTCAGCAGACAAAAAAGTTCACAAGGACACAGAGAGAGCAGTGAGTGAATCATCTTTATCATCAGTTTTGTGAATCAGTATGAGTGTAATGTTGAATGTAGGTGTTTGTATCAGTTAAGAACAACAAGGACTCTTTGGCAGGAGGTGTTTTGTCTAGCTGCTGGCATTGTCCTTGAGCCATGCAGCTGCCTGTCCGAAAGGCCGTGAGCTCAATGTTTTGAAAACAAAAAGCTGCAGATCATCTGGAGGATTTGTGTGAGGGAAGTCAATTTCGTCGAATAGTACTGATCTCAGAGAGAAAAAAACTTTATATTCTCTTACAGATTCAGTACTTAATCCTTCAGTGCTGGACGTTGAATCCTTCATGGACGGCTCTGAGCGTAATCATGATGTAATCCACCTTCCTAGACAGTTCTCCATTTGCCGCTAACAGAGTCCTCTCCATTTTATCAATTTGATGGTTGAACCTCGCCTGGCCAGCATTTTGATAGGTTGTGTCCATCTTCATCAATTTTCGGTACACCAGGACAATCCCAGATCCAATCAGAACGATCCCAATCACCATTACTACGAAGACGTACAAATCTTCTACATCTTCGATGGAAAGATCAGACAGGCACAAGAGTTTCCAATTACTTGTTTCCCGTAAATAGCCCGCAGCAGCCGTTCCTGCGGGGCAAACAACCTCCCCCGGGGCACTTTTCCTCGTTGAAAAAATGGTGTCAATTGCGTTCAAAGCCCAGCTTATTCATTCCATAATTTCTTTCGATAATCAGCAGTAAAGACACGCAGACAGACGACAGCAAGCTGGGATCCAGTTAGTTAGGGAAGGAGGAGATAAGTCAGAGCAGGAGAGAAGAAAAAGGCGTCTGCTCTCTTTGGAGGGCGGAAGTGGTAGTAAATAAAGGGGATTGATCCAACTAAAGGCTATGGATGGTGAAACGGTTTTGCAGGGGAAAGACAAGATCCTGGACAGATTTGCAGACCACTTTGACCAACTACTAAACAACCCTGGAGATCTCACTGAAGAGGCTAAAGAAGCTCTAGTGCAGCAACCAGCTGTATCAAGTCTGGATGAACCCCCAAATTTTGATGAACTAATGGCAGCTATCAGGACAACACAGGATGGTAAAGCTCCAGGAAGGGATAGAATTCCAGCTGAAGTGTGGAAATTTGGTGGTGTTCAGCTGACCAACTGCCTGCACAAGCTCATCCAAGAGATATGGGATGCCCAGAAAGTACCTCAAGACTGGAAGGATGCAAGTATTGTGCCTTTGTTCAAGAAAGGTGACAGGAAAGATTGTGGAAATTACCGAGGTACATCACTGCTAGCCACTGTTGGTAAGATTCTCTCACGTGTACTACTGAACAGACTCAATGAACACATCTCACAGAATGTACTACCGGAACCCAGTGCGGCTTTAGAAGTGGAAGAAGCACAGTGGACATGATTTTCTGCTTGAAACAGGTTCAAGAAAAGTGTATCGAACAGAACATGCCACTTTATGTAGTCTTCATAGACTTCAATAAAGCCTTCGATACTGTTTCGCGACAAGGACTTTGGCAGGTACTCAAGAAATATGGTTGTACAGAGAAGTTTGTCAGCCTGATCGAGGCACTCCATACAGGTATACAGGTATGCAAGCAAACGTGGCAATGAGTGGTTCAGTATCTAAAGACTGTTCAGTAAGCAATGGGGTGAAACAAGGGTGTGTGCTGGTGCCTGCACTCTTCTCGCTATAGCTGGCAGCCATGCTTGAGGTGGCCTTCAAAGACACTTCAGAAGGAGTATACTTTCAAACAAGGAAAGAAGCAGACTTGTTCAATGTGGCACAGTTTAAAGCCAAGAGTAAGACAGGTTCAGGTTCAGGTTCAGGTTACTTTATTTGCACCCGTAGGTAGATTTGTTTTGCAGTCTGGTGACATCCATATTTACAAGCCACTAATTACATTCAACATAGACACAAACACAGGCACACATGAAGCTGACTATAAACATGATAAAAATACTCAAGGCTCCATCAAACAGGGTATAAAAAGACAAAGAGATGAGGGAGAAACCAGAGGTAAGAGAGAAGGGTCATATTAAAGTTAAAAGTTAAAAACTAGTCAGAGGTTAAAAAACTCAAAGGTCTAAAACCCAATAAAATATTTAGAACCCAAGTGACATCATACAAAATAAGTAAATATAAAATATGTACAATATATTTTTATAGCTTGTTCAACTCTTTGACAGCAGCAGGAACAAAGCTGTTTTTGTAGCGCCGGGTTTTACTTTTTGGGACAGCAAACCTCCGTCTGGAGGGAAGAAGCTGAAAGTTGCAGTGCAAAGGGTGGGAGTCATCATTTAAAATGGAGGTAGCCATCCTCTGTACTTGTCTGGTGTACAGGGATGTCAGGCTCAGCTGTGACTCACCAAGCAAACGACTGGACCATCTAACTACTGTCACGTCTCGCCGCTCATCAGCGGTGCCAGCTGTGCACACACCTGCGCCTCGTCAGCGGCGAGGGATTTAAGCCGCCTCGCCCTGGGCTTCGGCCTGAAGCCGTCTGTCTTCATCGGCATCTCTTGCTGCAAGGAAGCCCCTTCACTGAGCAAGATTGCAAGTAAGAATCTCTTACCTTCTCCTTCCAGTCTCCTCCCCTGTGCACAGGTGGATTTCCCAGCGGCGGACAACTTCCTCCAGCCACCGCCTCCTCGCTGCTGCATCAGGCGCTCCAGGTTGCTGTCTACCGGGCTACGCCCTTGCTACGCCAGCCACCTGCCCAAACCAAGTAAGCCAACAGTCATTGTCATATCTCCTGTGTTGGTGTGGTGCCCGTTACCCTTCTCCCTCTGCTTCTCCCATAGGGTTGTCCAGCTGAACGGCTTCCTGCCCCCGTGCCTGACGCAGACGCCATCACCAACACATACACATCTCACATACACGCACTCATACACACTTGTTGTCAATAAAGCTATTAAATCTACCCTGAGCCTGCGTGTGTGTCTCCTGAGCCGTGCATTATGTCAGTACGGCTTCAGCAGAGCGGCTCGGCAGACAGCGGGCTCGCACGCCGCCTTTCCACTCTTGAGGCTCGGGTGGATCTAATAGCCCACCAACAACAGGTGATTTTAAATCAATTAAGCACAATAACTAACCGATTGGACCGCTTGGACCCCCAACAGCCGTACCCCCGGCCCGTCTGGGTGGCGTGGCTCCTGCTGCTCCAGCGGCCGTCCAGCCTGCTCCAGCGGCACCGGCACGGCTCACACCCATTCCGACCCCCGCCCGCTTTAGCGGTAAGCTCGGTGGAGCGCGGGGGTTTATCATGCAGTGTGAGTCCGTGTTTCACCGTGTGCTCGGAGACTTTCTCTCAGACCATAGCCGGATTGGCTACATAGGGAACCTCTTGGAGGGGCGAGCGCTTACCTGGGCTTACGCCGTTATGGCGAAGCCCAGTTACGCCACCCTCACCTATGGCCAATTCGTGAGACTATTTCTGGAAGTGTTCGATCATTCACGTACAGAAAGCGTTCAGGTCGATCGTCTTCTCAGCCTTCAGCAGGGAAGCCGGTCGACAGCTGACTACGCGATCGACTTCCGGGTCGCTGCGGAGGAGGTCGGCTGGGGAGAACGTTCTCTCTGCGGCATCTTCCTTCGCAGTCTCAGCGCAGGTCTGAGGGATGAACTGGCTGGACGGGACATCCCGGAGACATTAGCGGAGCTAACTTCCCTTGCCATCAGCTTGGATAACAGGTTGCGCGAGCGTGCCTCGGAGCGGAAGTCTTCTTCTTCTCGCCCTCGAGGTGCCTCATTTCGCCTGCCCCAAGCTCGCCCCCTGGCGTTGCCGTCACCGGTGTACTCCGAGGAGTCGGAGCCGATGGTGACAGGCTGGACAAAGCTCCCCCCAGCGGAGAGACAACGCCGCCGTGAGTTGGGTCTCTGTATGTATTGCGGAGACAGCCAACACACGGTGGAGCTTTGTCCACAAAAGCCAAACGGGGAGGTCCGCGAGTCACTGTAGGGGGCCTCGCGGACGCTAATCGGCTAACTCCCCTCACTCAATTGATGCTGCCCATCCGATTTTGTCATAACCCCACAGGGCACCTCACTCACGCACTGGTGGGCTCAGGTGCGGAGGGAAGCTTTATTTCACAGAGCCTGGCAACCCGATTGGGCATCCGTTGCCAAACCCTCAAGTCTCCTCTCGCCCTAGTCAATCTCTCCCATGTTTCCCTGGGAAAAGTAACACATCAGACCGTCCCTGTCCCAGTAATTATCTCTGGAAACCATCGGGAGGAGATCTCCTTTTACGTCCTACCCAATTCAGTGTCACCCGTCATTCTTGGATACCCATGGCTCCGCCTCCACAATCCTGTCCTGGACTGGAAGTCCGCCAGAGTGTCCGCCTGGAGCTCCTTCTGTATGAGCACCTGCCTTCAA
Source organism: Pholidichthys leucotaenia (assembly GCA_020510985.1). Taxonomy (NCBI): domain Eukaryota; kingdom Metazoa; phylum Chordata; class Actinopteri; order Cichliformes; family Pholidichthyidae; genus Pholidichthys; species Pholidichthys leucotaenia. The sequence continues at coordinate 176,368,315 of CM035839.1, read as the reverse complement.
TCCGCTGCCTGCGCCCCGTCCTCTCCTCCTACTCCCAAGGACGCCGCGCCTCCGGATCTCACCCTGGTGCCATCAGAGTTCCACGACCTGGGTATGGTTTTCAGCAAATCCAAGGCAATGTCTCTTCCTCCACACCGTCCCTACGACTGCGCTATAAACATCCGCCAGGGGGCTCCCTTACCCTCGGGACGTCTCTACAGCCTGTCTGCGCCGGAGAAGGAGGCCATGAATACTTATCTGAAGGAGTCGCTGAGTGCTGGAATTATCCATCCCTCGTCATCACCATTAGGCGCTGGGTTTTTCTTCGTGGGCAAGAAGGACGGCTCCCTTTGTCCCTGTATTGACTACCGTGCCCTAAATGACATCACGGAGAAGGACCGCTACACCTTGCCCCTAATGGACACCGCCTTCCACTCCCTCCAGGGGGCGACTTGGTTCACTAAGCTGGATCTTCGCAGCGCATACCACCTCGTCCGGATCCAGGAGGGAGACGAGTGGAAGACAGCCTTCCGTACCCCGAACGGCCATTTCGAATACCTTCGGGTTGACCAACGCTCCAGCCGTCTTTCAGCGCCTTATTAATGACGTCCTCTGGGATTTCATCGGCCTGTTTGTGTTCGTCTACCTGGATGATATCCTCATCTTCTCCAGATCCAGGGACGAGCACCGGGTCCACGTGAGGCGGGTACTTCAGAGGCTGCTGGAGAACCGGTTATATGTCAAGGCAGAGAAATGTGAATTTTATGCCAAGACTACGTCCTTTCTCACGTTCGTCATCTCTCATGACCAGGTGCTCCCGGACCCAGCGAAGGTTAAAGCGATGGTAGAGTGGCCCACTCTTACATCAAGGAAGCAGGTACAACAGTTTATTGGGTTTGCCAATTTCTACCGCCGCTTTGTCCCGAACTTTGGAGCCATCGTCGGTCCTCTGACCCGCCTCACCTCCCCTAAGACCCCGTTCCGGTGGACTGAAGAGGCCGCAGCTGCTTTCCAGGTGCTGAAGGTGGAATTCTCCTCCTCCCGGGTCCTCAGCCAAGTCGACCCCGCGCTGCAGTGCATCGTGGAAGTGGACGCTTCGGACATGGGGGTGGGGGGGTGTTGTCTCAGCGGTCACCTACCGA